>CM064895.1:30643047-31243047 GCA_030347415.2 Decapterus maruadsi
CAGTTCAATGATTAAACTCCTTTAAGAACAGAAGCAGCTGAGAAACGTCAGACAGATGTTGGAGTTTTCTCCTCCGCCACATCTGCTTCTAGTTTTTACTGCTGGACTGTATCATGTTATTTGTCATTAAACACAGTCACACAGCATCTTCTAATAAACACACGTATCTTTAGATGTGTGTGTGTGACCTGTGATTCTTCCACTTGAGTCTTTCTCATTTAGTAAATTCTCCTCCCGTGTGACAAAAACAAGCAGACGTCTGTGAATCACGGCATCAAAGCGCGTGTGAAGCTCCTCGTCTCCAGCAGAACAAAGACGCTGCTCATCGACCGGCCGCCGCCGCTCACAGGGAAAACCAACGTTGAGCTGTTTGTCCTGAACGCATCACTGAGACGCCGCGTTCAGGCTCCGTCCGTTAACGGCAGCGTGACGGAGCTGCAGTAGGAACCTCGACACAGGTTAACGCCATTTTCCCCCAGAATGCACTGCTTTGTGTGAACGACACTGGACACAGATTTATCTCCTTGTTTTGAGCCAAACAGGCCACCGTACAAACGACATGACTGACTAGAACAGTGGTTCTCAAAGGTGTTTTCATCAAGGACCCTAAACGGACACAAATTAGACCACGGACCCCCGTTGGCAAATGCCAGAAATACACAAATATTTGTTCTGAGACTGAAGAATGTGACATTTTTATTAAACGTACATTAAAATTAGGGCCAATGCCGTGAATTTTTGGAAATATTATAGAGAAATGTATGGAAAAAAGTGGTGCAATTTCTCCCTAAATTTCTCTCTCTCAAAAAAAATTAAAAACAAATCTAGAAAAAGTAAAAAAAATTCCAGAGAAAAGTGGTAAAATTTCCTCTAAAAAGTTTTTAAAAATTCTAGAAAAAGTGGTAAAAACTCGTGAACAGGACCCCGAGATACTTGAACTCCTCCACCTGAGGCAGGATCTCTCCCCCGACCTGAAGGGTGCATGCCACCTTTTTCCGGTCGAGAACCATGGCCTCGGATTTAGAGGTGCTGATTCCCATCCCAACTGCTTCACACTCGGCTGCAAACCGCCCTAGTGCCTAGAGGAGAATTCGGCCGGTAGTCGAACCCCGGATCCAAGAGGAACAATGCGGTTTTCGTCCCGGCCGTGGAACACTGGACCAGCTCTATACCCTCCGCAGGGTGCTCGAGGGTTCAAAGTTTGCCCAACCAGTCCACATGTGTTTTGTGGATCTGGAGAAATTCGACCGTGTCCCACGTGGCATCCTGTGGGGGTTCGGGAGTATGGGATCGGAGGCCCTCTGCTAAAGCATTTCGCCGGCAATAAGTCAGCGCGAGATCGACAGGCGGATCGGTGCAGCGGCTGCAGTCATGCGGTCACTGTATCGGTCCGTTGTGGTGAAGAGGGAGCTAAGTCGAAAGGCGAAGCTCTCAAAACGTTCCTACCCTCACCTATGGTCATGAAATCTGGGTAGTGACCGAAAAGCAGGGTCGCGATTACAAAAATGAGCTTCCTTTTCCCTTAGAGATAGGGTGAGGAGCTCGGTCACCCGGGAGGAGCTCGGAGTAAAATTGCTCCTCCACATCGAGAGGAAGCTGAGGTTTTATAGGAAACGCCTCCCTCGTGAGGTGTTCCGGGCATGTCCCACCGGGAGGAGGCCCCGAGGAAGAAGGACACGCTGGAGTGAACGTTTCGGCTGGCCTGGGAATTTTCGGGGTGCCCCCGGAAGAGCTTTTCGGAGAGGGAAGTTTGGGGATCCCTGCTCCGACTGCTGCCCCCGCGACCCGGCCCCGGAAGAAGCAGAAGATAATGGATGGATGGATGGATGGAAGTGGTAAAAAATTCTTCAATTTTTTTCTTATTTTTCAAAAAGGAAAAAAAAAGAGTGTTAAAAATGTCTAAAAAAACTTTATAAATTCTAGAAAAAAGTGGTAAAATTTCAGGAAAAAGGTGGGGACCCCCTTGAACCCTCTCAAGGACCCCTGGGGGTCCCTGGACCCCACGTTGAGAACCACTGGACTGAAACACTACGTACCAGCAGAAACCAACGAGACTAAATATAGTTTATTATAAAGACAGGTTCTGTTGGTCTTCTAACTGTTAGATCTACAAACAGGTTCAGAAAACATACAATAATTCATATGAATTCATGAGAATGTGATTATTTTAGATGTTAAACTGGTCGTAGGCCTGTTCATGCAGCTGACGGTGTGTTTTCTTCCTCCTCATCAGTCTGATGTTGCAGGAAGGTCTGGGAGATCCTCCACGAGGCAGGACTCAGGAGGTCCAGATACAGACACGTATCTGAGGACGTCTCACACTTCATGTAGAAACTGAACGGCTCCATCTGGCCTCTCGTGTTATTTCATGTGGGGGAACTACAGCCAATCCTCCAACAGCAGCCGGGTTTCTATCTGCTCCACCTGCTGAACTGACCCAGGGTCTCCTGCATGGGACAGGCTTTTATTTCTGCTCATGAGGAACAGGTCTGGGCCTCCTGCATAGTTAGTAGCTGGTAGCCGCCGCTTTAGAAGCTGTCACAGTGTGTAAATAGTAAACATCTTGTCTGATGCCTTGGTCTGAGAGCTCCAGTCTCCTGGGTTTCCTGTTCTGTTGCTGCTTTGTTTCCCTTTTCCCTCTGAAACTGTAAAAAACTACAATAATACACTGATAAAAGTGTTTCATGTTTAACTTCATGTCTTTTGGAGATGATTTCATTACTGAACTGTTCATATTAACGGACCAGCGGTGGCCAAACGTCTGCATGATGCCTCTGTTTTTGACTTTACAGATCAAACTGGACTGGAATGAGTGGGGATGAAAAGTTGACTGGTTTCCTAAAGACAGAGAAGAGTTGAGTTAAAGCTCAGAGATGAAACTCCCTCTCCATCAGCGCCGCTGTGTTGTCGCCGCGGTGACAGTCCGGAGCGTAGCGGAGCTGAAAAGCTGCCGACCACACAGAATCTCTCTCCGCCTCCGTCTCCTCGGCGAGGAGGAAAATAAAGTTGAGTGTTTTCCTCCTGACAAAGTGACAGTGGCAGCTTTAATCTATCGGCCGCGCCGTCCGAAAGGAGATAACTCCCCGAGCCATCGATCCGCTAAAGATTTCTGACGCCCGTCCGTGATTGTCTTTGTCCCGCTCCGCCTCCGCCGAGACTCTGAAGTGCTGATGAAAAGCTTCGAGCTCTTCCTCCGATTGCTTATTAAGAACGCTGATTTGCTTTAACCTCCTCCTTTTCTCTCCTTCACTTTTTACACCGTGATCTCTTGTTCCTCCTCCTTCGCCCTTCTCGCTCGGCTCATCGACGACCCGTTCCGATTCCTCTGATTGCTTTTAATTCGAGAGCGTTAATTTGTTTCACGCCGCTCAAAAACCCCTGATTCTGCTTCTTTCTTCACTTTTCTTTTCTGTCTCTTCCTTCTTTCCTTTGTCCCGGACGCCGACCTCTCCGTCCACCGGGGAGCGTCCTCATTGTCCTGCGGCGCTGACGGGTTGACAGCAGCGGCGCTAATTGCTCTGTGGTTCGTCCTCTAATTATTTCGGAGTGAAATGGGATGGAAATGAGCGTCAGGGTGGAGACTGTGTTGATACGGACACAGGAGGCAGGAATAAACCTGTTTGTCTTGTTTTTTGAGTCCCACCCGGCAGAATGAAAACATGTCTCAATTCCCACAGACTCATTTATTTTCATTTCTAACATGAAGAAATTCCCACTGTTACAAACTCAGTAATAATAATTTCACAGTCTCTCTAAAGCCTTACAGACATGAACCATGTGGACGAGTCTTTAAGATGTTTTATTTACAATAAGATTAACGACAGTTCACTTTTTATATGTTCTATAAACCAACTCAATGTCTCATCGTTTCACTGATTTAAGACATTAACCTTTTAAACTCCTGGAGGTTTTTCCTGAGTGGATGTGAGGCTCTGAGGACAGAGGATGTCGTTGTGTTGCCGTGTGAAGCCCTTTGAGACAAACTGTTTGTAAAAACAGGCTATACAAACTCAAATGATGTCGTTCTGGCTGCTTCACTTTTGAATAAACTTTATTTCTGTCACTGTTTAGTTTATTTCGGTCTTGACGTGGCAGCGCATTCAGCATGAATCCAGCAGCTGGACAGTCTAAGAAAATACGCAAATCAAAGTAAAAAATAAGTAAATAAAGAAAGTGAACAACAGACATTTAGAGGCTAACCTATTATAAATCACGTTATATTAAAAACTATCACGTTTTATCAGCAAATAAACAACAAAAGAAAAAAAGAAGAAACGTAGACTCTGACGTGTGTGTGTGTGTGTGTGTGTGTGTGTGTGTGTGTGTGTGTGTGTGTGTGTGTGTGAGTCGTCTCATTGAACCGACCATCAACGCTGATCCTTATTTATAATTATGAGCGTCTCCCGGTCACTTTGTGTCGATAGGTTCAGTAAACGCCTCGCACATTAAAAGGAATCTATGTGACCTTTGACCTTGTGATCAGATCTATGGATCACTGAGCTTCATGCTGATCTGGACGCGACTGCATCAGTGTCTTGGAAAATCTTCCAACCTCTTCATTCATTCACTCGTTTTCACATGAAAGCTTCTTCATTTTAAGTCCATGTTATTTCATATTAATTCATATGAGGAGCAACGAGACAGAAATGATCCCAGATTTGAGATTTCTTGCCTGACATGATATTAATAACTGTTAACTGTCTAAAAAAAACCAGAAACTGACAGTGAAGTGTCATGACTTCCTGTATCTGGCCCTTCAAATTAAAAGTCCTCTTTTCATACACAGTTCAGTCATATAGACTGACTTAATTTTGACCGGACATGGCTCTAAAGGTTTTTTTTTCTTTTTCTGCGACCTATCAACCAATTACTGGTAAAGTTAGGTTGACTAATGACTTCTTGGTTGGCTAATGCTTGGTCGGCTATTTGTGAGGCACCCACTGACAGAACTGTAAGTGGTGCAGCTTTTTATCCAATCAGATGTTTTCTGTCTTAATCTCTGTAAGTAAGAGGATGTAGGTTCACAGATATTAAAATAATATGTTGTTAATAAACACAAACTGGTATTTCTTGTGTTGAGTCTTTTTAATTAATTAGCAGGATGTTAGCTGCGTGTTAGCTGCATCAAGGATGGTTTAGAAAAGCTTCACTACAAGTCAGTTTCCTGGATCTGCGTCCTGTGGGTTTCTCCATGACTCCGCCCCCTTTAGGAGATGCAGACTGTGGCTCCGCCCCCTTTAGGAGAGCAGTAGACTATGACTCCGCCCCCTTTAGGGGACCAGCAGACCATGACTCAGCCCCCTTTAGGAGATAAACAGACTGTGGCTCCGCCCCCTTTAGGAGACCAGCAGACCATGACTCCGCCCCCTTTAGGAGACCAGCAGACCATGACTCCGCCCCCTTTAGGAGATAAGCAGACTGTGGCCCCGCCCCCTTTAGGAGACCAGCAGACCATGACTCCGCCCCCGTTTTGACACGAAAAATTGACAAATTTCAGACAAATCAGGAGAAAATGAACTTTGTTCCAGACGCACAACAAATGTTTGTGAACGCCTGTGCTAACAAATGTTAGTAATGCTAAATCTGACTGTTAGCTGTGTAAATCATATATCGTATGTTATTATAAGAAAATATGAAGAGCTAACTTCAATCCACCAAAAACTTCTATAAATCCACACACATTCACAACACGAGGTGGGGGGACGGGTGACCACGCCCCCTTTAGGAGACAGGAAGTGTATAACGTCATATATGTAGTGAGGTATCTTGACCGTAAAGGAGGATCTTTGGGTGCGTGTTATTAAAATAAAGGATGTTATCTAAGTGTCCTGTCTGAGCGACTGCGGCCCCTCGCTGGGAGGTCGTGGGGGGGTCAGACAGGTGGGTGGGGTGGTTGGGGGTACTCACTGTTACTTACTTGAACGGCTTCTCTCCCGTGTGCGTGCGGATGTGGTTGTTGAGCGTCGTGGCGCCGGCGAACGCCCGGCCGCAGTATCCGCACTTGAAGGGTCGGTCGCTGGAATGAGTGACCACGTGGTTCCTCAACTCTGACGGCTGAGAGAAGGACTGGGAGCAGTGGCCACACTGGTACGGCCTGAGGGACGGACAGGGACACAGACAGGTGAGACAGACGATGGCGCCCACCCGCCTCTTACGGTTTTTATCACTTTAAAACACTGAAAAACCCACTCTTTGAACCTAATGGGCTCTATGCACAGCTCCACCACTTCCTGAATTTAAGGTAGTTCTTTATTTCCTGTCTCACATTACTGGACAAACTGATTAATCCAGGTGTGTCTGAGTCGTCACAATGCTCAGACACACCTGGATTTATCAGTTTGTCCAATAATGTAAGACAGAAAATAAAGCATTCAGGAAGTAGTGGAGCTGTGCACAGAGCCCATTCCCAGTTGCTAAAACTCTTTTTTTTTGGATCAAACACTCTTTGGGCCAGACCTTAAACAATTCATCTGCTCTTTTTTTTCCGTATTATTTTTTTTTTTGCAAAACCTTCAACACGTTCTCAGTCATTAACCACATTTCACACTGTGTTTGTGTTGCAAAGCTGTGAAACACTTGCAGCAAAATGTGAACACAATGTGAACACAGCTGTCGTCTTCTACACACAACTCAAACTTCTTCTTCTTTTTTTTATAATTTGTGAAAGTGCTTAATGTAGAAATCACTTCGACTACTACAATTTTTTGTTAAATGCATTTAAAAAGAACATATTCTGTTCTGCCCTGGATGCTGTGTCCTAAATTATTTAATGCAGCATTTAATGAACACGAATACGTTTTTACTTGTTTGATCTGAACACATTGTTTGGTTTTGAACGTAGGAAAACTGGTTGTGAGGCGACAGTTTGACTTTGATGGAAAAGTCGTGGGGTTTGAAGTTTTGGATTTGTTTTTAAGGTTTTTTTTAATTGGGTAAAAACTGTAACGCTGAGGTTCAGCTGCTTCCATCAGGTCTGAGGCTGCAACAACTAAACGGTACAAAAACAGTTTTACTCCGGCAGACATCTGTGAAATGAACATGATTTGAGAGCTGACGTCTTGCTCGCATACGTTTTGTTTCATTTTAGCCTTTTTTATCCCTGAGTGCTGTTGTCACTTTACAGGTGCATCTTAATAAATTAAAACATTGTGGAAAAGTTTATTGATGTCACCACTCAGTTCAACCAGTATGTCAGTTCAATTTATTTATACAGATCCATTACACACAGAATGACACAATTCATTACTTAATTTCTTTTAATTAACCCTTACGTACATGAAGACCTAAAATTTGGTATCTAAAAAAAATGAATATTACAATTAACCTTTTTTTTTTTTTTTTTAAAGCATTTTTAACATGGAAATGTCCTTCTGAGAAGTCTGTCCATCTGTCTGCACTCACTGACCTGAAATACTGGAAATGCACCTTTACATGATAAAAGACGCTGTTGGTAAATGTTGTAAATCTGGAGCAAAACGAGGTTGTGCAGGCTATTTCTTACTTTAAATGTTATAAATGTAAATGTTGAAGCTGATTCACTGCAAATAAAACTGATCTGAGGCCGTTTAGAGAACGTAGCGTGACCTTTGACCTTTGACACATTCACATTTTGATTCTAAGAAAATAAACTTGACTTAAAATTATTGATTTATTTATTTTAATTCAAATTGAGTAACACAGACACACACACACACAGACACACACACACACTCACAGACACACACAGAGTAGCCAGAGTGTTCTGTCTATAAACACACACACATACACACATACACACACACACATACAGGGCACAGTGGAGTTGGTCACTGCTCCGGTAACCATGGCAGCATGACCCTCATCAACAATGCAGGCCTAGATCATGACTGGATCATCTATCACCGCGCGTGTGTGTGTGTGTGTGTGTGTGTGTGTGTGTGTGTGTGTGTGTGTGTGTGTGTGTGTGTGTGTGTGTGTGTGTGTGTGTGAGTAATAGCAGTTAGAGAGAGTGGGATAGAGACAGTAACAGAACAAGAGAAGAGGAGATAGTGTGTGTGTCTGTGTGTGTGTGCGTCCCAGATGGGAGTGTTGTGTAGTGCGAGCGAATCAGACTGAAACAAACAACCAAACAATAGCAGCGTGTGTGTGTGTGTGTGTGTGTGTGTGTGTGTGTGTGTTAATAGAGTGTCCTGCTTCCATAAAGCACTGATCTAATCTCACACTCTTTCTATTTATTGGATTGAACATTATCAGCTTATTGTGTTGTAACATACAGGACACACACACACACACACACACACACACACACACACACAGGGTCTCCTCATCCCTCTCTCTCTCTATTATCGTTGCAGCGATAATAAAAGCCCCTGAACGCGACGCTCTCCGTGTCACACACTCATTAACACACACTCGGCGGCTGCAGACGGCGCCGCCGATCGGCTGCCGATCAAACTCATTGACGAGCGGCTGCTGTCAATCACCTGATACGAAACCAGTGACATCATCACGGCCACAAACCGGTCGGCTGAGCTCATTGATGATCACTTCCACATCATCAATAATCAGTTTCAGTTTCATTCCAGCAGCAGCAGCAGCGTCGTCAACTCATCAACTGTTGTGTTACAGCCTGGAGTCGTATTATTGTGTTACAAACACATTCACAGCCTGGTACACTTTATGTTTTTGGTCTCAACCGATAGTTTCTACCCCCGCACACTGTTTTTACTGTTATTAGGTTAAGATTCTGGCCAATCAGGACGCAGAAACGTTGACTGACAGGTCAGGAGACACTGCTACGAGGCCAGTGGGCGGGTCCTCGGCCGGCTAACCGCCTCAGCTCTCCAACATGGCGCACGCAGTTCAAACCCCCGTAGTGGTGGCACGAAACAGACCAACGGCTGACGTCACGGTGCTACGTCCGTTCTAGCAACCGTGACATGGACCCGCGGTAACTCAGAGAAGCCACGGAGGATCTGAAACTTCTCCCAGCCCTTAGTCGACATGAGGGTGACATTTCAATTTTGGGTGAACTATCCCTTTAATATGTTCTCCAAATGTGTTTATTTATTTATTTAAATTCTTAAGTGTTTTATTTTTCCAGTTCAACCTTAAACTCCTGAGTCGTTTCATCATTTGATTCCAGTGTGAAGCTGCGACCGCCTCCTGTTACTGTATCTGCACTGTGAATCACTGTGTGTGTGTCTGTGTGTGTGTGTCTGTGTGAGCGCAACAAAGCAAAATAAATAAATAAAGTGAGTGTTATTCTGAGACCAATAAGACAAAACTGTGACATCAGTAGGTAACAAATAGGTGAACAGCTCAGAACTAGAATAAAACAAATAGACCGACATCTTCACCGCTCCAATAAATCACTCTCACACTCACGCGCACACACACACACACACACACACACACACACACACAGGAAAGTAATAAGAGTAAAATAGTGTAATATAAAATCGAAAAATTCTCACTTGCAGTTTTCCACATAAAAGGCGTGTGGCCGTGGGGGAGGGGTCATTTATCAGCGGCGCTCCATACGTTCACGCCTCACTGCGCCGCTGCACTATTTATTAGCTGGGTTTTCTATGAAGAGCTGCATTGATTGTGAATAGTTTAAGTTGATGAATGTGTGGATATTATTTATTAAGGCAGCAGCCAGGAGATTAATGCCCGGTTATTGTTTATTACAGTGGAGAGAGAGAGAGAGAGAGAGGAGGTGAAGCATAAACACCTCCATCACACACACAACAACACACACACACACACACACACATATAGGTATATAATGTGCATGTGCAGTTGAAGTATTTGCAAACAGAAGCACATGCAAATACGTCCGTGTGCACAAATGAGTAAAAAATCTGCAAACTTGTGCAGACGATCGTTAATATGCATGAAAGACCACACACACACACACACACACACACAAACAGACAGACACACACACAGAGTTTCTGGTTACAGTGTCAGTGGAGGCCGGTTACACACAGACAGATAATAATATGTGTTGGTGTTCACGTCCTGAACTCACACGACTCAACAGCTTTAGCAATAAAAGCATTTTAGTTCATGAAGGTTTATTTGTAAAAATATTAAAATGTTCTACATGAACGACTCCTAAACTGACACAAATCAGACCACAGACCCACACTGACACTCTGAAACTGAATAATGTAACTTAATCATCTCTGGCTGTAACATGACGACAGTTGAGGTTCAGCAGCTTTAAAGGGATAGTTCAACATTTTGGCAAATTGTCCCATCACCATAATCCCTATAGTCATAGCAGTAGGTTCGTTACCTTTAATTGTCGGTGCAAGCTGTTTTTAGAACGGCGGAGCAGAGCCGTGAGCTGCTCAGAGCTACGCTACGGAGGCTCATGGGATTTCTTGGTTTCCCTCATCAAACTCATCAAATACACAATCCAACAACTCCACAACGCTCTGGTGGACAAGTTGTGACCTGCACATTCACCACGCTATGAGATAATAACACAACGTTACCACACAGAGTTGTTTTAGAGGAAATTCAGCAAAACCGTTGATGAAAAACTGTCCCTGAAGGGACAGTTTTTCATCAACAGTCTCTGAATTTCCCTCTAAAACAACTCTGTGTGGTAACGTTGTGTTATTATCTCATAGCGTGGTGAATGTGCAGGTCACAACTTGTCCACCAGAGCGTTGTGGAGTTGTTGGATTGTGTATTTGATGAGTTTGATGAAGGAAACCAAGAAATCCCATGAGCCTCCGTAGCGTAGCTCTGAGCAGCTCACGGCTCTGCTCCGCCGTTCTAAAAATATTTTGCACCCACAATTAAAGGTAACGAACCTACTGCTATGACTGTAGGGATTATGGTGATGGACCAGTTTGACTAAATATTGAACTATCCCTTTAAGGTCATGACGTGGATCTTCAGCTTCGATCGCTGATGAACTTTTCACTTCAGCTCTGAAACACACAACGTCTCTATGAAACAACCTGTGTGTGTGTGTGTGTGTGTTCTGTCAGCCATCACACTGTGTTACAGCCTGTTGACAGATGTGCCAGATGTGTTCAGAGTCAACACTGACACCGGCAAACTGATAATGATAATAATAAAGAATGATATAATAATAATAATACTTCTTTTGGACCTAGGTTGTGTGTGTGTGTGTGTGTGTGTGTGCGCTCTATAAAACCAGTCATTGTCAGCACGTCGTCAGTTAAACGTGGTTCAGGACAATAAACCTCGCGTCGCCTTTCAACACAACATGTGGGAACAACAACACAGAGTGTGTGAGTGTGTGTCACTGTGTTCACACCTTTAACACACGAGCTGCTGAAAGAGACAAAGTGTGTGTGTGTGTGTGTGTGTGTCCATTATTATTAACTCTGCATGGGAATTAAGTTCCTTGGCGCTCACACATCACGTTGAGGTCAAGGTGGTGGTCGGTGTTTAAACACACACACACACACACACAGAGTGGAGTGTGTGTTGTTACATGCAGCGTCTGTTGTCTGTCTGACGTCTGTCCCGTTTCACCTGAACGCAGCATCAAGAATACGTTCAGATGCGACCGCACCGCGAGATGGAGGGAATTCATTCTAGATTAGCTGGGCTAACCGTTAGCTGTTAGCCATTAGCCGTTAGCCGTGTCAATAAACAATAACTCAATAAACGGCCCATGAAAAAGATATATTTCAGCAGATATCTGAGTTACAACATGACTGAGCTAACGGGAGGAGTTTCATGTCGTGTCTGACAACGGGAGGTGACGTCCTGATGTTAGCTTAGCTACCGCCGTTAGCTATCAGCAGCAGCAGAGCTAACAACTACAACAACCATGACTAATCACAAAAACGTGCACACAGAGATAGTAATGTTTGTTCAGTAATTCCTTTTTTAACAAACACCAGATTTAGTCAAAACGGTTTTGGCAGCGCGGAGCCGCCACATTTGGTATCTACACCGGCGGCTAACGCTACCAGCTAGCCGCTCGCTAGAATGCTACTAAAACCGACTGCCATAGTGGTGTGATGCAATGCATCATGGGAAAATAAAGTGGTGGATACCTTTAACTTCAAAATAAAAGCCTTTAAAGCAGTGGTTTTCTATCAACAACCCTGATTAGATTTAGTCTCATTACAGGAAGAGTTTGAAAATATTCTGTCATTGTGTTTCATGGTTGGACGATGCTCTCGTTTCCATCATTATTTAGTTTAATTTCATGGTTTCAATTAAGTTAACCATGAAAGGTTCAGAGCTGTGCTTACAGTTATAAAAATGATGTTAGCAATGAGTCATTTCACTAATACAGACATTTATTAATATCAATTAAGACGTCTTTTTATCGTATTAAATCATATTATCTATTATCTGAACAACAAACACATCTGGACTCACTAGATTATGGTAAATAATAAACATAGAGTCTAAGACATCATGAGGTGCAGGTAGGTGTGTGTGCTCAGTGTGTGTGTGTGTGTGTGTGTGTGTGCGGCGATGCGGCTGCAGTGTGTTGATTGACCCGTATGGACTGGCTCTAATCCATATGGACTTCTCTCTGCGCTGCGAGGACGACTCGTCTGTCGCCTCATGTGAAGACATTATTCCTCTGAGAGCAGCAGCTATAAATCACTGCTGCAGCCTCGTCAATACACAATCAATGGCCCCATGAACACACACACACACAGAGCACACACACACACACACACTTCTCTACATACATGCTGTATGAATGTGAGCACAGGAACGCGTCTCCATCAGATCGGTGGTAAAACACAAACACTCGTCCGTCTCTTGTTGTTTCTCTTTGACTCTATCGACTCAACTATTAAAGCGGAGCTCAGATCAGACCATCGTCAACCGGTGCAGACGCTGGGGATTGTGGGTAGTGTAGTTTATGACACAGTTGTTGATGTTTTCATCTATGGATGTTTTTTTCTTAACAGACATCACTCTGAGTGTTTCGTCCAATCAGACGCGAGTACTCTGTACCTGTCGGTGACACATGTGGACAGCTGCTGAGGAGAGACCGAACCTGACTGGAGATCAGCTGTTTACTAACCTGGTCAGATCTCTACTGGCTGTTCAATGTCCTTCTACTAACTAATGAGCTAGTTAGTTTAGTTAGTTAGTTATCAGACTAGTGAGTCAGTTCATTACTCGTTTATTTATCCATCTAGTTAGTTAGTCAGTTATTTATCAGACTGGTAAGTCAGTCAGTCAGTTAGTTAGTCGGACAGCAAGTCAGTTAGTTCATTGGTCATTTATCTCTAGTCAGTCAGTCAGTTAAGCCGTGTTTCCACTACATGGTACCGGCTCGACTCGACTCTACTAAAAGTACCTGGAACCCGGTACTATTTTTTTAGTACCTGCTCGGCCGCGGGTCATCAGATATCACCACATTTCAATACATAAATGTTTTAAAATGAACAAACTATACAAGTCTGGTTGCTGTTCCGCTGGATTAGTCAGGTTATCTTTGCAGATTCATTTATTCTTTGATTGACAGATTTAGTAAACTGATATTTTCTTTCCTTTTCTTCTCGTGCTGGCAGAAAACGCTGGTAAAGTTAAATAAATCCCACCTAACCTAAATAGCCCCCCCCCCCCTTAGGGAAAACACTGCTCTTCAGCATCAGCTCAGCATCATGTGTGGTTGTTCCGTGGTGCGTTCACTGACACCGTGTTAATCTGAATGGGGCTCTTTGGACAGTTCTGGCACCAGACGTGTGGAGCTCCAGATGTTTGTTGCAGCCACAAACACGACAGATAAAAATAGACTCGGAGGGAATTTCTACGCGCCCGTCCATCACGCTGATGGATCGGCGCCGTTCCGTCCTGCGGCGACACGCCGACTAAAAGAGAAAAAAGTCATTTCTCAACACATCTGTGTTAGTGCTCGGCGCCGGTGATAAATCTCCAACACGTCGGCTGTTTATCAACACACACAAACACTCGGCTTCAGAGCGACATGCAAACGCTTCGACTTAATTGTGTTTTGAGAATTTTCTCGGCTCAGAGCGGCGAGCGGCGGGAAAACATGAAAGAGGCTCCGAGTTGTTCCTGCACGTCAATAAATCATTTATCATTCAGGACGTTCCTCTGATTACAGCAGAAGATGTGAGACACCGTCCGGTTCCGCTGGCTACCCACAATGCACCTCTCTCAGCAGGAAGAAGTGACAGATCCTGTTTGTAAAGGTCAAACTCCATCAACAACAAATATTTAATCAGCGCTAATTGAACGAGTTCAACAACAATTAGTAACGAGGGGTTAAATGTTAATGAGCTGATTAGGACTGAACGCTCCGCGCTCTGCACGGCGCTGAGGTTTCTTTCAGTTTTCATGACATTTAATCACCTTTTTCTCTCCAGCGTTGCATCACAGCTGAATTCTCTGGAAAGTTGGAGCTTTTTAACGTCTGTAAAATGACTGAACACCGCCGCGCTGTGTTGGAAATGTTATAAAACAACTGAGTCTCTGTAGTTCAATAGAACAAAGTGGATAAAGAACGACAGCGATCTTAAAGGGATAGTTCAACATTTTTGAAAATTGGCCCATTGCCATAACCCCTATAGTCATAGCAGTAGGTTCGTTACCTTTAATTGTCGGTGCAAGCTATTTTTAGTACGGCGGAGCAGAGCCGTGAGCTGCTCAGAGCTACGCTACGGAGGCTCATGGGATTTCTTGGTTTCGCTCATCAAATTCATCAAATACACAACCCAGCAACTCAAAAGCGCTGTCGTGGACACGTTGTGACCTGCAGAACCACCACGCTATGAGATGAGACGGAACGTTACGAGACGGAGCCGTTTCAGAGGGAAATTCATGCAAAACCGCTGATGCGCGTTGCGTTCAGGGACAGTTTTTCAGCAAGCAGTCTCCGTATTTACCCTGTATTTACCTCGAAAACGCCTTCGAAAACGTTTCGTATCGTTCCGTCATTATCTCATAACGTGGTGAATGTGCAGCTCACAACTTGTCCACAAAAGCGTTTTGGAGTTGTGGGATTTTGTATTTGATGAGTTTGATGAGGGAAACCAAGAAATTCCCTTAGCCTCCATACTGTAGCTCTGAACAGCCTGCTGCTCCGCGCCGCCGTACTGAAAATAGCTTACACCAACAATTAAAGGTAACGAACCTACTGCTATGACTATAGCGATTATGGTGATGGGCCAATTTTCAAAAATGTTGAACTATCCCTTTAAACACTGTAGGTGAAATAATCGATGACAAAGACCAACAGACCGACAATCACTGACCGTATCTACGAAGTGGAAAAACTGACTCATCTAAATCCAGACGAACAGAAACACAACTGGACAAAGAAAAACGTAGAAAACGGACGACGTTGGTGGCGTGAAAATGAGCTTTTTTATTCTCTTTTATTCATCTCATGTGAATAAAGACGTTTAGATCCTCTGCTGCTTCTTCACCTGTTGCTGAAACCTGACCATCGTAACGATACACAACTCATCTAATGTTGTTAATATGTGAATAAACATGAAGTATTTGTTTTGAAACAGATGAGGAAGTCTTTGGTTCTTCAGTGTTATTTATTGAGTATTTATTCCATTTTGATCAGGTTTTATTGTGTTTAATCACATCTTTCATCATCTGTCCTACGTTTAGATCATGTTTCACCGTCTGATTGTGTTTGTTGTGCATCATGTGTTGTGTTTGTCTCGTCTTTTCTTGGTGGTGGATCAGTTTCCAGTTAAACCTAAAAACCTAAAAACAGAGAAAACGTCCATGTTTGAGTGAACGAGTGGAAAAAGTGAAGACGTGTGAGTGACAGAACAGTGAGATGTCAGAAAAACAACACAAACAACCTTTAATTCCTGTGTGATGATGCACAAACCGCCCGTCCTCTGACACCCGAGCCTGATCGGCTCCATATGCACATACATGCTCCATCCCATAAACAACGCGGGCCTCCAGATCCAGATCTGAGTCGCCACGGACACCGGAGATCAAAGTGCTCGACAGAACAAAACACACACAGGGAAAAAAAAAAAAGCAACGGCCCATTTTCACTAAAAGCACTAATGAGTCTTTTAAACAGCAGCGCCGTAAACACATCAATCAGAACGCGGCGCGCGGTTATTAATTTGGCTCGTAGCGGCCGTTTACACTGCGAGCGCCTTCACTCCATTTATGTTCACACGGTTCTCCCGAGCCGTCACTCGGCGCCGGCTCCAGACTTAAACAGTATCCGCTCCGTCCCGACACCGACACCGGCTTCAAGCCTCGGACCGAGAGGCGTTCAAGGCCTCCACGTAAACAAAGCAGGACCGACTCCTCCGATGATGGATTCTGTTGAAATGGCGCGGCGCGGCGGGGAAAAAATGACACGGAGGAAGAAAAAGTTCAGAAAAAGAAACAGTCAGCAGAAAAAAACAAACCTGAGAAAGATGATGTGTGTGTGTGTGTGTGTGTGTGTGTGTGTGTGTGTGTGTGTGTGTGTGTGTGGTGTTTTTTTCACGCTGATATAAAGAGCCATCAGTCTTCAGCTCCAAATGTTGTGGTAAACATCAATTTTTGAAGAGAAAGAGGGAGGGCTGATATAAAGAGCCATCAGTCTTCAGCTCCAAATGTTCCCATCAAGTAAACATCAATAAATATGTATGAAGAGAAAGAGGGAGGGAGGGAGGAGAAGAAGAGGAGGAGGAGGAGGAGGAGGAAGAAGAAGACGAAGAAAAAGGAGGAAGAGGAAGAAGGAGATGAAGGAGGAGGAACTAACTGTTGTGATGCTACAGACAGAAACCATGTGACTGAAATGAAACAGCTTCTCCTCACACTCAGACGTTCCCCTGGTCATGTGACGGTTATTAAAGGGATAGTTCAACATTTAGTCAAATTCTCCCATCACCATAACCCCTATAGTCATAGCAGGAGGTTCGTTACCTTTAATTGTCGGTGCAAGCTATTTTTAGAACGGTGGAGCAGAGCCGTGAGCTGCTCAGAGCTACGCTACGGAGGCTCATGGGATTTCTTGGTTTCCCTCATCAAACTCATCAAATACACAATCCAACAACTCCACAACGCTCTGGTGGACAAGTTGTGACCTGCACATTCACCACGCTATGAGATAATAACACAACGTTACCACACAGAGTTGTTTTAGAGGGAAATACAGAGACTGTTGATGAAAAACTGTCCCTGAAGGCAACGTGCATCAGAGGTTTTGCAGGAATTTCCCTCTAAAACAACTCTGTGTGGTAACGTTGTGTTATTATCTCATAGCGTGGTGAATGTGCAGGTCACAACGTGTCCACCAGAGCGTTGTGGAGTTGTTGGATTGTGTATTTGATGAGTTTGATAAAAGGAAACCAAGAAATCCCATAATGAGCCTCCGTAGCGTAGCTCTGAGCAGCTCACGGCTCTGCTCCGCCGTTCTAAAAACATCATGCACCGACAATTAAAGGTGACGAACCTACTGCTGTGACTATAGGGGTTATGGTGATGGGTTGTGTTGTTGTGTCCTGGTCCTCTGGTCCGTCTCCGTCTCCGCCTCAGGACTCTGGTCTGTTTGGCTTGTTCAGCTGAATTTTATCTGCTCCTCTGTCCCATAAAACCTTCCTATTGACAGGCAGCTCCACATCGACCCCCCCCTCTCCCCTCCCTCCCCCCTCCCTCCATATCCAGCCCACATTTTTCTTCCCTATGAGTATTAGTTTATTGAATAAGTGGCATCTGTTTTCCTGGGCCCGTCACCGTAAGGCGAGGTATTTCTCACTGACGCACAGCGCTGATTTATACGCCGCTCTGATTCTCCCCGCAAAAAATAAAGCTAAGCAAAAAATTTCCAATACATCCTCCGTCTGCCCCCCCCCCCCCCCCCACCGACACACACACACAGATACCCCTCCTCCCTCCATTCACGCTGTATATAATTAAGTTGGCAGACGTTCTACACACTCCAACACTTTAACGCTCTCTTAACTCTGGGCCGCTCCAGTCCTTCATCCTGTAACAGCAGCGCCGTGATGATGATGATGATGATGATGATGAGTCATAAATCACAGCCACACGTGTGTGAAAACCTGCAGCAACAGTTTAGAGAAGCTGCGTCGTGTTTCAGCCTCCAGGAAATATTAAAAATGATCGAGTGTCGCGTGTTTGGAAAAGGACGGAGACGTATTTCATGTAATTCTCTTTGAAGATGTAAAAAATCTTGTAAGTGGCCCTTTAACACAAACTACCAGTCAAAAGCTTGGACACGCCGTCTCATTCAACAGGTTTTCTTTGTTGTTGTTGTTTTTTTATCACTTTCTACATTGTAGATTGAAACTGAAGACACCAGAACTATGAAGGAACTGAAGCCTTTTGGATGAGAGGTGAAACGTCTTCAAGAACTTCAACTCCTGCACTGAACCACGACGAGGACCTGGACGACTGAGAACCTTCACGGACAATAAGTCTTTCTACGCGTTCACACCAAAAACCTCCAAAGCTCCAAAGTCATTCATTTTCATCAACTGCCGTCAGCCGTGTTTCTCTGTTAACTTTATGGTAATTAGCTATGGCGCGGTTCAGCAGCAACCAGTCAGAATAGAGAAGTCCATCGGCTCCTTTAAGTCACTGGTTCTCAATCTTTTTTACATCAAGATTCCCCTAAATGGACACAAATTAGACCATGGACCCCCATTGGACAAACTTTTTAAGCAAACACCAGAAATACTTGTTCTGAGACTGGATGATGTTACTTTTTTGTACATTCAAATTATGACCAATGGCGTGAATTTTTGGAAATAATTGTAAATATTATAGAGACATTTCTGGAAAAAAAAGTCGTACAATTTCTCCAAAAACTTTTGAAAATTTGTAAGAAGAAGTGGTTAAAAAAATTCTCAAAAAAAGTAAAAAAATAAAAAAAATTTTTAAAAAGTGATAAATTCTCAAAAAAAAAAAAATTTAACTCTCAAAAATAAAAATTATAATTTCTCAAAAAAAAAAAAAATTTCAATTAAAAAAAAAGTTTTTTAAAATAATCTTTTTTTTTAAATTCTCCAAAAAAATCTCAAAAAAATTTAATTCTCAAAAAAAATTCTCAAAATTTTTTTTTTTAATTCTCAAAAAAAAAAAAAATTTAATTCTCAAAAAAAAAAAAAAAAATTTAATTCTCAAAACAAAAAAAATTTTCTCCAAAAAAAAAAAAAAAAAAAAATAGAACCCCCCCACAATTTTTTTTTTTAATTATCAAAAAAAAAGAAGAAAAAAAGAAAGGTGGTAGAATTTCAAGAAAAAGTTGGGGACCCCCTTGAACTCTCCCAAGGACCCCTGAGGGTCCCCGGGCCCCACATTGAGAACCACTGATTTAAATGACCGACGCAATCGAACTTTGATGTCAAACATGTCAGTCACTTTGGAAGCCGTCTTGTCTGAAGCGCACTTGGAATCTTTTGGTGTGAACGCACAGTGTTTTGCGGCTGATCCATTAAACTGTCGTTCCAAAAAAGTGTTTGATCCTAAACAGCTGACTGAGGCGTAAAACCACCAACCACTAGAGGGCGTAAAGACAGGTGTGGTTTTGTGGTGTAAAGACAGGTGTGGTTCGTACCTGTCGGGGTTCTGCGGACAGACGTGCATCTGCAGCAGGATCCTCTGCGTGAAGGTCTTGAAGCACTGGCCGCACTTCCACAGGTGCCAGTCGCTGAACTCGCTGCTCAGCTGGCTGGTGGAGGTGGGACTGGCCAGGACCCGCTGGTTCTTGGAGCCCAGCTGGCCGAAGCCCGAGTCCGACGGGATCCCCACGCCCACCTTGTCCAGCAGGGAGAAGCTCCTGGAGCAGGGGGAGTGGGGGAAGACCATGGAGCGCATGAGGCTGGCGGAGGGGGAGGAGGAGGAGGAGGAGGAAGAGGAGGAGGTGGGTTTGCCGTTCTTGCTGAAGGACTGGAGCGACTCCTGCCGGGTCATGGCCTCCACTACCGTGGCCGGGACGTTCACTGAGACCAGAGGGACAAGGACAAGGGTTAGAGACACATTTTACTCTGACGACTGCTGCTGGTTTCATTTCTTTTAATTTATCTTAAGAATTAAACTTCCTGTGCTCCTTCTGTTCTACCATTCATTCCTCTCATTCTGTTCTGTCTTTTTATCCTTGACCCTGAGAGAAAGCAACACGTACAGTTTGTATAAAGCAGACAAAGACAATAAATACTTGTTATTTTTGCTATGTGTCGTGCTCTTCCGACCTTCTAACACATTTTTCTCTCAATGTTGACATTTTTTCCTCACATATTTGCAACTTTAAAGGGGATTATAAAGGAAAAATCTCTTTTTGGAGGCTCTTTAACATATATTTCGGTGTTTTTTTTCCCCTTTCGCCTCCAAAATGTGAAAAGTGATTTTAAAAAATGTGTTTTTTCAGGCTCCTGAGGTTGAAATCCATGTGGTTTTATGAGCTGTTCCCATGGTTGCCTGACAATGATGTCATTAGTTTTTGAATTTGCATAACACCACCCCTACCTGGGACCGGTAGAGGGGGCGGGGCAAGCAGTGGCTCATTTGCATTTAAAGGGACAGGCACCGAAACGAGCCGTTCTGAACAGACAGACACCTGGGAACTGTTTTAATTTGTGGAAAAAGGGGCAGAGTATGTCTCCTTTAACATGTTGCACCGTCG
The DNA here is from genome assembly GCA_030347415.2 of Decapterus maruadsi. NCBI lineage: Eukaryota > Metazoa > Chordata > Actinopteri > Carangiformes > Carangidae > Decapterus > Decapterus maruadsi. The sequence goes on from CM064895.1 coordinate 30,663,644, forward strand.
TAGTGATCCATGACTGTCCTCCATCTTCACCTCTGGACCATCAGATCCGTTTCTTTGTGAAATGAAAAGGCTGCAGCGACAGATAAACGTCGTGGGCAGCAGAGAAGATGAAGAGCTGGAGGATGGAGAAGTGTTTCTGACGAGTCCAAACTGCATTAACAAGGAAGAAAAGACATTTGATGAAATTGTGTAAATTGGATTGGAGTCTGAAGCAGCTGTCTTCACCTCACGGAGCCGTGCAGGCCTCAGCTGAGTTCTGCTCTGCTCTGGTCTGCTTGGACCTGGAGTCTATAACCCTTCATTATGTTTGACGTGGCATTAAGAGCGATTGTCTTCCTTTAACTCGCTCTCTTTTCATTCTGTAAAAAACTGCTCTGCCTGGAAAACAAGAGGCCTGCGGATCGTTTCCCTCCGTGTGTCACATCCTGTCCGACCTCTGGACCACGACGACCGCGACCTTCTCTGAACCAAAATCAAATCATTTTTTCGCTCTTTAAACTTTAATCCAATGTAAAAAAAAAAACAACAAAAGTAAAAAAACATCAGAGCCCATCTGGACTTGAGACGCTGCAGCTCCATCGTTTCCTCTCTTTGTTTTCCGTCCGTGCTGCATCTCTGCTGCAGATCCCCATCCTTCATCAGCTCACCTCTGCCATCAGGCCACCAGGCTCCATTGATCCTCTAATAACCTTATGAGGAGATAATTACACCATTTGTAAGTCGCCCCGACGGCGCTATCGACGCCCGCGTTACGCGCCGCTCGCCCACTCTTAATTCATTTCGCTACAAACATTGCGTTAACAAAAAAAAATGCCCGTCGATACGGTTTGGGCTGCGCAGCACGAGATGCATCATCCAAATGGGAGAATTATGCAGATGACGACGCAGCCTGCAACGCCGCTGCTGCTGCTGCTGCTGCTGCTGCAGAGTGTGTGTTCCTGTTGTGCTTTGTGTGATGTGAAGATGAAAGTTTTCACAGCAGACACTCGTCCTCTTCCTCCTCCTCTTCCTCCTCGTCCTCTTTTTCGTCGTCTGTTCATCTGTTGTTTTTTTTATGTTTGACGTCTAAAAGAACTGAAACTGATCTGGATCAAACTGGAGAACCACAGACGCCCACGTTACATTTTGGTTCTGATGTGGCTGAAGGAATAAAAACAATAAATGTCTGACTTTCATTAAACATCTTAAACATTCAGACGGGTTCTTGGGGAACGACGTTTTGACGTATTTATGGTGTGGATGTGAAGCCATGGCGACAGACGTTGGAGCTCCGCTGAGAGTTTCTGTTCTTTTCTGTTTGTCTTCCTGTCACTCACTCTGACTGTATATACATCACATTCTTCTTTATAATAATAATAATAATACTTTTTATTTATATAGGACTTTTCAAAACAAAGGGTTACAAAGTGCTTTACAATGTAAAATACACAATGCAACGTTGTTTTTCATGATTATTATTGTTATTATTAAAGGGAAGAAAGAACAAAAGAGACAGAAAAAGAGGAAAGAAAGAGAATTAAACTAATGTATCTTTTGAAGTCTGGTGTAGAAACATCAACTACCTGATGAACCTGTCTGATGATCTGATAGGTCAGAACTATCGGTGACATCATCATTTCATCATGGGAAAAAAATATTTCATTTTTATGCAAAAAAAAAGTCTGTTTTGTGTATTAAAGAGTTTTAAACAAGAAATGAATTATAGATTCTGTTATTGTTAATAAATCAATGATAATGGAAACAGTGTGTGAGGTGTGTGTGTGTGTGTGTGTGTGTGTGTGTGTGTGTGTGTGTGTGTGTGTGTGTGTGTGTGTGTGTGTGTGTGTGTGTGAGTGACAGCGGGAAAATAAACCACAGTGTTCAGTCACTCTGTGCAACTCGCTGATGTGTTTTTAAAAGTTTCTTTGGAAACAATGAAGCTCTATGGGACACACACACACACACACACACACACACACACACACACACACAGCTGGTTTTGTTCTGCATGTGATCTGTTGAAAATAAAGACATATTGCATCTTGTCTTTTAAGATTATATTTTACATTTTATACAAATACGTTAATAAAGTGAAACAGATAAACTCAGTGTGTGTGTGTGTGTGTGTGTGTGCGTGTGTGTGTCTTTACTGGTATGAAGAACAGTTGCCATGGCGTTGCCAGAGCTCGGCTGCCGATCAATAACCAGAACGTTACCAGTGATTATAAAGTCTTATCTAATCAATGCAGGCAATTATGATCCTGGTCATAACAGTAGGTCACGTAAAGAAGGGATGACAGGAGGAGGAGAGGAGGAGGAGGAGAGGAAGAGGTGAAGGAGAGAAGGAGAGGAAGAGGAGGAGGAGGAGGAAAGGAAGAGGAGAAGAGGGAGAGGAGGAAGGGGAAGAGGAGGAGGAGAGGAAGAGGAGAAGAGGAGCAGGAGGAAAGGAAGAGGAGAAGAGGAGGAGAAGGAGAGGAGGAGGAGGAGGGGAAGAGGAGAAGAGGGAGAGGAGGAAGGGGAAGAGGAGGAGGAGAGGAAGAGGAGGAGGAGGAGGGGAAGAGGAGAAGAGGGAGAGGAGGAAGGGGAAGAGGAGGAGGAGAGGAAGAGGAGGAGGAGGAGGAAAGGAAGAGGAGAAGAGGAGGAGAAAGAGAGGAGGAGGAGGAGGGGAAGAGGAGAAGAGGAGAAGGAGGGGAAGAGGAGAAGAGTAGAGGAGGAGAAGGAGAGGAGGAGGAGGAGAGGAAGAGGAGAAGAGGAGGAGGAGGAGAGGAAGAAGGGGAGGAGGAGAGGAGGAAGAAGAGGATGATGATGATGAAGAGGAAGAGCAGGATAATGATGAAGAGGAAAAGAAGAAGAAGAAGAAGAAGAGGAGGAAGAGAAAGAGGACGAGATGAAGAGGAGGAGGAAGAGGATGATGATGATGCTGAAAAGGAAGAGGAGAAGGAAGAAGAGGAAGAGAAAGAGGATGAGGACGATAATAATGAAGAGGAAGATGATGATGAAGAGGAGGATAATGATGAAGAGGAGGATGATGATGAAGAGGAAAAGAAGATGATGATGAAGAGGAAGATGATGATGAAGAGGATGATGAAGAAGAGGAAGAGGAGGATGATGAAGAAGAGGATGATGATGAAGAGGAGTCTCCCTGTGTGAGTCCACATGTTGTAGTTTAGCAGCGTCAGGCTGCAGAGCGTCAAACCCTCACACTCTGATTGGATGGAACATGTAGAGTAAACAACCACAGGGTGTGTGTGTGTGTGTGTGTGTGTGTGTGTGTGTGTGTGTGTGTGTGTGTGTGTGTGTGTGTGTGTGTGTGTGTGTGTGTCTTTGTTGTTGTGTGGTTTGGCTCCAAACTTTCCTCTTTTCATGTTTAAAGGGATAGTTCACCCAAAATTCAAATTTCACTCATTCAAATTATCCCGAAAAAATGAAATAAGTCTATATTTGAAGCTCCCAGTGTCTCAGTTCACTGCTGCTCCAGCGGAACTATTTCTCATGTGGGGGCTTCAATAGAAGAGGGGCATTACAAACGAGCAGTGTGGAGGTAAGTGCTATCCATTCACAACCATCATATGGACAAATACTGCTGCATGGAAATTTGAATTTTGGGTGAACTATCCCTTTAATGTTTGCGAGCGCTCACGTGCTGTGTGTGTGTGTTGTGTTTGACTTTCTCTCTCTGTGGTGACAGAAACAAACTGTAACTTGTCTCCGACTGCAGGCTGCTTCTTTACACTGATGAAGATGATGAAGATGATGATGATGATGAAGACTGAGGCCTGGGTACACGAATACGATATATTCCTAAACGCACATTTTTCTGTCCATTTGGCGTCTCAGCCACACTGACACGGCGGTTTCACCCTCATGACCGGAGATGTTTATAAACGGATAAAAAAGTGTAGAAATAAAAAGCGATCACATTAAACGGAGCTGGTGTTAAAAACATGGACGTAGCATCTGAGACGTCAGCCAGTCGTTTTGGGGAGTCGTTTTTGTGGCGGCCATGTTGGATTTACTGGCCGAGAACCCGCCCACTGGTCTCAAAGCAGCCTGTCTCCCAACCTGTCAATCAACATCTCTGCGCCCTGATTGGCCAGAATTTGAACCTTAATCCACTGTTTGGCTGCTTCCTCTGGACCATCTGACTGCGCATGCTCATAACGTTCTTCTTCTGTGGTATTTTACATGTTGCGTGCCGTTGCAGGCTTCAGGGGCGCTGGTTTTCAGTTTTGCCTCTTCGTATGGACAGAGATACGAAAATATCTGCTTAAAGAAGTCTGCATGTACAGGATGTGTAGTCCAGGCCTGGTCGCCTCTCTGGTCGCCGTGGGAACAAGCAGCAGATCCCCGTGTGGCGAGGAGCTGATCTCATCTTCCTCCTTTGGACCTGAACAAACTTCCTTTTAGTGTGAAGACAAACACACACACACACACACACACCCAGCCGGCTGCCAGACGGGTTGGATTTGATTTTTTTTTACTTTCTGAGAAGTTGACGTGAGTCAGAAATCCACACAGATGCATTCTGGGATGTTTCAGCACACACTAAATAATATTCGCTTGGGACCGTCGTTCACACACTGATCTGTTTATTCGTGTTGACACTGATGCGACTGTTTTGTGTCGTCCATGTTTAAAGGATCAGAAGCAGCTTTACATCACTTTGCTTTGTGTTCTGGCTGCAGGTTTAAAACTGTTGTTTATTTATTGCAGCACTGACACTTTAACATGTTGTTGGACTATTTGATTAAAGAGCAACTAAACCCTAAACCACTTTTTCTGCTGAAAACAAATATATTTGGCTATGAAGTCGATGGATTCTGGTCCAACTCTTGACATTTTAGTCAAAATATTTCTCTTCAGTTTGGTGGTTTTCTGAATATTAAAAACTTATGAAAAAATGAAAATAATGTAGATATTTCTCTTGTTAAAACATGCATACTGGTGTTTTCAGTTGAAACTTGTCCTGATTATTATTCTAAGATGAAATGGTGTGCCTTCCTAATGAATCTTAGATCTTTGATTCTGCTCAGGTCCAGATGTTCGGGGCTCGTTAACCCTCTGAGCGCCGGCAGCGTCTGAGCCAGTTTCCATGGGAGAGTTTCATGTTGAACAGACTGAACCTTCACATGTGGTTAAGTCAAAGTCCATGATATTCAATTATTGCAGAGAATGGGTTTGTGTGTCCCAGTCGGAGTGTGTGCAGCCCCCGTCACCGCCGACAATGTCTGTCCTTCCTGCGGCGAATCAAACGTGCCTCTAATTTGCAATCAGGACCAGTCAAAACGTTTCACTGCGTAATCTCGGTGAAAGTCGAGGTCCTAAAAATTCCTTCAATTTAGATTCAGTTTGATTAAAATTATTTTTTTTTTTATTAATAATTGTGTAAGAAAAAAAACATGTCCAGGTTTGTTTTTTCTCCCTGCAGCGACTTTTTCTGTCAAATCCACGGAAAAGAAAAGAAAAGAAAAGAAAAGAAGAAGAAAAAAGACGTTTGAAAGGAAAATACATAAACAGGCTGACCGAGCAGAAAACTGCAGCAGATGTAAACACAAAATAAATTGGTGGCAGAAAAAGAGAGGACGGATGGAGGAGAGACAGAGACGACAGAGACGAACAGAAAGAGTCGATGCTCCACGTTCAATATTTGTCGCAGGAGCTTCAGCTGCTGTTTGTCTGAGGAAGAGGAGGAGGTTCAGGAAACAGCAGTTCAACCACGTCCTGCTGGTTGTGTTTGAAAAAGTCCAGTTAGATGTGACTTGATGGGCGGACAGCAACAGAGAGCGTTGCATTATGGGTCGGATCGGAGCTCCATCGTGACCACAGAGTGAAGACGAGCTGTCAGCGTCTGGTATGAGAAGAACTCCTCTTCTTCTTCTTCTTGATTTCTGTCCTCAACAAGTCATTTCTCCTTCAAAAACTTGACGTTGGACGAGAGCATGGACGAGGGCCATCCCATAATCAGTCAGGACAGTGCAGTGACACATTTGTTCACATTGAGTCGCTGGTATTTTGCAACACGGGCTGAAAACTGTCGATCCAAACCAGAACCATGTGGAACATCAACATCACTAAATGAGAACCAGGAGGGTTTTTTTTCCTTCTTTCCTTCTTTCATAAATCAGCTGTAGGTTCATGTTCGTATATGATGGATGATCCTGGATCAGTTTGTTGATGAGTGTGGAAACTAAAAGACAAAGACAGGAAGTTGTCTCCGGTCCACAAACCGTGCCCACAAACCAACAAATAAAAGCCGTGTCCTGGCCTGGTTTGTGTTTTTTGTTTTGGCTGCGGACGCCGTCGTCTAAACCAGACGGAGCAGGTTGGTGACGGAGCCGAGCTCCAAACGATAAGAATGAAGAAGACGTCCAAAGAAAACGGCCCAGGTTCTTTCAGCGGACGCAGACACAGAGCAGAGTGGAGGAGGAGGGTCTGATCAGTGTTGCTTTAAAGGGATAGTTCAACATTTTTGGCAAATTGGCCCCATTGCCATAATCCCTATAGTTTTAGCAGTAGGTTTGTTACCTTTAATTATCGGTGCAAGCTATTTTTAGAACGCTGAAGCAGAGCCGTGAGCTGCTCAGAGCTACGCTACTCACCAAATACACAATCCAACAACTCCAAAACATCGTTTTAGAGTTAAATTCATGCAAAACCACTGATGCACGTTGCCTTCAGGGACAGTTTTTTTTTTTTTTTAAACTTTAATTTTTATTGAAAATTTTCAACTCCACATATAAGCAATACAAGGCATACATTTAGATCCATGTGTTACATTCTTAGTGCGGAGCAGTTGCAAAGATCAGGTGCAACTGGGCAAAAGAACAACAAAAACGAAAACAAACAAACAAAACAATTTCAACAGTTGCGGCTACATGTGTCTATTATTAAATTACAGTAGATCCAAGAGAGAGAGATATGAATAAAACAGATTTCAAGTATTCCCAACTGTGTCCCATCGGATCCATTTCTCCCATTTAGTCAAAAAGACATTTTCCTTCATTCTAAGTCTATATGTCATTCTCTCCATGTTATGGACTTCTCTAATGATTTCTACCCATTCATTCACAGCTGGTGGTTCAACCTTATACCATCTTCTTGTTATTGTTTTTTTACACGTGACCAGTAGTATTTTTATTAAATATCTGTCTTTGACCAGGACATAATGATTCAAGTTCCCAAGGTACATAACACTACATTCTTTAGGTATTTCATAACCCAGGATGTTTTTAATTATATCGTGTACATTTTCCCAAAATGGGTTAAGTTTCTGACATTCCCAAAAAATGTGTGTATGGTTCGCTTCCCTTTCACCACATAAACGCCAACATGAGTGCTGGGAACGTGTTTGTTTACTTTTTAATTTGGGAGTGATGAAAAAGCGGGTTAGGTTTTTCCACCCGAATTCTCGCCATATTCTCGAATTTGTAGTTGTGTGTTGTATTTCACACATACTCTGCCATTCCTCTACAGTAATGTTAGTCTTCAGTTCATTCTCCCACTTCTCCTTAATGTACAAAGTGGAGAAATCTTCTGAATCTCTTAAGTTTTGGTACAACACTGAAACTGCTTTCAGTTTGGTTCCATTGTATGTCTTGATCATTACATTGAGTACACCATTTAGATTTTTTCCAGGTTGTATGTCCTTTATAAAGTAGTCACGTAGCTGTAGAAATCTGAAGTGGTCTCTATTTTCAAGTCCATAGTCCATTTTCAGCTCTTGGAAGCTCATTATGTGTCCATTCTTCATTAGTTTACACATTGCTGTGAGCCCTTTCCTACTCCAGTCTCTGAAGTTGAAGTCATTTACACCCGGCTTAAAGCCGTCATCATAAGCAAACCAGCTCAACAATTTCACATCTCTTTCTAATTTGTGCTGTCTGACAAAATCAAACCAGATATTCAGTGTGTGTAGAGTTATTGGGTCCATCCCTTCTTGTAGTGACTGCATTAGCTTTAGATTGCCAATCAGGGCCTGGATTGGTGTATCTGCCACCACCTTCTCAATATCTTTCCACTTTGCATTATAGTCCTTGTCACACCACATAATTATTGGTCTTAATTGTGCTGCACGGTAATAGTTAATTAATTTCGGAAGTCCCATGCCTCCTTTCTCCTTTCCCAATTGTAGTGTAGAATATTTTATCCGTGGTCTTTTACCATTCCATATGAACCTGGATATCATTTTATCCCAAATTTTAAACTTTTCCTGTGGGATCTTAACAGGCAGAGAGAGAAAGTAGTAAAGTAGTCTAGGAAAAATATTTATTTTAATTACTTCAATTCTTGAGTTAAGATCTAATGGCAGAGTTGACCACCTTTCTATATCTTTACTTATCTGGAGGTGGATCTGATCATAGTTTGCTTTGTAAAGATCAGACAGGTGTTTTGTTAGAGTTACTCCAAGATATTTTATAGTTTTTGCATGCCATTTTAATTGGTAGGTTTTCTTGATTTCTTGGGATGGGGCATAATTAAAGGTCAGAATCTGCGTCTTGTTTACATTTATTTTGTATCCTGAATGGACACCAAACTCATTTATAAGGTGCATTAATTGGACAAAGTTTGTGTTAGGGCAGTCCAAATATATTAAAATATCATCAGCAAATAGACTTATTGTATGTTCCTGTCCTTTGATCTCAATTCCTTTTACCTTCTCATTCTGTCTGATTGCCTGTGCTAACGGTTCAATATATATAGCAAAAAGGAGCGGGGATAGGCAACATCCTTGTCGGGTACCTCTTTCTAGTGATATTCTATCTGTTAGGCTGCCATTAACTTTTATCCTGGCTGTAGGGTTTTGATAAATGGTTTTTACACAATTAACTGAATCTTTGTTAAAGCCGAATCGTTCTAATACTAAATATAGGAAATTCCAATTAACGCTATCAAAAGCTTTTTCAGCGTCAAGACTTAATAGAATTGCGCTGTTTTTATTTGATTGTATTGTATTGATTATCTGGACAGTTCTCCTAATGCTATCTTGGGTTTGGCGCCCTGCGATGAAACCTGTTTGGTCTTCATCAATTAGGTCATTCATGAGGGTCTTATATCTTTGTGCTATGATAGATGTATATATCTTATAGTCCACATTAAGGACCGATATTGGTCTATAGTTATTACAATATTCTACATCCTTTCCCTCTTTGGGGACTAATGAAATTATTGCCTCTTTCCAAGATGGTGGTAATTGACCTTCCTTGAGGGTACAGTTGAAAGAAGCTGTAAGGAGAGGTATCAGTTCCTGTTTAAAGGCTCTGTACCACTCTGATGGGAAACCATCTCCTCCAGGGGTTTTGTTAGCTTTAAGTTTGGATATAGCTTTGGATACTTCCTCAGTTGTTATAGGAGCTGTGAGTTTGTTATTCTGTAGTTCCCCAATAGCTGGTAAATCAAGTGAGTTGAGAAACTGCCTTTTCGCCTCGTCACTAGATGAAGGTGGCTGTGAATATAGTTTTTTGTAGTAGTTTTTGAATATGTTTTCTATTTCCGTTATCTCATATTCTAATTTCCCGGATTGTGGGTCTCTGATTTTGGGTATTGTACTTTGGACCTGTTGTTTCCTAATACGCCTTGCAAGGATTCTAGTAGCTTTAGGCCCAGTTTCGTAGTATTGTTGTTTCACAAATCTAAGTTTCTTCTCTATCTCATCTTTCAGAAGTTTATCTATTTCCTCTTTAATAGTCTTCACTTCTTGTAGAATTTGAGTTTTCTTGGTGTTTCGATATTTTATTTCTAGATTTTTTAATTTATCAGTCAAGTTAAGATAGGCTGTTTGTTTTAGCTTCCTTTGCTGTGATGTTATAGCTATTAATTTTCCTCTAATTACTGCCTTTAGAGTGTCCCATAGGATAGTCGGTTTAGTTTCTTCTGTATCATTATCTTCTATACATGTCTGTATTTCTTTTTTAATTTGTTCAGTTATTATCTTACTGTTCATTATTCCCACATTCAGTCTCCATGTTGTGTTTCTGCTTTTGCTATCCATATGTACAGTTAAGTGAACTGCATTATGGTCAGAAACATCTGCTACCCCAATTTTACACTCTTTCACTCTGTGCAGGTCCCAGCTATTCATAAATACGTAGTCTATTCTGGAGTGAGTCTTGTGTGTGTTAGAGTAGTGTGTATAATCCTCCTCCATTGGATGAAATTCCCTCCACACATCTTTCAACCCCTGCTCCTTCAGTGACATGTTCATGAATTTAGTTAAATGGATCTTATTCTTTTTTTTGCTTGTTGTATCTATCTTATGATCCAGAATGACATTAAAATCCCCTGCACATATCATAATACCTTCTGACTCAGATGATATAGCAGTAAATAGAGCTTTAAAAAAATGCTTGTCGCTTTCTGGTGGGGCATAGACATTAACTAATGTGATCATTTTGTTATCTAGTTTCCCTTTAACAATGACATATCGCCCTTCATCATCATTGATTTCTTTCAGACATTCAAAATTAACTGTGTTTTGTATCATTATAGCGACCCCTCTTTTTCGGCTTTGCCTGCATGTGCTATAGTAGGTTTTCCTATAACCAAACTTCCTAAGCTTTTCATGCTCCTCCTTGGATAAATGGGTTTCCTGGAGGAAGATGATTTGTGCTTTAACTTTCTTCATTTTCAAAATTACCTTGCTTCTCTTAACTGGGTTGTTTAGCCCATTTATGTTTAGTGACACTAGTGAAATATTACTCATACTCGTTTGATCTCTGGATCCGCATCGTAGCCATAGCAACCAACAACAACTTTATAAAACAGAACCGTGAACATAGAATAGTTGAACTCCCAAAACGTAGGCATGTCTGTGTGTGCCTCCCACGCGAACTGTGTGGGTTGAGGGGAATATCCCACTGTGTTTGGGGGCCCCTCTCTAGGTAGGTTTGGTCCAGTTGTCCCGTAATGTCTATGCATTAACCTCCTAGGCAAAAAAGTGTTCTCACCGATCAGATATAAAATAAAGACTAACCAATATTGTGACCGGTTTTATGAGCTCAGTCCAGGTCAACTTTCGTGTCCTTTTTCTGTTCATCTGAATGCACTCACATACCTTAGACCATCATTTCCTTTGAAAGTCTTGAAGTTTTTTCTTGACTCGCGTAACAGTGTCTTCTGGGTTCCCGGCAAGTTGCCACGGCAGCGCCCGCTGGAGCCGCTCCTCCGTCCCCGTCCTGGCTGCGCCTCTCCCCGGTGACTCCGCCGCGATCCCCCTCCTCCGCAGCTCCCTCGTAGCCTCCTGCGCGCTGTCGTATGTCCGCGGTCCGGTTTCCCAGTGGATCCTTATTTTCGTCAGGGGCGTCTGGAAGCGTATTCCCTTCTCTTTTAGCGCTCTTTTAATACCGTTGTACTCTTTTCTTTTCTGAATAACCTCAGCGGCGTAGTCGTGGTCAAAAAAGAGTGGTTGGTTTTGGTGGTGGATTTTTTTCTTCCAAGCTTCCTTCAGTACCGTCTCCTTCACCGTGTATTGAAGAAAGTTCACCACGATCGATCTCGGAGGTTTATCAGCGTCTGGTCTCGGCATCAGAGCTCGGTGTGCCCGTTGTATTTGCAGCTCCATGTTTGTCGGCAGCGGCAGTTCTTGTTTCAAAAGTTGTTCAATGAAGCGTGCCACTGAGCTGCCCTCAGTTCCCTCTTTCAGACCAAAAATGCGGATATTATTCCGTCGATTTCTTCCCTCTTGGTCTGTCAGCTTGTCTTGTAATATTTTCTGTTGTTTCAGAGATTGAAGTAGGGCTTCTTTTGCCTCGATATTCCAGTTTTCCATCTCTTCAATTCTCCCTTCTGCCTCTGTGATTCTCTCGTCTTGTGTGGCTAGCTCCGTCATTGTTTCTGTGTGCCGCTGGTTGAAGTCTTTTTTTAAATCCTCGAGTTCTTCTTTCATTTCTTTTTTTATTTCTTCCTTGAATGATGTGAACTCTGCTTTCATTTCGGTTTTGAAATCTTTTATTTCTTTGACGATATCCTTCAGTCCCGTTCGTATTAGCATAGCCGCTTGTGTCTCCATGTGCTCTTCCTCACGGTCTGAGTCCGGGCCTGTCGAGTCGTCTCCATCTTCGGCCATTTCTTGTTGTTTTCTCGTGTATCTTTGTTTTTTCTGGCTTCTTGTTTTTCCACCCCTTTCCATCTCGGCTTAGGTTATCTATTTCTATCAGGGTTGTCGGGTTCGGGGGTATTTTATCGAGTACTGATCGGGAGCTAGTTCTCTATGCTGCCATTTTGGGCTGGAGCTAACCGGAAGTCTCTGCCTTCAGGGACAGTTTTACATCAACAGTCTCTGTATTTCCCTCTAAAACAACTCTGTGTGGTAACGTTGTGTTATTATCTCATAGCGTGGTGAATGTGCAGGTCACAACTTGTCCACCAGAACGTTGTGGAGTTGTTGGATTGTGTATTTGATGAGTTTGATGAGGGAAACCAAGAAATCCCATGAGCCTCCGTAGCGTAGCTCTGAGCAGCTCACGGCTCTGCTCCGCCGTTCTAAAAACAGCTTGCACCGACAATTAAAGGTAACGAACCTACTGTTATGACTATAGGGATTATGGCAATGGGCCAATTTGCCAAAAATGTTGAACTATCCCTTTAACACAGAGATGAAACACATGGATGTTCATTAGAAGGTGTTTGTTTGCTCACAGTTCTCGTCCTGAGCGATGCACTGCAGCGGGATGCCGAAGAAGGAAGTGTAGGAGTCGTTGTACCAAACCAGCAGCTCCGTCCCTCGGGGGATGTCCATGCACGCTCTGTAGAAGATACAGGACCTGGAGAAGAAAAGAATACACACACATGTTTAATTTAGTTTATTCTGAAAATACAATCCAGTGCGAAGATGCAGAACAGACCAGGAAACCAGGATCCAGTTCAGAGTCTGGATGTGAAAACACATTTAAAAACACCATTCCACCTGGTGGAAGGCCCAGAGCCTCCGTTCACCCTGGAACTAGTTACTAGTCACTGATTTAACCAGAACTAGGACTCTGGAGCTGCTTTTTTAAAGGGATACTTCACCCAAAATCTATAATTCACCAATTCATCATCTCCTCCCTGTCGTGCCAAGGAAGGGTTTGGAGAACTTTCTGAGTCATCAAAACGCTTTAGGAGTTCCAGGAGGGTCTGGATGGCAGTGGGTTTTCATATAATGGCAGCAGATAGACTTCACTATGAAAACTATGAAACTTTTCCATGTGGCGGCTTCAGGACACTTGGGTCGAGCAGTATGGAGATATCTGGATGTTTCATCGTGTGTGTTTTGGACGATTCAAAAGCGTTTTGATGACTCAGAAAGTTCTCCAAACCCTTCCTTGGCATGACGGGGAGTAGATGATGAATTATTGATTTTGGGTGAAGTATCCCTTTAAGGTACAAATGGAGCAGAGTTCCTCTTTGAAAACCAAAGCGTGACACCGACAGCTGATCTGTGGTCGCGTCGTGATGGAGGATCAGAGGAAACGTCACAGCTTTTAAAAACCTGCAGCTCCACGTTTCTGCTTCTTCCTGCTGGAATATTTGACTTCGTTAGAGAATAAACAAACACAAGCTGCCGTCTGCGAACGGCTCATCGTCAGTAAAGTGAAACCGCTCGGGGTCAGATTTCAGATTCCATATTTCATTTCACAAAAGGTCTCCGTCGTCCCAGAGACAAAGTGCTGACTCACAGCGCCGGGCTCTGGATGTTGGACTGTGTGACCGTGTCCAGGTCCGACTGTGGAAACGCCTCCCATCTGATAACGGCTCCATTTCACATCGGACCAAACCCAAATGATTTATGGGAAATATCTGGTGTCTCTCACCCTCTTCAGACCCAATTAATGGCGGCTGTGTTGTTCGACCACGCAGCCAGTGAGCTGACAGCTCCCGGGTCACGCCAGCGCTAAAACAACACCTCACCCACCCAAAAACATCAACGTCTAACAACGTGAGCGAACCTCCACGTTCAAAACCACATTTTCATATCCAGCCTCAAACTATTTTAAAACACTTTCCCACATTTTTTCCTCCCTCCGGTGCAGCGGGGTGTCAGACAGACCACATCATAATCCAGAGGTCGCAGGTTCAACTCCCACACCACTCCCCATGCCAGAGAGTGTCCCGGCCAAGAAAACAAATCACTCTCTACAAAAACCTCAGAGACGACCACTTAAAGTGACAATACATGATATTAGATGGAAAACATTAAGTGCTTCTCAGTGTCCACATAATTCAAAGCACATTGAAAACTCCCCCAGGAGAGAAGCGTTCAGCTGATGAAGTTTCACTCCACTTCACTAAAACGACTCTTGATTCAATCACGACTCTCTTGTAAAACATGGCAGTGTTCAGACACGTCTAGCGCGTTTAACAACCTCAGAGTTCAACATCCAACCTGCTCTAGAAACACAGGGACATGAAGAACCGGACCACAGGAACAACAGATCCCAGTGAGTTGTTGTTCTGTCTGTTTAAATATCGAAGGATTGATTTCACATGCAAAAAAAAATAGACAAGTCGCATCGAAAACTGTCTGATCCGTCCTTGGATTCCTGTTGGAGTTGAAGTTTCACACTCAATAAATGTTCAGGCTCGTTTGTCAACGTCACATGTTGTTGTTGTTGTTGTTGTTGTTGTTGTTGATGTTGTTAGCTGAAGCTGCTGAAAACAGGAGAGGAGCAGGTATCTCTATCTGTCACTCACTGTACGTCTCTATCAGACTGTTAAAGGGATAGTTCAACAATATAATCCCTATAGTCATGGCAGTAGGTTCGTTAACTTTAATTGTCGGTGCAAGGTGTTTTTAGAACGGCGGAGCAGAGCCGTGAGCTGCTCAGAGCTACGCTACGGAGGCTCATTTAGGGATTTCTTGGTTTCAAACGCATCAAACTCATCAAATACACAATCCAACAACTCCACAACGCTCTGGTGGACAACTTGTGACCTGCACGGCTCACAGCTCTGCTCCGCCGTTCTAAAAATAGCTTGCCCCGACAATTAAAGGTAACGAACCTACTGCTATGACTATAGGGATTATGGCAATGGATCAATTAGACAAAATGTTGAACTATCCCTTTAAACTACTTTAAGCTACTTTCTATAAATATGTAAATAAACCTCCATGAGGATCATGGTCTGGATGTCCAGCTCTGAACCAGAGGGGCTGTTTTAACACGTTGCTCCAGGATCTAAAAGTCCTGTTTATGTTGCTTTCAATTACTTTCAGTGTTTTCTTCGAATTGGGTGTCAGTGTGTATCAAAGACCTTTTTAGGCTATTTTCTTTGTCAAAGTGATTCTCGGGTGAAAAAGGGGAAGAATAAACAGAGGGAATAAGAATTTCAAAAGAAGATAAATAATTAAGAGAAAAAGATAAATAGACTCAAAGACAAAAAAGGGAGGAGGAGGATGATGGGAACTGTGAGCCGCATGACTCGTTGCTTATTTAACAAAGTGAGGACACACCAAACTAAAATACCAAGTTGGAGGAAATGAACGATAGAAAAGAGAGAAGACATTATTAAAGAGGAAAAAGAGGAATACAGACAGAGATGTGAGGGAGGGGGGGTAGTGGGGTGGATTATTTATGCATTTCTACAGCAGAGTATTTAACAGCTGTCACCGACGAGGGGAGGTCGAAATAACAGAAACACCTTTCAACCCCTCGCAGTTTTCCCAGTCTCGTAAAGTTTGTTTTCTGTTTAGGCTGTTTCGGAGGTGCTGATCCGTCTTGACGGACGCACAACTGATGTTTACAGAGGGGATTTCTGGGATACCACTTTTACTATATATACAGTGGCAAAGCAACCGTTTCTGTTATTATTCTCACAGAATCGGCCCCGGCCCCGGTCCCCTTGTGATAGTAAACACTAGGCCTTAAAAAAGACTTATTATCAGCACATGTATGAAAACATGAGCAGATGTTGGTACCTGCCCTCAGAGGGAAACTTCGTGTGAATTCATTCAATATTTCAGCATTAAAAGACACATTTAAGGAAGGTTTGTTAGAAATGAGGATTTGTACGGTTGTTGAAATCCTCTGTTGATAAAAGTGAGCGAAACGCTGGAAAGACGAGAAACGGAGCAGGTAGTTCAGCCAGACCAGCCCAACAAAGCCTGCTGAGGGTCTGTGTTCAAGTGTGTGTGTGTGTGTTCAAATGTGTGTGTGTTTCATTAATTCTTTCCACACTGGGGGAGGGGCGGGGTGCTGCTGGACTCATGTGAAAACACCAGGAGGGACTGGGCCATAAATCAAACATACCCGATGACCTCCCAGGATAAAAAGAAGAGGGCGGCCTACAAACATTCAGCGGCTTGTATGTATTTAAAACAAATGTATGTGTTTAATACATACACGCTGCTATGCGAGGGAGGGGCCGGGTTATAAATCAAACACATCCAACAGGCTCTCAGGTATGAAAAATAAAGACCCCCGGTGCTGAGCTGCAGCGAGGCCCGGTTTAGCGCGGCTGCTCCGGCGGCGCAGCAGGACGCGCTATCGCCGGCTCTCTGATCCTTCTTGTTTTCTGTTTTCACACAAAGCACAAGTAGCTTTATAATCAGCTTTTAAACAGTAACGCTCATAGGTTATAAATCACACAACCCAAATACCTCAGCCAGCGTAATAATGTGTCTACACGCGTACAAACATGTTTATCTAAAACATTCATGCTGACAAAGCGTCACAGAGACTGTCCACAACTCGCAGCGTGGCCGCGCCAGCTCTGTGGACTTTAACTGAGGTTTGTAGAGTCTGTGAGCAAAATGACTTTCCAGGCCATTAGATCATCCTTTAACAGGTCTGAGCTGCAAAACCCGCCGACGGCCAGAAACTTCACTTTATCTGAGCCAGCAACAGAGAGAAGGAAAACATCTCAATGGTCAGAGGCCCGAGGTCATTTATACACCGTCTCCAACTTTGGAGACAAGGCCCAAAGAATGATAGAGGAAAAACAGGACTGTATGCAAGAAAGAAAGAAAGAAAGAAAGAAAGAACGAAAGAAAGAAAAAGTCCAACTGTCTGTGAAAGGGAGATCTTCTTTATCTTGATCAACAAGGAACTGAACATGACAGGATGATTAATCATTGTGTTGGTACAGGTTTTACTGGTTCACCTGAGCTTTTGGCTTCTGATGGGAAATCACACACCTGTTCTCATCTTTAGGGGAGTTCCTCAATTCCAAACCACAACGTGTTTCTCTCTGTTTAGATTGGCGTTGTCAGGTTCAAGTTAAGATTAGTTAGGGATGGAAACCTTTCACATACCGATACTCAGTACCTGGGGACTGGTATTGGTACACCTGTTTTCAGTACTTTTTGTGTGTATGTGTGGTAAATTAAAGTTATTTTATGTTTTAAGGATGGTTTTCAAATAATCAAATAGTCATTCAATGAAAAAAAGAGAGAATAGTTTATGAGACTATCTGGTCTTTAAAACGATTGGCTGGTGGTACAGCTTCTCATTTCAAATGATGAATGAGAGTGAAATAGAGAAAGTTAGTGTAAGAGGTGGTGTAGGGTGGGGGGCTCTAATCGATCAGATAGACCTTCCCATAGACAAGCCTATCCACTCTCATGCATGCAACTTGAAGGTGCATTCAGGTACCAAAATGTGGTACCATTTGACGTCACATGAATCAAACTACACATCAAAATACAGTGCAAATAGGTCTCAAGCGGGTGGACCTTTCCCTTTGTTTTGGTGCAAAGAAGTACATTATGTTCATGAGCTATCCTTTTACAAAACATTATGAACAGTAATTTCTTGAGAAAACACTTTCAACAATATGATGCCTCAGGGGCGGTGTGTGGCGCAGTGGTTCCCTTTGTATATGCAGTGCAAAGAAGTTACATCCCGCATCGGGCAGACCTTTCCTGCCATTCCCCTCTCTCTGCCTCCCCCTTTCCTGTCTATCTCTACTAATCTATCAAATAAAGGCATAAAACGCCAAAAAAATATACTTTAAAAAAACAAACAAAAAAAAAACAATATGATGCCTCTTCCGTCTCATGGAATTTTTACACTTGCTAAGTTCATCCCTATAAGGGACCCTATAGTGGGATGGTTTGGGCCTGCGGGCTGCATGTTTAACAGCCTTGTTCTATAATACATACTGTTACATTTGAAACAGACTTTAGATTACTTAAGAATTTAGATTTTGGTTTGTGCTAGATCAACTAATATTTAACTGGTCTTTGAGTGATCTGACCAGTTAGTATCATTTCCCTGTCAAGGGTTTGTTGGTGATACCCAGTGTTGGTGTGACAGTGGTGGTCCTGTCACTATCCCTCCAGTTGATGGATGGCCAAGGGGATGTCCCTTTGGCCAAGTGGTCGGCACACATGACATCCGGGAGGTGTGGGTTCGATCCCCGCCCGGGTCCTTCTTCACCTTGTCACATTCGCATGCTAAAAAAATGTCATGCATCTTTGCCCGATTTAATTACACCTTGTCATGTTAATGGAATGACAATAATCCCTGTTGTTTTCCGAGAACCTCTGTTAGCCCCGCCTATTCCTTACTGTCAAACATAGTGCAACATACACAGAAGGTGTGATTTCATTCTGTAGTCTGGATTTAATTTCTGCGCCAGTCAAGGTTTGCAGCATGAACGCACTATCTGGTGAGTAGATTAAATAACAATAGCAGCATTTTGTTAAAGCTAATACAGTCTACTGGTTTGTGTTAACTGCTTTGATTATGTACTTTTGTACTTTTTGGCTTAAAACAACTTTCCAATGTTTTCTTAGACCCAACAGGCACCAACTTCAGTATCTCAAGTTGAATTTTTGCCAGACAAGATGACAACGTCAGCATCCAGTAAGTCTAGTATGACTTCCTGTCACAACTCTTTACATAAACAAACAGCATTGGGCCAAACCTCACCAGGGTTTTAGGGACTCCTAGCAAGTCAAAAGAGAGAGCAGTAGTCATGGACACTGATGTTCCTCTAGTCACCCCAATTAAAGAAAACCAATGTATGGTTAACATTCAGTGAGTGAAGATGACAATTACCACATTAAATTATAGAAAGATGTGAAGCTTTTGTTCTGTCTTCTTGTTTTACAGCCCCCGAAGTCAGGATAGCAGTGTTTGGGAAAAGCCAGAGTGAGAAGACATCAATATGCAATGTCATCACTGGAAAAAGTGCAAAGTCATCCAAGCAACATGAGAGCTTCCATGGGGAGTGGAGGAGAAGACCTTTCACGTTACTGAAAACAGCAGACATCTTCAGTTTGCCCACAGAGAGAGTGAGACACAACATAAAGACATGTGTGGTTCATTGTCCTCCTGGTCCAAACCTCCTGCTCCTATTGGTCAACCCCTCTGATTTCAACGAGTACGACAGACAAAAAATGATGTCCATCATGAGATTCTTTGGACAATACGTCTTTCAATGCTCCATGATCATTGTAACACAAAGTACTAGGCAAGAAAATTCCTCAATGAATCAGCTGATCCAAGACTGTAGACAAAGATACCACAGAGTCAGTCTGGATGGAGAGGGTTTACAGGACTTTGATCTTCAAGAGCTGATGGAGAAAATGGAGGATATAGTCAGAGACAACAAGGGACAATATCTAACCTTTACTGAAGACACAGATTCCATGGAGGCACCTGAATGTCCAACACCCCATCTGAACCTCGTCCTGTGTGGGGGACATGGAGGCTTGAAGTCTCAAGCAGCTCACACCATCCTGGGAACAAAAAGGTTCGGCCCACCTGCCGACTCACAGTGTGTTAGACATCAGGGGGAGGTGTGTGGACGTTGGGTCTCAGTGGTGGAGCTTCCTGCCTTGTATGGAAAACATACGGCGACCGTGAGGAACGAATCATTTCAATGCATCACGCTCTGTGAACCAGAAGGCGTCCACGCCTTCATCCTTGTCCTACCTTTGGTTCCTCCCACTGACAGAGACAGGAAAGAACTGGAGACCATCCAGAACACCTTCAGCGATAGAGTCAATGGCTTCACCTTCATCCTGTTCACTGTGGACTCAAATCCTGACTTTCCAGAAACAACAAGGTTCCTAAGTAAAAACAAAGACATCCAGAGGCTTATTCAAAGCTGTGAGGGGAGATATGATATTTTCAATATCAAGGACAAGCAGCAGGTCTCTGTGGTGTTGAATGCTGTTGAGGCGCTGAAACTTGTCGAACCCAGAGCATTCACAAAGTCAATGGCTGCCAGGCCTCGGCTTTGTAGAAGTGCATCTTTCTTCAAACAGGCAGGCCATAAATATGAGAGAAGAGAATTGCCAAGTGTGGAGCATAGGAAAGATCCTCTCAGGATGGTGCTGATTGGGAAGACCGGCTGTGGAAAGAGTGCAACTGCAAACACCATTTTGGACAAAGAGTGTTTCACCTCCAGAGCCAGTCAAAAGTCAGTGACCAGGCTTTGTCAGAAAGTAGAGGGAGAGATAAATGGGCAGCCTGTTGTTGTTGTTGACACTCCCGGCTTGTTTGACACAACGTTCTCCAATGATGAGGTTCAAGAGGAGCTTGTGAAATGTGTCAGCTTGTTGGCTCCTGGACCCCATGCGTTCCTACTGGTGCTGCAGATTGGTCGTTTTACAGTAGAAGAAAGAGAAACTGTGGAACTGATCAACAAGTTTTTTGGCAACAAGTCAAAAGACTTCATCATTGTTATATTCAGCGGAGGAGACAAACTTAAAGATCAAACCATTGAGAGTTACATTGAAGACGACTGTGACGACTATGTCAAAGCTCTGATCAGAGACTGTGGAGGAAGGTACCAGGTCTTCAACAACAATGATGAGAAGAATCGTTCACAGGTCAACCAGCTGCTGACCAAGGTTGGCTCAATGGTGAAGATAAATGGTGGTGGCCACTACACCTCGGAGATGTTCCAGGAGGCAGAGGCAGCCATACAAAAGGAAATGAAGAGGATACTGACAGAGAGAGATGAGGAGATACGAAGACAGAAGATGTCTCTTCAAAGACAATTGAAAGAAAAGATGCAAGAGAGGAGGCAAAAAATTGAACGTGAGAAAGCAGAGAAAGAGAAAGTACTGAGAGAAAAGGAGGAGCTCATTCAACAAGAGCAGATGAAGAGGAAACTAGAAGATGAAAGAAGAGCAAATGAGCAAACAGAGAGGAAAAAGCTGGAGGAATTTCAGCAAAGTGAGTGGGAGAAAGAAGATCTGGATTTGGAGAAGGAAATTAATTCGTATTCAGCAAAAAACACACCTACTGTCAGGAAGCTGATTCAAGACAGAGCAGAAATGAGAAAAAAACGAAAGACTTGGTCCAAAGAACAGAAAGAATGGGCTGAGAAGAAACTTCAAGAAGATCAACAGAGAAAAGAGGAAGAGGAAACAAGACTGAGAAAACTCAGAGATCAATACGAGCTGGAAAGAAAAGAGTTTGAACAAAGAAAAAAAGTGGAAGAGGAGAAGGAACTAAAGAAGCTGGAAGAAAGCTTTCAGAAGAAAATGGAGGAAATGAGGAAGAAAAACGAAGAGGAGGCCAGAAAGATGGCTGAAGAGATGAATGAATTCAGAGGCAGATACACCTCAGACTTTGCAGGTCTGGTGGAAAAGCATCAGAAGGAAATTGAGGTTATGAAGCTGAAGCAACAAGGAAAGAAGGACTTCATGATCAAACAGCTCTGCAAGGACGGAACGCTCAAGAGAGACTTTGAGAAAATTACAAAAAGACAAGAGCAAGAGATGAATGAGATGAAACTCGCACATTTTAACTTTGATAAAGAAACTCTGCACGAAGAAATCCACGAGCTGAAGAAAATGCACGAGGATGAAACTGACGACTGGATACAGAAACAGGTGCAGAAAGCCAACGACAAGTCTTGTAGGATTCTATGAGACTTCATATCACTGTTTCAGCTGTAAAACTTTGAGCTTTTAAAACAAATACCTAAGAACTTTCAGTCATGGTAGCCTACAATATTATTGTGTAAGATTATTCTCTAAAGCAAATTCAGTGTCCCAGTTAAAGGCGCTCAGGCAAGCAATTTTGAATTAATGAGGTGATAAAGTAATCCATAAAGTATTCAGAATTCATTACTTTACTTGAGTAATCCAAATAGAACACATTACAGATTACATTTTAGGACATGTAATCAGTAATCTTTAGGGGAATACATTTTAAAAGTAACCCTACCTACACTGTTAATATGTTATATGTGTTATGTGATGTGTTACTAAAGTTAAATGTCAGTGCATGATTTGTTAAGCAAATAAAAATGCCACTATCAACATCCCAGTTCTAGAGATTCTATTTTTTTTGGAAGAAGAGCGAATTAGGTACATGAAAAATACAGCATTACCAGAATTTTAATGTTATAATGTCTATCACATGACCAAACTCTACCACACTTAACTTATTTGGCCTCTGCGTGATCAACAACAAGCTTAAAAAGCAAGACAAGCTTAACATGTTGGTCGTTTGGCTGTGCATGTTTTAAAGTTACAAAGAGTAGTTAGGTCCTTTTGTTGATCTAAAGGAGGAGGTACTTTTCACCTTTGTACCACATTCAGTACTCCTAAAGATTGTGAAAGGGATGAGTCAGTTAAGCTTTACAGCTTTATTGTTGGTAAACTGGTAAAGGGCTCCACCTCCTAACTCTCCAGCCATCTTGCAGCAAATATGTTAGGGTGGCAACAGCTTTAAACATTCCCCTAACAGAATCTGTTTGTACAATGCCACTCTTTCACTGAACCTCTTGCCAAGTTCGGAGAAAGGCAGACTGTCTAAATAGGAGACAGAAAATTCTCCCTAAATGCACATATTTTACTTAACTGAGATATATTTATTTTTATTATTTACATTAATGACGTGAAGTCAATTGTAATTCCACTTTGATAAGGTAAACATGTTTTATGAGGAGATTAAAATAAAATGTATCTCATCAGGTTTCCAAATAATTTCAAGTGTAGACAGCCTTGTCAAAACCAGCTGATGTGCATAACTTGTTCTGTAAGATAGCAGAATGAAAATGTGAGATACTGAGATAATTTGTCATCAACAAACTGTCAGTGCGTCAGTCTGTCAGTCAACCATAACCAATTCATTGTTTTCATACCTAAACAGATTACTGTCTTACAAAGTCTGTCGTGTAAAAGATCACCTCAGATGACTTCAAATATCTGCATGGAGCTTTTACTTTCATTTTTAGAGTTTTGATAGAGTGATAATACACCATCCCCAGTCAATCTCACGCAAAAACAACCATACAGGTTAGACAGTCACTTGTGTGAGAAGACTGAATTGTACAGTGCTTTAAGTTATTAAAGAATTAAAAGAAAACAAAAAAACTCCTCAAGTCTTTTTTAGTTTTTTCTGCATCGTCAAAATTGAGATTCATTATCAGCTTAACTGCTAGTTATGTTTTCATATAACAATTTGCTGTACTAATAAATATAATTGGATCAAATGGCTTTAATAGATTCCAGAATTCCAGAAATAACTTCTACTTACAATTTCACAGTTGATATTAGAGAAATAGAGGGTATGCACATGACGTCATGGTACTCAGAAGTCACTGCAGAACGCTCACTAGTGATAAAAAGACAAGTGGCAGAGCCGACAAAAGTAACAAGGCGATTTTTTCCGAGCCCATACCAGTCTGAAATGTCTACCTTTGTCAGCATGTACTATATCATGCATGACCTAACAGTACTGCAAAACATTGTGAGGATATGTCTGACTTTGACCAAGTTACATTCAAGAACTTGCTCTCAATCACGAAAAGTAAATTGACTCAAGCGGTAGGAAAGCTTGGGCGGTATTACGGTAATACCGTATACTGCAAATGTTGAAAAATAGCAACGGTATCACTTTCAATACCGTCATGAAAAAATGAAATGCACTTATATAGGAGGCAGGGGTCGACAATATAAATGGCCCGGTGGCCCGGACGTACTTTTCAAACCGTCAGGGCCACCAGAACGCTCCAAACACTGGCCCGGTGGGGCCAGTGAAAATAAATGCCTTGAAAAAAATATAACAAGTAAATAAAAACTAATTTCACATTAAATCCCCTGGTTTGAAATGATAACTGTCAAATCGTCTCGGTAATTAGTGCTAAGAGCCGACCCGATCGCCGACAGAGACATTACTTTCTGTGCTCAGCCAGCGCTGTGTCCTGGCCCGTCAGCACCACCTGCAAGCAGCTGCAGCTCGCTCACGTCACTCCCGCGGAACGCGCGCCGCTCGCTCACTGCTGCTGGAAGATCGTCTCAAGAACCGATAAAAAACCTTTTTCTTTACCATGAAACATCCCTCCTCCTCAGCGCGTCAGGTCGAGTCCTGTCAGGACCGACACGAACGTTACACACGGGCCAGAGCTCGCGCTGGAGCGTGACGTTTAGACCATAATAACAACCCAAAAAAACCGTGTGTAAACGCAAAACTGAGCTGAAAATGAAATAATGAGTCAGTTTTACACCTATCTGTGGAAACAGCCTAAACGTGAATGAATGAGAACAGCAGTTATATCACTGAACTACTTGGAGGATAAAAGTAATGACTACATAACTTCATGTTTGTGTTGAGGCATATTTACCATTTTAACTCATTGTTAAACCACAGTGGAGGCTAAATACTGTGTAAGTCTAATGTGAAACAGTTATTTATTTATTAAGGGGATAGTTCACCCAAAATTCAAATTTCAAATTATCTACTTACCCTCATGTCGACTAAGAGCTGTGAGAATTTTCAGAGTCCTCCTTCCTTCTTTGAGTTATTGGGGGTCCACGCAGCAGGATTTGTCCATTCTCACAGCTCTTAGTAGACATGAGGGTGAGTAGATAATGAGTGAAATTTGAATTTCGGGTGAACTATCCCTTTAAATAAAGTAATAATAATAGTAAAGTAGCCTGATGAATTTAGAAGCACTTTTTTGTCCTTCTTAATCGTGGTATTGAATAAGTATCAAGAATCGTGGAAATTTACTAGTATTGTTATCAGTATATAAGAAAGTTCCAGCCTCGATGGCGAAACTGCAGGAATTGGCTTGAATATGTTGTTTTTCGTTAATATGGGGATCGATGCGTGTTGTCCTGGGCCAGTGGTTCGAATGGTGGGGCCAGTGATCTTCAAAAGCCACTGGCCCACAGGGCCAGTGGCAAAAATCCCTTATTGTCTACCCCTGGGAGGTGAGGATAATATTAAATAAAAGACATTTAATGCCTAAAATTGATTATGTCCAGTACTACAGTATATGTCAGTTAGTTTACTATGTTTTAGCCTTAGCCTACTTTTAACTAACACATCCTAGAGTTTGACTTGTCAGAGTTTTTCAGAGGAGGAGTCAGGTTTCAGTGTCGGGAGTCACTGTCAGTAACAGCTGTAATATCGTCCCTCTGTACATTAACAGTGAGTCTGTCTGTCACTCTGCCGGTTGCGCTGTCACTAGTGATGCCCGGGTCCGTTTTTTTTCCAACCCGCGGGTCCCGCCCCAGCCCGCTCCGCACCACCACCACTATTTTTACAACCTGCCCTGACCCGCTCCACCACTATTAAACATTAATCTTAATCGCCACGAAAAAGAAGCGGGGCCAGTTTCATTTCGGCGCCTATGTTAATGTGTCGTTCACACCAGACGTGCCATGATGCGCACCTCCGCGGCCGGCTCGTGCCCTGCAGTGATCGTTTTGCCGTCTGGTCTGTTTTGTGCGCAAGCTGCGAGCGATTGCGTCAATCCTGGCAGGATGTCAAACAAAGAAACACGAGATAATTTGGTAAATTTTCAAAATAAAACACATTGGCAAATACAAGAGGCCAATGTGTACATTTGTAGCTTATTTGTATTTATCTAAACAGAGCGAGAAAGATGAATACACACACACTATTGATAGATTTTGTGATGACTGCTCAAAGTGAGAATATTAGTGTGAAATATTGTTTTCATTTTAAAAAAACATTTGCCCAAAGCAAGCCTATCCACTTTTCCATGTTGATAAGAGTATTAAAATGATAATTCAAGGAACATTTAGAATTGATAAAAATTACCACTATTTTTTTTCTCCAAAAGATGTTGATGATGAAGTTGCCCATATACTGTACAAAAAGCTCTATGTTTTTAATTCATTCATTTCAACCTGATCACATTTTCAAGCAGCATGTTTAGAGGGTGACAACAGGACAATGAGACTGTAATAAGATGGTGCCACCCTCATTCCCTGCACACATGTGCACAGTAATGCAAACAGCTGACAATAATCAGTGATAAGAAACCTGGATTACACGTTCTGTTGGCATTTACTGTTTTTCCAAAACCAGTAGAAATGGTAGCCTGATAATAATCAGCATGCTAGCGTGCATTCTACGTTTACGTGACATTATTCATATTGCCGTGATCCCATTGTACCATGTAAAAATGTTGATAGCCGATATCATCAGGTGCGGGTGTATAGTGTTATGGACTTCACAGCTATTTATACCAGAGGTGCATGTCTCTCTGCTGATGAACAAGTGATAAAGCTCTGTCTTCATCACAGGCTGAGCTGGGCTGATCATCACAAAAAAATGAAGAATTAAAGGCTCGGTAGGCAGAAATCTAGAAAAAAGCCTTGAGTTGAGTCCACACGGTTCTCATCCCCTCCGCCAGTCCGTCACTTTCTTACGTTTTAATATTTTTTCATGCGAGAAAGTGACGGCTTAGATTCCCAATCTGTGGTCAGTTTTTCCTAATAACGTCTGTAAGTATTGTTCCGACTTTTGTCGGAGGAGTGCAGAGCCACACACGAGCGGCAGCAGCGGCTCGTCACCGAGGCTGCAGCCGGGGAGCTGAGCTCATCGGCCGGACAGCTTCTCTGTCCTCCTCCCTAACCAACCAACTTGCCGAAGCTTCTTTCTTTTCCTTTTTTCAATGTTATCCTCCATAATGTCCGAGTCACGGGTAAGAAAAACCTTTTTGAACACATGAACGACAACATAGTATTTATATTTCGTGTAAAATAATACGAATAAGAGCTGCTGCTCTGTGATTGGTCAAAATCTACGTCACGGGTAGATTTCTTTGCAGGCTGAAAACAGAGCCTAGGGGAGACGCAGACGTCTGATCTTTTTTCACATCACTTCATTTACATTATCCTCAAGGTTATTGTGTAAGTTTTTGCCTAATACTGTCAAAAAAAAGCTGCCTACCCGGCCTTTAAGATTAAAAAAGTTTTTTTTTTCCAGGTATAATTTTCTTGTATGTTACTCAACATATGCAACATTTGTTATATAACCCTGTGAATACAAGACAAAAACAAATTTTATAAAGTGATAATGGACACCCATAAAGATGTTCTGGTAAAATTGCCTGATTACGTTCTAAATATTACTGCACTGGCTCAAACACTTGTTGGTAACCACGGCAATGGACACTCAGACCATAACAACTTTTTTTCAGCGCATATGGGCACCGGAGTCTGTAAACACACAAGCGGTAAGAAGTGCACTAGCCCTCTGAAAAACTTTGTATCATGTAACATTGAAGCCATCACCTCACCTCCCTTCACTGATCAACTGTCAGGCTGTGACAGAGTCACTGGCTGTAGCAGAGCGATGGCTGTACGCTGCAGTCACAGCAGCTCCCTCTTTTTTTTGTTTTTCTTTTATCGCCGACAAGAGTTATTAAATAGTCCGCTCAGCCGCTTATTGTGAAAGACGTAGGCTATGATTTTAACGGTAAAAACAACATTAGATTATAAGTGAATGATTTAATGTGTATTTTTCTCGTACCGTGACCATGGTATAAGCGGGATAATGCCCTTCGAGGTGTCCGATTATCACAAACTAATGGACGACACAGAGGCGTGAACTGTCCGACGCAAAGCTTCCACTTAGTATAATATTGGACACCTCGTCGGACATTATCCCTTACGTGTTTCATTTTGCTTGTGTCTCTTCATCTGTGTCCAAAGGTTCTTTTTCCACCATAAAAAACAGCAGGACAAGACACCAAACTAACTGGTGTTACAAGTATTATTTAATGATCCTTTAAGATCAGATAGACCTGAGCATAAAGAATGCAAGCATCGTTTGTGGTCAACATATCAGTCATTCAATCAGTTATGGCTGATTCTTTGTTGCCGTACTTGGATAGAGCCCTGCCTCCAAATTGTGCCAATAAAAAGGTGATCTCACGTCAAATGACTTTAGTGTGGATCTGTGACTACTCCTTTACAAGTTTTTCGAGAGACTGGTGCAGTAAGACTTTCGGCTGGTGAGTATACTCAACAGAAAAGTTGAAGCAAATATATTAAAAGAAGAAAGCAGCCTTATTCTGACTAGTTTTAAATATTTGTTCATGAAACTCAGGTGCGTGTGTCCGTGTATGAACTATACACCTCGTGTTCAGATGGACAAGCACTGCAGTTTATAGTTAACTGTATGAGAGTAAGTACAATATTTTGGTATTTTAATCCCAGTTAATTTGTTTTACAAGATAACTCTTTCAGATTTTGAAAAATCAATAGTTACCTGTATGATTGATTGATTTCTACCAACACACTGTCGTGTTTCCTCATATCCAACAGAAACCTCCACCTGGCCTGTTTCCATAAGCAAGGTGACATCATGGCAGCAACAGCATTTTCAGCATATGGTAAGGCAAACTGTGAGAAACCGGGTAATGCATAGAGATTACATACAGTAAGAATTCAGACATGACTCAGGATGAGTACTGCACAGAGGCATTTCGGACACACCATTTAGAATTCCCATGCCCACAGCATGTAAACCTAACAAGAACAGAATCAGATGTCTTAGAGAGTCTGGTCATACCACTCACACTGAATGGTTGCCTTTTTCAATCACTCAGTCAGTTTTTTGACTGGTGGTGTATCTCTAATATCAACATTAAGAACTGTACAATTTGGGAGATATTTAATTTAGATAATCCACCAACAAAAGTTTGTTGGAGTATTTGTAAAACTTTAATGGGTTATTTACCTGGATCTATCCTATTCCTAACCTTTAAATTGACCATTTGTTGGATGAAAATTAAGATGAACTGACCATCAGAATGTTCAACAAAGACTGGGGAAATGGATAAGTGATTCGTAATTTTTTTGTATGTGGGTCAATGACGTGATACAACCCAATGTCAAGCAGTGGAACTGGTACTTTATACAGGAAAATACATCTTGACTCCAATGTGGAATTAATGTAATTGACTTTTAAAAATTTAAATATAGAAATACAGCCAAAAAAAGAGAATCTATTTCAATTAAATTTTTTCAGAAGAAATACTTTTTACAAGTAGGCCTACACTCAAATCAAATCCACTGTAGGTGGATAAAATATTTATCATTCTTCTGTGGTTACACCATTTGATGTTTTTAGGGGCTTTTCGTCTTACAAATGGTGAACATGTCATTTCAAATGGCATAAAACCGACATGAACACAAAAGGTACACTTGTACACAAATTAAACAGTTTTTTGTAAGATTTTCTGAATTGTTAATCTTGCCAACCCTTATTTGTCACTGCCTCGTGTACTGGAAAGCATTCACTTGAGTGAAATCATCAACATTGATTATAAAAATTAAGTATTCCTGTAGGTTTTTATAACACATTAGTTTAAGTTTAATTAAGGGTGTGGATTTTTCAGAGGACTATATTGAAATAGTCCACATAGAGAGTTTTGTAACAATTTACTATATTTTGTTGAACAGACAAATATGCAACTAACAAAGGTTATACCAATGACTGTATAAAGACAGCTTATAATTATCGGTTGCCAAATTAGTTGGTAGAAATTGAAGAGCAATGGAGAAAATCAAAATTTAACAAGTGAGCTTATCATGACTTTAAAGATGATGATAACAATGTGACAAGGTTTATGGGAAACATTAGTAATGGATTTTCTTTGTGGTCATTTCACAGCATCGGGATTGAGGATTGTGATTTTTGGAAAGAGTCAAAATAAAAAGACAACGTTAACCAACCTAATCACAGGGAGAAAAGATGCTATACAAGATGTTTTACAAGATGTTTTACATGGGAAAATGCACCCACAATGTACAGTCAGTCATGGGGAGTGGAAAAAAATACCTTTAACAGTAGTGAAAACCTCAGATGTCTTCAGTCTGCCTGATGAAAAAGTGAGACATGAGATGAAGATGTGTGTGGCTCTTTGCCCACCAGGACCAAACGTTCTGCTGCTTCTGGTGAAGCCTTCAGATTTCACTGACAAGGACAGACAAAAAATTAGGCTCTTCCTCAGCTTCTTTGGTCAAGACGCTTTTAAATATGCAATGGTTATCTTGACACATGGAAAGGAGACACAGAATATGACAGTTGATAACCTCATACAAGACTGCAGACAACGGTACCACAGGATTGACTTTAACAAACACCTTTCTGAAGAAACTGAGCTTCAAAATCTCTTCAATAAGATGGAGAAGATTGTAAGCGACAACAAAGGAGGACATCTTAACTGCACCGAGGGCTTTAATCTCCTGACAACACCTGAACCCTTCAAACCTCCTCTGAACTTAGTGTTGTGTGGTACATTTGAATTTGGGAAAGCTTTAGCAGCCAATGCCATTCTGGGAGAAAGTAAGTTTGGTCTACCCAGTGGCTCAGGGTTTGTGAAAAAACAGGGAGAGGTCTGCGGACGCCAGGTTTCTCTGGTAGATTTGCCTGCATTGTGTAGAAAAACCCAGGACGAAGTAAAGCGTGATACATTCAGCTGTATCTCCCTGTGTGATCCTGAGGGCGTCCATGGCTTCGTCCTGGTCCTACCTGTGGGTCCCCTCACTGATGAAAACAAGAAAGAGTTCAAGACCATCCAGAACACATTCAGCTGTAGAGTCAATGATTTCATCATGATCCTGTTCATTGTGGACTCAGATCCTACAGCTCCAGCTGTTAACTTTATAAGAGATGACAAGGACATCCAGGAGCTCAGTCGGTGCTGTGGAGGAGGAAGCATTGTCTTTAACGTCAACAACAAGCAGCAGGTCTCTGAAGTGTTGCATATAGTGGAAAGGATGACAGCTGTAGGATCCAGAACGTTCACAAAACTAATGATGGTTAAGCCCCGAAAGACAGGTCGGGGTCAACAGGACATCTTTGGAAGATGTAAACCAGAACCAAAGATGGATTTGAAGTATCAGAAAAAAGAATGCCTGAGAATGGTGCTGGTTGGGAAGACTGGCAGTGGAAAGAGTGCTACTGGGAACACCATTTTGGGGAAACCATGCTTTAATTCTAGAGCTTGCATGACGTCAGTGACCAAACTTTGCCAAAAGGAGACAGGAGAGATTAATGGCAAGCCTGCTACAATAGTTGATACTCCCGGCTTGTTCGACACAACTCTGTCCAATGATGAGGTTAAACAGGAGCTTGTGAAATGTGTCAGCTTGTTGGCTCCTGGACCTCATGTGTTCTTACTGGTGCTGCAGATTGGTCGCTTTACACAGGAGGAACGAGAAACTGTGGAACTGATCAAGACGTTTTTTGGGGAGAAATCACAAGACTTTATCCTTCCTATATTCACCAGAGGAGATGATCTTCAAAATCAATCAATGGAAGATTACATGAAAGAAGACAGTGAGGACTTTGTCAAAAAACTCATTGGTGAATGTGGAGGGAGATACCAGGTCTTCAATAACAAGGATAGAAAGAATCTTTCACAAGTAAACCAGCTGTTGACCAACATAAAAAAAATGGTGATGGACAATGGTGGTGGTTGTTACACCACAGACATGTTCCAGGAGGCAGAAGAAGCCATACAGAAGGAAGTAAAAAGGATCATGAAAGACAAAGAGGAAGAGATACAGAGAGAGAAGGAGAAGCTAGAAAGAAAACGTGACAAGGAATTCCAAGAAAAAAAGAAAAAAATTGATGAGGAAAGGGCAGAGAAAGACAATGCACTCAAAGAAAAGGAGGAGCGCATTAAAATGGAGCAGGAGAAAAGAAAGAGAGAAGAGGAAAAGAGAGAAGAAGAGGACAGAGATCACAAAATTAAAGATGAATACCTGCGACAGGAGTGGGAACAAAAACTTGAAGCTCTGGAAAAAAAAATTAATACCGAATTAAAAAAAAATGAAACTGCTGGTCGAGAACTGATGCAAAACAGAGAAGAGATGAGACAAGAACGAGGGGCTTGGGAAACAGAACGAAAAGAATGGTGGGAGAAACGACATCTTGAAGATGAACAGAGAAAAGAGGAGGAGCAAACAGAATTGAAAAAACTCAGAGAAGAATATGAGCAGGAACGAGAAACATACGAGTCCAAAAGAAAAGAAGAAGATCGAGTGAGAAAAGAACTTGAAGAAAAAGAATGGAAGGAAGTACAAGAAAATTATGAGAAAAAAGTGGCGGAAATGAACAGGAAAAATGAAGAGGAGGCCAGGAAGCAAGCTGAAGAGTTCAATGAATTCAGGAAAAAATACTCAACAGATTTCGCAGCTCTGACAGAAAAGCATGCCAAGGAAATTGAGCATATGAAGCAAAAGCAACAAAAAAACAGAGAGTTCATGATGAAACAGCTGCTCGCAAACAAAGCATATCAGAAAGATTTTAACTTTCTTAAGAAACAACAAGAATATGAATTGAAAAATCTTCAGCAGAAACTATCCTCAGAAAACGCAGAAGATCTGAGTGAAGAAATCTCTAAACTACTTGAAAAACATGAAGAACAAGTCAATGACTGGATAAAACTACGTGTGGAAAAAGACAAGGGTTGCAACATTTTATGAGATAATGCCTTGTACATGTTACAGTAGTGATAAGGCTTTAGCTGCGCAACCATTTTCATTTTGAAAAACTTAAGCACCAGTTGAGTTGAGAATTGAGATTTAATTGTGCCTTTTTCTCTCTAGAGATGAATATTTGTCATTGATTATGTTTTTAGCCAGTCATCGGGCACAGTAGTTGCCTGTCTTGCCATTTTAATCTTAAATATTTTGGGGGATATTTTATATCTTTACACACAGACTCGGTGAAAATAGACAGATAGTGAGCAGAAACATATGGGGTTGCGGTTCAGCTCCAGCGTCCTCCTAGCAGTGTCAATGTGTGTTTATTACTTTTTTTTTCTCCTTTGTGTGATTTCGTGGGTGTGAATGCAGTGCAGGGGGGAGGGGGGATCGGAGAGTGCTCCTGGAGCCCCACCTATAATCAAGGCATTTGTTGAATTTCCAGCTTAGAGCACGTCAGCCAAAACTGAGGGGTTTACCGTAGTTACTCTTTAATGAAACCTACACTGAATTGAAGTCAATTCAATATTTAATCATTTGATGCTAATTTTTACCTTTTTTGATTTTAATTTTATGTGTCGTGACAAGATTGTTTTCACATCTATGTAAGGTTTCTCTTACTTTATCCTTCTGGAGATATTTCTTGTTCTTGCAAATAATAGTGCCTGATTTTTTGTTTTCATTTGCAGTTGATGTATGGCATTGGCCTGCTATTTTGTGTTTCCCACAGGATTTCAGGAGACCGTGGCGCGACCGGGGGGGAGGGGGTTGCGCGGACATCAGAATTTTTTTTTTTTTTTTTCAGTGAGAGACTGTGGCGGGGCCAAACGAGACACTCTCGTTAATTAGTGGGAAACACTGACGTACATTATAAAATGTCAGAGATATATATTCTAGACAGAAACCAAATACACTTTTTTTTTTTTTTAACAGTTCATTGCATTATGAGGTTTTTGATTTTAAGGTGCCTTCACACCGGACCTTTTATTTTTGTCGCTGTCACTCCAAAAAACTCGCTCTGCCGGACCGGCGGCGTTGTATTACGTTCGCATGATTTAAGTAGTTGTCATAGTTACACAAAGATTACGGCAGCCAATCAGCACTGAGCGACGAACAACTGACGGCCAGAGAGTTGGGATTTCTCATCTTTCTCAGCGGTCGCTGTTGCTCGGAGCCCCAGCGATTTTTCGCCTGAGTGATTAAAGGCTCAATCGCTCATTTGCATTGACTTAACAGGTAAACTCGTCGCCAGCGAGAAAAACAAAAGGTCCGGTGTGAACACAGCTTTAGTTGCAGAAGTCATGATACTATTTTAGAACCAACTGATGAAATTCCAAGTTGTTTTGGTGATGTTAAAAGTTTCATGCTATATGGGAGAAATGCTCTCTGCCTCTGAAATAAACTATTGACTATCATTGTTTATTACATTACATTAAATAAAATAAAAAGTAATGAGTAGTTCTTTTTGTGTGATTTGTTTTAAGATCTGGCATTCTATTTTTGTTGAAGAGAAAACAAGAAAGAAAACATCTGTTAGTCCTTTTGGGACCCATTGGGTGCCACCAGCACATTGTTCAACTACCCATTCAAGAAAAACAAAGAGGTGTGAAGTTCCAACAAATCTGACGGCATATTTTCACATTGCTAAACTTCTAAATCTCAATTCTCATCACATACTTTCTTTTTCTTTGTTATCAGTAGCTACATCCTGCTGTAACTGGTTTTACCAGTTTATCAACTCACTGCTCTGGCTAATGTCGCTTCTACAGCCAATAACCTTAACCATCAAAGAAATACAAATACATTATCCCAGTGGTTTATAAGGAAGGTGCCTTAGGTGGCAGGGGAATAATAAGTAGACATTTAAAGCAAAGGAAAATTGTTCACCAGTTTCACACATTGTCAACAGCCAGTCATTTTCGCAAACCCCAAGACTATGTCTCGCAGTGATCTTTAGGATTTTATCAAACTCCAAAAACATAAATCCTGGGTCAATAAAATCAATAAGATTTTATCTGTATAAATAAAAGTAAATAAATAAACAGACACATACAATAAAATATGAAAACAGTAGAAGGGATTTCCTATTAACACAATATATGGAGAACATTATAAGTTTTACAGATTTTGAAAATAACAGAGTGATGGACTTCATAATTTTTAATGCATTTGAGTGAACAAAGGTTTGAAGATATTGACATGTTGAGTTCAGCAAATTTGGCGTGGGGCTGGACCTTTGTGCAAAGTTTGGTGATATTATGTGCATGGGAAGTAAGACTTCCTCGGAAGAAGAAGAAGAAGACGACGTAGAACAAGAACAACAAGAACATGCAGGATAGCAAGAGGGTCCTGGTAGCTTAGGCTATGTGGCCCCTAATTACAAACCGTGTAAATTACCAGTATGTAGCACTTCATTGTGAGCAATCTCATCATTCAATGGTAGGCTACTCACCATTAATACCTTGTGCATGTGTCCCTAAATTCTTAGAAACATGTTGAAAATGTTTCCTTCCTCATTAAATATGCCATCAATATGACAAATATATTATAATATTTTTGGCGTCCTACTGTATAATGTAGTTTTTCACACTCTTATAAGATTGGTCACTAAAGGCGGGCGGACAACAAATCTCCACAAATTTTGGAGGATTTGAACAAAGGGTTCTTACCTGTACTGTACAACCATCATGTTCTGCTCCCCACAGTGTCTGGCACAGCGGATGTACCTCATCCAACTGGATTTACTGGGATCATTACCATCGATAAAGTGCTGTAACGTCCCCTCTGCATCGTAGATCTGAAACAAACAAATACAGAGTTATGAGCAGTGTTTAAGTACATATGAGTGTTTTTGTTCATAGTGGCTTTAATCACCTCTGGCATGAATATCTCTCGGGAATAAAGGTAAGAAACACAGTGATGCATTTTGTTAACCCTTACTCTACTTTAACATCATTGTTTCTCTACGCTTTGTTTTAATTTTCTTAATTAAAAATCAAGTTTTTATCTCTGAAGACATTTAAAAAATGAAGACATTAGGCTCAACAATCAATTAATTACAACTCAATGATTATAAAATCTTCAGTCTTTTTTTAATTTTTTTTTTTTTACTTATGATCAGCAACAGCATTGTCAATCAACTTGTGAAATCATGAAGCCACATGAATGTAAAATATTTAATTGTTCAGTTATTGTTTAGATCCACCACATATCACCAGAAAGGACTAGAAGTCATCTGATTGTTCTCAAATTCATTCTGCAGGATGACAAATAAAACCCAAAAATGTCAATTAAGAACTGTAACTTTAGAAGCATTTCCAGGTCAGCAAACCCAGACACAACTTCAACCAGTAGAAGTGGTGAAACTCCATACATTTAAGTTTAAATCTTTTCATGCTTTGACATAAGTGTGTACGCATTAATTATCCATAAAACCTATAGGCACTTGGATGAATTTGATGACAAACTTCCCATTAATAACTTTAATCATTTACAACAATTAGTCTTACATTTGTGTGCTTTAAGTAGACAGTGAAGATGTGTCAGAAAAAAACTGAAACACTCCTTGTAATGGCAGCAACATCAAGCTCATTGACAAACAACAACTTTAGCTAGGTATGTTTCTGTGCTCTAGCCTTGAGCACATTACACACATTTATATGAGAGTAGACAGCAAAACAGCAGCTCCATGACCATTTAAATGTGTTCATAAAACCCTTACAGAAGCTCTACACAATACAAACCTGTAAAATCTAGCAGGTCGTTTGACAAACAGCTAACGGCTAACAGCTAACGTTAGCTAACCTCCGACCGTTACACCCAGGTAGCACCGCCATCTTGTGGTGAAACTGGAGCACGGTTTTAAACACTAAAGTAGTAAAACACCGCAGTGAGGACAAGAGGAGACAAACGGCGGGTCACTTTGATTGTGTTTCACGGTTCATTTCGGCTCTGCGGCGCAGAAAAGTACGTTTAAACGATTAAATGACCGCAACAAATCCGCTCGGAAAGTCAACAAACCAGACGTCACTTCACTTCCGTATCACTCCGCGCCACGCTGAACCACTACATTAAAACTGCAGCCGATGCACGCAACGTCAAGTAGTTCCTGAATCCGCTCTGTCAAAATAAATGTCAACAGAAAAATAATCTACATTTAGAAAAGCATGATGAACACTTCACTGTACTGTGTGACTGCATTTATTTATCATTGACCTGCTGAAGATCAGTTCAGTTGTTCCTGTTTTATGTATTTAATTTATACTGGACAATAAACCAAACAATAACATTTAAGAAATTAGAAATGAATAAATTAAACTGTAATATTATTTCAAATATTTAAGTAAGAAAATATATCCAGTGTCTGTCTGTATCTGTATGGACTAGCCTATAGTAGATTATTTTCCTCAGTGCAAATGTACCGGTAGGCCTACAGTTGGTTATTTGGTAAAAAAAAGAATAAAAAACAACAGAAAGTGGTGGGAAACAATGACAGCAACACAAACTGGTAATAAATTAAAGCATAATGGGCTCAAAAAGGCAGGATTATTAAATTATAATGCATTTATGTACTTTATTTTATGTTACTGGCCCATATTCTCCTCTTCATTCACATGGCTGCAGGGTCTTTTTCCTCTTCCGTGTAAAAGCAGACATGGTAGGCCATATAAACGCATTAGGACACATTACAGATGTGGCAGAGCAGAGGGGAGGACAGTCCGATGTTTAACTGCTGAGGAAGTGCAGTCTCCTCTTTAAGTCACAATATTTACAGCAGTTTTAAGGATATATAAGTATTTCATGACACCAACAAGTCCACCTTAAATCAACAAAACGTTACACAGGTGATCGACTGGCGGTGCTTTAGGGATATTTATGATAAAGCAAAGTCAAAACCTGTTTATTTTTCACATAATGGCGCGCTCATGTTTCACTTTAAAGTTTTGCACTTGCAGCTCGGACAAAAAAAAGAAATAACTCGAGCTGATGTGAAATGTTTTAAACAACAAATCATTAGTCTGCCGTGTGCAGCCGGGGCCGAGCCGTGTGTTATTACAGCGCCGCTGGGTGTTAAACCTTATACACAAACCTGATTTACACCTGCTTTAAAAGCCTCGCCGCTGCGGCTGCCAGCGCCGGCCGCCGACGCCAAAACAACCTCTGAGGTCTAAAAATACTTTTACAGAAGGCGTGAAACATGAACCAAACAAGACGAGGAGGAGGAAACAGGAAGAGGGGTCGGGACTCGTCTCAGCAGGAGCATCAGGACGTTAAAATATTAAAACCTAAAGCTCAGATTAGAGACGTTAATGACCTCATGACCTCTCCTCTAGTGCCACCTACAGGACACACGTCGCCCTGCAACTCAGTCCTGTCAATCAGTCAAATACAAACTTCACTTCTTTAACTTTCGTTTTTGATTTATTCCATCCATGGTTTCTATTTCTCCTTCCTCTTTTTTGTAGACACTTATCTTTTCTTTTTTAGACATACTTGAACAACCTTTCAGTTCCTTGCTTTGTGAATGCCATAGTTTTACACCTGCAACAGAAACACATGTTTTAATCTTAGTCTTGCAAACGTATGTTTAAAATCAAGCTTCAGTCTTTTTCAGTCCTCTTCCTCCAGTTCTTCATTAAAACTGTTAAAAATATACTTTTTTTTATTATTATATTTGCGCTTTTGAAGGTTAAAAGTTGAATTATCTTTACTCCAAAAACAGCCGCGCAGCAGCCAAATAAATCACAAGCAGCCAAAACACTGAAACCCAGCACCATAAATAGAAAGGTTGTTGTTGAATAAAAAATAAAAAAGGTCCAACTGGTGAAAAGGTGGAAAATCACAATGAGAATCAAACAACACAGGTTGGTTCACTTCTTAAAGGGATAATTCACCCAAAATTTAAATTTTATCCATGGCTTCTCTGAGTTACAGGGTCTCGGCGTGGCAGTGCATGGTTGCAAACGGACACTGGCGCTCTTCGTCACAAAAAGACACACCAGAAAACATCCAAATACCTCCACGCTGCTCGTATGTAATGTCCGTCTTGTATTGAAGCCCAGATTGTCCCGAAAAATATTAAAACTCCTCCCAGCCCTCAGTCGACACGAGGGTGAGTAGATAATGAGTCTCAAATTTAAATTTTGGGTGAACTATCCCTTTAATTTGCTCTGATATCGATTAAAAAAACAGCAGATAAACCAACACAGATCTGGAGATTTCAGCGATTAAACGACACGTGTGACTTCATCATTAATCCATCCTGATGCAGCGACTGCATTGAGGAGGCGTAGGGAGACTGTGTGTGTGTGTGTGTGTGTGTGTGCGTGTGTGTGTGTTTCTAAGGTGACGACCTGCAGCCGATCGTCGACAACACGCGATCAATGAGTGTGAGCGACGCCTCCTCTCTGATTCTCTGCACAGACTCAGGTTTTCACCCATTACGGCCTTTTTAGCTTCACTTTTCTCTCCAGGCTGTTTTATTTATATTGTGGGTTTTTTACCCACTCTCGCTGAGTGTGTCGCTCATAAACACACCACTTGTAAATGTGTGTGTGTGTGTGTGTGTGTGTTCTTCTTCTGATGAAACTCCCTCTCTCTGCTGTTGTTTAAAGCTTTTGTTACTCGCAGCCATTTGTCACTGACGCCTGTTTAAACAAATCACGGTGCGTTTAACAGCCTCGCGCCTTCGTCCTGCTCCGCTGCAGGGTGGTGGACCCCCCCCCCCCCCGACCCCCCCTCCCACCACCTCCCGCCTCCCGCCCAGAGAAAAGGCCCCGACACCCGGCGGAAAAACCACTAGAAATAAAAGTAAAACTCACCTAAAGCTTCTCTGTTGAACTGTTGTGTTATTATGTTGAACTGCACCTTTTATTCCGTGTATCTGATCTATTTCCTGTTGTTTTTAGAATAAAGAAGGAGTTGTTATTGTATGTCTATTATCCGCGTGAGATGATGCTTCATAAAAAAATTCTATTAAACAAATATTAACGTGGCTGTAAAGAGTCGGTTTGGTTGTTGCATTCAAGTCCTGTCTGGTATTTAACCTCCAAAATAAAACCACTAAATAAAAGATACGGGGTCAGTTTACATTTTTAAATTACTGAAAAACAACATTTTTTATTAAATTATTGTATTTTATTTATCCTATTTTTTTATTTTCATTGTAAAGCACTTTGAGCTGTGTTGTTTGTCTGAAAGGTTCTATACAAATAAAGTTATTATCATTACCTTATTACTCTTTATATTACTCATTTACATACATTTTTATTGTTACATTTTATTTTATTTTATTTTATTTTATTACTTCACTCCCTTCATCGGTGCACACTGCCTTTTGTTAGATTATACATGTTTACTTTTATGTCATTTATATCATATCATTGTTATGTAGCTGCTGAACGACCTGAATTTAGGGATTAATAAAGTAGGCCTATTTTCTATTCTGTTTCTATCTGTCACACTAGACACGATGAGCAGACGTTGTATTTAAATAAAGTTTATTGTATTTTTATCAATATATTTTGCGGTAATAATAATCAATATGCTAGAGGAACATCTATCTAAGTGTGTTATTTTCTGTAGCCTAAATGTATAAGTGAATAAATCAAACCGTCCTATCCATCCCATAATATATAATTCTGTCCGAGCTTCCGTGTCCTGTGACATCATCACCCCGCCTCCTGCTCTGACTCAGCGACCGGCCTCTGACTGGACCGTCCGGCGGGCGGCAGCTGGTTTCCAGGCCGACGGCGTTCCGTCAAAGACGTTCCGTCCTCCAGTGTTTATCGAATCCATCGCCGCGAAATTCCATCGTCAAGACAAACGGCCAAATATAACATGTTGTTTAGTTCAACGGACAGAAAATGTTGCAAACACTGTCAGAGTCGGAGCGCCGCCCGCACTTCACGGAGGAGGAGGAGGTGGGGGGGGGGGGGGAGAGGAGGAGGAGAGGAGGAGGAGGAGAGGAGGAGGAGGAGGAGGAGGAGAGGAGGAGGAGAGGTGGAGGAGAGGAGGAGGAGAGGAGGAGAGGAGGAGGAGAGGAGGAGGAGTAGGAGGAGGAGAGGAGGAGGAGGAGAGCAGGATGAGGAGGAGAGGAGGAGGAGGGGAGGAGGAGAGGAGGAGGGAGGAGGAGGAGGAGGAGGAGGAGGAAGAGGAGGAGGAGGAGGAGGAGGAGGAGGAGGAGGAGGAGAGGAGGAGGAGGAGGAGAGGAGGAGGAGGAGGAGGAGAGGAGGAGGGAGGAGGATAGAGAGGAGGAGGAGGAGGAAGAGGAGGAAGAGGAGGAGAAAGGAGGAGGAGGAGGAGGAGGAGGAGGATGAGTGTGTGTGAGTGGGAGGAGGAGGGGGAGGAGGAGGAAGAGGAGGAGGAGGAGAAGGAGGGGGAGGGGGGGAGGAGAGGAGAGGAGAGGAGAGGAGGAGGAGGAGGAGAGGAGGAGGAGGAGAGGAGGAGGAGGAGGAGGAGAGGAGAGGAGGAGGAAGAGGAGGAGGAGAGGAGGAGGAGGAGAGGAGGAGGAGGAGGAGAGGAGGAGAGGAGGAGGAGGAGGAGGAGGAGGAGGAGAGGAGGAGGAGGAGGAGGAGGAGGTGAGGAGGAGGAGGAGAGGAGGGGGGGGGGGGGAGGAGGAGGAGGAGGAGGGGAGGAGAGGAGGAGGAGGAGAGGAGGAGAGGAGGAGGAGAGGAGGAGGAGGAGGAGGAGGAGGGGGAGGAGGAGAGGAGGAAGAGGAGAGGAGGAGAGGAGGAGGAAGAGGAGAGGAGGAGGAGGAGGAGGAGGAGGAGGAGAGGAGGAAGAGGAGAGGAGGAGGGGGAGGAGGAAGAGGAGAGGAGGAGGAGTAGGAGGAGGAGAGGAGGAGAGGAGGAGGAGGAGAGGAGGAGGAGGGGAGGAGGAGGAGGAGGACAGGAGAGGAGGAGGAGGAGAGGAGGAGGAGGGGAGGAAAGAAGGAGGAAAAAGAGGAAGAGGAGGAGGAAGGAGGAGGAGAGGGGGAGGGGGAGGAGAGGAGGAGGAGGAGAGGAGGAGGAGGAGAGGAGGAGGAGGAGGAGGAGGAGGAGAGGAGGAGGAGGGGAGGAGGAGGGGAGGAGGAGGACAGGAGAGGAGGAGGAGAGGAGGAGGAGGAGAAGAGGAGGAGGAGGGGAGGAGGAGGAGGAGGGGGAGGAGGACAGGAGAGGAGGAAAGAAGGAGGAAAAAGAGGAAGAGGAGGAGTAAAGAAAGAGAAGGAGGAGGAAGATTTTCTGTTCTAACTCTAACGATCAGATATGATTATCATCATTGATGAAGCTGCCGATCACTTCCTGTCCCTGTGGTTCTGGTTCTGGCTCTGGTTCTGGTTCTGGTTCTGGTTCTGGTTCTGGTTCTGGTTCTGGTTCTGGTTCTGGTTCTAGTTCTGGTTCTGGTTCTGGTTCTGGTTCTGGGTCTGGTTCTGGTTCTGGTTCTGGTTCTGGCTCTGGGTCTGGTTTTGGTTCTGGTTCTGGTTCTGGTTCTGGTTCTGGCTCTGGGTCTGGTTTTGGTTCTGGTTCTGGTTCTGGGTCTGGTTCTGGTTCTGGGTCTGGTTCTGGTTCTGGTTCTGGTTCTGGGTCTGGTTCTGGTTCTGGGTCTGGTTCTGGGTCTGGTTCTGGTTCTGGCTCTGGGTCTGGGTCTGGTTTTGGTTCTGGTTCTGGTTCTGGTTCTGGGTCTGGTTCTGGTTCTGGTTCTGGTTCTAGTTCTGGTTCTGGTTCTGGTTCTGGTGACGCGTTCACTGACACTGATGTAAAACAGAAAAGCAAATATTTGAATAAATAAATAATCTGAGTGATGAACAAAGTGTCAGGATGGTTTATTGTTGCCGTCGGTAACAAACAGGACGTTCGGCTCGGCTGCAGCTGCTCGGCTCGCGTTCCTCCGTCAAAACGCACACGTTCGCTTCACGTATACGACACGTTTTCACTGCGAGACGCCACAAAGACGGGATTTACACAGTTACATAAAAATAAAAGTCTTTACATCTGAGCTTTAAAACAGAAGACGAGGTTTGAAGTTATTGAACTGTTTTCTAGCGAGGCTGAGCGACAGAGTATGTGTTACATTTACAAGAGCCAGAGGAGGGAAGAGGAGAGGATTAGCTCCACTCTGAGACACACACACACACTGGCCTGTGTGTGTGTGTGTGTGTGTTTTAAGAGGGTGGATTACTGCTCTCTCTCTTCAGTCATTGATCTCAGCTGTCAGAGCTTCACTTACTGCTCTGTCACTGTCCACACACACACACACACACACACACACACAGTTTGAGGCTAAACGAATCATTTATCTGTGTCTGTGCAGATGTTTTTGTTCTTCGCTGCAAATTTCCTAAAAATTTTTATAAAAAATTTAAAGGGATAGTTCACCGAAAAATGATATTTCACTCCTTATCTCCTCCCCCTCATGTGGACTAAGGGCTGTGAGAAGTTTCAGATCCTCCGTGGCTTCTCTGAGTTACAGGGTCTCGGCGTAGCAGAGCATGTCCATGTAGCGGTTGTGAATGGACACCGGCGGTCTTCGTAAAAAAAGACATACTAAAAAACATCCAGATACCTCCATGCTGCTCGTATGTAATGTCTGTCTTGTATTGAAGCCCCGACATGAGAAATTGTTCTGAAAAAAATTAAATAAGTCCATATTTCAAGCTTGTCTTGCAGCAGAAGCGAGATTTGCGTCAGTATCATTGCGATTAACTGACGCCAACGCAAATCTCGCGAGACTTAGGCGGACCAGGAAGAGGGGCTTCCGCTACAAAACAAGCTTGAAGAAAGACTTCTTTAATTGTTTTCAGAACAATTTCTCATGTCGGGGCTTCAATACAAGACAGACATTACAGACGAGCAGCATGGAGGTATCTGGATGTTTTCTGGTGTGTCTTTTTGTGACAAAGACCGCTGGTGTCCATTCACAACCGTTACATGGACATGCACTGCTACGCCGAGACCCTGTAACTCAGAGAAGCCACGGAGGATCTGAAACTTCTCCCAGCCCTTAGTCCACATGAGGGGGAGGAGATGATGAGATGAGAAATATCATTCTGGGGTGAACTATTCCTTTAATGTTACATAATTATACATGATTATCTCATAGCGTGGTGAATGTGCAGGTCACAACTTGTCCACCAGAGCGTTGTGGAGTTGTTGGATTGTGTATTTGATGAGTTTGATGAGGGAAACCAAGAAATCCCATAATGAGCCTCCGTAGCGTAGTTCTGAGCAGCTCACGGCTCTGCTCCGCCGTTCTAAAAACAGCTTGCACCGACAATTAAAGGTAACAAACTTACTGCTATGACTATAGGGATTATGGTGATGGGAGGATTTGCTAAAATGTTGAACTATCCCTTTAAGGTGGAAATCATACATAGTTCCTCCTTAAAGTACACAACAACAACAACAACAACAACAACAACAACAACAACAACATGCGAGTCGTGCAGCGTGAGGCTACCTGTGGTGCTGACGTCTACGGAGCCCTGAGATGTGTGTGTGTGCTGAATACACACTCCTTATGTCTGACTGACGACTGCACAACCTCATCCAACAGCCGAGTGTGTGTGTGTGTTGTGTGTGTGTGTGTGTGTGTGTGCAGACAGAAAGTGTGTCTGAAATTTACTGACAGTGTCTCGACCTTTTGACCTTATTACAGAGAGTAAATCTGCTGCTT
The DNA here is from genome assembly GCA_030347415.2 of Decapterus maruadsi. Taxonomy (NCBI): domain Eukaryota; kingdom Metazoa; phylum Chordata; class Actinopteri; order Carangiformes; family Carangidae; genus Decapterus; species Decapterus maruadsi. The sequence continues at coordinate 30,707,922 of CM064895.1, forward strand.
GTCTGAGCCGAGCAGGAGCAGAGATACCGTGTGTGTGTGTGTGTGTGTGTGTGTGTGTGTGTGTGTGTGTGTGTGTGTGTGTGTGTGTGTGTGTGTGTGTGTGCAGACAGGAATGTGCTCCAGCTATCAGTTGAAAACACTTAGCCGCCGCTCTGAACACACACTGGCATGTAAATGGGGCCGGAGGACGATGTGTGCGTGACGAGCCAACGAGTGTGTGTGTGTGCGTCTGCAGCGTGTTTATCACCGAGTGTGTGACGTGTGTGTGTGTCAGTGGGTCACTAATGCAGCTGTGAGTCATCATGTCAGACGGGTGTTACAACACTTTGTCTCACTCTCACACACTCACAGACACACACTCTGACGACGACGTCTGTTTTAACATTTGAAGATTCACACGAGAAAAATGTCTCAGATCATCAAGGTCAGAGCGAGTCTGTCAGCATCCTTCATCATCTCCTCCTCCTCTTCCTCTTCCTCAGAACCACCCTGTCGTCTCCTCCTCCTCCTCCTCCTCCTTTTTCAGTCTAAATCCTGTAAAACTGTTCCTGAGCCGATCAATGCTCACACACTTCTCTTCTACAGCTAATCAATGAAACTCCACTAATTCTACTGTTATCTGCTCTCTTCATCAGCCTCCTCCTCCTCCTTATCTCACCATGTCTTCTCCTCCACCTCCCCCGCTCACTACCTCCTCCTCCTCCTCCTCTTCTTCTTCATCTCCTCCCTCCATCTGTTGATCGTCTGATCCACAGCGCTGAAATCTAAACGTCCAGCAGAGGTTGAAAGAAAAACCAAAGTCGAGTTCATCTCTGACGTTCAGCTCTGCCTTTGTTGACGACTCCATTTTTCAGCAGTAAGCCTCATAAAGCGTGCCGCCATCGCTGCCATCAACACCGCCGCCGCCGTCATCGTCGTGCCCAAGAGCAACAGTCTGGACCTCAGCGAACAGAGAAACAGTTCTGTCAGCCGGGTCATAAATCAGAGGGTAATAATCGCTCAGAGAAACAGATAATATTTGGATAACAGACCTTGATTCACCTCCTCAACACCAGAGAGTTCACGTCTGCTGCTTTCTCACACAACAACGGTCGGAGAGGAGGAGGAGGAGGAGGAGGAGCAGGGCACCAACATCACCCCAGGACGGGGCGCTCGGCACCGAGGTACCACCACCTACACCGGGGTACCACCACCTACACCGAGGTACCACCACCTACACTGAGGTACCACCACCTACACCGAGGTACCACCACCTACACCGAGGTACCACCACCTACACCGAGGTACCACCACCTACTAGACTGAGGTACCACCACCTACACTGAGGTACCACCACCTACACCGAGGTACCACCACCTACTAGACTGAGGTACCACCACCTACACCGAGGTACCACCACCTACTAGACTGAGGTACCACCACCTACACCGAGGTACCACCACCTACACCGAGGTACCACCACCTACACCGAGGTACCACCACCTACACTGAGGTACCACCACCTACTAGACTGAGGTACCACCACCTACACCGAGGTACCACCACCTACACCGAGGTACCACCACCTACACCGAGGTACCACCAACTACACCGAGGTACCACCGCCTACACCGAGGTACCACCACCTACACCGAGGTACCACCACCTACTAGACTGAGGTACCACCACCTACACTGAGGTACCACCACCTACACCGAGGTACCACCACCTACACTGAGGTACCACCACCTACACCGAGGTACCACCACCTACTACACCGAGGTACCACCACCTACTACACTGAGGTACCACCACCTACACCGAGGTACCACCACCTACACTGAGGTACCACCACCTACACCGAGGTACCACCACCTACTACACCGAGGTACCACCACCTACACCGAGGTACCACCACCTACACCGAGGTACCACCACCTACACCGAGGTACCACCACCTACTACACCGAGGTACCACCACCTACACCGAGGTACCACCACCTACTACACCGAGGTACCACCACCTACACCGAGGTACCACCACCTACTACACCGAGGTACCACCACCTACACCGAGGTACCACCACCTACTACACCGAGGTACCACCACCTACACCGAGGTACCACCACCTACTACACCGAGGTACCACCACCACCTACACCGAGGTACCACCACCTACTACACCGAGGTACCACCACCACCTACACCGAGGTACCACCACCTACACCGAGGTACCACCACCTACACCGAGGTACCACCACCTACACTGAGGTACCACCACCTACACTGAGGTACCACCACCGAGGTACCACCACCTACACCGAGGTACCACCACCTACTACACCGAGGTACCACCACCCACACCGAGGTACCACCACCTACACCGAGGTACCACCACCTACTAGACTGAGGTACAACCACCTACTAGACTGAGGTACCACCACCTACACTGAGGTACCACCACCTACTAGACTGAGGTACCACCACCTACTAGACTGAGGTACCACCACCTACACTGAGGTACCACCACCTACACCGAGGTACCACCACCTACACCGAGGTACCACCACCTACACCGAGGTACCACCACCTACACCGAGGTACCACCACCTACTAGACTGAGGTACCACCACCTACACCGAGGTACCACCACCTACACTGAGGTACCACCACCTACTAGACTGAGGTACCACCACCTACAGGACTGAGGTACCACCACCTACACTGAGGTACCACCACCTACACCAAGGTACCACCAACGAGGTACCACCTCCTACACCGAGGTACCACCACCTACACCGAGGTACCACCACCTACACCGAGGTACCACCACCTACACTGAGGTACCACCACCTACACCGAGGTACCACCACCACCTACACCGAGGTACCACCACCTACACTGAGGTACCACCACCTACACCGAGGTACCACCACCTACACTGAGGTACCACCACCTACACCGAGGTACAACCACCTACACCGAGGTACCACCACCTACTAGACTGAGGTACCACCACCGACTAGACTGAGGTACCACCACCTACACCGAGGTACAACCACCTACACCGAGGTACCACCACCTACACCGAGGTACCACCGCCTACACCGAGGTACCACCACCTCCTACACCGAGGTACCACCTCCTACACTGAGGTACCACCACCTACACCGAGGTACAACCACCTACACCGAGGTACCACTACCTACACCGAGGTACAACCACCTACACCGAGGTACCACCACCTACACCGAGGTACCACCACCTACACCGAGGTACCACCACCTACTAGACTGAGGTACCACCACCTACAGGACTGACATCACAACCCATAGGACTGAATAAGTTCCACCACCCATGGCACCAAAGTACCACAACCTCTCAGGAACTACCACTGATAGGTACTACCATCTACACCAGTGGTTCTCAACGTGGGGTCCGGGGACTCTCAGGGGTCCTTGGGAGAGTTCAAGGGGGTCTCCAATTTTTTCTTGAGATTCTACCACTTTTTTTGATAATTAAAGGATTTTTTTTTGAGAATTTCTAATTTTTCTTTTTTTGAGAATTTTTTTTTTTTTGGATGATTGAATTTTTTCTTTTTAATTTCAATTTTCTTTTTGAGGATTAAAACATTTGGGGGGGATAATTGAATTTCTCTTTGAGAATTTCTAATTTTTATTTTTGAGAATTAATTTTTTTTGATAATCTTTTTTGGAGTATTTGCCTCTTATGTAGACAGTCACCTTTTTTTCTTTTTACTTTTTTGAGAATTTTTTTAACCCATTCTTGTTACAAATGTTCAAAAGTTTTTGGAGAAATTGCACCACTTTTTTTTCCAGAAATGTCTCTATAATATCTCCAAATATTTCCAAAAATTCACGCCATTGGCACTAATTTGAATGTACAAAAAAAGTAACATTATCCAGTCTCAGAACAAGTATTTCTGGTGTTTGCTTAAAACATGTGTCCAATGGGGTCCATGGTATAATTTGTGTCCATTTAGGGGTCCTTGATGTAAAAAAAGGTTGAGAACCGCTGGTCTACAGGACTGAGGAGGTACGGTACCATCCCCTGGACCCAGGTACCATCACCACAAGACCACAAGAGGACCAAGGTACCACACCCCAGGAAGTACTACAATATCCTTCTGTCCAACCACCCAACCGACCGTCTCCTCCAGTGATCATCTCTGTGCGAGGCCCTTTGTTTGTTTTTGATCCCCATCAACAAACTGCGTGTAAACCGTCTCTGCTTTGAGAGAATCACTTGGAATCAAGAGGATCTCCGCAGACGACCTCATCGAATTTAAAGCACCGCTCTCTCCAGCTCTGAGTGGTTTACATTCGAGCCTGGACCTCTGACCTCTGATGCTGCTTCACACAAAGAAACACACCACATCAAGAGAGAACTGGTGGTTTGATCCTAAAACCAGATCTGGAACTACAAACAGCTCTAACTTCCTCACTTTACTAAAATGACTGAACCTTTCTTAGACTGACAGGAAGTCCTTTTTGAACAATATTTGGAGAAGACAGTTCAAACAAAAACCGCTGTTGATATACTATAGACCTTTTTTTAAACATCTTGTTATTAATGTTGTTACATGATGATGAACCTCCAGTCGGACTCAAACCTGTGACCCAACGGCCCGTGAAGCTCCTCCAGTCACAGTAGAGGAAACAACCAGCGGCTCCATCGCTGTGTCAACACACGCACACACACACACACATTGATCACACACTGTTCACACACACACTCCATGTTGTTCTAACACCAAGGTGCTGATGGAAAACCCCACTCTTTGTTCTCGGACCCCTGTGGTTACCATGCCTACAGGGTGATGTCACACAGCGCGAGAAATGAACTGAGTTAACCCGACGCACCGAGTGGGTTTAACCAAACAGCACCGGGCTGCAGGGCGGTTCACGGCGACCACGGTCTGACCCGGGACTCACACCACCCCCGAGACCTGAACGGGGTTTAGACCTGAAGAGCAAAAAACAGAGGAAACACAAAGAAGATGAAGGAAACATCGGCTCGACCCGACATCCCAGAACCACCAGAAACTGGATCTGAGTCACCAGAGTACCAGGCCTGATTCTGACTCTGATGCTGGTCTCTGATCTGTGCAGAGCTTTGATTGGATGAGACAAAAAGACAAAAAGGACCAATGACAAGTCGCCTGCATCATTAGTGTCTTCACACTGGGACCAGAAGGCGGACATGTTGGATTCAAAGTCATCATCATCATCTATCACCGACACATCACTGCAGCTACAAGTGTAGATCAATCCGCTGCTGAAAGTTGTCCCCGACTTTTATGAATTTACTGATAATTAAAAAAAACAATATCATGCTGTGTTTTCAAAGATTTAGATCGTCAGCAGGAACCAGTGAAACCAGCTGGAGGACGTGAAGGTGCTGGACGTAACACTGACGAATGAACTGCCAAAAAAAAAAAAGGTTTCTGTGTGAAATCTCATAAAACGTTTAAAAAACAAAATAATAGTTTGTTTTTTTTCTGTTAGGCGACATTTTCAAAGTCTTGGGATTGACCACAAAGGTCGATCACTGTGTGAAGATTAGATGAATGAAAAAATCAAGGGACAGATGAGTGGATGTCCCATTGTTATTGTCATTCATTCATCATTAACTATTGGCAATCATTATCATTAACGAGCTGAAGGACTAATGAACGTCCTCTTCAAACAGAGCATCTATAGATCCATCTATAAAGACACAAAACATATACATATTTATTTTTCCTTTTGTCTTAGTTGTTACTTCAGTTGGCTTTCTTTCATTTCCCTGTTCAGACGTCCTTCACACACTGTTTTGTTTCACTTTAACCAGATGTTAAAAATCCAAATCTGTCGACCCATGATGTAAGACCTGGTCTCCACATTGTTATGAGTTTGATAAGTTCTTTTCTGCTCTGACTTTGACCTCTGGACAAACATAACTCTTCATTTTCTCTTTATGAATAAAAACGTCCGGACTGATTTAATTTCCGTATCTCTGAGTGTTGGATCTCGGAGACGTCGTTGCGGAGGCCCAGCGGACCGGGAGCCGCTGACAGGATTTCACCTCTGACTAATCCCACATTAACAGCTCTCGTCTCTTTATCCACCGACCGGACTCCGACCCGCGGAGCTGCTGCTGCTTTACATCACCGTGGTCGTTCTGCCTCAGGCCACAGGAAACCAAAACACATAATCTTGACATTAAACCATCAACGATTACGTAAACGAGAGGCGATGATGTCAATGGCGATCGGGGGGGGGGGGGGCTTTAATAAAATAAAAAAATAAAAAACCCAGAATACAGACGTTTAAAAAGCCCCCTTTAAATCATGACATCAGTCAAGAAAACATTAGCGAAGCTTTTACTGGACGCCGCGACCGCAAACCAGAGAAAACACAAAGTCAATGTGGAGTCAGTGGGGACGCGGCGGCCGCGGCCGCAGCAGCAGCAGCAGCAGCCACTCAGTCACAAGAAGCAGAGAAAGAAAATAGTTTTTATCTGTCTCATGATGCTAAAAGTCCAGATTTCACCCAGCGCTGAGGAATTTTCTGAATCCTCCCGAGTCTCGTCATCGTCCCTCGCTAACAAAATATTTACCCTCCGACTGTTTCTCTCTGAACTCTGGTGTTTGGAGACGTTTTCTCCGACGGCCTCGTCCGAGAGAGAGAAGAGAGAGAAAAAAAAACTTGCGTTACAAAAAAACAATACAAAAAAAAAACAACCCCGCAAGTGTGTTTTCTCTGCACATTCTTTTCAATCAAGAGCTTCGGACCCGCGAGGTCACAGGTTCGATTCCGCGGGAAAAAATCCAGGCTGAGAAACTGTCAAACAAGAAGTGGGAAGTTTTATTTATTTTTGCTTTGACTGAAGTAAAAGTCTGAAGTTCTGTTTTTTTAACTGAGAAACTCACAGCAGGAGGTACTGATCAGTCTGATTATTAATCAACTCTGATCTGATCTGATCACTGTTTCAAAGTAACAAAATATACATAAATATACAGTTTGTGTTAAAGCTCCATACGGTATAAAGGTAGATGTTAGTGTTAAAGCTCCATACGGTATAAAGGTAGATGTTTGCGTTAAAGCTCCATACGGTATAAAGGTAGATGTTTGCGTTAAAGCTCCATACGGTATAAAGGTAGATGTTTGTGTTAAAGCTCCATACGGTATAAAGGTAGATGTTTGTATTAAAGCTCCATACGGTATAAAGGTAGATGTTAGTGTTAAAGCTCCATACGGTATAAAGGTAGATGTTTGTGTTAAAGCTCCATACGGGATAAAGGTAGATGTTTGTGTTAAAGCTCCATACAGTATAAAGGTAGATGTTTGTATTAAAGCTCCATACGGTATAAAGGTAGATGTTTGCGTTAAAGCTCCATACGGTATAAAGGTAGATGTTTGTGTTAAAGCTCCATACGGTATAAAGGTAGATGTTTGTGTTAAAGCTCCATACGGGATAAAGGTAGATGTTTGTGTTAAAGCTCCATACAGTATAAAGGTAGATGTTTGTATTAAAGCTCCATACGGTATAAAGGTAGATGTTAGTGTTAAAGCTCCATACGGTATAAAGGTAGATGTTTGTGTTAAAGCTCCATACAGTATAAAGGTAGATGTTTGTGTTAAAGCTCCATACGGTATAAAGGTAGATGTTTGCGTTAAAGCTCCATACAGTATAAAGGTAGATGTTTGTGTTAAAGCTCCATACAGTATAAAGGTAGATGTCCATGTGTAGTGTGATTATAAAGCAGCTCTAGGTTCTATATTAATACTGTGAAAGCATCAAAGCCTCAGTCCACAGAGAAATGCACACAGCCTGTATTCAGAAACTGAGCCTTAAAACCAGCCGTCAGGACTTCCTGTCACTTTGTGATGTCACAACAAAGCCCCGCCCCCTCACCACCTGGACAACACCATCCAACCAAACAATTTTGCAGGATTTGGTTTCTCTGAGTGTTTTATTCTAAAATCTGCTCTGTTTTTAATCGGATCACTTTAGAAAACAGTCAGCCAATCAGAAGAGAGGCTCAGAGCCTCCTCTCCTCTGATTGGCTGACACCGACCCATTGTTACTAGAGCCCCAGAGAGGAGATGCAAAACTACACCGAGATGGTTTTTGAATCTTCTCATGGATCAAACCCTCAAAATAAAAGTCAGAAGAAGAAAATGTTGAACTTTAACAAATATATTAACACTTAAATCCTCTCATTACTACATAATGACGCATTATTAACATTATTTTCTATATTTTATTAACTCTAAGTTTACACACTATTTCTAAAGATCAAAGCCAGAAGTCAAACTATCTTCACTCAGAGCTCAGATGCGACCAGATGTTGGTGTTAAAAAAAAAAAATCACAACAATGATATTGATGATGAAATAATGTTTGTGTTAAACGTTCTTTCTGCTTCTTCTTCAGCTCCATAAACTCTCACACCTTCCTCTCGGCTCCGCAGCGGATCAATGTGTCGAGCCGTAAAATACTGCAGCACCAGAAAATCCTCTGCTCCGATGTAACGGCAAGTGTCTTAATTAAAACTGGCCCTTCCTGGACACCATAGACAACATGACACCGGCTCCCTGATTGGCTATAGGACACACATCTCTTCCTGTTTTAGGGGGCGTCAATAAGCGAGTTTAACAACCGCTGAGTTTTAATGGGATCTGTGTGTAAAGCTTCTTCATCAATAGGCCTAATGACCGGTTTCAGCCCGGCAGCCGATAACCTGCCGATGGTTAGAGGCCGGTTATCGGACCCGGGCTTCCCTCCAGGGGGCCGCGACGGGGCTGCAGAGGCCGGTCCGAGGCCCCAGCAGGGGCCGCGCGGTTTCATCTGCCGGGTCCAAACACCACCACAACAACAACAACAACAACAACAACAACAACAACAACAACAACACAACAACAACTGTACGGAGACGTTTGAACCGGACGCAGAGACTACAGAGAAAAGATGCGTTCAACAGCTTCATCCTCTGATTGGTCAATAACTGTTAATTAATAAAAACCTCCACATGTTCATCTGGGATCACGCAAATTATTGAGGGGGAAATTTTTATTTATAGTAAGAAATTATCTTTTTTTTTTTTGTCCTGAGGTAAAAACAATAAATGTTTTTGTTGCTTTAATCATTGAATTATTTATCCATTCATTCATAAATTAATATATCTAAATGATGAGATTAAATTAAAAACAAACTATTTAAATAACTAAAACTATTTATAATACAATAGAAAGTTTAAATACTGAATTAATTACATAAATAATGATAATGATTATTAATAATGTAATTGTTTAATCTGTCATACATTTTGGTAGAAAAGAGGCTGAAAATTCACATTTAAACAAATAACACTGATGAGCCTTGACCCTAAGTTTTCAAAATAAAAGCACAACATCTTTACAAAATAAAAGAAAAAGACGCACTAAAAACACAGTGAAATAATAATAATATACATAAGAAGTAAATCTTTTTTGTTTCTGTTTATATCAGTCTGAACAATTTTATAATGTTGTTGACAGTGAAATAATAATAATATAAATAATAAATAAGAAGTAAATCTTTTTTGTTTCTGTCTTTTTGTATTTCAATGAAGTGGAATCGCGCCCGAGCGCCATCAAACAATTTTATAATGTTGTTGACAGGTGGATGACTCGGGCCGCCGGGGCGTAGACGGCGCCTGTTAAAACTGTCACCACCGTGTAGCCATTGTTGCCTTCAGGTGCAGTCAGACCCTGAAGCTGAGACAAAAACTGGATGCTGCGTGGGTTAAACGCTACTGACTTTGACAACAATTGTCAAGAACTAACGGACCGTTTGTTTAAAACTGTTTATCCTGTTACATGCAGCGTCTGTTGTTTTTCTGACTTCTGCCCCTTAAAGGGATATTTCACCCTAGATGGGGGTAAAAAACTGGGGCTTTAAAGGGATATTTCACCCAAAATTCAAATTTCACTCTTGTATTGAAGCCCCCACATGAGAAATTGTTCCGCCGGCTACAAACAAGCTTAAAATATAGGCTTATTTAATTTTTTTTCGAAACAATTTCTCATGTCGGGGCTTCAATACAAGAGGGACATTACAGACGAGCAGTATGGAGGTATTTGGATGTTTTTTGGTGTGTCTTTTTGGAAGTTGGTGTCTATTGACAACCATTATATGGACAAATACTGCTGCGTGGACCCCCCGTAACTCAGAGAAGGAACGGAGGACTCTGAAAATTCTCCCAGCTCTTAGTCGACATGAGGGGGAGGAGATGATGAGTGAAATGTGAATTTTGGGTGAACTATCCCTTTAAAGTGTAATTAATAACCACAGTTAATGATCTGAACTCCTGCTGCTGCTGCTGCTGCTGGACTTGGCCGACGACGTCGCCCGCCACCCTCCCTGTCGGTGACCTCTGACCTCTGACCCTCTCCCTCACATTATACCCCTCTCTCTCTCATCATACCCCCCCCCCCTCTCCCCCCCTCCCCCCTCCCCCACCCTGCCGTCCTGCTGCGGTCAACAGCAGAGAGACTGATGTCCGGTCAACCGACGTCTGACTGACCTTTACCAGCGTCGCCACCAGGGACTCATCTATCTCTCTGTCTCCCAGCATCCTTCACTCCCCCCCCCCTCCTCACCCCCTCACCCCCCTCACTCCCCCCCCCACCACCTCCAAGTGCTAATGCAGCTGTTTATAACTGCCACATTGACTTTCTCCTGCCACTGTATGTAAATACAATCTGCTCTGATCAATGGACGCAGAGTTGACATGACGCTGACCACAACACACACACACACACACACACACACCGAGCTGCACAACCTGACACACACACACACAGAGCTACACAAACACGTATTATATTCACACCAACACACGGCCCGAGCATCAGGATAAAACCAGGAAACGTGACACGTCGTCTGCTTCCTACACTGAGAAAAGTGACGAGTGTGTGGCCACAGGAAGCGCACACACACACACACACACACACACACACACACACACACAGACACACACACTCACCTCCCACAGGTGTCGCGTGTTCCTCATCACGGCTCCTGACTGCAGTTTGTCCAGCAGCAGCGCGACGCCCTGAAACGGGCCGATCCAGGTTCCCTGAGGAATCCTCTGAGCCGCGCAGATCCCGTATCCGAGTCCGGGAACGGTGCTGGTGCACAGACACACCTGCACACACACACACACACACACACACACACACACACACACACACATTAACATCTGTCTGAGCACATGTGTAAACAGAGACCTGGATGTTTGTGCAGCTGCTCCAGATGTTACTGACAATTTACAAATTAAATGTTATATAAATGACAATTATAAAACAGAAAGGTGAAATACTGCAATCTGATCTGGTTGTTAAAGGGATAGTTCACCCAAAATTCAAATTTCAGAGTCCTCCGTGGCTTCTGTGAGTTACATGGGGTCTCGGCGTTGCAGTGCATGTCCATGTAACGGTTGCAAATGGACACCAACTGTCTTCGTCACAAAAAGACACACCAGAAAACATCCAAGTACCTCCATGCTGCTCGTACGTGCACTATGGAGGTACTTGGATGTTTTTTTGATGTGTCTTTTTGTCACGGAGACAGTTGGTGTCAATTTGCAACGGTTATATGAAATTTCAATTTTGAGTGAACTATCCCTTTAACTGTGACATAATGAGCACAGCTGTTATTCTAAAGCCTTATCACAGCGTATCACTCCGCGTCAGGGACGTATGAATGGAAGTTTGTTGTCATGTATCCATTATTTATTTTTATTTTTATATTTTTTACAGTGTAGCTGTTTAGATAAAATGTATCTTGATTGTGTATTTTTTTGCTTAAATATAAATCAAGTGGAAAAGTTTGGTGCTTTATTAACATTTAAACACCAAACAGGAAGAAAGTGTTTCCCAGAGTTTACATGTGTAAAGTTTATAATTCTATAAAGAAAGTGGAATTTTTTTTTTTTAGAATTTCAAAATAAAAGCTCAGAAAAAGAATAAAAACTGAAAAACTTCAGCAAATTCACCACTGGTTGTTTAATTCATATTCTGTGATGCTGCGTTCACTGTCCTCTGTGACGACTAGTTCACCTGCACGTCCTCCTGTCCCGTCCCTAAACGCCTCTTTCTTTTATTAAGTCTTTTATTTTTTATATTTTTTTATTTTTGTCTTAATTGAAATCTACTTTTAGTAAAATCACATGGAGGTGGAGACTTCTACGGTGGCCCTGAGGGTTCAGTTACACTGCAGCTGTCTGGTCCTCAGAAACACAGACCATAATAGTCTGATGGACAGGTGTGCAGGTGGGCGGAGCCTCCTCACCTCTCGGGGCAGGTCTCTGAGCCAATCAGGGACGTCGGGCAGGGTGACGGGCGCGGCCGAGCTGCTGGTGCCGACGAGGCGACGCAGAGAGTGAAGAGGACCGTGCATCGGACACTCGCCGTTCCTGTTGTCGGCGCACATGTCGCAACCTGGAGACGGATCAAAACAAACTTTATTAACATTTATTCAAACACCAAACAGGAAGTAACAGAACATGTGATTTACCAAACAAACAACTTTATGTTAACTTTAATGTTTATTTTGTTCTTTTCAACCAGAGTTTACATGTTTATAATTTTAAATTATTTTATATTTAAATATTCTTATTATTTTATCTCTTTGTGAACACTGAGGTTTGTTTTTCTGTTTCTCTTCGGCGTCTTTGACTCTTTCTTCCTCTTCATTCTGTTCCTACATAAAGTTGTTTTTGTATTTTTACACAAACACGGGAGCAAATCCCTTGTTATGTGTAAAATATAATAATATATCTCATATATTTGTACATGTATATTACTTATATTACTTAATTTTTATGCAGATTGTCTTTATTATTATTATCATTGTTTAACAAAAGAAATCTACAACTAAATTCTTTCTCCACGTCATATTTTCTACAAATAGGAATAAAATGAATTTCCCTGCAGGGATTAATAATAACTTTGTGTTAATATTCTGTTCTTACACATCTTATGCAGCTGTAATTCACTACTTTCCTCCTGGGGATCAATGAAATATCAGATTCTTGATAAGAAACGTTTCTGTTTCCCAGGAGGAAGTAAATGTAACAGAGTCCCTGAACGCATCGTTAGAGTCAAGTTAAACATCTTTGAAGCGCCTCGTGTTGGTGTTTTTATCTCATCAGTGTTGTCGTAATGTTTTAACGTTTGTCGTTCTCCGCAGTCGGAGCAGACGAGGTGATTCCTCAGGTTGTGTAACGAGGTGAAAGCGAAGGAGGAAAAAGGAGGAGAAGTTTGCTCCGAGTCCAAAAGAGGAGAAAGCTCCTGTGTGTGCCGTGTTTGTCCGGGTTAAATGTGGCGAGCAGCGTATTGCTGGGAATTACAGCGAGTGTCAACATTTACTCAGAGATGTAGTCTGACAGTAATGGATGTTAATTGACTGGAGCGACATAATGAGAGATGATTATCAGCAGGGAAAACTCCCACAGAGCCGAGCCGCTCCGCTCCGGACCAACGGGACCATCACGCTCTCTTTTCTTTAGGGTTTTTTTTTTTTTTTCAAATTTTTTTGTTCTGGTCCTGTGAGAGAGCGGCGGTCGCCATGACACCGTGATGGATAGGAGTTAATTAAAGCAGATTACGCTCATTTATAAACCACAAAAACGTGAAGCAGCGTCACGGATGAGTAAATGGGAAAAATCTGAAGAAAAGGCAGAACTCGGAGCAGCGCACGGAGCCAGACGCCACGGCCGATCAATCAATAGATCAATGAGCTGCAGCTGAATGGAAACTCATTTTCACCCATAAACAGTCATCATCATCATCATCTGACGGTGGAACATCAGAGGCTCTTATTGTGAAACATCAGAGGCTCTTATTGTGAAACATCAGAGGCTCTTATTGTGAAACATCAGAGGCTCTTATTGTGAAACATCAGAGGCTCTTATTGTGAAACATCAGAGGCTCTTATTGTGAAACATCAGAGGCTCTTATTGTGAAACATCAGAGGCTCTTATTGTGAAACATCAGAGGCTCTTATTGTGAAACATCAGAGGCTCTTATTGTGAAACATCAGAGGCTCTTATTGTGAAACATCAGAGGCTCTTATTGTGAAACATCAGAGGCTCTTATTGTGAAGGAGACGACAAAACAAAGAACTAATGTAATTTTACTTTTTTTTGGCGTGTTTGTTTTTTTCAGAACATCGAGTGTAAAAATTCATTTTCAACATTTTTTTTTTTTAATCTATGGGATAAAAACTTGTCGTCGTGGCAACACCGACGCCACAAAACAATCAGCCAACACAGGTCAAAGGTCAGAGGTCAGAGGTCACAGCAGCATCACAACAGTTTGAACATTAAGAGATATAAAACCTGATGGCGGAACATTTTATTTTATTTACATTATTTTTAAATGATGTTGAACTTATTGAACTTTAACGTCTTTGTTTATTTACATTTTTACATTTGAAAAGGTCGGTTTTAATTTTTAATTTAAAAAAAAATGACGGTAAAAATAAATATCTGACGTTATTTTAATTTGACAGAAAGAAACGAGCAGAGAAATCACATTAATACATATAATTATTATTATTATTATTATCATGGTCAATGACAAGTGAGTTTGTTATGAGTGGGACAAGAATTCAACTGCTGTAATTCTAGTGGATTTTAATGTAAAATATGTCACTGAATAATATTTAATGTTTTTATTTGAACATGAACTAAAAGTTTAAAATGTTTTTAACCTTTTAATCTGAATCAGCTCTAGTTTCATATTTTCACCTGTTTGTTTTTCTGACGATGAATTCACTTTAATCTTTGGTATTAAAATCACACGTCGTCTTTAAAGTTCATGTTTCTGTGTGTTCCTCTCCTCGTCTGACCCTCCGTCTCCCTTCATGAAGCTGCGTTTGTTTCCAGAGCAGCTGTGAGTCCGGATCAGGACGCAGTCGGACCACACAGCGAGGCGAGGCGTCCAACGCCGCCGCCGCCGCCGCCACGGCAGCAGCAGCAGCAGCAGCAGCAGCAGCAGCAGCAGCAGCAGCAGCAGCAGCAGCAGCAGCAGCAGCAGCAGCAACGCCTCCTGTCCAAACCCACAGATCTCTGGAGCTTTTCACCTCTTTTGGCTCCTCGTTTTCATTTGACGGCAAATTGAGCGTCAGAGACGAGGCTGAAGGAAACAGCTGCAAACATCTGCACACATCTGCACACACATCTGCTGCTGCTGCTGGAGGTGGAGGAGGTGGAGGAGACCAAACATGGAGCCCAAACAGACACAGGTGTGATGCTGCATGACAACTGATTGGCTGAGTTAAATCAGGTGAATCACTTCCTGCACCTTCAAAATAAAAGCCCAGCAGCTGTTGACGACATACAGAGAAGTTTTTCCTCTTGTGTGTCAGAAATAAAATATAATGTTTTGATTTAAAATTACTTTTGTTGTTGTTTGATCGTTGTCAGATGGTTTTTACAGTTTTTACAGCAGTTGTTTGTCTTTTCGTTGAATTAGTTGAGTCAGATTTACATTTATATAATAAAAAAGAAAAGAAAAATACACTTTTTCTTGATTAAGATAATAAGGAAATGATTTAATGAACGTCTGAATGTGATGAATGAGTCCAGTCTGTAGGTTTCTGTTCACATGTGACGCATTGTAATAATAATAATAAGTGAATCACTTCCTGTTCTTTCACATTAAAAGCGCAGCAGAGGAGTTTTACCAGATTCAGCTGAGGTTCATCAGCTGCTGCTGCTGCTGTTGTTGTTTTTCTCATCTGTTTTTATTCCTTAGATGAATTTTCAGTTTGAAAATCTTCTGACGCAGCGACAGACGTGTGTCTTTATGGTTCATCTCTTATTTCTCTACTTATTTTTTAACTTGATTATAATTCAGTTAGAATGAAACGTCTCGATAGAATCAGCATCAAACAGAATCAAGTTGTTTTTCTCTGATCCACACGTCTGAGAAATGTTTTAAACTAATTTAGCGGAAACATCGTTAATTGCATTAATATAATATAGTTATTATAGTTTGCTGATTGAAACAGACGTTTATTATTTGAAATGATTCAATTTGTATTTTTCGAACACACAGAAGGAGATTTTTTAAAAACAACAGCAGCTGAATTTGATTTTCTTAAACTTGTTCTGAGTTTGATTATTGATTGTGATCATTGATCGCCTGCAGTTCATCATTTAAAACAAACTCTGTAAAGTTTAATTCACAAAAGCTGTTTCTATTTTAGCGTCGTTGTTCAGATTGTCAATAAAGTTTGATCAAACAAACTAAAATAATCACGGTGATGATGAGGAGACGCTGCCCTGCTGCATTCTGGGAAACGTAGCACCGAGTAATGTCACTCAAAAGTTAAAACTTTATTGAAATTAAAGTATTTTAAACTCTTTCACTACTTAAACTAACAAACATCTGAACGTTATCGATATAAAAACTGTTTTTTATTTAACTCCAGATCAATAAATTAACAATAATAAAGGTTATAATGTTGATTTATTTTAAAACATATCCCACAGGTTTTATGTTGAAAATGTTTCATTACAGAAAAAAATAATTTAATATGAATATAAATATTAGAATAAACATAATCCGATCTAATGAATCCACTAATACACATATTTTTAAATAATTCTTATTATCATTATTATTATTATTGGTGTAATTAATAATGGAGGTCAGACGGTGACATATGAGGGAGTGTGTGTGTCTGACTGCTTTATCTGCACCCCCACCACACACACACACACACACACACACACACACACACACACACACACACACACACACACACACACACACACACACACACACCCCAGAGACCTCAATACGGCCGTGTTGGGATGATAAATAGCGAGCCGGTGGCCGGAGGATCGATTCCCTCTCCCTCCTCCTCCTCCCTCTACCCCCCCCCCCCCCTCCATCCTCTCTCTCTCCACAAACACAAAACTATATACGGCAATTAATTCCTGCTTGTCCCTCCATCCCTCATCGCCGCTGCTGCCGGCGCGTATCGACGCAGATTACTGCTGATGGTCCGTTTTATCACACACACACACGCGCGCACATGCATGCGCGCGCACACACATACACACACACGCGCGAGATGATGATGATGATGAACTCTCTGAAGTTGCAGATGTTGTTGTGAGAAGCGGCGCGCGCGGACACCGCTCCGGTCAACCTGCATGGCTGTCACTCGCTGAACGGGGGAGAGACCGGGAACTCTGACGTCACAAAGAGCAGGTATAGCCGAGGTATCCACAAGTTTCTGAACGTCAAAACCGGTGTGGTGGAATTGTACGTTTACGTTTCCATGGTTTTCAGTGGTTGTCATAGTTGCGGTAAGCGCGTGGATGTCAGTGTGTGTGATGTCTGCTGTGATGCTTCATTACAGGCGTTTTACACATTTTCATTGAGAAAAAAAACCCATGCATTTACCGCGACTACCGAAACGTAAAAAAAATATTATAGGAAAAGCCGTAAATCAATCATCGGCTCCTGATTGATCAGTTATCAGAGCTCAGAATCAGCCTATAATCAATAATCACTTCACAGTTAATTAAACACCAAAAAACTATAAATGAGGCAAATCAAATATCTAGTCATTTAAAAACACCTCTGACGTCACAGCCGCCTGGATTAAATAATCAGATATTATTACCATTATTCTGACGTCACAGCGGTTTAATAAAACTCTTCGGACTCTGATCTGATCCATTAAACAGGTTCAAGTCAAACTGTCAGGCGCGAGACCTCGGAGCTGGGCCCGCGAGCGCAGCGGGAAACGGAGAGCGAGAGAGAGACGGACACACACACACACACACACACACACACACACACACACACACACACACACACACACTGGGAGAGCAGCGGGCCGCGGCGGAGTGTGTGTTTTACGCCTGACAGCGCTCTGTCAATATCACACACACACACACACACACACACACACACACACACACACACACACACTGGACATCAAAGTTATGACGCAGTTTAAATTCACGCGGAATAAAAGAGAAGAAAATCATCTCTTGGCTAATAAACAGAAATAAAAACTAATAAATAAATCTAACTTAAACTTTATTTAAAACATTTTTCTGAACAAAGAGAGAATTTTTCAGCTTCGGGTTGAATTGTTTTACAAAGAAGAAGAAGAAGAAGAAGAAGAAGAAGAAGAAAGTCCTGAAATAAAGGTAATCGATGACGCTGATCAGAGTTTTTTTCTTTTTTTATTCCTGATCGGGTGATGTATCCGTGACGTCACAGTTAGTGTAACGGTGAAGGTGCTGCTGTGACCTCTGACCTCTGACCTCCTGTCAGACGGAGCTGCAACACGTCACACGGCGTCACAAGAACTTATTCAACTTGTTTCATCAGTTTTTACTCATTAAATATTTAAAACTGATTAAAAAAAATAGATTTAAAAATATTTTACAGTGAAAATAATTCACTTTTATTCACTTGATTGGACATTTAGCCGTGAACAGGAGCGACACTGGTTTTGAATAAATGTATATAAATTATATATTTCAGGTTGTGAGTTAGTTAATGTTGGATATAATAATAATGTCGGCTAATAATAATAATAATAATAATAATAATCACAGAGAAATTAAATATAAAAACTGATGATAAAATAAATTAAACTGTTGTAACGATGATGAAATAATTTAAACAGAATAAAGTTTAAGATAAAAATAATCGATAACAAATATTAAACTAATGTGAATTAATTATTGATGCTCAGACGATTAAACAACACACACACACACACACTCGACCTCTGACCCATGAACAGCACCACGAGGCGTTTAGGGTAAGTAGTAAAAAAGAGCGTCGGTCCAGGTGAGAAACATGAACACAACCTGATGGAGTCAGCGCGTGTGTGTGTGTGTGTGTGTGTGTGTGTGTGTGTGTGTGTGTGTGTGTGTGTGTGTGTGTGTGTGTGTGTGTACGTACGGTTGTTGCTCTCGGCCGTGTGGTTGCTAAGGGGGATGATCTCCATCCTCTGCTGACCGTACAGGTAGTAGTCCAGCTCCTCCGACGTCAGCTTGAACCTGCCGCCCGCTCCCTTCCCCCCCTCCTCTCCTCCTCCTCCTCCTCCTCCTCCTCTTTCTCCTCTTTCTCCTCTTTCTCCTCCGCTGCTCTTCACGCTGGACGACACCACCCCCACCCCCGCGCCCCCCCCACAGCCCTGCTGCTCCTTGGCCTGGTGCAGGAGTCCTGCTGCTGCTGCTGCTGCTGCTGGGTTGCTGTGACCCTGCTGGTTGTCTGGAGGCACCACCACCACCAGATCTCCTCCTGCTCCTGCTCCTCCTCCTCCTCCTCCTCCAGGACCTCCGGGCCCGGCGCACACCGGGGCCAGCGCCTGCCCGAAGAGCGCGATCTGCTGGGGCACGGGCAGCTGGGAGAGGCCGGAGATGGAGGAGATGGAGGAGGAGGAGGACGGCGTGAGAGCTGCTGCTGCTGCTGCTGCTGCTGCTGCTGCTGCTGAGGAGGAGGAGGAGGCTGTGGATGAAGACAAGGAGCAGGAGGAGGAGGAGGAGGTGCAGTGCGAGGAGGCCAGGAGGTGGCTGTGCAGG
This sequence comes from Decapterus maruadsi, assembly GCA_030347415.2. Taxonomy (NCBI): domain Eukaryota; kingdom Metazoa; phylum Chordata; class Actinopteri; order Carangiformes; family Carangidae; genus Decapterus; species Decapterus maruadsi. The sequence continues at coordinate 30,727,522 of CM064895.1, forward strand.
CGGGACGGGCGCAGGCTGTCCACGGGGATGGAGAGGCGCTCGTGTGGCGGTGGCGGCGGCGGCGGCGGCGGCAGCGGAGGAGGAGGAGCTTTGAGCTGCGCCTGAGGGAAGAGCTGCTGCCAGTGCTGCAGGTAGGACGGGTCCACCTTCAGGAAGGCTGAGCCGCTCGGGTCGCCCGGCTTCAGCATGACGCCGACGGGCCGACGGGGCTGAGGAGACAGAGAGAGAGAGAGAGAGACAGGTGGTCAACCATTAAAACAAGTCGTCACTGAGAAACGACTGAACTCTGCAGGTGTTTCTCCTCCTCGGTTTTATCATAAAGCAAATTATTAAAAACATTCAAACAGTTCAGATGAATATTTAGAATAGTTCTTGAGCTGTGAATTCAGTGGCAGGCGTAAAGTCAGATCTGAGGAGAGGCCGGTGTCTGAAATCAAACATTAAACTTAAAATGTTAATAACAATAATGATAATAATAATTATTATAATTTGCATCTTTTCTTTCTTTCTTTAATTTCTTCCTTTCAAAGCATGAGGTCAGAGATCAGGTGAAGGTGAAGGAGCTGCAGGTCAAAATGTGAATTTATGCCTCAGAATTAAAAGAGAAAATACAGATTTTTACATCAACATCATGTAAATAGGTTTTAACGCTTATTCCTATTTTAATCAGTTCAATCAGTGCATCTCTCCTATAAATTCACCAGGCAACGTTTTAAAAAGATTCACAGGTTCCACGTGCCTCTTTTCAGCTTCTTCATCTTTTTTATTCTCACATATTAAAGTGATTTTATCTTTTTTTTTTTTTTTACTCTGTAAAGACTAAACTGTGTGTGAACTGTGGAGCCGGGAACAGGCGGAGTGTGACCGGACCTCAGCCCGGTGACCCTCCGCCTCGGCCCCGCTGCGCTCAGCGCCGCTCGCCGCCTCAGTCTGATCGGTAGAAACGCGGATTTTGTTGTTGTTGTTGTTGTTTGTTGTTGTTTGTTCTTGTTTGTCTTGCATGCACGAGTGCAAAAAACAAAACAAAACAAAACAAAAGCTCCTCGGCTAAATAAAAAAAAAAGACAGAAAAAGAAAACAGCTCAGCGCGCTTACAGTTTGAAAAGCCAAATGAAAATTGGACCAGGAAGTAAAAGTAAAAGAAGAAGAAAAGAAAAGTTTCACCAGAATAAATAACTAAAGACAAGACAAAGTCCGGCTGGATGAGTCCAGGTCCAGGTCCGAGCGGCGGCTCCTGCGAGTGGTCCGCGGCCGAGCAGGAGGCAGCGCTGGGCGGGTAGAGGGAGAGGGAGAGGGAGAGGAGCCCCGGAGGTTCCCGGGATGAGGATGAGGATGATGATGATGATGGGCTGAGCTCTCTTCCTCTCTTTTTCTCTTTCTTTTTGTTTTTTAATGTGAAAGTTGTTGGAGCGAAGAGGAGGAGGAGGAGGAGGAGGAAGAAGAGGAGGCTTACTGCTGTCAGAGTGCGTGCGGCTCCGAGGCGCTGGTTTCCGGGCAGCGGTGGACGGTCGGTCCCTCCTCCGGGCTGCGGTGAACCATCCAGGGGGAGCCGGGACAGTTCGCTGCGTCCTGCGAGTCTCCGGAGCCAAAACTACCGGAGCGGCTGCTGCACGAGCCCCTGTCTCTCTCTCCCTCCCTCCTTCTCTATCTCTCTCCCCTCCCCTCTCTCTCAGTCTCTCTCCCCTCCTCTAATTATTTCCCCTCCACTCTCTCTCACACTTTCTCCTCTTCCTCTTCCCTCCATCCACATCTCAAACTCTCTCTTTCTTCTCTTTTCTCTCTTCTCTCCGCCCTCAGCCCCTTTTTCTGTTTCTCTTCCTCTCCTTCATCCCTCCTTTTTTTTTTTTACTGCCTCCAGTTTCTCCTCAGCTCAGTTCAATTCAGATGATCTTTATTGACACTAAGTACAAATGTTTACATGGACGGAGCCGCAGGCCGACACGTGACCCTCCACCTCAGAAATAAAAAGGCTTCTTCCATCATCATCATCTTCTTCTTCTGCTTCTTCTCTTTCTTTTTCTTTTTTAAATCTGTTTTTATTTCTCAGAGATGAGAATCAGTAAATCCCTCCAGAAACTTTTACACATCGTCAGTTTTTCCACATTTTCGCCAACAGAAGCTGAAAGTGATGATCACCTTTTCTCTATCAACACCTCAGTTGCTATAGTAACAGTTTGCTCAGATCAGATTTAGGTCACAGAAGCTGGGAAATCCTATATTTAGGCTAGTTATATATCCAGACTGTAGGCTACACAACAGGTCCTGGCTCTCTAAGCCCCGCCCCCTAAAACCAGCCCAGAAAAAAATGGCGGCCAAAATTATTTTTAAGTGACTGTGAGTTTTTAAATAAGCTCCTAGCTACTAATGGTGCGATCCAGGCAACCCGTAACTCGTGTTTTTCCGACCGTTACCCGTTGGATTGTACAGTCAAACTCGCACTAGATCGATCTACTCCCGGTTTCCAGTTAGTAACTTGTAACTCGCCTGGAACATACTCAAACGTACTGTGCGCGTACTGTGAGCAGCGCGGACTCAGTGCATGTGCACTGTCTGCAGACGTTTGAGCCTTCATAGTCGGGTGTAGCCTATGGCATCACAATAAAAACAGGTTGATGTGAAGATTTCCAGCCAAGCAGTCTATTGTGTGACACCGAGTATCTGTACGCGGAGTACGCGGTCGAAAATATTGAGCTGTGAGCAGCGCGGACTCAGTGCGCACTGTCCGCGGACGTTTGAGCTTTCATAGTCAGGCGTACAGCGTCACAATAAAAACAGGTTGATGTGAAGATTTCCTGCCGAGCAGTCTATTGTGTGACACCTCGAGTACACTTGAGCCGCGGAAACATGTACGCCCAAATATGTGGGGGCCCTTACGGGTTCAAAAGCCTTGAACACACCACAATAATCTCACACTCATGCTGCGTTCAAGATAACTCGGAAGTTGGAAAAAAACGAGGCCTGAATTGCAAAAAATTAACTGAATGGCGTCGAACTTAATTACAGGTCGGAAAGTCGGGTAGCCTATCATATCAGAGCTCCGACTTTTCGATTTGACGTCATGACAACATCAAAACATGGCGGCCCTCGTCTTAAACGGTTAGACTATAGACGTTTTTAAGTTATTGAGGTTATTGAGGAAGTGATTGTTGTATTGTGTGAAATTTCAGTTCCTTGTATGTGGAAATAACATTTAACTGTTATCAAGGCTATAACATTAAATGTGCACTCGTCTGCGGCGTCTCCTCTTGATTTGCCTCCAAAACAAACATAATTTGCTGCTGCATTTATTTTTGGTATTCAGCGATGAGCGACAATACGCCAAACTTCCTTCAGGTATCCATGTTTTTTTTCTCCCAAGTTCCTGCAGCGTGAACGCATCGTTGCGTTCTGTTCTGGACTGTTAGCTTAGCATTAGCCTTTAGCCTGGGTCTGTCACACTTAGCGTTCTCGCTCTCCCTCGTCAGAATGCTACTGTTGCTAGGTTACAAAACAAGTCTTTTGACACTAACTTTGTAACAACAACAAGCGTTAAGAAATAGACAACAGCATTAGCGTTAGCTTTCAACATGGAGTCTGAGGTCGGCCTGCCTTCTAGCGTGGGTCATCATCATAAACCGAGCCATGTCTCCGGTTGTTGTTGTCGGTAACGCATGTCCCGCCCCTTCTTGATTCTGATTGGTCAGTGTGGAAAAAGTGACATTGAAACATGCCTCTTTACCCCATCAAATTTCAGCTCTCTAGCTTCATTGCTTTAACTGTTACAGCTACTTACATGTCAAAGTCGCTGCTCTCTTTCTGTGCCGTTTGCGTTCATGCAGTGCATCTTGGGACATTAGGCCGTCGCCCAGGAAACGATGGACGTCTCACCTGGATAAAAACACAAAGATACAAACTCAGAAATATAAATCTAAAACCGTCTGGTCATAGCGCTGTGATGCTGACGTCTAAAACTTTGTAGCTAACGATGCTCACCTGGCTAATTAGCCTCATTCATTAGCAAGTCTAGCGGTCAGTTAGCTCGTGTATTAGCGACTCCTTTCTTCACCGAACAAACCTCCTGCTTCTGTTTGTTGGGGTGTTTTGATCGCCGGTAACAGGCCGCTTGAAACTGTTGTTTATTATCAGTGAAAGCTCCACTCACCTAGGCTACTACCACCCGTATTATTTACATTAGCAGCAGGCTAGTAGGCTAGCAGGCTAGTAGGCTAGCAGCAGTGTTTCCATACTGTTTTGGTCGTCCTGCTGTAACTTCAGCACAAACTCCTGCTTTCTGTGTGTGTGTTGATAAGACACGTTACAGCCAAGCTCATTGTATTTCTGGGTCTGACTTGTTATCCATGACCCCAAGATTTCCCACCCCCTCTGCTGCGCGCACACACACACACACACACACACACACACACACACACACACACATACAGGCTACACACACATACTCCCAGACTCAAAGACACACACGCACACGTGTAAAGCACACAATATGTGTGTGTGCATCAGTCCATCAGTCACTGTAAAGCTGCTGTGGATAAGAACATCAGCTAAATGCCTGAAAACATGAGTGTGTGTGTGTGTGTCTAAGTGTGTGTGTGTGTGTGTGTTGTTATGACTGGCGTCGCCCTGACAGGACCCATTTGTCATCCTCGGGACCTCTGGTGGATTGATAACGAACAAAAACACAAACATAAGCGTCTGAAAATGAACTCTTGTCGACTTAAAGCGACTTTTTCAGCGCCGAGGAATGTGCAGCAACAACAGGCCGTCTGATTGGACGAGGGCCCCGGGGCCCAGGGGCCCAGGGGCCGACGGCAGCCGGGGGGTCGCAGGTTCGAATCCCAGCTCCCCCGGTAGGTGATCTCAGCTTCGTCAAGACTTTAAGGAGGAAGTGGAGACGTTTTAAACAGGCGGGAATTTATCTGGGGTTTAAGCATTTAAAGGGATAGTTCACCCAAAATTGAAATTTCACTCATTATTCTCTACTCCCCCTCATGTGGACTAAGGGCTGGGAGAAGTTTCAGATCCTCCGTGGCTTCTCTGAGTTACAGGGGGTCTCAGCGTCGCAGTGCATGTCCATGTAACGGTTGCAAATGGACACCAACTTCTCTTCCCAGTTCGTCCAAATTTGGACGGACCAGGAAGAGGAGCTTCAAGAAGCTTCCGCTACAAACAAGCTTGAAATATGGACTTATTTGGATGTTTTTTGGTGTCTTTTTGTTACGAAGGATAACAGAGGAAACTTCTCCCAGCCCTTAGTCGACATGAGGGTGAGTATTATCCCTTTAAACTTTGTTTTAGGTCTTTTTATGTTTTGTTTTGTTGTTTTTGTTTTGGTGAATCAGTTTTTGTTGCTTTAAAGAAACATTTCTGCTTCTGTGTCATGGTCATACGCGTTTTACTGTCTCTGTGCTGTGTTAGCATTTTAGCCTTTTTAGCCTCTTTAGCTGTTTTAGCTGCACTTAAACCTGTTTAACTTCTGTTTTAATAACTTTATGTCTGTTTTAAACAGTCTATTCCCCCCATTTTACCAATTTTTCTGCAGCTGTTTTAGCCTGTTGTGTTTGTTTTTTCTTTTTTCTTTAACCCATTTTAGCCTGTTTTTGACTTTTTAGCTGTTTTAGCTGCACTTCAACCTGTTTAACTTCTATTTTAGTCGTTTAATGTCTGTTTTTTCCTCCTGAGTATTCAGTTGTCAGCAGGGGCGGAGCTAGAGGGGAGGCCGGGGTAGCACCGGACCCCCCTGAAATCTGATTGGACCCCCCAGGTGCCACCCCAGATGATTGACATGTCGCAATACCGCACGTAATGTTAAACGGAGCCAGTCGCATATCATTCAGTGAAGGCTATTGACTGTTATCCTCCTGTACAGTAGTTGGTGCTATACCACAATGAGTTGTAATGCACCTTACTAGGAGAAGAAGAAGAATGCCACAGCAGAAAATTTAAACTTGTTTGACTCGAACCCAGGTCCCTGCAGCCTGCATGTTTCTACTGGTTTACGCCGCTTGACTCATGGTTTTTTTTCAAGCCCTTGTCCCGGAGGAGGTAAAAATATGTATTTGGGATAATAATCAATATCGGGACGAGCATATCACTTTCACTGTGTGCAACTTCTTTACACAGACTATCAGCTGCCTATATCAACAATACACTGACTGCTGAGAAGTTACCACAGCAGCGAGTCAATGGTAAGTTATATAAATCACGAAGTATATTGTTAATATGGTGACCGTGAATCAAAGCCGAGTCTCAAACAGACTCCTGTAGTAGCCTACTGGACCGGGTCTGGCTTAGTGTTGCCACCCGTCCCGTTTTTCCCAGAATCTCTTTTTTCATCAGCTGAAAAGAAATCTCTCCCGGGACACAGTTTGTCCCGTTTTTTAAAAAACCTACTTTGGTTTTAGCATGTCACCATGAAACTCCTCCAAACCAAAGAGATCAGTATCGCGTATGCACATTATATCCATTGCTGTTCTGCGCTATTGCGCGGACGCATTTGCTGCGGTGTAGGGCTCAGACGGAACGGGTTAAACACGCGCTGTGTCCCCCTGTAAAATTCTCAATAAAATTTTAATAACCCTTTGTTGGCCTGACGCGTCTAGGAGTCTGTTATACTTTTTCGAGGGCTTTACAGCTCTCTCTCTCTCTTTCACTTTTAACGATAAAGTCACGTTCATTTTGCCTGACAGCTGTTTTAGCTGCCTGTTGTGTTTCAGATAATCAGGGCCGTTGCTAGGAATTATGGGGCCCCTGAAATAATACTAAAGTGGGACCCTTACTTTTCCACTTTTTCTCTTCGACTACTTATGTATTATCATTTTTCATTTAGCCTACTTTGTTTTGATGCTAAAGCAGTAATACAAAGATTAGACCACTGGGTCTTTCATTCCTGTTGAAAATTAAGTTTGAGTGTAAGTAACTGTGTTGAATGAGTAACTGTGTTGTACACTGACAGGGAGTAACTGTGTTGAGGGAGTAACTGTAAGTAACTGTGAGTGTGAGTGAGTAACTGTGTTGCAGTAACTGTATGATTGTGAGTTACTGAGTGTGCAGCAAGTAACTGTGTGATTGTGAGTAGGCTGTGTGAGTAATACAGTACTTAAATGCATTTCAACATTTAGAGACTCCGATTACAATAGATTGTTCACAAATTCAGCTGAACACAAAAATGCTGAACACAAATTCAGCGACATAGTCTATGGACCCCCTGAAATAGCCTTGGCCACCCCCTGGCCACCCCAAGGATAAAAGTCTAGCTCCGCCACTGGTTGTCAGTCACTTCAGGATCAAACTTGTAGTTTTTAAACAGACGTTGTGTTTGTGTAATCGTCAGTCTAACCCATCAGAGTCTGAATTTTTGCAGCATTATATTGTGATATGATATCAAATGAAAGTGTTTCACTTGGTGTGATTTCATTGTGTGCTGTGGACCCGGTTGAGGCGACGCTGCAGGAAACAAGAGGGAATTTATCTTAATTGTTTTTCTGTTCAGTGATGATAAATTAACTTTTTCTTTCCAACATTAACATAATAAACTTCCTGCTTCAAGAATTTCAGTCTGGATCAACACGGAGTCTGAACATTAACGCTGCTTTAGGACAACACACAGGTTTTACATTTTCTTTTTCTCTTTCTTTAGTTTATTTTAGTTAAAGTTCAAATATCATTTGTCATATTTTACATCACATTTTGACAAGCTGAAATGTTTTAACATAAAAAGTGACATTTGAGCACCTTTTAATGTTTGTTTGTGTTTCCAATTTAACTGATTTAATAATTATATTTACATAAACTGTTATTTCCCCTTCTTCCTCCTCATCATCATCAGTTGTGGTGGACTCTGTGGCTGCAGCGATCTTCAGCTCCAGACTGAGGGGAAATAAAAAAAATAAAAAAAAGAGAGCGAGAGGCCGAGCAGGAGGAGAATTAGGTGTTTTCATCCATTGATTAATGGCTTTCTAAAGCAAAGCACATCGGAGGAGCCGGACGATCAATAAATTAACTGCCCAAATTCATCATTTTCTACAACAAAAGCTAATTATTTAGACGGCTGCAGGAAAAGAAAAAACACAATATTAACAAGAGTTCATTTAGCAAAGCGGTGAATTCCTGCATGTGAGAACAGAGCAGAGCTTCTACGGCAACACGGAGGGATTCAACCCCAGACCGCCGCCGCCGCTCACCTGAGGAGGAGGACCAGGACCAGGACCAGGACCAGGACCAGGACCAGGACCAGGACCAGGACCAGGACCAGGACCAGGACCAGGACCAGACAAAAATAGATTTTTTATTTTATTTTAACCCTCCTGTTGTCCTTCTGGGTTCAGGTTTCCTTCCTCCATCCTCCATTCTTTCCACAATCCTTTTCCCTTCATCCTTACCTCTTCTTCCTTTCTTTTGACCCAATTGACCCAGTCTGTTCCCTCCCTCCTTTATCTTTCCTTCCTTTCCTTCTTTCCTCCCATCTTTCCCTTCATCCTTCCTTTCTTCCTTTAGGACAACAGGAGGGTTTAAAGGGATACTTCACCCAAAATAGATAATTCACCATTTTTTTTACTCACCGTCATGCCAATTTTGCAGTCATCAAAACTCTTTAGGAGTTCCAGGGGGGGGTCCGGCTGGTGACGGGTTTTCATATAATGGCGGCGGATAGTGTTCACTTTTGAATCGTCTAAAACAGTGGTTCTCAGCGTGGGGTCCGGGGACCCTCAGGGGTCCTTGGGAGAGTTCAAGGGGGTCCCCAACTTTTTCTTGAAATTCTAGGCTACCACTTTTTTTTTAATAATTAAAAAAAAAGATTTTTTTGAGAATTTGTAGTTTTTTTCCTGAGAATTAAAAAAAAAAAAATTCGAGAAATTTTTTTTTTTGACAATAAAAAAAAAATTTTTGGGGAGAATTTGTAATTTTTTTTCTGAGAATTAAAAATTTTTTTTTTGATGATCAATTTTTTTTTTTGAGAATTTAATTTTTTTTGGATAATTGAATTTTTTGGGGGGAGAATAGAATTTTTTTTGGGGGGGATAATTACATTTTTTTTTTTTTTTGAGAATTTGGGAGAGTTCGAGGGGTCCCAAATTTTTTTCTTGAAATTCTAGGCTACCACTTTTTTTTTTTTTTTAATAATTAAAAAAAAAGATTTTTTTGAGAATTTGTAGTTTTTTTCCTGAGAATTAAAAAAAAAAAAATTCGAGAATTTTTTTTTTTTTTGACAATAAAATTTTTTTGGGGTGGAGAGAATTTGTAATTTTTTTTCTGAGAATTAAAAAAAAAAAATCTTTTTTGATGATCAAATTTTTTTTTTGATAATTTAATTTTTTTTTTGGATAATTTAATTTTTTGGGGGGAAAAAAGATTTTTTGGGGGGGATAATTACATTTTTTTTTTCTTTTTGAGAATTTACCACTTTCATGTAGAAAATCAACTTTTTTTCTTTTTTTTTTTACTCTTTTTGATAATTTTTTAAACCACTTTTTCTTACAAATGTTCAAAAGTTTTTGGAGAAATTGTACCACTTTTTTCCAGAATGTCTCTATATTTATAATATTTTAAAATATTTAAAAAAAATTCTAAAAATGTTGGCCCTAATTTGAATGTCCAAAAAAAGTAACATTATCCAGTCTCAGAACAAGTATTTCTGGTGTTTGCTTAAAAAATTTGTCCAATGGGGGTCCATGGTCTAATTTGTGTCAAGGGGTCTTTGATGTAAAAAAGGTTGAGAACCACTGCTCTAAAACACACACTATGAAACATCCAGATACCTGTATACTGCTTGTCTGTACTGACTCAAGTGTCTTATTCTAAAATTAGGCTATTAATTCAGACTAAATATAATTTTTTATGGAAAAGCAATACTTTAATTATGTACCCCTCTAAACGCCTCGTGGATGTATTATATTTGAAAAAATATAGCTTTTATTAAATATTCCACATATTCAACCTTTAAATTTATTGTTGTCACCTGTGGACTAAAGTGTAGCCACGGCAACAGTTAAGGAGGACGAGTCGCAGACGGATCCAGACCAAAACACCAAGACCCAATACTTTACTGCCCAATCATATCATCCCCGAACTGCAATGAATCTTGGGAAAATGTGACACCATGAGGGATCCACCTGCCAGAGGTCCTTGAACGCAACACAGCCTGAATCGTCTCCATTATCTCCTTTAACTACGGCAAGACGGAGGAGCCAAACCTCACATCATACACAGGCGATTGTTTGTATTCAGCTGTTAATGGGTCATAAAGCAGCCATGGGACCTTAAAGTGAAATTTAAGGAGGTTTAAAGAGTTCATTTCCACGCTGCTGCGATAAATGAGGTTTAAATCCATGAGGGTTCGTTAGCACACAGCTGACGGTAATTCAATTAAAACGTTTACACACGCGCACACATGCACGCACACACACCGAGCCCTGCTGTAACCTTGGTATATATAAATATACAGCTTTACATCGGTGTCACTTTCATTTACATAGCAGCGTGTTGTTCAGGTCTCGCTCTGACATTCAATTAAAACGTTTACATTTCTGCTTAATTAATTCAGCGGACGGCGGGAAGAAAAGACGAATGGACGGGCCGCGTTGACAGGAGGCCGATAACCGCGCGTGTGTGTGTGTGGTGTGTGTGTGTGTGGTGTGTGTTAAGGTCACAGCAGGCTGACTATTATAATTCATCTCTATAGACACGTATTCATCAGGGACTTTATTCTCTTTTTCAGCTTTATTTCCTGCAGCTGAAGCCGGCGCCGTTTCTACTGCAGTAAAGAGTTTAAAGTGCTGTAACACACAAACACACACACATAAACACACACAGACACACACACTTCATTAGCCCTCTGTTTATTTTTTTAAAAACTGTAGCTGCTGCAGCTGATTATTGATCTGCGTGTGTGTTTGTGTGTGTGTTGATAAATGTATTTGTTTGTCAATCACAGTGAAAAATTTTAAATCCTCAGAGTTACAGGATCTTTTTTTCCCAGTTTCCAATAGAAAACCGCTGCTTTATTGTTTTATATAACCTTTAAAGGGATAGTTCAACATTTTGGCAAATTGGCCCCATTCCCATAACCCCTATAGTCATAGCAGTAGGTTCATTACCTTTAATTATCGGTGCAAGCTATTTTTAGAACGGCGGAGCAGAGCCGTGAGCTGCTCAGAGCTACGCTACAGAGGCTCATGGGATTTCTTGGTTTCCCTCATCAAACTCATCAAATACACAATCCAACAACTCCACAACGCTCTGGTGGACAAGTTGTGACCTGCACATTCACCACGCTATGAGATAATAACACAACGTTACCACACACAGTTGTTTTAGAGGGAAATACAGAGACTGATGATGAAAAACTGTACCTGAAGGCAACGTGCATCAGAGGTTTAACATGAATTTCCCTCTAAAACAACTCTGTGTGGTAACGTTGTGTTATTATCTCATAGCGTGGTGAATGTGCAGGTCACAACTTGTCCACCAGAGCGTTGTGGAGTTGTTGGATTGTGTATTTGATGAGTTTGATGAGGGAAACCAAGAAATCCCATGAGCCTCCGTAGCGTAGCTCTGAGCAGCTCACGGCTCTGCTCCGCCGTTCTAAAAATAGCTTGCACCTACAATTAAAGGAAACAAACTACTGCTATGACTATAGGGATTATGGCAATGGGCCAATTTGCCAAAATGTTGAACTATCCCTTTAATATTTACACAGTAAATCCTCCCAGTGTTTAAGCTATTAAAGGCTGATTGCGCAGCTTCTTTTGCCTTTAAAGCTGGTTAATTAAAATCTGACACTGTTGGATTTTAAATGAATTTCCTAGAAACGATCACATCATTTACATAAAAGAAGCTTACAGTCTCATTTTAATTAAAAGGAAGGACGTATTATTTGTTCCTTTTGATGCCACTACTAGTATTTTTCACCACATTTTGTATTATTTTGACCTTTGATCTACGGTGGCCCTGAAGGCTCAACTCACTGCAGATGAAGAAAACACACAAAGACCCAACAGAAGTGTTTCTGGGGAACACAATAAAGTGTTTTCTGTTTAAGTTTGATGGGTTTTTTTAAAATATAAATGTTGGTATTTATTCCCTGAGTGAGTGTGAAGCGACTCAGTCCTCCAGCAGACAGGGGGCGCTGCTGTTCACACACACGCACACATTTAACATTATTTTGTATAAATGAAAAACACGAGTTGAATTTTTACACCTGGATAAAAAAACGTCCTGGTGTGAACGTCAAACACACGGTCGACAGGAAGAGGACGGTGACCTTTGACCTTTGAGTCGTCTGGACCACGAGTTTGGAAAAAGAATTTCATCAACTTTGTTTTGATTCACAAACATCTCCTCTCCTCTTCCCTCCTTTTATCTCCTTCTCTCCTTGTTTCCTCTCCCCATCCCTCCTTTTTATCGCCTTCTTCTCTCATTCCCTCTCCTCTCTTCCCTTCTTTCATCTCCATCTATATCTCCTTTTCTCCTTGTTTCCTCTCCTCATCGCATCTTTTATCTCTTTCTCTTCTCATTTCCTCTCCCTATTCCTCCTTGTTTCCTCTCCTCTTCCCTCATTTTATCTCCTTCTCTCCTTGTTTCCTCTCCTCTTCCCTCATTTTATCTCCTTCTCTCCTTGTTTCCTCTCCTCTTCCCTTCTTTTTTTCCCCTCCTTCCATAAATGTTTTATCCTTTCCCATCTGATCTCCCTTTTCTCCTCCTTTATTCCTTTTCATCTCTCCTTCTTTCCTTCTCTCTCCTTTGTTTCTTCCTCTCTTCCTCAGTGGGCGGGGCTCTGATCCAGAGGGGGGGCGTGGTCTCGCGGTGACGTAGCCGGGTTAGGAGCGCTGTTTCCCGGTCAGCCTCCTCCAGCTGTGACTCGCCGTGATTCCTCCTTCCTCTCCCCCCGCCTCTCGGTGACTCTCCGCCGGGGCCTGCCGCCGCTCTCTCCGCTGTGAACATGGAGCTCCGGAGCCTCATCCTGCCCGCGCTGCTGCTGCTCTCCGCCGCCGGCGCGCACTCGGTGACCGGCGCGGCGGCTCGGACTGGCCCGAAGGTCACGGAGAAGGTGGGTGGTGATGGATCTGAACATTTCTACCGCATTTATTTGCATCAATCGAAACGTGGTGCGTCTCCTCACGCGCGCTCCCGACGACAGCCTGGATAATAACAGCTATACAGCACGAGCACGCGCACACACTCACACTCACACACACGTTGCCTGATGCAGAGAGAGGACGTGTCCGGTACCAGTGTGTGTGAGTGAAACACTTGACTCTCGCATTTCTTTATCACAGATCTTTCCAGAATGTGTGACACAAGCCAGACACACACACACACACACACACACACACGCGCGCGCACACACACAGCTGTACACGTGTCTATTCAGACGCGGCTTAATGCGCAGTGCGTTGGCCCGCAGGCTGCTCACACACACACATACTCCTTTCTTTTATTTTCTTTCTTTCTTTCTTTCTTTCTTTCTTTCTTTCTTTCTTTCTTTCTTTCTTTCTTTCTTTCTCAAACACACACACACAGACCTCTTTTAAAAACACAGACCGTCAGTGAACGCATCACTCCACCTGCTGTGACTGATGATAATGAAGGAGGTGGAAATTATGTGATCTATTATAACGAATGTTTTTCTAAGTAGAAATATAAGAAGTTTGACTGGACACTGACTTATTACGTTACTTATTGTTATTGTTTTGACGTCAATATAAAATGTATATGTAGCCTATTATAGGTTTAAATGTGTGTGTATGTCCAGGTGTTTTTCGACATCACGGTGGCGGGTCACGAGGTGGGTCGGATCGTCATCGGGCTGTTTGGAGAGGTCGTCCCTCTTACTGTCAATAACTTTGTTGCCCTGGCAACCGGCGAGGTAAGTTGGCAGTTTACACACACACACACACACACACACACACACACACACACACACACACACACACACACACACACACACACACACACACACACACACACACACACACACACACACACACACACACACACAGACATCTGAAGCGATTGGTGATCAGATGTATTGATCTATAGACAAAGTGAAACTTTCTGAGCAGTTTGACGCGTCAGAAGTTGAGTTTCCATCGTCCACATGATTAAAACCCTCCTGTTGTCCTCCTGGGTCAAGGAAGGAAGGAAGGAAGGAAGGAGGAAAGGAACCGATTGGGTCAAAAAGGAAGGAAGAAGTAAGGACGAAGGGAAAGATGGGGGGAAAGAAGAAGGGGTAAAGGAACGAAAGATTGAAGGAGAGAGGGAACAGATTGGGTTAACTGGGTCAAGAAGGAAGGAAGGAATGGGAAAAGGATTGTGGAAAGAAAGATGGAGGGAAGGAACAGATTTGTTCAAGGAAGGAAGAAGAAGGAAGGAAGAAGGGAAAGTATAGGAAGGGAAAAGGGAAGGAAAGAAAGATGGAGGGAGGGAACAGATTGGGTTAATTAGCCTAGATCAAAAGAGGAAGGAAGGAAGGAAACAGATTGTTTCAATTTGACCCAGAAGGATAACAGGAGGGTTAACACATTTGAGCTCATCCTACAAGTATGAAATAAATAATACTGTAAAAAATGCAGACTTGATGATTGGAACGTCCCTGAACGCAGCACGGTGTGGTGTGGTGTTGTGTGTTGTGGTGTGGTGTGTTGTTATGTGATGTTGTGTTGTGTTGTGTGGTGTTGTGTTGACAGAAAGGTTACGGCTACAAAGGCACCAAGTTCCACAGAGTCATCAAAGACTTCATGATCCAGGGAGGAGACTTCACGGCCGGAGACGGCACCGGAGGTACCACACACACACACACACACTAATACACACACACACACACACTAACACACAAACACACACACACATACACACTAACACACAAACACACACACACACACACACACACACACACACACTAACACACACACCTGGCGATCTCATGTTTCTTAGATTTTCCTGTGGATCTCTCCAGGTCACAGCATCTACGGGACGACTTTCGCAGACGAGAACTTCAGACTGAAGCATTTAGGAGCAGGATGGGTGAGAACGCACGCACACACACACACACACACTGTTATAAGGTCAATATATTATCCGCCTTATTTCTGGGGTCGTTACTGTAGAAACGGTTATGGGTGGAAGTAGCAGTGAGCCACTGGCTAACAGCAGTGGTTGCTAGCGCCTAGCGGGCTTCATTACCGTTAGCGGTTTATTTTAAAGTTTTCACATTGTTTTCTGTTTTCTTAGTTAGTTCGGTAGATGAGGCAATTCACATGTTGATAATAGATCGGTTATTGATCCATGGTGGTGAGCGCTCGCAATTAAAAAATCAGTTCGAGTGAAGAGCTAGCAGATAGATAGCCTAGCTTGTAGCCTCAACTGAAGCAACCAAGTTAACAAGTAGCTAAATGCTACTGTACGTTATCTTTTTGTCTTTGGCCACTTCTTTAAGTCGCCCTCACACCTCACAATCTATTAGTAGGCAGCGTATTATGATATTGTCTCATTTGAGTTGTAAAAGGTGGTGTTTTATGTCTCTAACGCTCGCAGAAAGTGGATTAGCGCGTACGGTTAGCATGTAAACAAGAGAGCACTCTATGATCACAGAACGACCCACTGACCCTCCTCAATATCACAATCAGTCCTTTAAAAAGCAGAAAACAGGAATTGAATTGCAGCATGTGCTCGGTTACAGCTAGCTAGCTAACACCCGTGTGTGTGTGTGTGTGTGTGTGTGTGTGTGTGTGTGTGTGTGTGTGTACCAGGTGAGCATGGCGAACGCCGGTCCAGACACCAACGGGTCTCAGTTCTTCATCCTGGCGGCCAGAGCTCCGTGGTTGGACGGGAAACACGTGGTGTTTGGTAAAGTCCTGGACGGGATGGTGAGTGAACAAACACAAAACACACAAACAAACAAACATGTTTTTATCCTCACTGACAAATTAAGTGCAGGATGTTGTTTGTGAAGCTGTAAAACAACACAAAACAGAAACAAACTCACACAGGCGACGTCCACACGAAGCCTCAGAAAGTGTCCAGAGCGCCGCCTCAGGTGAACTTCCTGTATAGATTCAGAGGCTCCGCCCACTCAGGAAGTAAACCACAGACCAGGAAGAGGAAGGTGGGGAGAAGCCCCGCCCCCTTTTAAAGAGGCTTTGCTGTTTTTCTAAAAAGAAAAAAAAAGCTGCAGCAACTTTTTTTTTTCTAATACAAATCAGATGAGAACGATCTACTTTTAGTACATTAAATATCTGAGTTTACTAGTGTTGTAGTCAAGACACCTAACCTGTGAACGAGTTAAGACCAAAACCATCACTGTATTCAGTGCAGTCCTCATAAGTGTCTTGATATTTACATTATTCCTCCTCAGCTACAAAGAAAAGATGATTTGATCTAAAATCTAAACCATATTTAATGTAAACAAAGTTTGGATTGAACAGAAGAACACGGCACAGAAGCTGCTGAAGTCTCCTCCCACTGTTGTCATGGTGACACCAAGCTGTCGATGGTTTAACACAGTGGTTCTCAACGTTTTTTACATCAAGGACCCCTAAATTGACACAAATTAGACCATGGACCCCCATTGGACAAATCTTTTAAGCAAACACCAGAAATACTTGTTGTGAGACTGGATAATGTTACTTTTTTTGTACATTCAAATTAGGGCCAATGGCCTGAATTTTTAAAAATATTTTGAAATATAAATATTATAGAGACATTTCTGGAAAAAAGTGGTACAATTTCTCCAGAAACTGTTGAACATTTTTTAAGAAGAAAAAAAAGTAGATTTTTCTATTCACAAAAAAGATTAATTATATAAAAAAACATTTAAATTCTCAAAGATAAAAATTAGAAATTCTCAACAATTTTTTTTTTCACTAATCAAATTTTCTTTTTTTAATTCTCCCCCCAAAATTTGAAATTCTAAAAAAAAACAGAAATTACATTAAAAAAAATTAATTATCAAAAAAAAAAAATTAGAAAAAAGAAAAAGTTAAACTCTCCCAAGGACCCCCGAGGGTCCTCAGACCCCACGTTGAGAACCACTGGTTTAACACAAGCAGATACTTTTTTTGAATGATCTGTAACTTATTGATTTACATAAACCAAAGACAGTGACAGAGGCATGTGGTTAAAAAAAAGAAAGAAAAAGATGTGACTGCAGCTGTGGTCTGGACTGGTCTGAAGGAAAAATCCTGAGTGCAGCTCAACCGAGACCGAGACAAGACCGGTCTTGCGTAGGGCAGCAGAGTTCACTTTATGGAGCTTGTTAAGTGGTTTTGTGAGAAAGTGACAAAGAGCTACAGATGTTGAATAAAAAGTTTAAATTGTATTATTTCCATGCTTAGTGAATGAGTTAAAACCAGGATGTGACAACAAGCTGAGCTGTTTGCTACAAACTTCATCTGAAGGTTCAAAGAGACTCAAACCATTCACAGACTCTGAGACCGTTAGAACCAGATGTGACCTGCTGGTGTGGTGTCTCCTCCTCCTCCTGCAGGCCGTGGTTCACACCATCGAGCTGCAGGACACCAACGACAGGAACCTGCCGTACACCGAGTGCGTGATCGTCAACAGCGGCAGGATCCCGGTCAAAGAGCCGTTCGTGGTGGAGGTGGAAGGCTGGTAAACACGCGTGTCGTCACTATATACCGGTGATCAATCAGAAATCATGACTGGACTTCTTCATACTGTTACTTCTGCATATTCACGTGCTAATGCTAACATGCTAGCAAGTAGGTTTGATTATTGATCGGATAATAGCCGACCTTAGATTCAGGATCGATACCACATACCTTCAAACACGGCGACCCATGGCTAACGCCAGCATCAACGCTGGCATTAACAGCAGTTTACACACCTGTCTGGAGGAAACCATCTCAAGTTAGCATGCTAACAGTTAGCTCCGTTCCACCATGACCAGTTCACTGGCAGCACCAGTGAAATGTTTGTCAGCTGGTGAAAGTTAATCAGTGGATCTAAATGTAACTTTTCTCAAAACATAGCTAATTATCAGAAATTACAATTTAAATATTATAATATTAAGATATAATAAATAATAAAATAAATATTTGATGAAAGTTGTATCAAAACTAGAATCAGTGCCGAGCCAGGTTCAATAGATAACATTAACACGAAGCATTGCACGCTGGGATGTTTAAATGCTAACTATGACATAATGCTGCATTCGAGACATCCCGCCCAATTGAAAACTCTGATTTCCAACTTCAAAGCGCTCAAGAAGCACTACGCCAGAATAACCAAAAACATGGCGGATTTTAAAAAGAACGTCATGTATTTTGGCATTTAATGTGAGAAGTCAGGGTGGATTTTTTCAGCTTGTCTTGAACGCAGCATAAATGTTGCATGCTAAACATTAGCTCGCTATCGTTAGCATGTTGTTGAAAGACAAACATGACTTCTGATTGATCGCCACCGTATACAGAGATAATATATATATATACGAAACATTTATTATTAAGTTATTAACAGAACAAACGAGTGACACAGACGCTGTCTAACAAACATCTGTGAACAGACGGAGGATTTTTATCAACTTTGTGATAACAGGGAGAAAACTGAACTGTGGTAATAGACTGTACTGTTGAAACTACAAACAAAGCTAAATGACCATATATGGTAAAGGAATTATAATTTCCTCTGTTTACTCAGGTGGAAACCTCTTATCTCCAAAATGGCGGCTTTTCAAAATTAGCCTCAGCTATAATTTCATAATGTTTTCATTGTTGACATTTAATGGAAAAGGAAAAAGAAAAAACATATCAGTGAAAAACTAATGAATCTTCTTGTTCTGTTAAGATGGAGAATTTACGCTTAGAAAACCACGTAACATTTACAAATAAAACCTGGAGATAGGAGGTTTCCAGCGGATGGGGGTGAGGGCAGTTCAGTGTGTTCAGTATTTATCATTTTCACTGTGGTTCATGCTAACGGTTTGATACGTTAGCATAGGATTTAGCAGATGGCGCCAGTTAGCATCATCTCTAAAAACTCAAGCTAAATAACGAACACTTTAACCTGCCGTCATTTCGTCACAGGAAATACACTTTAGAGCATGTTTGATACAGGAAAATGTAGTTTTATAACAAAGGTTTGGTGCTGTGAAATCCAACATGACACATATCATGTTAACTTGCACTTACACAACAACAACAACTATGTAGCTCCTCATTAACCTCTGGTTGCCAAATCGTTTCTCATTTGCCAAAATCTTCTTGCACTTTCTATGCATCTTATGAATATTTTAATAGCTTCAATTCAACACTTCTTTATGAACATTATGCAAAAACATCTAAGAGCCACTGTAGCAAGTGTCAAATGTCACTCTGAGTTTTCTTGGATTTAAACTGTGTTTTCCTCCTGTTGTATTATGCACCATATCATGTTTGCAAAAAACAAACTACAGCACAATGGAGGATGAAAATGTGTGACAAGGATTATTAATTGTGTTTCTGTTCTCTAAATAATGATTTTTAATGTCATACTTTGTGTTGGAGGTGTGTTCACCAGGTCAGTGAACGCATCCTGACTGTTAATTGTTTGTTTTAATGTCGTTTGGGTTTTTTTCTGCTAACGTCCACGGCAGCCTTGTTATCTAATAAAGTTACGACTGATCTTCCTCGTGCCGCTGAAGTTAACGCAGAACTTTACCAAAACATATCAAAGGCTGAACGTTTAGTTTCTATAACGACAGAAAAAGGTGCCAACAGGTGTATTTTCTACAATAAACCACATGCTGATGCAAAAACAAGCGAGAGAATGTGTGTCTGTTTCTGTCTTTTCACTGTTCATCTGTTTTATGGTTAAAGGAATAGTTCACCCAAAATTGAAATTTCTTATTATGTACTCACCCTCATGTTGTATAAGAGCTGGGAGAAGTTTCAGAGTCCTCCGTGGCTTCTCCGAGTAATGATTTCAGTGCAAACAATTAATAATGTAAGTCATACAGACTTACAACACAAACAGGTCACATTCAATAAAACACGCGGGCCTTTAGCCGTTAGCCACTGCTAGCCATTGTTAGCAATACTATTCTAATAACAGCAGTCTATAGGCTGAACAGTGTCGGAAGATGTCCCGGGATAAGAATTGAACAGTGTCATATGTCTGACTTTAGTGTGTGACAATTATGAGATGAATAAAATAGGAATGTTTGATAATATTGGCCCGATATTAGCAAAAAAAAAAGTAATATCTGTCCATATTGTTATTGTGTGCCTGGATTTTGTAGCGAATAAGTAGCAGTGGACTGTTGTTCTACTCCATTTGTCGCCATTGTGCACTGCAATGCAATGCACCCCCATTCAAGTCAACCAGTGTGTGCTGCAGTACAACGCACAATGCACGTAGTGGGTGATGGTTTGATCCGTCAGTCAGAGCCGTGCGTAAACAAACACTGTTGATTTGTGTAAAGCAGTGGTTCTCACTGAAATTCTACCACTTTTTTTTCTATTGATAATTAAATTATTTTTTTTGATAATTACATTTTTTTTGAGAATTAAAAATGTTTTTTTTTTTGATAATTTAATTTTTTTTTGAGAATTTCTATTTTTGAGAATTTTTTATTTTTTTTTTTTGCAGTGGGGAGGAAATGATGTTTTGGGGTTAATTTAGTTTTTTTTTGGAGAATTTACCACTTTTATGTAGAAAATCCACTTTTTTAAAAGAAAAAACTTTTTTGAGAATTTTTTTAATCACTTCTTACAAATGTTCAAAAGTTTTTGGAGAAATTGTACCACTTTTTTCCAGAAATGTCTCTGTAATATTTATAATATTTCCAAATATTTACAAAAATTCACGCCATTGGCCTTAATTTGAATGAATTGGTCTAATTTGTGTCAATTTAGGGGTCCTTGATGTAAAAAACGTTGAGAACCACTGGTGTAATGCATCCAGTGGGGCATCACAATAAAAGTAGACATAATGTGTATCAGTCGGCTATCATATCGGTATCATCGGTGGATCGGAAATAAAGTCTTGAACAGAATTGGCACATTAAAAAAATCCAATATCAGACATCCCTAAAAAGAAACAATGTGTTCACGACATGAGTGGCAGCCATCTTGGATTCTCACGTCGGGGCTTCATTCGACTTTCTGAGCCGAAAAAGTCACCTCAGCGGCGTTCAAAATCAAAATTAAAATTAAACTCTTCTGAGACTTCTGAGTGCAACTTGAACGCACCACACGCCACCAAGAATGGAGACCGTTCTGCAGACTGACTGGTTGCACCTGATACCGTTATTACAACATGGTTAACCGGTCCACCTGCAGACTCTGGTGATGCACACACACAGCCTCTGCGGGCGGGTCGTGGACCTGCAGGCCGCCGCTGCCGCTGCTGCCGCCGCCGTGTGACGGGCGTTGGCGTTAAACGGTGTAATTATGGTCTGTAAAAGGTGAAGCTGCAGAGGAAGGCCGAGAGCTGACAGCTGATCTCTCAGCGCTGACACAAAACTGCTGCTAATGAGAACTACAGCGGGTGATTTGTTTTCCCCTGTTCTACAACACACACACACAAAGATAGGCTACAAGCAGATAAACAGATACACACCTTCACACACACACACACACACACACACACACTAGGGAGGAAAACATCTCCGAACACAAAGGTCAGAGCGGAGCAGAAATCTCTGGAGGACGACGTGGAGTCGACAGAAAACAGTGAAATGTTTCACGGCCGTTCGCTCGACTCGGCCGAAAAAAAGTCTGATCTGCACAAAACGAAGTAAATAATCCTGATTTCATTTTCACTCTGACACCTGTTTATTCCACAGCAGCTGCTTCTGTTCTCCGTCTGTTAACGCTGCTGCATCCTGATGCCTTTCACATGGAAAGTGCTAATTATGAATCTTATATTCTTACATTAAAGGGATAGTTCACCCCAGAATGATTGGACTAAGGGCTGGGAGAAGTTTCAGATCCTCCGTCCCTTCTCTGAGTTACAGGGTCTCGGTGTAGCAGTGCATGTCCATGTAACGGTTGCAAATGGACACCGGCGGTCTTCGTCACAAAAAGACACACCTGAAAACATCCAAATACCTCCATGCTGCTCGTATAATGTCCTTCTTGTATTGAAGCCCTGAAATGCGAAATTGTCCCAAAAAAAAAAAAAAGTCTGTATTTCAAGCTTGTTTGCAGCAGAAGCTCCTCTTCCTGGTTCTTCAAATTTGGACGAACCGGGAAGAGGAGCTTCCGCTACAAAATATTAACTCATAGCGTGGTGAATGTGCAGGTCACAACTTGTCCACCAGAGCGTTGTGGAGTTGTTGGATTGTGTATTTGATGAGGGAAACCAAGACATCCCATAATGAGCCTCCGTAGCGTAGCTCTGAGCAGCTCACGGCTCTGCTCCGCCGTTCTAAAAACAGCTTGCACCGACAATTAAAGGTAACGAACCTACTGCTATGACTATAGGGGTTATATAGCGAGTTGCTAAAATGTTGAACTATCCCTTTAAATATAAAAACTATTTGTTAATAAAGTACAAATAAAATATGGCAGCAGGCAGAGGAAACTCTGCACTGAGAAATGTCATTTCCTGACGCTCTGAAACGTCTCAGCTGAGTCTCTATTTCCTGCTGCTGTTGTTTCATTTTTCCACAGGACGGACGTCCAGGTGAGACGGACGGACGGACGGACAAACTACCACCTTAAGCATCCACCACAGAACCCCCCCACCCCCCCCACTCTCTCTGTTTGTCAGCCCATATAACAAGAGTAGAGCGAGCGAGGCGGCGGACGGAGGGCAGAGAGGGTTGAGGAGGACGGGGAGGGAAACAGAAAGAGATAGAGAGACTGGAAGAGAAAGAGACAGAGAGGAGAGAGAGAAAGTGGTGGTAGGTTTTTAAATGGTCCGGAGGGATGCGTGTCGAGGAGGAGGAGGAGGAGGAAGGGGGGAGGAGGAGGGGAGGAAAGAGGGGAGGCTCCCACAGCGACTGCTAGTTGTTATATTGGGGATCTGTTAGTGGATCAATGTAAAAAGAAAGAAAGAGAGAAAGAGAGGGAGGCTGTGTGGAAGGATGACAGGCCTCATTACCACCAAACCTCGGACAGTGATGCCTCTGTGTGTGTGTCTGTGTGTGTGTGTCTCTGTGTGTGTGTGTGTGTGCTCATAGAAGTGTGTGTTTGTGTTCACACTCTCACATGTATACTGTGTATTCCCAGGCCGGCAGAAAGCTATTTACATGCATGGGTGTGTGTGTGTGTTTGCAAGATCGTCTATCCTTTCTCTGTGTTTATAACTGTATGTGTGTGTGTGTGTGTGTGTGTGTGTGTAGGTGTGTGTGTGTGTGTGTGTGTGCACGCTCCCTGTGGGCCTCTGTAAGAGAAGCAGAGGATGATGGGACAGAGTTGTTTAAAGGTCAGCAGCAAACACATCATCAGACAGAGAGAGAGCCGCCCTGAGAACTAACAGCTAACCTGCACACAACACGCACACAACACAACAACTACACAACCAGTACACAACCACAGAGCTGCATCACTCAGACTGATACTGAAGGACGACTCCGCTCAGATCATCAGCTTGTTCTGAAACGAAACCAAATATCTAAACTTAAAGGGATAGTTCAACATTTTGCCATAACCCCTATAGTCATAGCAGTAGGTTCGTTACCTTTAATTGTCGGTGCAAGCTGTTTTTAGAACGGCGGAGCAGAGCCGTGAGCTGCTCAGAGCTACGCTACGGAGGCTCATTATGGGATTTCTTGGTTTCCCTCATCAAACTCATCAAATACACAATCCAACAACTCCACAACGCTCTGGTGGACAAGTTGTGACCTGCACATTCACCACGCTATGAGATAATAACACAACGTTACCACACAGAGTTGTTTTAGAGGGAAATACAGAGACTGATGATGAAAAACTGTCCCTGAAGGCAACGTGCATCAGAGGTTTTACATGTATTTCCCTCTAAAACAACTCTGTGTGGTAACGTTGTGTTATTATCTCATAGCGTGGTGAATGTGCAGGTCACAACTTGTCCACCAGAGCGTTGTGGAGTTGTTGGATTGTGTATTTGATGAGTTTGATGAGGGAAACCAAGAAATCCCATGAGCTCTGAGCAGCTCACGGCTCTGCTCCGCCGTTCTAAAAATAGCTTGCACCGACAATTAAAGGTAACGAACCTACTGCTATGACTATAGGGGTTATGGTGATAGGACAAAAAATGTCGAACTATCCCTTTAATATTGGCACGAGACAAAACATGAGTCGGATCTTCTTGGGACTATGAATGTATTCATTTAATTTAAATCTTGTAGATTTGTGTAATTGTGTCCAATATAAAACTCCTTTTTATTTTCCATTAGTCATCAGATCTTCTTCATCTGGCGAGCGGCGTTCAGGACACGGCGAGGACTGAGCTCATTCTGTGGTGACTCAACTGAGCAAAGTCATTTTCACATTTCTGTGTCCAACGGATTTCTGGAAGGTTGAAAATCAATCGAGAAACTCCTTGAAGTCAAAAATAAATTCTTTAACTTTACAGAAGAAGTACAGGAAGGAGGAGGTTTGTCGGCGCCGCCGCTCCGAGGCGAAGGAAGTCCGGCCTCGGTCCTTATGATGAGCTGAAACTGCCAAGCGGAGCTGGTGGAAGCGTTTCAGCGCCTGAAGGTTGATCGATACGGCGAAACGCACCTGATCGTTTTCACTTCAGAGCTGCATCAGCGCTGGAGCGGAGAGAATCCAGGATAAACAAAAGCCACGTACGCTGTCGAAGCAATACCTCCCTCTGATTGGCCGGATTTACACCGCCAGAACATTATGTGAGAGACGTTTCACAGGTCGTTAAAGGGATAGTTCAACATTTTGGCAAATTGGCCCATCACCATAATCCCTATAGTCATAGCAGTAGGTTCGTTATCTTTAATTGTCGGTGCAAGCTATTTTTAGTACGGCGGAGCAGAGCCGTGAGCTGTTCAGAGCTACGCTATGGAGGCTAAGGGAATTTCTTGGTTTCCCTCATTAAACTCATCAAATACAACATCCCCAAACTCCACAGCGCTTTTGTGGACAAGTTGTGACCTGCACAACAACCACGCTATGAGATAATAACACAACGATACGAAACGGAGCTGTTTTCGAGGTAAATACAGGGTAAATACGGAGACTGCTTGCTGAAAAACTGTCCCTGAACGCAACGCGCATCAGCGGTTTTGCATGAATTTACCTCTAAAACAACTCCGTTTCGTATCGTTCCGTTATTATCTCACAGCGTGGTGGTTCTGCAGCTCTCAACTTGTCTACAAAAGCGCTGTGGAGTTTTGGGATTTTGTATTTGATGACTTTAATGAGGGAAACCAAGAAATTCCCTTAGCCTCTGAGCAGCTCACGGCTCTGCTCCGCCGTTCTAAAAATAGCTTGCACCGACAATTAAAGGTAACGAACCTACTGCTATGACTATAGCGATTATGGCAATGGGCCAATTTACCAAAATGTTGAACTATCCCTTTAAAACATCAACCTGCTCGTCTCCGGCTCCCCACCGCCACGCTAACTAGCCGCCGTGGAGCCGTCCTCACCTTTGCTGCTGTCACGACGGCGATGTGGAGTCTCGGCCTCCTCGACGACAATTATCACCTTCCTCGCCTGGCTTCTTCTTCTCCTCCTCCTCCTCCTCCTCCTCCTCTTCTTCTTCTTCTTCTGTGGCTGCAATTAGAGAGAGGAATAATCATATTGACAGCGCTGACAGGTCGGGGCAGGAGAGCGGGAACATGAATAGTCACATGTGTCAACGGCAGAGCGAGGAGGAGGAGGACGGGCGGTCGGATGTATCACTGTGTCTTATTGTAGCTTTGATATTATGACAATGACACACAGTCAATTCAAATTCAGAATACTGGGCTGCGGCTCCAGTAGGAAACGCAGCCCAGGAATTAGTCTGCTGACATTTTTTTTTACTCAGACGTATTGACATGTAACAGCGCAGAGCGGCGCCGACGGAGACCGACGGACCTCCGCTCCGCTACATTATATATCGACAGAGACTGAGAGACGTGACGCTGTCCAGGCCACAGAAGGCTGCTCGTGTTCGACCGGCGAGCAGGTGTGAGATGATGACGTGTCCGGTTCAAACCCAGGACATGAAGGCTAGTTAGCTTAAAGGGACAGTACCATGTTTTTAAAGTGTGGTTGTATGATCTACAAATAGCCTCTAAGTACTTTAATTGGAGTAGAAGACTCTCTGCACTCCTCCCGTTAGCAACGCCAGCCCATAATAACCCTGCACAGAGATTTACAACATACATTGTTGTGAATGGAGCCAAAGAAACGGCCTATTTGGAGCTAACCAACTGCTGATCGGTGGGCGCTAACCCTAGGCGGAGGGATACGTGAGTTGGTTAGATCCAAATAAATACTGTGTTTTGAAGGGCTGGAAAAAATTATATTATAGCCAACAATGGAACTGTGTATTTATTTTCAGGTAAAACCTCTTTTAGGCCGTGAAAATAGGCCGTAAATCTCTGGGCAGGGCTATTATGGGCTGGCGTTGCTAACGGGAGGAGTGCAGAGAGTCTTCTACTGCAATTGAAGTATTTAGGGGCTATTTGTAGATCATACAACCACACTTTAAAAAACATGGTACTATCCCTTTAATTACACTCAGGTTAATTACAGTAGCCCAACACTTAGCCTACAGTATCTCTTCTGGTTTTTACTGTGTTGTTTGTCCCATTTATATTCACTGCGCTGTAAAAGCTTATTTGCTCCTCTTATGTTCAGTCTCTCACACACACTGATCCTTCTTCTTCTTCTTCTTCTTCTATGCATTTTTCTCATTAACACCTAATTGTGCAGTGATTTTTGTTCCTCCTCTCCCTCTGTTTACCCTCTGCTGCATTAAAAGCCTCATTTCTCCTCCGTCCACTTCTTCTTCTCACACCCACACGTTATTAAAACCCATTTTCTGCCTCCGTTCTCCGTCTTAACTACATGCGTTAACACCATTAGCGGCTAATTTTTACAACCCCCTCCTCCTCCTCCATCTTCCATCTATATGCATTGCTGCTGCTGCTGCTGCTGCTCTGACTGGGGCCTAATTTTTCTACTTTCTCTGCTGCTGCGCCTCCTCCTCCTCCTCCTCCTCCCGGGCTCCATCACATCAGCTGGGAGGAGGAGGAGGAGGAGGAGGAGGAGGAGGAGGAGGAGGAGCCGGCCGGGGGAAATCGTTAGCGCTCCTTCTCTTTAAATTGGGAAGGTGGACGGCAGGTGAACATCGCATTGATCGCCCTCTCAAGGCCTCTCCCCCCCCCCCCCCTCCTTCTCTCTCTTGCATCCCTCACCACCAATTGTCTGGCCTTTACTCCCCCCTCCTCCTCCTCCTCCTTCCTCCTCCCCCTTCCTCCTCCTCACATCACCGCCAATTGCTGGCCATTTTTCCCCCCTCCATCTCCTCCCTCATCTTTTCTTTAGATGCTGGCGGAGGTCACAAATTTACAAGAGAGAGTGGAGGAGTGTGTGTGTGTGTGTGTGTGTGTGTGTTCCTGTAAATATGACGTTGTGAGGACCGGACAGAGTTTTTTCACCAACACAGTGAGGACGTTTTTGGAAAGTGAGGACATTTTGGCTGGTCCTCACTTTTTCTAACAGCTGTTTGAGGGTTAAAGGGATAGTATCATTTTTTTAAAGTGTGGTTGTATGATCTACAAATAGCCCCTAAATACTTTAATTACAGTAGAAGACTCTCTGCACTCCTCCCGTTATAGCCAACTATAGGAACTGTGTATTTTTTTTCAGGTAAAACCTCTTTTAGGCCATTTCTTTGGGTCCATTCACAACAACGTATGTCTATTATGGGCTGGCGTTGCTAACGGGAGGAGTACAGAGAGTCTTCTACTGCAATTAAAGTACTTAGGGGCTATTTGTAGATCATACAACCACACTTTAAAAACATGATACTATCCCTTTAAGACATTAGGTTATAATTAGGTTTACAGTATCTTAGGTTAAGAGTAATGTTTAAGGGATATATATAAGGGAATATATTATATCAATGAGTGTCCTCATAAAGATAGCTTTACAAGAATGTGTGTGTGTGTGTGTGTTGCTGTCTATCTGTCTAACAACTACCATCATGGGGCGGAAAACAGAGATATGTGGAGGGGGGGGTGCTGGGGCCAGCAGCAGCAGCAGGGGGTTATGGGACAAGAGATAGCGGGTGGTGGCGTGGGGGTGGGAGGGGGGGGGTGAGGGGGGGTCGGAGTAAACATAGTGATGATTTCCCCTGAGTTTCGTTCATCCGGACCGATGAGGAGGGAGAGAGACAGAGAGAGAAAAAGGTGGGGGGGGGGGGGGGGGGAGAAGAGGAAGAGAGAGAGAGAGAGCACAGCTGCTGTCCTGTCACCGCCGGCAACCGTAACCGCGGTGACACCTCCTCCTCCTCTTTAGGACGAAAGAGAAAAGAGAGAGGGATGCTGCGAGAAAATCGAAATGCTGACACACACACACACACCCTCAGCGGGCCTCTTGGACACCTCTCATCGTCCAATTAGAGTCCTAACTGAGAGGAGAGCGCCGCGCTGAGCTTCCCGTGTCACACTTTCTTTCTTCTTTTTTTTAAAGCACTTATTTGTTGTTGTTTTTCCAGATTTTTTAACTTTTATTGTTCTGAGTTTAAAAAAAAACCCCAAAAAAACCTTCCTCCTTCATTCATCAACTCAGTCGCATACGAGTCACGAAAAACTAAAAAGAAAAAAAACCTGCAGAGAAACAAAGGCGCTGTGGCGACTGTGGCCTGCAGGGGGCGCCGTGGCGACTGTGACCTGCAGGGGGCGCCGTGGCGGGTCAGGTCATCCAGGCCAGGGTTCATCCTAAAGGGGGGGGGGCGCGGGGGGCACAGGCAGGAGTTTGTCCATGTTGTGGAGCCTGCGACACAAGCTCACGCCGATCTGTGAAGAAACTAAACATCTGCATTAAAGGGATAGTTCAGCTTTTGTATGAGGTCAAAATGGCCACTCAGTATAACATCTGCAGTAGGAAAGTCTCTACGAATAACCATTTCAAGAGTACGATATAAAGTAAAAATTTACAATGCGTCAACTCCCTAACTTCAAAAAAGTTGAACTGTCCCTTTAAGAAAGAGAATTAAACAAAACAAAATGAAAAACATAATTTATACTGTATGAATTTATAGTAAATAACTGTATAGTGTGTATAGTTTTTCCCATCGCCCTACCATGCACTTTTATTATATCATATTATATTATATTACATTATATTATGTTATTATATTATGTGCACTACTGGATACTTGAATTTCAATTAAGTTTTATACTAAAATAACGTCTTTGTGTTGTTTTTGTCTTAAAAACTGTTGCATCACGTTATTTCATCGTCTGTAGTTGACACATCTGCACTGAAACTGGTGTTAATAACATGTTAATAACATGTTGTTAAAACCAGGAGATGAGACGGTCGTTTCAATAACAAGACTTATTTTTTCTTTTTTTCTTTTTTTCTTTACCTAACTCTGTTCTTCACCCTCTCTCCTCCTCATCTGTCCTTTTTCCTCCTCCTCACCCTCCTCACCCTCTCTCCTCTCCCTCTGAAACTAATTAGCAGTGAAGGCCGGAGCAGAGGGAGGAGGGAGGGAGGAGGGAGGGAGACACGAGGAGGAGGAGGAGGAGGAGGAGGAGAAACCAGAGGAGGAAGAGGAGAGGAAAAAAGATGGTAAAAGTAGAAAAAAGCTCCGTGAGCAGTGAACACAACACGGACGCTTCATGTTTTGCCGTTTTCTTCCCGACGACAGCGAACGCCACTTTTGTTTCACAGCTTCGACGTCAGACACGTGAAGACGACGACGACGGTCGATGTTTGAATGTCACTCGTTTCTTTTTGACCGAAACAGAAAAAGAAACTTTGAACTCGTCTCTACCTGTCTGACCTCTGACCTCTGCATCGGACCGCTGAGATATGACCTCAGTCCTGTTCCTCCTCATCTCACTCTTCCTCCTTTTTCTCTTGCTCTTCCTCCTCATCTTCCTCCTCTTTCTCTTCCTCATCTTCCTCTTCATCCTCTTCACCCTCTCTCACCCTCTCTCCTCTTCCTACTCTCTCTTTCCTCCTCCTCCTCCTCTCTCTTCTTCCTGCAGTTTATTCCTCTGTCAGTGAACAGCTGATCTGATGCTGCAGCCGCTCGATAACATTATGCAAAACTAGAAAAAATATATAAAGAGGAAAGTTGGAGGAGGAGGAGGTGAGAGGAAATCAATGGAGTGTGTGTGTGTGTGTAGTTAATGTTGTATTCATGCAAATACCCCCTCCTCCTGTTTTCCTCCTCTTTTCCTCCTCTTCAGTCATTTCATCTTTTTTCTTGTTGATGATTAATGATCAATAAATAAAGTTAATTCTGTCAAGTTTATTCTTTCAGATCAACTTCAGCTGAACTCAAGGTCAAAGTCACAGAAACCTCCGTCGACTCCACGCGGTCGAACCGAAACTCGACCGTCGCCGTCTAAACTTAAGGCACATCCCATAAAATATTTTGCCGTTTTCATCCACAGGCGTGACCTGGGACTAGTCTACGCAGCGGAGGGATACGACCACGAGGAGGAGGAGGAGGAGGAGGAGGAGGACGGGGACGTCTCATCACTGGACTGATGACATCACTGGACTCACTCAGCCACAGTCAACACAAACACACACCAACCGGCTCTCGTGAACAGAGACGCTGTTGTCCTTACACAAAGCGGCCACAGTGCGAAGAGTCACAGCGTGAGGCGTTCAGGAGTCAGGGCAGAACGTGGGACACAACAGTGTCGGTGTCTGTCCACCAGGCTAACGTCACCTCTGACCATCGATTGGAAAAAAACAAACAAAAAAAAAACAAAAATTGATGCAAAGACGACAAAGTGACACAGTGATGTCATCGTGTCGTATCATCACTGTCGTCGAGGCCGATGAGCCAATCAGGAGCCACCGTGGGCGTTGACATTGTTGTTTCTAAAAGTCTCGAAGTTTCTGTCCCAACAATGAACAATATAACCCAGTTTTCAAAATAAAAAACAACCTCAGACCTTTCAAAATAAACCTAAGCCCAGAGTTTTCAAAATAAAACACAACCTCAACCTTTTGTACATTAAGGACCCTAAATTGACACAAATTAGACCACGGACCCCCATTGGACCAAATTTTAAAGTAAACACCAGAAATACACAAATATTTGTTCTGAGACTGAAGAACATTACTTTTTTATACTTTTAAATTAGGGCCAATGGCGTGAAATTTTGGAAATATTATAGGGAAGTTTCTGGAAAAAAAGTGGTCCAATTTCTCCAAAAACATTTAAACATTTCTACGTAGAAGTGGTAAAAATTCTAAAAAAAAAAAAAAAAAGTTTAAAAAAAAAAAAGTAGAAATTTTCTTGTGGTAGTGTTAAAAATTTCTTGTAAAAAATGTTCAAAATAAAAATAAAAAAGTAAAAATTTTCTAGAAAAAAGTGGTAACATTTCTAAAACAAATTTTTTGGGGGGTTTAAATCTAGAAAAAGTGGTAAAATAAAAAAAAAACTTCTAGAAAAAAGTGATTAAAATTTCTAAAACAAGAAAGTTTTTTTTAATCTAGAAAAAGTGGTACAATTAAAAAAAAAAAAACTTCTAGAAAAAAGTGGTAAAATTTCTAAAACAAAAAAGTTTTTTTTAAGAAATCTTGAAAAAGTGGTAAAAATTTCTCATAAAAAAAAGTTCCAAAATAAGAAAGTAAAAAATTTTTTTTTTTTAAGTGGTAACATCTCTAAAACAAAAAAAGTAAAAAAAAAAGATATAGAAAAAGTGGTAACATTTTTAAAAAACAAAACAAAAAAAGTGGTAAAATTTCAAGAAATACATTGTGGACCCCCTTCAGATCTCTCAAGGACCCCTAGCGGTCCCCGGACCCCACGTTGAGAACCACTGCTCTAGCACTCGCTGTCCATTAATATACAATGTCAACGACTAAACAAACATAAACGATGATGTTGTCATGACGTTATCATGTGATGACGAGGTGATTTTGTGATAATGAGGTGATGTCATGATGATGTCGTGGTGTGAACAGACGGAGCCTCAGGTTTGTTTTTGTGGTTTTTTTGAATGAACTCTCAGCTGTTTGTGTGTGTGTGTGTGTGTGTGTGTGTGTGTGTGCGTGTGTGAGGCCTCGTTCACTCGTTAAAACTCAAACCACCTACAGAGAGAGAGAGAGAGGGGTTTTTTTAATACATGATGGAGCTCTCTCTCTCTCTGTCTCTCTCTCTCAGTGGGATGGATGGATTTTTCGTCCTCCTCCATCTCTCTTATTGTTTTCACACACCAGTAGGACGAGATGCTCCACTGAATGGTCTTAACACCCCGCGGACACACAAGTGTGCATGTGTGTGTGTGTGTGTTGGATCTTTACTCACAGCAGGAAGTCTGGAGATCAAACACACACACACACATCCTTGTAATGCTATCTTTGTGAGGACACTCATTGACATAATGTATAGAACAAATCTCCTTGTTGTTTACGACTTCCAGGTAGAAAACCATGAGAACAATAGTGACGGACGAGAGTTTCATGTCACTATATCGCGGTTTAGACTAATCTGATGTTTGTAAAGTCTATAAAACCAATGATTGGACAAATATTACTATTTACGTGTGCACACTTTTGTAATTAGTCATGGTTATCATTGATTAGCCAGCCTACCGGTTAGCTAGCTGTTTAACTTTAATAAGTCAGTGACTCAATAAACCATGAAAAAATATTTTCTCCAGCGGAAATCTGAGTTACAACGTGACTGAGCTACTGGAGTAGTTTCATGTCATGTCCGACAACGGAAGGGTTTTAACAGCTGACGTCCTGATGTTAGCTTAGCTACCGCCGTTAGCTTAGCTACCGTTAGCTGTTCCTATCAGCTGCAGCCACTGATGCACACACACAAATCATTTCAGATTTGTCTAAATGGTGATAGGGTTTGAAAAATATAGCGAACAATGGAACTGTGTATGTTTTTTTTTTAGGTAAAACCTCTTTCAGGCCGTGAAAATAGGCCGTTTCTTTGGGTCTGTTCTCAACACTGTATGTTGTAAATCTCTGGGCAGGGCTATTATGGGCTGGCGTTGCTAACGGGAGGAGTGCAGAGAGTCTTCTACTGCAATTAAAGTACTTAGGGGCTATTTGTAGATCATACAACCACACTTTAAAAAAAAATGGTACTATCCCTTTAACCCTCAAACAGCCGTTGGTAAAAGTGAGGACCGGCCAAAACGTCCTCACTCTGTTGGTTTAAAAACTCTGGTCCTCACAACGTAGTAAGGACAAGAACACACACACACACACACACACACACACAGTTTAATGTACTCCACTTTATTGGCATTATTGTTAAACAGAAACAGGATATCATAAACACACACACAGACACACACACAGACACACACACACACACACACACACACACACACACAGACACACACACACACACACAGTGATGAATGCGGTGCCGGCAGCAGCCGATCGATGCGACCAAACTTTGGTTGAACAGACAGCGATCCATAAAGAGGACTAACACTCGTTTTCCTATCACTCCGTCTCCATCTCTCGCTTTTCATCTTCTTCATTAGTCAGAATCTTGTTTTTCCATCACTCCATCCTCTCTCTCTTTTTCTCTCTTTCTCTTCCTTCTCTCTCTCTCTCCATCGCTCCGTCTTCCTTTGATCTCAACATCTGCCTCCTCTTTTCCTTCTCGTCTTCTGTCCATCTTTCTCTTCTTGTTCCAAACGAACCCCTTTGTTTCTTTAAATCCATCTGTTTGTTTGTTTTGTCTCTTTTTTTAATGGTTTTTATTCCTCCTCCTTTCATCCCCCTCTCTTTTGTCCTTTGAACCCCCCTCCCTCCTTTCTCTCTCTCTCTATTTTCTGCTTTGATGACTCTGTCTGTTCTCGGAGGTAAAACCAGACTGATGAAGCTTCAAAGGAGAACTCCTCCTCCTCCTCCTCTTCATCTTCATCCCTCCTTTTCCATGTCTTTCTTTTCTCTTCTCCTCATCCCTCCCTCTCCCATGAGTTTTCTTTTCTTTCCTGTCGCCTCACTTGCTCTTCTTTTTCTCCTCCTCCTCCTCCTATCTTTCCTGTCCTCCATCTTTTTCTTTTTCTCACCCTCTCGCTTTTTTTTCTTTTTCCATCTTTCTCCTCATTTTCCTCCCTTCCTCTTATCTCTCCTCTCTTCCTTTTCTACTCTTCCTTCAGTCTTCCACTTCTTTTCCTCCTTTCATCCCCCTTTTCTTTTCCTTTTCCTCACCCTCTCCTCCCTTCCTCTTGTCTTTCTTCTCTCCTTTAATCTTCCTCCCTTTCCCATCCTTCTCCTTTCATCCCTTGTTCCTCTTCCGCTTTCATCGTTCTCTCTTCTCTGTCTTCTTCTCCCTCTTTTCTTCTTCCTCTTCTTTCCACTTCCTCTCTTTTCCTGTCTTCCATCTTTTCCTTTTCCTCACCCTTTCGTTCTTCTTTCTCTTTCTTTTTACCCATCTTTCATCCTTTTCTCCACGCCTTCCTCCCTTCTTCTCGTCTTTCCTCTCTTTCATCTATTCATTTCTTCTCTCCTTTAATCTTCCACATCTCCATTCATCCCTTGTTCATTTTTTCCGTATTTCACCCTTGTCTCAGATTTTCCTCCCTTCTTCTCGTCTTTCCTCTCTTTAGTCCATTTCTCTTTCTCTTTTCTTCTTCTCTCCTTTCTCCTGTTCTTCTCCTCCTTTCATCCCTTTTTCCTCTTCCTCTTTCATCTCTTCTTCTCCGTCTCTGTTTTCCTCTCCTCTTTTCCTCCATCTTTTCCTTTTCCTCACCCTTTCTCTTTCTTCCCCATCTTTCATCCTTTTTCTCCACACCTTCCTCCCTTCTTCTCGTCTTTCTTCTCTTTCATCCATTTCACTTATTCTCTCCTTTAATCTTCCTTCTCTTTTTCTCCATTCATCCCTTGTTCATTGTTAATTTTTTTCCTTTTGCCCTTCCCTCTTCCCTCTCTCCGTCCATCTTTCTCTCCTCTATTTCGTCTTTTCCATCTCTTCATTCCTCCTTTTACTTTCCACTTCCTCCTCTCTTATTCCCCCTGTCCTCTGTCGTTTCCTCCTCTCCTTTTTGTCCTCTTTATCTTCTATCTTTCACCCCCCTCCTCCTCCTCCTCCTCCTCCTCCTCCCTCCGTCCGTCAGATATTGTTTAAAAAGCGAAGCTGCAGTTTGATGGTTAAAACGCTGGCAAATCGATCCCTTCACACATGACAGAACGACAGGACGGAGGGCGAGAGAGTCAGGGATGAACGGAGGAGGAGGGAGAGAGGGAGCGAGGGAGGAGGAGGAGGAGGGGAAAAAATAACAAGCTGACAACGAGGAGGCCCTTATTTCCACAAGCTGAGATGGATGGATAGCAGAGGGACGAGTGTGTGTTTCTATCATTTCACCCTCCATCCTTCCTTCCCCTCTCTCTCTTTCCAGTCTATTACTTTTTATCTTTTTTTTCACTCCGTTCCCTCGTGTCGCTTTTTTCCCTCTCACTCTCTTTTTTTATCCCTCCATCTCTCTCTCTCTCTTCCTCCTTTTCATCACGTTTTTTCCTCATCATTTGTTTCTCCTTAAATCTTTTTTCTCCTTTTGTCCTCCTGCTGTTTCTTCTTTTGTTATTATTTATTTCTTTTCTATATTATTTTTCCTTATATTATGTTATTCTACATAAATACCAAACGTCTCATACAGGATTATTGATTATCAGCCGCTGATATAAATAACTTTTTTTTTGTTTTTCATTGAAACAGTTTTGTAACGACACAGTTCACAAAATAAAGTCCCGGCCTTTTGCAAATACTGTATAATTAATAATAATTAACAGTATTTAAATTGTATTTCGGGTTTAGAGTTTAACAATAATCAGTCAATCAATCAATATTTGAGTTCAATTAAAGGGATAGTACTATGTTTTTAAAGTGTGGTTGTATGATCTACAAATAGCCCCTAAGTATTTTAATTGCAGTAGAAGACTCTCTGCACTCCTCCCGTTAGCAACGCCAGCCCATAATAGCCCTGCCCAGAGATTTACAACATACAGTGTTGTGAATGGACCCAAAGAAACGGCCTGTTTTCACGGCCTAAAAGAGGTTTTACCTGAAAATAAATAAATACACAGTTCCATTGTTGGCTATAATATAATTTTTTCCAGCTCTTCTGCTCTTCTTCTTCACTATTATGGGCTGGCGTTGCTAACGGGAGGAATGCAGAGAGTCTTCTACTGCAATTAAAGTACTTAGGGGCTATTTGTAGATCATACAACCCCACTTTAAAAACATGGTACTATCCCTTTAAACTCAATTAACAACCTGGCTTTACTAAACCAAGTTTAATTGAAAATGGTACAACAGAGCTCAAATTTCATTAATCCATTAACCTTTATTTTGACAGAGCCGATCACATGTTATAATGATAGAATAAAAATAAAAATACATAATGATCTAGATAATTAATCACTAACTCTTGTTGCTCTAATCCAGATTTTAAGATTATGAAACAGGAAAAAACAGGTGATTAAAGGACGAAGACGGCAAAATGAAGAAGATTAAAAGAGAACGAGCTGCCAGAGACGGAGAGAGAGCGATGGAGAGATGAAAAATAGAAAAAGAGAAAGAGAGCGAGAGCTGATTAACCCTTTCTCCAGCCGTTTGACAAATGAACAAAATCAACAGGAGCCGCACGGTATCTATCACTGCTCGCACGCACACACACACACACAGAGACACACACACAGACACACACAGGGGGCCCAGAAATAACTAGTTTCTGCTAATAAACCCAACTAGCATGCCAG
This sequence comes from Decapterus maruadsi, assembly GCA_030347415.2. Lineage (NCBI taxonomy): Eukaryota > Metazoa > Chordata > Actinopteri > Carangiformes > Carangidae > Decapterus > Decapterus maruadsi. The sequence continues at coordinate 30,764,331 of CM064895.1, forward strand.
GACACATTACTCTGTCATAGGCCACACACACACACATCCATCTTCTGCACGGAGAGACAGAGCGGGGGGGCGGGGAGGGGGGAGGGAGGGGGAGGGGGGTCAGGGGGGGGCGATCGAGCTCCACTACACAGGCAGGAGTGATGGGGACATTTGTTAAGGATGCAGTCCATTCAATAGCAGTCATAGACCACCGCCGTCACTTTAAAGCCTCATCCATCTCCGCGGCTCCGCCTTAATTTTTCAAAAAAAAAAAAGAAAAAAAAAAAAAAAAGAGGCTTTGAGAGGAAATATGACTTCCTATTTTTATCGTTTCATCATTTGTAAAAAGGCAGCAGGACGTTTCTGTGAGTATAAATCATAACGGCCACAAGGCGTCGATAACCCAGCGCCGCCGCCGCCTGGATCTGTAGCAGAGCGAGGAGGAGGCCGAACGCGGGTCAGGACTGGATCCGAGGAGCAAATCCATCCTGCTTGTTATAACTGGAGAGAGAGAGACTCCAACATCCGCGTCTGCAGCGTCTCCGCAAAGTTCACTCACTGCTCGGAAACTCAACTCTAGCCAGTTCAGGCCTGACGTCACTCGTCACCGGTGGAGAGGACGGACATATCATTTAAAACAAGACGTGCATTGTGATTAATCCTGTGATCAAGATTTAAAGGGGGCATATTATAGAAAAGCTCTTTAAAGGGATAGTTCACCCAAAAATGAAATTTCTCATCTCATTATCTACTCACCCTCATGTCGACTAAGAGCTGGGAGAAGTTTCAGAGTTGCAAATGGACACCAACTGTCTTCGTAACAAAAAGACACACCAAAAAATATGCAAATACCTCCACGCTGCTCGTATGTAATGTCCCTCTTGTATTGAAGCTCCAAAATGCGAAATTGTCCCGAAAAAAAAAAAAAAAGTCTCTATTTCAAGCTTGTTTGCAGCGGAAGCTCCTCTTCCCAGTTCGTTCAAATTTGATGAACCGGGAAGAGGAGCTACAAAACAAGCTTGAAATATAGACTTATTTAATTTTTTTCGTAACAATTTTGCATTTCGGGGCTTCAATACAAGACGGACATTACATACGAGCAGCATGGAGGTATTTGGATGTTTTCTGGTGTGTCTTTTTGTTACCAAGACAGTTGGTGTCCATTTGCAACCGTTATATGGACATGCACCGCTACGCCGAGACCCCCTGTAACTCAGAAATTTCAGTTTTGGGTGAACTATGCCTTTAACCAACTCCTTTCTTCATTGCCTAAACCCAACAATGGGACAACTCAACTTCTCATTCAGAAATAGGCAAAATCTGCAAAGCCACAGCTGCACTTCCAGGTATGGGACCAAAAACTGAATGTTCTCCGGGTCCTTTTGGGGAAAAGTAGGGAACATAGAACCTTGTTCCTAAAACAGGGTTCTATTGCTGCGTTCAAGACAACTCGGAAGTCGGAAAAAAATGAATTGAATGGCGTCGAACCCGGACATTACAGGTCGGGAACTCGGGTATCGTATCAGAGCTCCGACTTTCTGACGGTTTTTAAACGGTTAGAATTTGGACATTTAAAGTTATTTGTTGGGGTTTTAATGCATATATTAATGTATTATTGCAGTAGCCTTTATGAAATACGTTTATATTAAGCTGTGATTGTTGTATGGTGTTAAATTTCAGTCCTCGTATGTGACGGAAATAACATTTAACTGTTATCAAGGCTATTATATTATATGTACACTCGTCACAATACACCAAACTTCCTTCAGGTATCTTTTTTTTTTCAATGATGTCGGAAGTTGTAAATTTCAGAATTTCGACCTGCGAGTTGTTATGAACGCAGCATGTGTTCCCCGGTCCCATACAAAGTGTGGAACATAGGGACGACCCCCAGCAGCCGCAGCCGCCGCCGCCGCCGCCGCTCCGACCCCGACCGTCACTGATAAATAAAAGCGAGTGGAGTCCTGCAGGTTCACGGAGGTTCAGGGGGTTTTGTTGGTTTTTCTGTTGGTTTGTGTAACGAGGTCTGAGACACATCCATCACTGTTACCGCCGCCGCACGCCGGCTAACGTTAGCAATCTGCGGCTAACACGCCCTCGCACCGCAAGGTCAATTAGCCTGACCCGGCTAATTACACAGCCGGTCACCTGACACACTCACACTGACACACACACACACACACTTGAACGTGCAATAACCAATCGTCTGCGCTGGCTTGCACAATTTAACAAGCACAAAGACATGCACGCATGTTGGGACACACACACACACACACACACACACACCCACACGCACACACACACACACTCAGGTCCATTAGCAGTGTGTGTGTGGGTCCAAATGAAGACCAATGGCCAGGCAGCTTTAATCTGCTGCTTCTAATGAGGAAACACAGGAAATAAAACAAGGCTAAATGATGATACAACTCTCCTTCAACTGGACCCTGTGTGTGTGTGTGTGTGTGTGTGTGTGTGTGTGTGTGTGTGTGTGTGTGTGTGTGTGTGTGTGTGTGTGTGTGTGTGTGTGTCCTCAGGAAAAACACTCAGCAAATCTTGTGCGTCCACTCTTATGTCCAGTTGTTTGTTTTCACAGACGAGTGAGTGGGTTTTTACAAAACTGTTTCACAAACGTCGGGTGATGATGCTACAGACGTTTTAAAGGCACAGTCTGACCCTAAACTGACACAAATTAGACCACGGACCCTCATTGGTCCAGATTTAGAAGTTAATACACAAATATTTGTTCTGAGACTGAAGAACGTTACTTTTTTATACTTTTAAATTAGGGCCAATGGCGTGAAATTTTTGGAAATATTATTGAGAAATTTCCTGAAAAAAGTGGTCCAATTTCTCCAAAAACATTTAAACATTTCTAGGAAGAAGTGGTAAAAATTCTCAAAGAAAAATAAAAAATAAAAAAAGTAGACATTTTCTCAAAAAAAGTGGTAAAATTTCTAAAACAAAAAAGTTTTTTTTTCATCTAGAAAAAGTTGTAAAACTTTCTCGTAAAAAAAATGTTCAAAATAAGAAAAAAAAAATTCTAAAAAAAGTTTTAAAATTTCTAAGACAAAAAAGTACAAAAAAAATATAGAGGAAAAAGTGGTAAAAGTTTTCCCCTAAAAAGATCTGTCAAAATTAAGGTAAAATAAAAAATTTCTAAAAAAAGTTTTAAAATTTCTAAGACAAAAAAGTACAAAACTGATGCTGCATTCAGGTGCAGTCAGACAGACGGCCGTCGGCACATGACAACCTGGTGCTGGTGGACCACTTGTTTACATAGAGGCTTCCAAAGGGACTTTTAAATCGAACGCAACTCGACATCACCATGACAACATGTTGTTTATCCTGGTGCTGACCTGGACAAATGAGAATATGCACAGGCTTACATAGAGGTTGTTTATCCTGATGCAGCGTCTGTTATCTGTCTGACGTCTGCCCCGTTTCACCTGAATGCAGCATCAAGAATAACTATGTTCAGATATGCAACTGCACCGCTAGACGGGGGGAACTGTTGAAGGTCAAAGGTCAAAGTCAGACATGCAGCGATGATGACAAAATTTACTTTATAAGACTGTGAACAAACAGGACGTGACCTGGGACTAGTTTTCAGCAGCGGAGGGATACGACGACAAGGACGGTGAGTGTAAATAAAAAACAAAGAGAAGAGAAGAGAAGGTCTGAAATGCAAAGTAAAATAAATCAGACGGAGTAAAACACAAATAATGTAACACATGTTGATCCAAAATATGAATACAATGTGCACACACACACACACACACACGCACGGTTTACAGGAAGTGAAGGGAATCCAGAGAAAGAGGAAAGGAATTATTTTTCTTTATTAAGTGAGCTGCTTTCCTCCGGGACGACAAACACAACACACATTAATCTAACCTGCTACTACTGCTGCGTCTGTGTGCAGTGTGTGTGTGCAGTGTGTGTGTGTGCAGTGTGTGTGTGTGTGTGTGCAGTGTGTGTGTGTGTGTGTGTGTGTGTGCAGTGTGGAGAGTCTCAGGAGTTTTGGCTGCTGTACAGAGAGTGTATTGGCTCTCTGCTCAGCCCAGTGACTAATTACTCAGAGTGACGTGGCTACACACACACACACACACACACACACACACTGATACACACACACACACACCACCTGTCAACAGGTGCGTCAGACAGCGCGACGTGTGGAAACATTACAGCAGAGAAAAGTAGGCAGGAATTAATTAGAGCAAGTTACACCAATGTGTGTGTGTGTGTGTGCATGCAAGTACACACACAGACACACAAACACACACACAGTCACATGTATTAGTGTGTTGTGTTTACTTCTTTAAAACAGACCAAAACAAAATAAAACTAATTTTTCTCTTTTACCTTCATGTGAACGTCTGACAAGGTTTTCAAATATAAGGGAATATGCGTTATTCAACAAGACTCCCCTCTTTAAAGGGATAGTTCAACATTTAGTCAAACTGTCCCATCACCATAATCCCTATAGTCATAGCAGTAGGTTCGTTACCTTTAATTGTCGGTGCAAGCTATTTTTAGAACGGCAGAGCAGAGCCGTGAGCTGCTCAGAGCTACGCTACGGAGGCTCATTATGGGATTTCTTGGTTTCCCTCATCAAACTCATCAAATACACAATCCAACAACTCCACAACGCTCTGGTGGACAAGTTGTGACCTGCACATTCACCACGCTATGAGATAATAACACAACGTTACCACACAGAGTTGTTTTAGAGGGAAATTCATGCAAAACCTCTGATGCACGTTGCCTTCAGGGACAGTTTTTCATCATCAGTCTCTGTATTTACAGAGCAGAGCAGAGCTTACCTCCATATTCTCCATCTTCCCCGTCTTCGCCGTAGAGGTGGTTTGCAGGTGACATCACATGGAACGTTACGACTGCAGATGGGGGGCAGGAAGTGTTTTGCCAGCAGGATAACGGTCAAACTGGGAAAAACAAAATAACAACAACATTGTGGGAGAAAGAAGTTATTATCTTATTACGTGACTGGAACAGGGCGGTGATGTGATTCCCACCAGCCGCGACACATGCCACCACATCCGGGAAGCTGCCGGCAATGTTGTGGTATTTCTGCCTGCATCCCACGGGCAGCTGTGATTCCCACCAGCCGCTAAATTGACACAAATTAGACCATGGACCCCCATTGGACAATTTTTTTAAGCAAACACCAGATACTTGTTCTGATAGTGGATAATGTTACTTTTTTTGTACATTCAAATTAGGGCCAATGGCGTGAATTTTGGGAAATATTTAGAAATATTATAAATATTATAGAGACATTTCTGGAAAAAAAAGAGGTACAATTTCTCCAAAAACTTTTGAACATTTGTAAGAAGAAGTGGTTAAAAAAATTCTCAAAAAAAGTTTTTAAAAAAAAAAAATATATATTTTCTATATACTGTAAGTGGTAAATTCTCAACAAAAAAAAATTCAATTCACAATTTTTTTTTTCAATTCTCAAAAAAAGATTTCAATTCTCAAAAACAAAAATTTTTCAATTCTCAAAAAAAAAAATTTCAATTCTCCAAAAAAATTTTTTTTTTCAATTCTCAATTTTTTTTTTCAATTCTCAAAAAAATTTCTGTCATTCTCAAAAAAATTTTTTTTTTCAATTCTCAAAAAAAATTTTTTTTTCAATTCTCAAAAAAAAATTTTTTTTCAATTCTCAATTTTTTTTTTCAATTCTCAAAAATTGTTTTGTTTTTAATTCTCAAAAAGAATCTTTTTTCAATTGTCCAAAATTTTTTTTTCAATTCTCAATTATTTTTTTTTTAAATTCTCAAGAAAAATAGGAATTCTCCCCCAAAACATTAATGATCAAAAAAAAATTTAATTCTCAAATTTATTTATTTTTTAACTTATCAAAAGACAAAAAAAGTGGTAGAATTTCAAGAAAAAGTTGGGGACCCCCTTGAACTGCCGTAGCGAAGTATCGCAGTGACCCGTACTAAAATTGCCGCAGCTAACGTTAGCATGTCCGTGATCCACGTTATGTGGTGGCGTATTTAAACGGTAGCTACAGACAGTAAATATCAAAGTCATCATACACAGTACATCTAAACGGTGGATTCTGTCTCTCAAAAGCCTTTTCCCAACGATAGGTTCTCTGTTTTGTAAAGCAAACCTCTCTAAACAAGCCATTATAAGCTAGGCTAGTTGTTGTTGTTGGTTTTTCTTTTGGTTTTGATCCTGTGTCAACAAACTGTAACTAGGTAACAGTTCCACAACCCCTATAGGTGTAAATATTTGGTAAACACTTAAACCTGCATCATAAACACAGTTGCTATGACAACAAGACAACATCACGTCTGTGTAACTTCATTTCAGTCGGAGAGTTTGAACCAACGGTGATAAAGTTTTCTCTGTGTGCGTGTGTTTTAATTGTGCAGTTGTGTTGAACAAAGAGCTGTTGGCTCCAGTGACCCCGAGTATCGATACACACCGAACATGTGGCGGCTGCTGCTGATCAATACACACACACACACACACACACACACACACACACACACACACACACACACACACACACACACACACACACACACACACACACACACACACAGTTATTTCTCTTCTTCTTTAGAGCGTTTGGTCTCATTGTTTTGTTATTGTTGTTTACTTCCTTCATCCTTCTCTTTTCTTTACTTTTCCTTTATTTTGTTTTAATTCCCACCTCCTTCCTTTCTTCTTCTTCTTCTTCTCTTTATCTCTGTTCCCTCCTTTCACTTCCCTGCCAAGGTTTTTAGTTCAGCGCAGCAGAAAATAATAAAGTTTGACTCCAACGGTCGTTGTGAAAGATCCGTGAGAAAAGGAGGGAAAAGTGGAAACAAGCGAAAAATACTTTTTAAAGTTTAAACGGAGAACAAACGAAGGAGAATCAGACGAGGGAGAGAGGAAGAGGAGGATGAGACGAACGAAAGCAGAAGGAAAGAAGAAGAAAAGAGGAATAAAATGAAGCAGAGCAGATAAAGCGGAGGAAGATACACACACACACACACACACACGCGGGATGAAAGTGTGTGAAACAGTGATGGATTTCAGTTATTAGCCAATCAGAAAGATGGATGGCGCCGCGCTCCGTCCAATCAACATCATCATCTAGATCCAGTTAGCAGATAGCGCCTCGCCGCTAATCAACTTATTAAAGTTCCTGATAATATCGCCGCAGAATAATCTCACACACAGACACACACACACACACACACACACACACAGACACACACACGCCGGCTGAGGAGTCAGGAGTCGATAAAATCACTTGAGGCGAGGCCGAGCAGAGGTAAGTAATGACGCTGGAGGTCATTAATATTATTTAACACCTGCAGGCACAAACACTAATGAAGAAGAAAAACTGGACCGCCCGCTTCCTGCTGCCTCGTCCTCCCGTGCGTGTGTGTTTGTGTGTTAAGTGTGTGCGCGTGTGTGTTTGTCAGCTCAGTGAAACAGGAATTTCTCTGCCACGGTTTTCAACGTCATGTTTTTCTTTTTTTGCATTTAGTTTCACTTGAGTATCCGTCTCGTCAGTCGCGGTTGTCATGGTTAGGCTACAATAATAAATCAACACTCCAGACTAGCGGCTAGAGCTTTGCTTTTTTGTTGCCATGGTTACTGTGACATAGTTAACGCTCAAGTTGTGGAATGAATCTCCTTGTTGTTTAAAACTACATCCAGGTAGAAAACCAGCATGTTATGTGAATGGGAACGATAGTAACTAACAAGAGTTTAGCTAGGCTATATGCCATGTTTTTCACGCAACTATCACCGTTTAGACAAATCTGAAATGATTGAAGAAACATGACTATTTCTCTGTGTGTGTTTTGTGTTGCTATGTGTTGTGTTTATTCAGTTTGGGGGAATCACAGTGTCTACAAAGCATCGGTGGCTGCAGCTGACAGGGACAGCTAACAGAAGTAGCTAAGCTAACGGCAGCAGCAACGCTAACACCAGGACGTCAGCCGCCCCGTTGTCGGACACGTCATGAAACTACTCCAGTTAGCAGTTAATATTTTTTCATGGACTGTTTATTGAGTCACTGACTTATTAAAGTTAAACAGGTAGCTAACCGTTAGCCTGGCTAATCTATGATCACCATGACTAATTACAAAAATGTGTACACAGAAATAGTAATATTTGTCCAATCATTGGTTTTATAAACGTTGATATAGTGATAGCAAAACTCTTGTCACTATTGTTCGAATGCTGGTTTTCTACCCGGAAGTAGTTGTAAACAACAAGGTGATTCGTTCTTTAGCCAGGTTTAGTGATTGATTGCGGTTTAAATAGGGCAACAGGTTCTCACGTGGGAATCGATCCAGTCCTGACGTCGTCTTCATTAGTCCGTCACAAGTTCCTCCTTTTTTAAACGATGCCCCTTCTTCTCCTGTTGTAGTAGCCTATGACAACCACTAGGTGTCGCCTTGCAGCCAAATCTGACGACGTACCTAGCTTAATGACCTGCTTTTAGTCGCTCACTTTCATTCTATATAAAGTTCTTCTCCATTGATTTGAATGGAAAATGTGTTGAGTTGACACTGAGTCAAACAGGCCTAACGGCGTATTTTATTGTCAGTCACAGTAAAGGTGTTTTGATTATTTTCATTAGCGCCGTTTGTAGCGCAGAACGCTGTTATTCCCACCACTGCTCTGCATGAAGTTTACAGGACTTTCCGAAGGTCAGACCTGAGACGTCGCATGACTAACTGATCAGATCTATTGGTAATAATCAAACAGTTCGAGCAGACATGATTTTTTCTTTGTGTTTCAGTTTCATCAGCAGCTCTGTGAGAGACTGACATCACCTCGTACACGGAGCCGCTCCACCGGAGGTCTCGGAGGTCAGAGGTCGGAGGTCGGCCCCGGAGCCTTGTTCGCCTCCGACACAGATGGATGAAGCTGCAGCTCTGGAACCACCTGCAGCACAGAGAGGTCGGTGGGTAAATGACAGCGAAGCTTCTCAGTGTCGACTCAAGTTTAATGTGGACAGATGAGCTGCTGCTGCTGATAAACTGGGACAAAGAAAAAAACTGCTTTTCTGCTCATTAAACAGAGTCCTGATCGACGATCAATGGCTCCTCTGCAGGAGACGACGTTTGATCTGTCAAGTCAAGAGTTTTACAAAGTCTGGACTCAAGTGTGTGAAACATAAAGAAAGATGTTTGTGTTAAAGCTCCATACGGTATAAAGGTAGATGTTTGTGTTAAAGCTCCATACGGTATAAAGGTAGATGTTTGTGTTAAAGCTCCATACGGTATAAAGGTAGATGTTTGTGTTAAAGCTCCATACGGTATAAAGGTAGATGTTTGTGTTAAAGCTCCATACGGTATAAAGGTAGATGTTTGTGTTAAAGCTCCATACGGTATAAAGGTAGACGTTTGCGTTAAAGCTCCATACGGTATAAAGGTAGACGTTTGCGTTAAAGCTCCATACGGTATAAAGGTAGATGTTTGTGTTAAAGCTCCATACGGTATAAAGGTAGATGTTTGTGTTAAAGCTCCATACGGTATAAAGGTAGATGTTTGCGTTAAAGCTCCATACGGTATAAAGGTAGACGTTTGCGTTAAAGCTCCATACGGTATAAAGGTAGACGTTTGCGTTGTGATTATAAAGGCAGCTTAGGTTCTATATTAAAGGTAGATGTTTGTGTTAAAGCTCCATACGGTATAAAGGTAGATGTTTGTGTTAAAGCTCCTTCAAAATAAAGGTGTTAAAGCTCCATACAATATAAAGGATTCAGAAACTGAGCCTTAAAACCAGCCATCAGGACTTCCTGTCACTTTGTGATGTCACAACCAAGCCCCGCCACCTCACCACCTGGATCCACCATCCAACACTTAGGATTTGGTTTTTCTGAGTGTTTTATTCTGAAATCTGCTCTGTTTTTTTATTCGATCACTTTAGAAAACAGTCAGCCAATCAGAAGAGAGTCTCAGAGCCTCCTCCTCTCTTCTGATTGGCTGACACCGACCTGTTGTTACTAGAGCTCCAGAGAGAAGCCGAGAGAGGGGATGGAAAAACTACACTGAGATGCTTTTTCTAATTTTTTTTTTTTTTACATCTTCGCATGAATCAAACCTTTCAAAATAAAAGCACAGGAGAAGGAAAAAATATGGAGCTTTAAAATAATAATTGATTACGTCATATAGTTTATAAATAAATAAAGAATAATGTCACATTACTAATCTTATTTTTAACAAGGTTGAAGTCTGATTGAAAAGCGCGTGCACACACACGCACACACACACGCACACGCACACACACACACACACACACACACAGGGTCAGAGTGGAGGATAAAAGGTCAGCAGTGACGGCTGTGCAGCTGTTCAACAGACTGACACTGACAGACATCACACTGGGAAAATGACTGTCACTCCACTGTCACACACCTAAACCTACCTCTGTGTGTGTGTGTGTGTGTGTGTGTGTGTGTGTGTGTGTGTGTGTGTGTGTGTGTGTGTGTGTGTGTGTGTCAGACAGTGATGTGTGGGGGGGTCAGGGTCCTGGTGTGACCCCGGTGCTGGATCAATACTCAGGCCATCAGAGCTGACAGATGGTAAACCTGAGCCTGACTCCAACTGAGAATTTCTACCGCCGTCCTGCTGCTGACAGACAGTGAACGCCACACGAAGCTCCGCCCACCTCATCCCACCCCCACCCCCACTGTACCTGCCTGAAAACGAGTGTGTTCGTCTCTCAGGCAACAGGAGGTTGTTTCACCTGCAGACAAAACTCAGGGCTGAAAACTCACAACTTCACAATAATTGATCACATCAATCATTTTAATTCATAGGAAGATCATGGAATTAACGTAATTTATAGTTTTTTTTGTGTTTTTTGTTTCTTTTTTTTGTTAAACGTCTAATTTTAATTTCATTCAAAAAACATTTGTATTAAAAATCAGATCAGAAACAGAATTACTTCATGCATACTAATACAAATATTCACATAGCCACATATTTAAAATATAAACAGAAAACTTTGTCAATAATAAACAATTTATACATATTTAATGTTTACATTCAATTTGCATTATTATAATAACAATATCAAGAAGCAACAGGCAATTATCAGTGATTATTGGGTTATAATTAAGTCAACAACAACAACCAATTTAATCCTAATTAATTATTTTCTCAATGTTATAAAACTACATAAACTCAGAGTATAACATGTATTTTACCTGTGAAACACCTGTGGCGCCTCAGAACTGTCAATCATCCATCCTGAGGGAGGGTGGAGTTTCACTCTCAGTCTGCAAACACACACACACACACACACACACACACACACACACCTACACACACAGAGGATGATGTGTGAGGCTCATTAACACCATTGTCTCCATAAGGGATGGAGGACACAACAACAACAACAGACACATCCATCCTGTCGGAGGATTCGCTCGCTCCGTGTTCAAACCTCCAACGTTTATTTTTAACTCTGGTCGGCTGCACAGGTTCAGCCTGGATACTTGTTGTTGTTGTTGTTGTTGTTGTTGTTTACATTGTTTGTATTAAGATAACTTGGTTCTTTTTTAACGCTTTAACAGGAAGAAGCAGCAGCTGCAGTTCCTCTCCTGACCACTAGAGGTCGCCTCTTGCAGTGAGTCATCCTGAATTCACTTGTACTCAGAACTCGGAAAGATTCGGGTCAGAAGTTACGATTTTAAAAATGAAAATGTGCTCACAGTGACAGGCGACAGTATTTTGAACACAAAAACACTTCATTAACTCTAACGTTACTGCAGTCTTTAGTTCCTACTACATACGTGTACAGAGCTTCACAAATCAGCAGTGGGAATGTAAACGAGTTGGTCAGCTTGGATCCGGCCCGAATTCCCGAGTCAGAATTGTGTGTCAAGAAGAAACAAGCTGCACACACACTGTCCTGTCCTCCACCAATAAGAACAAACAAACAATAATGACACACATTGCATCCAAAACCACTAGCCACAATCCACAAAGGCATTTTAAGGTGTTTATCAGCCTGTTAGCATTGATTAGCAGCCTGTGCTAGTGTAGCGGTTGTGTAGTGTACTCTCTCTTTGCGTTGTGTAGCCTAAATTATACGAAGGAAAACCACATCACCTTCGGCAAACTCACCGTTTATTCCCAGCATAATAATAATACAGTCAGTCCCGGTTCTCATACACACGCTCGTCTCACACTGAAAATATAAAATAGAAAGAGAGTGCAGGTTAGCTAAACACCGCATGTTGCGCAGTAGCCACTTTATAAATAATGAAAAACACTGTCAACTTTTCATAAAAAGGACATGCTTGAGCCTTCAGAAGCTATGAAGGACAACATAAACCATCCCTTAATAACCCCTGGGAACTCTGTTACACTAGCATCTGTGCTGCACCACATTTAGCTTGTTAGCTTAGCAACTCAGAGCTGAAAAAGTCAATCATTTTAATTTACAGTGAAGTTAGATTACAGAATAAAAGTTATTAAATGTTGTAATTTATAGCTACAATGTGTTGAGTGAAAGTGGATAACTATTATTATTTTATCTTTATACATTAGCACTGATTCGGTCTGTGCTGCACCATATTTAGCTTGTTAGCTCAGCAGTTAGCCATCAATTAGCCTGTGTTAGCCTACAGATGCTGCTCCTGGTCGTCTCCCACAGGCTCCAGATCAGTCTAATGACGACCCTCAACACGCTCCTCTGAGGGGTCACAGGTCAAAGGTCAAGAGACAGGGAGGGGAGACAGTGTGTGTGTGTGTAGGGGGATGAGGTGGCAACTCTTGTCGTGTTGTGAGTTTTTTTGCAGCTCATATGTTGTCAGACTGATGAAGCTGTTTGAGCCTCCAGGGCCACCGTACGGTTTCAGTCCAGCTTGTTTTTGTTTTTTTTTCATTTATAAAATCATTTTCTTCCTATTCTTTTTGTATTCTTATTAAAAGAGTTAAAGGGATAGTTCAACATTTTGGCAAAATGGCCCATTGCCATAATCCCTATAATCATAGTAGCGTAGGTCTGAGCAGCTCACGGCTCTGCTCCGCCGTTCTAGAAACAGCTTGCACCAACAATTAAAGGTAACAAACCTACTGCTATGACTATAGGGATTATGGTGATGGGCCAATTTGCTGAAATGTTGAACTTTCCCTTTAATGATGTCAAATATTTTGTTGAGTGTAGATTCTTATTTATCAGAAACTTTATTGATCCTCAGGAGAGAAGAAGTTCAGAGTCGCTGCCTCAGCAAAGAAAATATGAAACATTAAAAATACACAAGAGACAAATATAATATGTTAAGAATTATGTGATGTGATAAAGTGGCTCAATAAATTGTCTGTAAAAACTTAAAAAACAAAACAAAACAGTATTTTATTACTAGATGATGATTTGAAATCTGTACTCCTCCTTCAACTCCCTCGTCTCCCACCCTAATAAAAAATACTCCCCCCTGTCTCCTCCATCTTTCCTCCCTCCCAGACTTTGCTCTTTCTAAAAATAATCTGCAGGTTTCTGTCCCCCCCCCTCCTCCTCATCCTCCTCCTCCCTCCTTAACCCCGTCCTGGTCTGCAGCTGATCTTCCTCGGCCGGACCCTCAGGTACCCGGGCAACCGGACGCCGAGGCCGAGGCATGCATCACTGTCAGGCTAAATGTGGAATCAGCATTTCTGAGCCCGGGGGGGCCCCTCGGCCTGGGGGCCCTCACCCTTACCTGGTCGGTCCAGAGGAGACGGCGCGGGCCCCTGAAGGCACCACGCCGCCGCCGCCGCCCCCGCTATTGATTTCTGTGCGTTATAGGGCGAAACAAAGAGACTTTCTCTGTTACATGATATATCATAATCACGTCATTTGTAGCTTTGAGTGCACAGATGTACAGGAAGCAGGCCGGGGGGGGGGGGGGGGGGGGGGAGACCTAGATAAACAGCCCGTCCGTCCTCAGGTGAAACACTAATTGCAGCGTCTGCTCCATTTCTCAGAGTGAAGCATCGCGTCTGAGTTTAAGTTCAGGTTTCTGGCTCCGGTTCTGCTGAAACTAAAAGTTCGGACTCTGCCGACGGACACTTGAACTCACCAGGAGGAACGAATGAAAAGCCACAGCAGGAAGATTAAACATTGTCATTTTGAGTACTCTATTACTTTATGAGCTGTACTCGATTACCATAGGCAAACACAGGAGGTCTGAGCTGTCAATCAACTACTGTAGGAATACTTGCAAAATGTGATTTTCTCAGTGTTTCTGGTGGGACCGTGGGCCGGTTGAGTCTCTAAAGAAGAATAAAAACAAGTTCTTTGTTAGTGTTTGTTTTTTTTAAACTTAACTCCAGTTCAGATGCTTCGGTCCGGGCCGAGTGCAGAGACTGTGGGATCTTCATGGACGTGGACTCCCTGGAGGTTCCTGCAGGATCCAAATTTTAAACATGCGTGAGCGTTTGGCAGGAACCGAACTCTCATCAGTGGCTTCGGTTTAAAGGGATAGTTCACCCAAAATTCAAATTTCACTCATTATCTATGTGGACTAAGGGCTGTGAGAATTTTCAAAGTCCTCCGTTCCTTCTCTGAGTTACGGGGGGGTCTGTGCAGCAGTATTTGTCCATATAATGGTTGTCAATGGACACCAACTTTTCTTTGTCCAAAAAGACAAACCAAAAAACATCCAAATACCTCCATACTGCTCGTCTGTAATGTCCCTCTTGTATTGAAGCCCCCACATGAGAAATTGTTCTGAGAAAAATTAATTAAGTCTATATTAGAAGCTTGTTTGTAGCGGAAGCTCCCAGTGTCTCAGTTCACTGCTCTCCCTGTGTCGGTGCAAATCACGCAAGATTTGCACCGACACAGGAACAATTTCTCATGTTGGGGCTTCATACTGTATATGGACCCCCTCGTAACTCAGAGAAGGAACGGAGGAAAACTCTCACAGCTCTTAGTCGACATGAGGGTGAGAAGATAATGAGTGACATTTGAATTTTGGGTGAACTATCCCTTTAATAATAATAATAATATTTAAAAAAAAACTCAGATAGTTAAAACTGATGAGACAAAACTAAATGCTTTCCAGGAGTCTTTAACGTCGCCCTGATGGATTCAGTCGTGTGAAAATGTCCTGAGAACTTTATGCTGCTTTTTTAATACGCACAAGTTGTTTCAATGCACAAACACACGACTGCATACCAGACACACACACACACACACACACACATACACACACACTGTGAGTGTCTTTTGGCCGCCGTGTCATGCTCAAGAATATGATGGATGGTTTCCAAACAAAAACCGAGTTTGAGGAGCGAGCGGCCGAGAGACGACGAGCCGATGATGGATGGATCAGTCGCCGCTGCAGCTCGCCGGCCGCGCTCCAACACAACACGTCCAGCAGAGACAGAATCAAGAATGTTGGCAGCAAACAACCACACACACACACACACACACACACACACACACACACACACACACACACGGACGACAAAATGACCTCACACTGACTTTTTTCAGATACACAACCCCTTGAGTTGTGCGTGTGGTGTGTTTACTGTACGGCAGCGAGCGTGAAAGTTTAATTTCCGTTGCAGAAGCGACAGAAAGCTTCAGAGCCGCGCGGACGCCGGTGTTTACAGAAGGTCGCGGAGGTCGAGGCTCCCGCTGCTCCGAGGCCGCGGCGGCCGCTGCACAGAGCGCCGTCTCACTGCAGGTACAGGCTGCCTTAAGGTGGACCGCTTAGTTTAAGGTGGAAATTATATTTGTGTGATGACTTGTTAAAGTTCATAAGTAATAAGTTCATAATAATATCAGCATTTTAGTTTAATACAAAGGTGAATGAACTGTTTTATAGGTTATAGGATGTATTTTTCTCTTGTATTTAATATTGTTTAAGCAAAATTATTATTAATATTTGGAGGTTAAATAAAGTGACAGCTCTATATTCTATTCTAACTGAGGGGTTAATTAACACTTTACAATAAGGATCCCTTAATTAATGGTAGTTAGTACATTATTAAGTATTAATATATAAACTGATTTGTTAATTAATGCTAAGTAAAGCATACATAATGATAACTAATTACATTATTCAACTTTTAATTTATTAGTAGTGAACATTAATTAACTGCTTACTAACAGGCTACATTAATTAATGTGTTTCC
Organism: Decapterus maruadsi; assembly: GCA_030347415.2. Taxonomy (NCBI): domain Eukaryota; kingdom Metazoa; phylum Chordata; class Actinopteri; order Carangiformes; family Carangidae; genus Decapterus; species Decapterus maruadsi. The sequence continues at coordinate 30,780,434 of CM064895.1, forward strand.
TAATCCTAAGTAATGCATAATAATGATTGTTAATATATCTGTAAACAGTTAATTCATGCTTAATAATGCACTAACTAACGTTAATTAAGGGACCCTTATTCTAAAGGTGGTTATTTTTCACAAAACTGAAATAAAATGTTTGGTTTTTATTTTACATTTTTGTTTTTTATGGTTCATCATTCATCTTTGATTCGACTTCTTTCTCTTTCCTCCCAACTGGCTTAAATTGAAACAGTCAAATTATGATAGTTTTCAGTAACATATTCGATCCAGATCCAGGATCCAGATCCAGATCCAGATCCAGATCCAGATCCAGATCCAGGATTTTACTGTCACATCCTTTTAAATCAGACTAAACTCGCTTGTTTGTTGCATTTTGACTTTTGTTTTTCCTTTTTTGACTCGTACGAAAGCTGCTGTATAAATAAAGATTGATTAATTGACTGATCGATTGGTTGATTGATTGATTGATTGATTGTCATGTGACCTGGATGTGAACGTTAATGAGCATCATCAGGTTTCTGCTTCAGAGACAAACGGTGCGTTCACTGACCTCCTCCTGGATCCAGACGTGGCTCCAGTGGACGAAGAAACTGGAGCTGATTAACAAACAAACAAACAAATAAACAAACAAACAAATAAATATGTAAAAGAACCTGTCTTTGAATCTTGTTGAAATGTTTTTTGTCTCGTCAGAAACGTCATTAACAGCAGAACAGCTGAACTCTGGGTAATTCCTGGGGAGAAGGGAGAAGGTTTGGGGGGGGGGGGGGGGGTACATTTGGTTGTTGAACAGAGCGACTCCGACTGACTTCATATAATCAATACGAGCAGAACCCCCCCTGCCCCCCTGCCCCCACCCCATACTGAGGCCCCCAGCATTTACATTTTGATTCAAGTCCTCAACGAGACGAAGAAGAGGAGGAGGAGGAGGAGGGGGGAGTCATCAGAATAAAAAAGGTTAACTCTGCCCCCCCCCCCCCCCCCCCCCCCCTCCTCTGGTCCTGAGGATGAAGATGCCACGGAGCATCAGAGCCAGTTCTCCACCGTCCTCTCCGACGAGTCCAAAGCACTTCTCCTGATCTGTGGCTCGCTGATGGCTCGTCAATATATGGATCCCCCCCCCCTCCTCCCCCCTCCTCCTTCCTTCTCCCCCTCCTCCCCCCCCTCACTTGCTCTAATTCATTTAAAAAATCTAGTTTTCCATTAGTCTCTGCTCCGGCGACGTCACCTGGAGCTTCTCCACCTGTAATTATTAAAGGCAGATTCCCTGAAAGCAATCAGAGGATCTGAGATCTTAATAAGCCCGAGGCGGAGAGAGGGAGGGAGGGAGAGAGGGAGGGAGGAGGAGGAGGAGGAGGAGGAGGAGAGAGGGGGAATATGACATGTGGATAGGAGAGGAGCAAACAGAAGAAATGGAAAGAAAAGAGATGTGGAGGTGAAGAGGGGATGAGGTGATGAGATAATAAAGGAAAGGAGAGGAGGGAAAGAAGGGAAGAGGACAGAAGGATGGGAGGAACAGAAGTGAAGGGATCAAGAAAGAAGAGAAGAGTAAAATTAAGAAAGGAGATAAAAACAGAAAAGACAAGAAAATAGAGAAAGAGGGGAGAACAGGAGGTCAACGGAGGAGAGGAGGTATGGAATAAGACAAGAGAAAAAGAGGAATGAAGGAAAGAGGGGAGAACGGGATGAAGACATGGAGAGTAAAGGTGAGAGGAGGAAGAAAGAATGAAGGACGGAAAAAAGAAAGGATATGAGATGATGACAGGAAGGGGAGAAGGTGAAGGAGGTGAAGGAAGAGATGGATGAAGAAAAAGAAGTTTATACACAAACTTCTTTGTTGACGATGTCGTGTTTTTCTTGATTTGTCGCTGAAGCAGAGTTTGGACCATAAAAACATCAGTGACTGAAAAAAACATCCATCCATCCCTTCGTCTGTCCATCATCCATCCTTCCATCTAACTCTCCATCTGTCCATCTAACCATCCCTCTGTCCAACCATCCATCCATCTCTCCGTCTGTCCATCATCCATCCTTCCATCTAACTGTTCATCTGTCCATCCATCCCTCTGTCCATCCATCTAACCGTCCATCCCTCTGTCCATCCATCTAAACGTCCATCCATCCATCCATCTGTCCATCCTTCCATCTAACTGTCCATCCATCCATCCATCTGTCCATCCTTCCATCTAACTGTCCATCCATCCATCCATCCATCTAAACGTCCATCCATCCATCCATCCAACCTTCCATCCATCCATCCATCCAACCTTCCATCCATCCATCCATCCATCCATCCAACCATCTAGCCATCCATCCATCTAAACGTCCATCCATCCATCCATCCATCTAGCCATCCATCCATCCAACCATCTAGCCATCCATCCATCCATCCATCCATCCATCCAACCATCTAGCCATCCGTCCATCTAAACGTCCTTCCATCCATCCATCCATCCATCCATCCAACCTTCCATCCATCCATCCATCCATCCATCCAACCATCTAGCCATCCATCCATCTAAACGTCCATCCATCCATCCATCCATCTAGCCATCCATCCATCCAACCATCTAGCCATCCATCCATCCATCCATCCATCCATCCAACCATCTAGCCATCCGTCCATCTAAACGTCCTTCCATCCATCCATCCATCCATTCATCTGTCCGTCCATCCATCCATCCATCCATCCATCCATCCATCCATCCATCCTTCCGTCCTGATGATCATGGAGCCAGACTGTTCTTATTAAACCTTCACGTCCATGCGCAGCAGCAGTAGCAGCTCTGAGTCGTCCTCGGGTGAAACTTGAGTGAAGAAGTGTAAAGTGGGTCGAGAGGAGGAAAAGTGAGCAGAGTGAAAACTGGTCTCGTTATCCTGTTTCCTCTGAGAGGACGAAGGTCAGAGGCCGCGGAGCTGAGAGGAAGTAAAGAGGGTCAGAGAGAAGAGAGGGTGTTCAGGGCTGACGAGGCTCCTCTCAACGTGATTGGCTGACGAGGCTCCTCTCAACGTGATTGGCTGATTGGACTCAAACACCTTCTCTTCCTCCTGACTCAGGGATTATCGTTCATTATAGATTCACCAAACTTTCCCACAAAAACCAACAGTGAGGTTGTTTCTCTCAAACATCTGTTGTCATCCAGATGTTGTTGTTGTTTTTTTTAAATAAATTGACCTTGTTGGAAGTTCCCACACTGAGGAGTCCTGGTCCTAACCGGTCCGTCACACCTCGTCTCGTTTGTCCAAAGACATCTGCCGCCCTCCACTACAGAAGGTTTGGGGTCAGTTCATCTCTGCAGAGCTCCCCCTACAGGTTCAGAGTGCATAGTTGAGTCTTAAAAACTCACCACTAACCCTAATTAAAAGGCCCAGATTATGCAAAATCCAAGTTATCGGCGTGAACATTTTACTGCATCCAAGCCGAGTGACTGGAGTGAAGAGCCGCAGATTGATTTGGGGGCAAAACGCTACTAATACAATGTGGTTGGACCACTTAGACCTATGTGAACCGGTTGAAAAACAGCGTCATATGGGACCTTTAAAGGAGTCATAAACGTATCCAGCCCCCTTGGGCTTTGGATGTAAAACTTATTAGAAAAAATAATAATCAAACATTGAGCTTGTTCTGACCCTTTTTGGGACCTTCACGCGGATTAAAAGGTTTTGACTTCCGGATGCATTTAATAGTAATGAGGCGCGCGTTGATTCGCCGCAGGAAGGACAACAAACATAAAATGGTACCTCGATTTCAGGTAGCGGACCACCATCACTGTAGGAGCAGAATCAAAATCTCGTGCTTTAGGAAGGCACACCATTGTGTGCTACTTCAAACTCCAGCTTTTCAGGCAAGTTTCAACTGAGGTCAAACACCAGTATGCATGTTTTAACAAGAGAAATTGCGATTTCCGGGTGATGACTCCTTTAAGCACATAACCTCAACATCATGGTTTCAGCCGATCCCTCTGTTTGCTGATTGGCCGGTTGATTCTCTGCAGGAGAAAAGCTGAAAAAGCGTTTCCATCCCAGGCGACGGAGAACTGAAGGGAAATGAAAACAGAGCGGAAGTACGTAGAGCCAGGTTAACGCTGAGGGACTTCCCTCTGGAAAACTCTCCACAGTGATGGAGAATCAGTCGTAACGCTGAAAAAGAGACGGAGTGAGAAGAGAAATCATCCAGTCGGATCAGACAGAACCGGTCCTGGTCAGAGACGCTCCAACAGGGCCGGTGTTTTCCACCTGGACTCTGAGGTCTTCTTCACTCTTCTTCGCTCTCCTCTTCCTCTTCTGCTCTTTTTTGTACTTTTTTCCCTAATTTGTTGTTTGTCAGTTTTCTCCTCCCGCAGACGGAGCTGAACTTTACCAGGAGCCGTTTCACATTCTCGTCCTGACAGGATTTACTCTCCAAACTTTGCAGAAAAGGTCTTTCTCTCTCTCATTTTGTCTTTCACCCACAACTCTCTCTCTCTTTTTATCTGCAGAAATATCTGAGCGCTCGGTCGGTCACCGTGGAGCTCCAGAACCATACTGGAGACCAAACCTTCAGCATTTGTTCAGAACCTGAGGCTCCAACAAAACTGGAGCTGTGACGACAAGAGGTGAAAGTAAAGCAACTCTGTCACCATTTAAAAATCCAGTGTAGAATAATTGTCAAGGTTTGTTGGCGAAATCTGAATCTGCTAATCGTTATAAAATAAAACGTGTTTGGATTTCGTAGCCTTATAATGATTCTTTTATATCTACATATAACAAGGGTCTTGCTTTCGATAGTGTCGCCATGTTTGTACGGCAGCCCGAATGGAAAATCCAGCCAATCAGAGAGCACGGTTCAAGAGTTTCACGTTCATAAATAAGTGGCAAGTAACGAAGTACATATACTTTGTTACTGTACTTAAGTAGAATTGTCAGGTACTTTGTACTTTTAGAAGTATTTATTTTTCTGACAACTTTTTACTTTTACTCAGTAAATTTTTAACGCAAATATTTGTACTTTCTACTCCGTACATTTCCCCAAAAGGCTCGTTACTTTTTCTTTTACATATTTACAATCCTTTTTCCCTTCCTTCCTTCATCCTAACGTCCTTACTTCTTTCCACAATCCTTTTTCCTCTTCCTTCCTTTTTGTTCCCTCCCTCCTTCTATCTTTCCTTCCTTTTTCCCTTTCCTTCTTTCCTCTCTTCTTTCCATTTGTCCTTCCTTCCTTCTTTACCTTCGTCCTTCCTTCCTTAACCCAATCTGTTCCCTTCCCTTCTCCCTTCCTTCTTTCCACAATCCTTTCTCCTTTCCTTCCTTCCCCTTGTCCTCATTTTTTCTTCCTTCTTATGATCCAATTGGCCTGATCTGTTCCCTCCTTCCATCTTTCTTTCCTTCCTTTTCCCCTTCTTTCTTTCCCTTCTTCCTTCCTTTTCCTTCCTCCCTTGAATGCATCTGTTCCCTCCTTCCATCTTTCTTTCCTTCCTTTTCCCCCTTCCTTCTTTCCCTTCTTCCTTCCTTTTTCTTCCTCCCTTGAATGCATCTGTTCCCTGCCTCCATCTTTCTCTCCACCTCTCCTTTTTCCCTTCCTTCTTTCCACAATCCTTTTCCCTCCCTTCATTCTTTCCCTCCTTTTTGACCCAATCTGTTCCCTCCTTCCTCTTCTCCTTTATCTTTCCCCCCATTTTTCTTTCCTTCCTTCCCTTCATCCTTCCTTCCTTCCTTCCCTTCATCCTTCCTTCCTTCCCTTCGTCCTTCCTTCCCTTCATCCTTCCTTCCTTCCTTCCTTCCCTTCGTCCTTCCTTCCTTCCCTCCGTTCGTCCTTCCTTCCCTTCATCCATCCTTCCTTCCTTCCCTTCGTCCTTCCTTCCTTCCTTCCCTTCATCCTTTCTTCCTTACCTCCCTTCGTCCTTCCTTCCTTCTTTCTTTCCTTCCTTCCTTCCCTTCATCCATCCTTCCTTCCTTCCCTTCGTCCTTCCTTCCTTCTTTCTTTCCTTCCTTCCCTTCATCCTTTCTTCCTTCCCTCCCTTCGTCCTTCCTTCCTTCTTTCTTTCCTTCCTTCCTTCTTTCTTCCTTCCTTCCCTTCATCCTTCCTTCCTTCCTTCCTTCCTTCTTTCCCCTCATCCTTCTTTCCTCCTTCCTTCCTTCTTTCCCTTCATCCTTCCTTCCCTTCATCCTTCCTTCCTTCCTTCCCTTCGTCCTTCCTTCCCTTCATCCTTCCTTCCTTCCTTCCCTTCGTCCTTCCTTCCTTCTTTCCTTCCTTTTTTCCTTCCTTCCTTCGTCCTTCCTTCCTTCTTCCTTCCTTCCTTTCTTCGTCCTTCCTTCCTTCTTTCTTTCCTTCCTTTCTTCGTCCTTCCTTCCTTCTTTCTTTCCTTCCTTCTTTCTTTCCTTCCTTCCTTCGTCCTTCCTTCCTTCTTCCTTCCCTCCCTTCGTCCTTCCTTCCCTTCATCCTTCCTTCCTTCCCTCCCTTCGTCCTTCCTTCCCTTCATCCTTCCTTCCCTTCATCCTTCCTTCCTTCCTTCCCTTCGTCCTTCCTTCCCTTCATCCTTCCTTCCTTCCCTTCGTCCTTCCTTCCTTCTTTCTTTCCTTCCTTCCCTTCATCCTTCCTTCCCTTCGTCCTTCCTTCCTTCCTTCCTTCCTTCCTTCCCTCCCCGACCCAGGAGGACGACAGGTTAAGGGGAAAGTTAAGGAGTGAATCCCTGAGTCTGCTTTATTTCTCAACAAACTTCTTCTTCTTCTTCTTCTTCTCTAGTTTCTGACTTCGCCGCCGCTCTGCGAGGAAAGAGATGAACTTTACCAAGTGTCCGTTCACATCCTCGTCTCGTCAGGACGGAGAGAGAAAACTTTGATGGAAAAGGTCTCCCTCTCTCTTTCTCCGTCTCCGTCAGCCTTCTGAGAAACGAGGCCTTCACCCCGTTTATTGCTGAGCTGCCGCGTTTTCCAGCGCCGCCGCCACCGCCACCGCCACCGCCACCGCCACCGCCTGCCGCCGACAGGAAAAGTGTCAGGCCAGTTTCTGACGGGAATTTGCATCTCTCAGCGACGGGTGACAGGCGGCGCTGAAAGGCCAGGAGAAAACCGAGGCATCGATCGACTCGTGGAAACTATTCAAAGAAACAGATGAGCTGAAGGAGCAGAGAGCTTCTCATCCCTCCATCCCTCCATCCCTCCATCCCTCCATCCCTCCATCCCTCCATCCCGTCGCCGCGGCTGCAAACCGCCACTTGCTTTAAAGAACAGAACTTCATTAAATTGTGCCACTCGGTGTTTGTATCACAGTGTGTGTGTCTGTGTGTGTGTGTGTGTGTGTTGAAGCGGCGCCACAGAAGAGCTATTAACTCTGCTTCGCCATCAGCGCCGTTCTCCTGCATACGAAAGCAGCCGGTTGTCACGGTGCGTTCCCACGACGACAACAGCGAACACTGCCAGGTAATGAGGCAGTGCGCGCACACACACACACACACACACACACACGCACACACAAATTGCTCTAAACAATGCGACACTGTAAAAATCCTTGTTAGATTAAAGTTAATTTAATTTGCATTTTATTCATATTTTACTTTTCTCACTAGTTTCACTTTTTATTTTCATTCACATTTGATTGTTTTTAAAACTCCAACTCTAGTATAAAGTCTATAAATAAAGTTCATTATTAGTTCACTGTAAAAACAGATGTTTAGTTGAGTTAAATAAGGTTTGTATTGTAAATAAATGCTCTATAAATACTATGTCTTTTTATTATTTAGAAATATGATAAATTAAATGCATTTTAAGAATGAAAAGATAGAATTCCAATAGAATTACGTCATTTAATATAATGATTATTGTTATTATCTATAACTATGCATAAAACATGGAGCTACATACAACTTTATTATTCATTAATCCTCTAAATTCACTTATTATCAGAACAAAATGGTCAGACTACAAGTTTTATGTTGTATAGTGAAATATTATTAATATTAAATATTGATGTTTCAGTTTTCAGCTGTAAAACTTCATTAATGTTTCATTTTAATCTGTTTTCCTGTTTGATCTTTGACGTCAGATCAAATAATATAAAAACTAAATATAACGTAAACACAGTTTGTTTCTAACTGATAATAACAATATTATTAATCAAATGAACAACAGACCAACAAAAGCAGAAAATGTCATTAAATGTAAATACTTAATGTTTATATTTGTGGCTGAATTTCATGTTAATAGTAAACAAACACAAATACACACAAGAGACACACAAACACAAACAGCAAAAACCTGTTTCTTAAATGATTTTTTTTGGTCCTTACGGAGATTAAATGGTGATCTGACACACACACAACCACAACCACACACAACCACAACCACACACACAACCACACAACCACACACACACACACAGGCCTGGTCGCTCTGACAGAACCAGCTGTGCTCTCTCACTCTTCAATTAATTCTCTCTGCAACTTTGACCTTTTCCTCCGACAGAAACAAAGAAACTGGAGGCTGCACACACACACACACACACACACACACACACACACACACACACACACACACACACACACACATGCACACACACACACACACACAAAGATGCAGAAACGCACTAACACAAAAAACTGAAAAAGGTGCTAAAACACATTTGATCCCATGCGCACCCTAAAGAGATAAATTATTGATGTAAAAATATATGGATTTATGACTTTGGTTTCATTTGCCATCATTGTCGTAGTTTAACACTGATCTGTATTTTATCACTAATCGCCTTCTTTTGTTTTGTTTTTTACATTTTTAAAAAAAAGCCAGACGAAGCTTCTGTAAAAACCTCGGGTTCAAAGTTCAACGCAGAAACTCACGCACAGACATGTTGCGTATGCGTGAGCTTCTGCGGCGCCATGTTTGATCTATCCACGCTAATTCACTCGTTTTGGAAAGAAAACGTCACTAAACGCAGCTGGAAATTTTAAAAAAGAAAAAAGAAAAAGCAAAACCATAATTTGTCAATGTATGTGTCACATTCAGATTCAGATTAGACGTAGAAGACCTGATGAGATTAAATAAACTGATGAATTTTCAATCGTCACTGCAGCAGGAAACAGAAATGAGGTGAAAGAAGAAAACAAAAATTAAACCAACCATAAATATACAGTGAAAAAGAAAAAGGAAAATAAACAGTAGCCTATAAAACAGAAAAATAAGTATTTGTGATGTAAATACATTTACATGAAGGTTTGCCATGTGTGGAAGTTATAATAAAGTAAATAAGTATTCATATCAAGAACAAAACTACATAGAGTGGAAGGTGCTGCCTGATGATGTCACTGTGATGTCATCATCTTGATGAGATGCTTGAGACCAATGTGAATTTCTTGCAAAAATCACGCGTAAACATAAATGAAAAAAATGTAAAGCCTCAGAATTTTTTCCGCACACGTGACGTCGACCTTTGATGTTCTTTATCTACACTGTTAAATTTTTTTATCTTTAAACCATTAAAATCTAAATCTCTTTTGAACCGTCTGATGTTTCCAACGAGTCGTGAAAAGAAAAAGCAGCTTCCGCATGAAAACAACAAAAACAAACAGAAGTCAGAAACTCACCTCCACCTGTCACTTCTTCTTCTTCTTCTTCTTCTTCTTCTTCTTCTTCTTCTTCTTCTTCTGTCTCTGCAGCTCCACTGTTTTGTTTGTTTTTTTTGCCTGAGAAAAAAAACAGACCAATTTGTCCTAAAGTCAGTTTGCAGTGTGTTTGTTTTTGCAGGTGCAGCTTCACGTCACGTCAAGAGAGCGCACGTCTGTCTGTTCAATATCACAAGGTATTCTCACTTTTATTGATTGATCTCATTTAAAAGTCTGAATAAAAACAAAGATTTCCTCCTTTCGCTCTAACTAAGTCAAAGAAACACGACGTCCAATCACAGAGATTCCTGTCAGCTCCCCTCGTCTGTCGGCCGCTCGTCACCGCGTCCGCAAAACTGCTCCGTCATAATGAAGAGCAGCTAGCAGTTAGCAGCTAGCGGTTAGCAGCTAGCAGTTAGCATGTCCCCATGTGGCTGCGGCTAGGCTACAGGTCGGCTCTCTCTTCTCTTTAAGTGTAAAACTGTGACATCAAGAGCAGGATTTAAAGCCAGTGAGTCACTGTTGGATATTTATACGCATGAAAAACCGCGTCGCTAACATCAGAACTCAAGTTTTACATCCTGTCAGTGTTTCTTGTGCTGCTAATCAACATCTGCTCTCTCCGTTGTTGAGGATGTGACTTTAGCTGTGTTTTGACTAAACTTCCCACTTTATAAGATAATTAAACCTCTAAATATTCTTTAAAAGCTGTAAACCATGCAAGTTTTAAGTGTGTGGAAACATTATCTAAAATCTGCAGCCTCATTTGAATCCATTTTACTTAGCATTAGCCTACATAATATGGACTAGCATAACCTAGCCAATCGCTACCAGGCTATCAATAAACAACATGCACTTTAATTTTACCACGTTTATTTACTTCTAATTTTCTAATAATCTGAGCCAGTATCCAGTTCCTTTTCATTCATGTTTTCATTTTTAATTCAAATCAGTGTATTAGATAATTATCACCGTCCGCCAAAGATATTTGGATCAAATATTCCCAATCAATCCAATACTTTTAATGTTTTGATTATACGGTCATTGGATATCTCCTATATATAATATAATATAATATAATATAATATAATATAATATAATATAATATAATATAATATAATATAATAAATATTTGGATGGACAGAAATCTTTCCAATCAATCTATTGAGTATTTTTCACGTTTTTTTTATACAGTCAGATGTTACGTTTAAGATATTAAACTGTATTTTTTCAGGGAGATCAGGTAGATTATCAGATAATGAACCAATATTTGGATAAACATAAATATTCCTGATCAACCTATTCAGTGTTTTTCAGCTATCTCCTATATATAATATAATAAATATTTGGATAAACAGAATTTTTTCCAATCAATCTATTCAATATTTTTTTCATTGATATGTCTAATATCACAGTCTGTTCATTGTAATAAAATAATATTGTTTAGTTTATACTGGAACGTATACAACATATAAGTATAAACGCATCCCGACAGGTGTGTAGTTAAAACGCCTGACGGATGGTTGGTTTTTTTACAGTGCAGCTGTGATGGGTCCGTCAGCAGCCTCGCCGGCCGCTGTCACACTTCATCAAAGCTCCATCACCAATGATAATGTGACCGGGCCGACTCAGCACCGGCGCTCCCCGCTGCCCAGAGTATTGGCAAGTGTCAGATAGCCGATAGATTTATGTATGCAAATGAGGCGGATCGATGGCGTCTGCCACGGCCTCAGATCTACAACCACACCACATCGGCTGGAATATTTCCTGTCAAATAAAAACCCAGTGGCAGAGAAGAGGGAGGGAGGGAGGGAGGGAGGGAGGGAGGGAGGGAGGAAAAACTTGGTATGAAAGGAAAAATGATTTGGAGAAGAAGAGGAGGAGGAGGAGGAGGAGGAAGAAAAGTGGAGATATGATGAAGAAGGTTCGCTGTCAAGGAGACGGCAGACGGCCAATCATCAGAGAGAATAAATCAGAGCAGGGCCGTCATTGGAGGAGGGAGTCAAAAACCGCTCGTGTTTGTGTTTGCGCTGGTCCAGGATCAGATGTCAGGTTTCCTGTTTCCTCCCTCGGAGGCAGAGATCGTTGCTGGTTCCCAAAAAACAAGTCCAATTTAAACAAAACACATTTAATAAGTTGAAACATGACGAGTCTCATCACATTTGTCATATTTATTAATTAGTCTCTACAAGGAATTTAATAAATCAACTAAATCCTATCACAACATGTATGTAATAATGTTAATTAACATTTTATAATTATGATTTATATTCTTTAAACAACCTAATTATTATTATTATTATTATGTAATAAAACAACATTATAGATAAGGGGATGAACTTACACTGTAAAACATTTTTTTAATTTAATCTAACAACATATTTGTTCTTATATTGTTTCCTGAGTCCTGAAAATTAAAAATAACCAATAACTTAATATAAAGACTACAACTTTACCTGTTGTGAGGAGAAGCAACAATAATACTTTCATGCGCAGGTTAATAATTAATTAATAATCAGTGATATTTTGAATAAAGTTTTGTTGACAACGTGTCGTGTCGTCCAGAAAAAGGCCGATCTAAGCACCAGGAGGAGGGTCAGGTGGGGTGGACGACGGGAGAGAGGAGGGGAGGGGGGGGGGGGGGGGGCATGTCGGTCGCCTGTCGGCGTGGCAACAGCCGCCATGTCACCCTTGGATTCCCCCGTGGGAACCGCCCGTCAAATGGAAAGGTTGTGCCACATCTGCATAATCATTACCGCGGCGACAGAAAGTCGTTGTGGGAAACAATCAATGTTGTTTTAAGGGATCTTTAAAAAAAAAAAAAAAAAAAAAGAAGACAGAAAAAAAACGTTGAAGTGTCTTGAAGAAGATCTAGTGTCCGCGACGACGAGAAGGAGGGAGGGGGGAGAGAGGGAAACAGTTTTTCAGTGAAGGTTTGAACAAACGTCTCAGATCTGAAGTTTCACATCTCAGAGTGATGCTGCGAATGTTATGGCTGCTCACGTCAATGTGATGATGATGCATTAACACTTTATTCCTGACCTTTGACCTTTAGTTTGAACCAGTCTCAGTTTAAACCGTCTCTACTCACAGTTTCCACCCAGATGGAGACGTCACGTGTGTTTGTTTCCTCGCCGTCATCCCTACAGTTCATTTATTACCTTTAATTATCGGTGCATGTTGTTTTAAGATCAGCGGGGCAGAGACGTGAGCTGCTCAGTGAACACAGTGGAGGTGAACGGTGCAGGTCCCTCATCAAATACACAATCCAACAACTCCACAACGCTCTGGTGGACAAGTTGTGACCTGCACATTCACCACGCTATGAGATAATAACACAACGTTACCACACAGAGTTGTTTTAGAGGGAAATTCAGAGACTGTTGTTGAAAAACTGTCCCTGAAGGCAACGTGCATCAGAGGTTTTGCATGAATTTCCCTCTAAAACAACTCTGTGTGGTAACGTTGTGTTATTATCTCATAGCGTGGTGAATGTGCAGGTCACAACTTGTCCACCAGAGCGTTGTGGAGTTGTTGGATTGTGTATTTGATGAGTTTGATGAGGGAAACCAAGAAATCCCATAATGAGCCTCCATAGCGTAGCTCTGAGCAGCTCACGGCTCTGCTCCGCCGTTCTAAAAATATCATGCACCGACAATTAAAGGTAACGAACCTCCTGCAATGGGCAAATTTGCAAAAATGTTGAACTATCCCTTTAAATAGTCAAACTTTGAACCTCCAACAACAAGTCGAATAAATATTTAAAGTGCAACAGTGCAAAACCGCTACAGCCGCTGCGCTGTCAGTGAGTCAATGGCGAGCAACTGATGTCATCGTGACAAAACAGTAGCAACAACACATTAAAGTATCTATACAGTAAATACTCTTTATTACATTATCACCATGTAAATCAAATAAATATGGATGTTTTTCCCGAAAAGTCTGGGACCAGCGGCGCGCTTCTGTTTTCAGTCCGATAAAACAAAAAAAGGTTTAAAAACAGGAGATGAGAAGCAAACAAGTGATAAAGAAACGAGAGCGAGAGAAAAGTGATGAAGAGAAGAAGAAGAAGAAAAGGAGACGAGACGAGAGGAGGAAAGAGTGATGAGTAACAGGAGGAGGAGGAGGAGGAAAACTAAAGAGCTGGAGGAGGAGGAAAGAAAACAAGGAGGAGGAGATGAAGAGGAGAGATGAAAGAGACACAAAGGAGGAGGAGGAGGAGGAGGAGGAGGAGGGAGAGGCTCCTCTTCTATCAGCAGATAAGAGGCAGAAATGGATGAATCCTATTGGCCGACGAGCTGCTCCAGCCTCTTATCTCCTCGCCTTCACCAACTCAGGACACATTTCATAGAAATTTGCGAAATCAGGAAAGCTGGGTATCGTGTCATCGATCACCGGGCGACGCGGCCCATACATCCTCCCGCCTTCACAATAAAAGCCACAATTGACACTTTTTTTTTTTTTTTTTTTTAGTTTCTTAGTAATTATCCTCAGCAGCAGCAGCTTCTGCGCGGCCGGTTTGTTCTCAAGGTCAAACAAACTTCAGAGTTTCACTCGCTCGTAAATCAGAGTCGGGGCGGAGGAAAAAGTTTGACTGTGACGGAAATAAAACGTGACGGAGCCGCGGATTTAACCCTTCACGTCACAGATCGGAGGCAGAAAAACACGGAGAGAAGGGAGGGAAACAGACACATGATGAACCAGACCGGAACCAGGTGAGTCCGGCCAATCAGAAACGAGTTCACAGCGGCGTCCGGGTGTTTTTTACTGCTGCTCTTTTAAAGGGATAGTTCACCCCAGAATGATATTTCACTCATTATTTAGCCGTGAAATGCGAAATTGTTCTGGAAAAAAAATTAAATAAGTCCATATTTCAAGCTTGTTTGCAGCGGAAGCTCCTCTTCCTTGTCCGCTGAAGTCTCGCGAGATTTACGTCGACGTCATTGCGATTAACTGACGCTAAAGTCTCGCGAGATTTGCGTCGACGTCATTGCAATTAACTGACGCTGAAGTCTCGCGAGATTTGCGTCTACGTCATTGCGATTAACTGACGCTAAAGTCTCGCGAGATTTGCGTCGACGTCATTGCGATTAACTGACGCTAAAGTCTCGCGAGATTTGCGTCGACGTCATTGCGATTAACTGACGCTGAAGTCTCGCGAGATTTGCGTCAACGTCATTGCAATTAACTGACGCTGAAGTCTCGCGAGATTTGCATCAACGTCATTGCGATTAACTGACGCTAAAGTCTCGCGAGATTTGCGTCGACGTCCTTGCGATTAACTGACGCTTAAGTCTCGCGAGATTTGCGTCTACGTCATTGCGATTAACTGACGCTGAAGTCTCGCGAGATTTGCGTCGATACCATTGCGATTAACTGACGCTAACGCAAATCTCGCGAGACTTGGGTGGACCCGGAAGAGGAGCTTCTGCTACAAACAAGCTTGAAATATGGACTTATTTAATTTTTTTCAGGACAATTTCGCATTTCGGGGCTTCAATACAAGACGGACATTACAGACGAGCAGCATGGAGGTATTTGGATGTTTTTTTGGTGTGTTTTTTTGTGACAAAGACAGTTGGTGTCCATTTGCAACCGTTACATGGACATGCACTGCTACGCCGAGACTCTGTAACTCAGAGAAGCCACGGAGGATCTGAAACTTCTCCCAGCCCTTTAGTCCACATGAGGGGGAGGAGATGATGAGTGAAATTTTAATTTTGAGTGAACTATCCCTTTAATGTTGTTAATGATCTGGTTTAATAAAGGTTAAAAAAAAATCTACATTTTAGAAAATAATACTGATCAATATTGTTATGTTGAAATATTTAGTGTTTACAGCTGGAGCGTGTGTGTGTTTATTATGACTGTATTAAAGTTCACATTAGTGATGATGTCATCGCGTTACATCAGCAGTTTCCTGTTGTTTGATGTAAAACTATTAAAACCACACATTTATATTTTATTTATGTGTGTGTGTGTGTGTGTGAGCAGCAAAGTTTGAATTAAACCATGACTCTGTGTGTGTGTGTGTGTGTGTGTGTGTGTGTGTGTGTGTGTGTGTGTGTGTGTGTGTGTGGCAGCCCTGTGCATGACAAACTGGTCCAATTTCAGTCGTGTCGCGGCTCCACGCTGATATTTGTCTCAGCGCTGTTGTTGTTGTTGTTGTTGCCCCCCCTCCTCCCCCCACTACCCCCCCTCCTCCTCTTTCTCTTTTTAGTTTCCTCTCAGATTTGAATCGGCCGGCGTAGAAGAGGAGGAGGAGGAGGAGGAGGAGGAGGAGGGGGGGGCGGGTTGCTCGGTCCATCCCTCCTCTGACAGCACAGAAATAATTACAGTACCCCCCCCTCCCCCTCCCCCCTGCCCCCCCCAGGCTGCATGGGGCTGTTATCAGCGGCTGAGGGGGTAGTTGATCAACGGAGGTCACTGTATCCTGACCGCGGCTGCAGCAGCAGCTCCAGATATGATAAATACAAGCTGAGGTTACGATGCAACAACACTGTTATCAGCTGCTGCTGCTGAGCTTCATCCTCTTCATCCTCCTCCTCCTCTTCATCCTCCTCCTCCTCCTCCTCTTCATCCTCCTCCTCCTCATCCTCCTCCTCCTCCTCCTCCTCCTCCTCCTCCTCCTCCTCCTCCTCCTCCTCCTCCTCCTCCTCATCCTCCCTCCTCCTCCTCCTCCTCTTCTTCTCTCCTCCTCCTCTTCATCCTCCTCCTCCTCCTCCTCCTCCTCATCCTCCTCCTCCTCCTCCTCCTCCTCCTCCTCCTCCTCCTCCTCCTCCTCCTCCTCCTCCTCCTCCTCCTCCTCCTCCTCCTCCTCCTCCTCATCCTCCTCCTCCTCCTCCTCATCCTCCTCATCCTCCTCCTCTTCATCCTCCTCCTCCTTCTCTTCTTCATCCTCCTCCTCCTCCTCTTCATCCTCCTCCTCCTCCTCATCCTCCTCCTCCTCATCATCCTCCTCCTCTTCATCCTCCTCCTCCTCATCCTCCTCCTCCTTCTCTTCATCCTCCTCCTCCTCCTCCTCCTCCTCCTCCTCCTCCTCCTCCTCCTCCTCCTCCTCCTCCTCTTCATCCTCCTCTTCCTCCTCCTCTTCATCCTCCTCCTCCTCCTCATCCTCCTCCTCATCCTCCTCCTCCTCCTCCTCCTCCTCCTCCTCCTCCTCTTCTTCATCCTCCTCCTCTTCCTCCTCTTCCTCCTCCTCCTCCTCCTCCTCCTCCTCCTCATCATCATCATCCTCTTCTCTCCTCCTCCTCCTCCTCATCCTCCTCTTCTTCATCCTCCTCCTCCTCATCCTCCTCTTCATCCTCCTCCTCCTCATCCTCCTTCTCTTCTTCACTCCTCCTCCTCCTCTTCCTCCTCCTCCCTTCTCTTCATCCTCCTCCTCTTCCTCCTCATCCTCCTCTTCTCTCCTCTTCCTCCTCCTCCTCCCTTCTCTTCATCCTCCTCCTCCTCTTCATCCTCCTCCTCCTCCTCCTCCTCCTCCTCCTCTTCTTCCTCCTCTTCATCCTCCTCATCCTCCTCCTCCTACTTCTCTTCATCCTCCTCATCCTCCTCCTCCTCCTCTTCATCCTCCTCTTCCTCCTCTTCCTCCTCTCTCCTCCTCCTCCTCCCCCCTGTGTTTGTGTCTGAGGAGAAAGTTAAAGCTGCGACGAGGAAACAACAGCAAGTCCAGTTATTTTAGTGAAACTGAGCTGAGATAATTAACACACCTCTTCTCTCCTCTTCCTCCTCCTCCTCCTCCTTCTCCTCTTCCTCCTCTTCTTCCTCCTCCTCCTCCTTGGTTTCAAGAGGAGGAGGAGGAGAAAAGAAGAAGAGAAGGAGGCGGAGGAGAGAAGAGAAGGAGGAAGAGGAGGAGGAGAGAAGAAGAGAAGGAGGAGAGGAGGAGGAGAGAAGAAGAAGAGAAGGAGGAGGAGAGAAGAAGAGGAGGAGGAAGAGGAGGAGGAGAGAAGAAGAGGAGGAGAGAAGAAGAAGAGAAGGAGGAGGAGAGAAGAAGAGGAGGAGGAAGAGGAGGAGGAGAGAAGAAGAGAAGGAGGAAGAGGAGTAGAGAAGAAGAAGAGAAGGAGGAGAGGAGGAGAGAAGAAGAGAAGGAGGAAGAGGAGGAGAGAAGAAGAAGAGAAGGAGGAGAGGAGGAGGAGAAAAGAAGAAGAGGAGGAGGAGGAGGAGAGAAGAAGAGAAGGAGGAGGAGGAGAAAAGAAGAAGAGGAGGAGGAGGAGAGAAGAAGAGAAGGAGGAAGAGGAGGAGGAGAGAAGAGGAGGAAGAGATGGAAAACAAGGAGGAGAAGGAGGAGGAAGAAAAGAAGGAGGTGAGAAAAAGAGGAGGAGGTGGAGGAAGAGGAAGAAGAGGAGGTGAAGGTGAAGGTGGAGATAACAGCTGCAGCTCCATTAACCTGGTGTAAACTGAGGTGAAGCAGGAACATGATTCTACCAGCAGTAAAATAAATACATGACATTAGAGAGAAGGGGGGGGGGGGGGAGGAGGAGGAGGAGGAGGTCACATGACTCTGCAGGTTAAACACTTTAAACAGCTTCACCCACATCACTGAGAGTGGAGGCTCCAGGACCGATCAATAATCTATAATCACAGCAGGTATCAGTGCTTCAATCTCTTATTAATTATCATCAATTATTTTTCAGGTTTAAGTTTAATAGATAATAATCACTTTTAGCCTCTTATTAATTATTCATATTATTATTAGTCTTTGTCTTTATTTGCTGCTGCTGATTTTCTACAAACCAAATAAACAATCGATCAGTTCAGAAAATAATCAATACATTATAAAGTTATATAAAATGTCTGAATAAACTCAACCTATAGTTTGTTTTTATATTTTTAATCATAAACTGAGTTTTTCTCCAGTTTTAAATCACAATTTTACCTTTTTATTTTTGTGGTATTGTAACTATTGATTATTGATCAGACGACACTGGTTTGTGCGTTAATGTGATTATTAACAGTAACAGTTTGATTCACACTGATGAAAACAACACACACAGGACACAGGAGGAGGAGAAAAGCCTCTTAATAAAGTGGAGGTGTGGAGAATAAGAAGGAAGAGGAAGATGCTGTGACAGCAACGATGCAAAGGAAGGAGGACGAGGAGGAGGAGTCCTGACAGCCAGCGCTGAGGAGGCTCAGTGTGTGTGTGTCTCTTCATTATGAGGAGGAGAAAACAAGAACAGGTGGTCAGGAGAGAAGAAGGAAGAGGAAGAGGAAGGAGGAGAGAAGAGGAGGAAGAGATGGAAAACAAGGAGGAGAAAAGGAAGAAAAGAAGGTTTTGATTTCCAAAAAGAGGAGGAGGTGGAGGAAGAGGAACTGTTTGAGGTGAAGGTGAAGGTGGAGATAACAGCTGCAGCTCCATTAACCTGGTGTAAACTGAGGTGAAGCAGGAACATGAAAGGCAGAAAATAAAACATGACATTAACTAGAACGTTATTGTTTTAACTCTCTAAAGGAGGAGGTCACATGACTCTGCAGGTTAAACACTTTAAACAGCTTCACCCACATCACACTGAGAGTGGAGGCTCCAGGACCGATCAATAATCTATAATCAGCAGGTGTCAGTGCTTCAATCACTTATTAATTATCATATTTTTCAGGTTTAAGTTTATAGATTTATCATCACTTTTAGCCTCTTATTAATTATTCATATTATTATTATTAGTCTTTATTCGCTGCTGCTGATTTTCTACAAACCAAATAAACAATCACTCGATCAGTTCAGAAAATAATCAATACATTATAAAGTTATAAAAAGTCATGTTTCACAATAAAATGTCTGAATAAACTCAACCTACAGTTTGTTTTTATATTTTTAATCATAAACTGACTTTTTCTCCAGTTTTAAATCACAATTTTACCTTTTTATTTTTGTGGTATTGTAACTATTGATTATTGATCAGATGACACTGGTTTGTGCGTTAATGTGATTATTAACAGTAACAGTTTGATTCACACTGATGAAAACAACACACGGGTAAACGCGTGGTAAAAGTTCATTTAAATCAGCTGTCAATCATATCAATATGTAGGATCGATGCTGTGACAGCAACGATGCAAAGGAACGCAACGCACGGCGCCGTCCTGACAGCCAGCGCTGCCTATAGCTCAGTGTGTGTGTGTGTGTCTTCATTATGACATCGGAGAAACTCTCACAACACACAGGTGGTCACAGCGACAGGAAGCAGGAAGTAGAAAAAAAGAAACAGGAAGCAGGAGATCGATGCTTCTCGTCTTCATCTGAACTCTCAGAAAATGAAGTTTTCATGTTTTGATATTTCCATAAACTAGAGGTTTTCATCCTTTCATAACCGTTTGAATAACTGAGAAATCCCTCTCAGATCAAACGTTACGGGCATTTTAATCTATTGAGACCAAAAAACTGAAAAGTGAGAAAACTGGCTTTAACTAGAACGTTGTTTTACAAAACATTAAACAACTTCAATCTGAACTGTTCATGACATGTCGGGGCTTCAACACAAGACGGACACATTACATACGAGCAGCAGGTATTTGGATGTTTTCTGGTGTCTTTTTGTTACAAAGACAGTTTGTATCCATTTGCAACTTTTATATGGATGCACTACTGAAATTTCATTTTTGGGTGAACTATCCCTTTAATTAGATATCGCCTTAGTTAAACATACAAATTGACAAAACTTGTGAAACAAAAATAATTGTCTTCATGATAAACTTTTAGTTTAGTTTCCTGGTGAAACGATCTGTTACCCTGCTGCTCATGTTGAATCGCCATGTTTGACGTCACCTCTGGGTCATTTGTGACCGTAGTTAACCGTAAACAAACACGAACGAACGTTTCCTGTGACGCAACTCTCGGCGGCGGGTAAATGCGTGGTAAAAGTTCATTTACAATCAGCTGTCAATCATATCAATCAATGTAGGATCGATAAGGAAGGACGGAACCACTGGTGATCATCAGGTGCAGTCAGACACCTGAATGACGCCGTTTGATTTCAAACTTGCGTCCCACTCTAAAGCGTCCCACCGGAAGCAGAGCGCACCTTAATGAGTTCCGCCCCAAAAAGTCAATAAAATAACCTAAATATAAAGGTAGGAACCATGAAAATAATAACAAAAACAACAGTTTAAACCTGAACTGCTGCCGATTCATACCTGACCTCCTCCACCTTCAGGATCTATAAAATTTAAATTATTAATTTAATTTAATTTAAACTACAGCATTGTATAGGCTGCCAGAGTTTGCTCAAATAATAATAATAAATTTAATTTCTAGTGCACTTTTCATCGGCAGGATCTCAAAGTTATAAATGTTAAAGCAAGGAAATAAAAACATGCTCAATAAAAACAATAAAACAAGGTTAAAATCAATTCATAATCAACATTCATAGGCCTTTCTGAATAAAAAAAAAAGCTAATTTACACCTGCTAATCAACACCACCACTTTACCTGAGCAGCACATCGGCTGCAGCTGCAGTCTGGAGTTTTAAACTTTAACGGTAGGAGCATTGGATTTCATTTTTTCCACTAAATTGCTTGAAATCCTCTTCACACCCCTGTTGCAACCAATTAATTGAATGCTTCTTCACGAAAATAAGTTACAAAAAATGTAGAAAATAAGTCTATCTATCTATCTATCTATCTATCTATCTATCTATCTATCTATCTATCTATCTATCTATCTATCTTAATATTAAATTATATAAAGATCAAACAACAGCCTATTTCAATAATCAACAGTCACATGGATGAGATACATTCCTTTATTATAATTAAAGTACTCAAACGTCTGCTCTGCTGCCGAACGTCACGCCAAACCAAGAGTTTAAAAAAATCTGCTCAGATAAAGCGTTTCATCATCAACATCATCATTTGTGAAAGTAAAAAACAAACAAAACAAATCAACTAAAAGTTTCCAAACATTATAAACAATCAATCAGGCTGCAAATAATGTGGAATAAAAAATACAAAGAGGAAGCGATGGACACAGTGTTACATGATTTCAGACTGAGGAGCGGTGGGGACGAAGGCTGAGAGGCAAAAAACAAAAACAAACAAATAAACAAAAAAACAACAACATCAAATGTTAAGAATTAAATGAAAAATTCCAGTTTTTAAATCAACTTGAATGTGAGACGAAGCTGCGGCTTCTGTTCATGATTAAAGTTTGTTGGATTTTATTCTGATAATTCACTGAAAATAACAAAAAACAACAATTTTCAGCCCTCAAGGATCAAACTGGACGGACACACAAAAACACAAACACACACACACACGCACTACACACACCACACACACACACCTGCAACTATACTCTTGCACATCATTTTAGTCTCCTTCAAAATAAAATCCTTCACCTGCAGTGAAAACAACTCCACTCAAAGCTGCCCGAAACTGAAAAAAAGCTAACTATGCTAACGAGTCGTCTCGTCGCTTCACTTCCTGTTAGATTTCAAAATAAAGTCTCGTCTTTGAAGCGAAATGTAAAGCGTCAGGAAGAAGAAAAACAGACGTTCAGTTACTCTGCTCTTGGATAAACATCAGTTCACTCTTTTACTTCCTGTCAACATCATTATTAATGAATGGTAGCCTATAGCCTACCTAATATGGGGGCGGGGCCAAAATGCTAATTAGCCAGCAGCTCTGAACTGAATCACGGTTTTTCTTCCTCTTTCGCTTTTGTTAGATCAAAGACGAGACGAGATGACAAAGAAAATGTTGCCTTCACTCACGATCATACAGCAACAACAACAACAAAAAAGAGAGAGGGCTCTTATTTTGAAAGGGACTGTGGGCGGGGGGGGGGGGGGCAAGACGACAGGAAGTACGAGACACATGAAAAGAGAGGATGCAGTCGGTCGTTCTTCGTTACTGACTCCAGGTCAGTTTCACAGCTCAGGTTAAAAAAAAAGAAAAAAAAAAAAGAAATACTTCAAAATAAAAGCACAGGTATTCTGGTGTAAAAGGACGTTGCCACGGTTACGAGAACAGCTGTTACATTCCACTGGAATCGGGCTTGGCTTTGGATTATTTATTATTATGAAACAGCTGACGGAGCGGCCGCGTGGCGTTCAGGGTCCTGTAGGAAAAGTTCATGTTCACATTCTTGGTTTGAAACACTGAGGTGAAAAAACTACAAAAAAAAACAAACAAAACTACAAAAAAAAAAACAATTCTGAAAAAATTTAAAAATGAAAGACGGAGAGACGTCAAAGACGATTCCCAGAGTGCATTGCAGCAGCAGACGTCGGTAAAGTTTCAGTCGGTTGAATGTTGATTTATTTTTCAGATCTGACTCTGAACTGCCGCCGAGGATCATGGGAACTGGAGTCTTCATGGATAAAGTATGGAAGCAATTTCATGCCAAGAAAACCAGAGGAAAATATTTAATAACCTCTAAAAAAAAAAAAACACTATGATGCAGCTTTTAGCAGATTTAACGACGTCTGAACATGTTTCTATATTTAATATATTTACTTCTTATTTCAGTTTTATTTAAATCACTTTGATCTTCTCAAAGCTTCTTTAACGATTCGTTCATGTTCTTCTTACAAATGCTGCTGTGAGGGATTTATACTAAAGTTTACCTTATTATTACTTAAATATTCTGAATTAAACGTTGTATTTTCTCTGTTTTTGACCTGAATCCACTCATCTGACAACTTTAACTGCTTTTATACAACATATTTATTTTTCTTGATAAACAGCTTTAGTGTCTTAACTATTTAATACTTCTTTTTTTAAATAATTAATATTGAGAATCTGTACTTCCTGTTTTGTATTTTCTTATTTATTTATTTATTTATTTTGGCAGGAATGTGCTTCCATACGTCCAAACACCAAACGGATAATTTTCTGACTTTATTCACAAACCTTGAGGTCGTTTTTTAAAAAAAAAACTACTAACGAAAAAAAACAACAACTGTCCAGTATAAATAAACAGAGTGAGATTCACTCTTTCATCCTTCACCTCTGACGATCTGATAAACAAACAAAATGCTCCGAAACAAAAAAACGTGTGAACCCGTGCTGCGTTCAGGTCACATAGATTTATGTTGGTGTAACTGTAGTGAATGGATCCAGTCCGGAGAACGTTTCCAGAGAACAATTTGCTGATAACAATTTTCTCCGACGGGACTTGAACGCAGCACGAGCTCAACAGAGAGAATAGAAAAACGTTGAAAATAGTTTGTTTTTTTTCGTTGAACTGCAGAAACGTCACTTGGAGCTGATTCGCTGCCTCACTTCTCTTCTTCTTCTTCTTCTTCTTCACTCTGGGCACAAACAGGAGGAGGGAGACCCAGGAGGACAGGTGCATTATGGGTAGTGTAGTTTGACTGGAGCCAGTCAGGACTGTCTGTTTGTGTGTCTGTGTGTGTCTGTGTGTGTGTGTGGAGCTCTATGAGATGGCCTTGGCCTCGGGTAAGAAGGCGTCCCAGTACTTTATCAGCTGCAGGAGAAGAAGAGAGCAACAAGTTTCACATGTAAAAGAAAAAATATTACTTTGTTTTTCAACGTCAAATAAAATAACAACACTGCTCTAATAAAAATACAAACTCTACTTCTGGTTCAATCTAGGTTCTGATTTACAATAATTATATTTTGTTTTTGTGACACACAAATAAAATTTTTGTTTTTGGTGACAGGGGCAATGTCCTCAGAATAAAATACACTGGTCTCGCATTTAGGCTTCCAGTTACGGTAACTCCTATCAGAACAAAACACAGACTGACAGTGCTCTAATGACTTCCTATTTGGTGTTTCTATAGATTTTTAACGCTGGATAAAACATCGGTCCGTTCTATGGATAATGACACGATGAGCTGTTACCTGCCTCCTCCCTGTTGTGTTTTCTGAACCTTTTTAATAATCAATCGGTGGATAAATGGATTTCATATACATGTTAGGATGGGTGTATTTTTGATGATGATTGTTTTGACAGCGGAGGCTGTGAAGTCCTTCACTCTCCCTGGAACAAGCTACAAGTCATTTATTATGCTGTTAAATGGAAACACAAACATGTTAGCAATGGTCTGGTATTCTGTTGTTGGTAATCCTACATATTCAACCTTTGAAGGAGAAAGAAAAGGGACATTACAGGATGCTAAACAACTAGGTTCTCGGACATCCAAAACATCATCATCAATCAGATTCTCATACTAAAAAAAACATCGTTTTTCATTCAATCACTGAGTTTTTCAGTGATTTCCAGGCATTGTAAAACAGTAAATTTCGGTTGTGTTTTCGGAATCCTTCCAACATGGCGGAGAGGGGCGGGGCTTTGAGTCGTGACGTCAACTCCTCACTCTCAATAGGCTGTATCATAATTTTAGAAAAGTTGGTTGACTGACAGATTATAATAATAAAACAGACATTATAATAAATGATCAACTTTACGCTGTTGTTTACATCATGGCGTCCCATCACTTACATAATTACTTGCTGTGCTATGCTATGTGCCATGATTAAAGGATAAATGCGTATATAATGACACGATGAGCTGTTACCTGCTGTTGTGTCTGAACCAGTGATTCCAGGTATTTGATGATGATTGTTTTAAAGTCCTTCACTCTCTCTTTCTGTGGAAACACAAACATGTTAGATGACGTGGATGTAGGTTCTTCATCATCATCATCATCATCATCATCATCATGATCTCGTGTTCTCACCTCGAACCGGCTCACTTCTTTACGGATGGTTTTAGAGATTTGTTCAAACTCTCTCTCTCCCTGCTGAACTTTCCCCTCCAGCTGGAAGAAAGAAAAGAAAAGAAAAGACAACGTTTATAATCCAGACCAAGAGCCGCGTTTCAGTTTTACGCATTTTTAACTCTGACCCTCAAACGCATCATCATCGTCAACTCTAAATTTCAAGGAAACAAGTAATAAATATTAAAATAGATATTATAATAAAGGCAGAAATGATATAAATGTTGAAATCTTTAGTCATATTCAATGTTTTCCTGTGTGTAAACAACAATATAATTATATAAAAATGTGATTTTATTACTATTTTGGCAACAACAGAGTAATTAGGAATTAGAAATAATCGTTATAGTTTGATATATAATTAATTTAAATGTGGTTTAGTCTCGTTTTCTGGTCTGAACTGGATCAGAGTCGAGCTCTTCGTCTTCACATCAAACTGATTAGTTGATGTTACTGGTCGTTAGCGAGCGGCGTGGGACGCAGCGGCGCGGCGTGGGACGCTGCGGCGCGGCCGAGCCGTTCACCAGACTCTAACTGGAGCTGAAGGAACGATGGAGGTTTAATCAGAGCCGTTAGTTCATAAATAAATGTTTAAACTGAGCTGCAGCTGCCGAGCCATGCAGGTGAAACACATCAACCAGTCTGTCTCTTTGTGGACGTTTACACTTCAAATACTTTGTCTTTTTTATAAATGTCTGACTTTGAGGAACTGATTGTAAAATAAACAGACAAACTGATTCATGTGACAGAAAAACAACAAACATGAAGGAGATGATTCAATGAGGCAAATAAAGAAGGTGTGAAGCTACAGACGAGACACAGACAGAGACACAGACAGACGGAGACAGACAGACGGAGACAGACAGACTGTCCTACCTCCTCAATCTCCTGGTGCAGGAAGGCGTGGCAGGGAAAATGCAACAAAATAATTTAAGAGGCTGGAAAAACAAAACGCTCAGAGAGAAACAGAGAAACAAACCATAGAAGAAGAAGAAGAATAGAAAGAAAAAGGAGGAGAAGATCCTGAGACACTGAATCTTCTCGTTTAAACCTCAGTTTCATTCATTTATTCAAATAAACCGAGACAAAAACACTGTTTGTTTTTCTATAACCAGATGTTTGTGTTTAGTGTCGATCTAAACATCTGCTTCCTATTTCAGTTTTCATTTCCCTCCTTTTCAGTCTCTCATTTAATTCTCTATTATACAGGTTATAAATAATAATAATAATTCACAATATTCGGTGTTTAACAATATGTTTAACCGACCTCTCAGTCTCTGGCTGCTGTGTGTGCTCGCTGCCCACAGGGGGCGCTGTGGTGCTCTGAGCAGCAGAGACCCTGAACGCACCACAGAGAAGCAGAGAGAGGAGATGGAAAACTACAACTCTTCTCATGAATCAGCCCTTCAAAATAAAAACACAGGAGAAGAAAATAAAGTTTTTTGTTTGTTTATAAAACTTTATAATTCTCCAACCGTGTCATTGTTTCTAAATGTTTTCACTGTCCTGACGATGATGATGCTCTTTCAGAATAAAACTCAAACAAACAGCAGGAGGGAAGCGGATCTCCCTCCACAGAGCGCTGCGGTTTCCTCCTCAGGCTGTGGACAGTGAACGCCTCGCTGCCCGAGGAGCTTTTCTCTCTGACGTTGATCTTAAATCTGCAGCAGCAGCAACAACAACGTGGAGTGAAAAACTCTTTTCTCTGGTTCCTCGTCTCTCTGTTCGCTTCCTGTCGACGGCGTCAACACCGCAACCAAAACCGAGTCCTGACAGGCCGACAAACCCTCGTCTGCCCCGAATAAATGTTGGTTGTAACTCTACTGCGATCTGTCCTCGTCTGCAGCTCCTGACAGCCTCACCCCCCCCACCCCCCTCCCCCCCCCCCTCGCCTCTCAAACCCTCACATCCTGCAGCTCCTCTGCTCTGATACACAGACCCCCGACCGTGTGTGCGTGTCTGTGTGTGTCTGTGTGTGTGTGTGTCTGACAGATGGAGGATGAATTTGTGCGGTGACGCTCTAATAAAGTACTTTTCTCTTCTTCTTCTTCTTCGTCTTCTTCTTCTCTCGCTCTCGTTTGTCGTCCGTGTGAAGTCGGAGAGAAGAAAACAACAACGCTCAGTTTTCACATGACTGAGCGGCGAAGGTGCGTTTGTTTAACCGGGCCGGACGCACCAGACACGGAGAGAGAGGAGGGGTGGAGTTAACGTCTACTACACTACTACTATTATTATTATCATTATTATTAATGTTAATATTAAACCTGTAGCCTGATGGGTAATTATCAATATCGTCCACTTGCCAGACCATAGGGCCTCATTGTGAACCCAGAAATGTTGAGTACCCTAAAGTTTTATGTTAGAAATATATAGTATGGGTCCCCAGTATTCAGAAACTGCCGGATGCTAACTTGTAAATATTGGGCAATTAGCCCAATTTGAATTTTGAAAATGTCAGAAATTGATTTAGCATCATCAGTAACCCCTAAAACCACACTAATATTGCCCAAATCAGTCAAGAAGTTGTCATAGCAATTATGCTAATGTGTGCTAATTATGTCAATTATGCTAATTGTCCAATATATATAGGTTAGCAGAAGATGAGTTTCTGAAAAATGAGGATCCATAAAAAACTGTATAAATAGATTAAATAGATAATCAAAAAATAGTTGTATGTCCAACCAGCATGCTCTAAAACTTCAAAGATTTGGCTTGAATTACATCAAAATTAGCCCACTGGCGGTTAAAATCTGGTCACTTCCGGTTTAGACGGCCATTTTGACTTTTGAAAATGTCAGAAATGGATTTAGCATCATCAGTAACCCCTAAAACCACACTAATATTGCCAAGATCAGTCAAGAAGTTGTCATAGCAATTATGCTAATGTGTGCTAATTACGTCAATTATGCTAATTGTCCAATATATATAGGTTAGCATCCGGCAGTTTCTGAATGCTGAGGATCCATACTATATATTAGTATATATATATTTACCCATACTATAGTTGTATGTCCAACCAGCATGCTCTAAAACTTCAAAGATTTGGCTTGAATTCCATCAAAATTAGCCCACTGGCGGTTAAAATCTGGTCACTTCCGGTTTAGACGGCCATTTTGACTTTTGTCAGAAATGGATTCAGTATCATCAGTAACCCCTAAAACCACACTAATATTGCCCAGATCAGCCAAGCAATTGTTGAAATACTGCCTATATATAGGTGATTATGCTAATTATGCTAATTTCCCAATATTTACAAGTTAGCATCCGGCAGTTTCTGAATACTGGGGACCCATACTACATATTTCTAACATAAAACTTTAGGGCACTCAACATTCTCATTTTTGGCAAGTAGACTAATATGTCAATGATGATTTAAAACTCCTGTGACGCATGTGTTTGTTTAGAATTAATATTAACATTAATATTTTTACAGTGACGTGAATAAAACCATAAAATAAATAAGATTTAAACCTTAATTCTCCTGTGTTCTTTGAACGTTACATTAAAACCTACATAGTAATGATGTAAACGACAGTCATGATGGGATGGATCACCTCTTTGATCTCGTCCTTGGCCTGCTGCAGCTTGTCTGGTTTGTTGGTGAACTGCAGTTTGGCTTCAGCCTCTCGTTTCTTCTGCAGCAGCATCTGACTGTCCTGCCACTTCTGCCACGTCTTCATCCGGTGGTCGAACACACCCTGCACGCACACACGCACACACACACACACACACACACACACACACACACACACACACACACACACACACACACACACACACACACACACACACACACACACACACACACACACACACTGTTAACATACACATCAATATCATCAATATCTGTTTTGATAATATGCGGATGATGCCTTTAAAGGTCCCGTATGATGCTGCTCCAACCATATTGTATTCCTAGTGTACTGAACCCTAGTAAGTCCTGGACCTGGACCTGGACCTGGACCCTAGTAAGTCCTGGACCTAGACCTGGACCCTAGTAAGTCCTGGACCTGGACCTGGACCTGGACCCTAGTAAGTCCTGGACCTGGACCTGGACCTGGACCTGAACCCTAGTAAGTCCTGGACCTGGACCTGAACCCTAGTAAGTCCTGGACCTGGACCTGGACCTGGTCCTGGACCTGGACCTGAACCCTAGTAAGTCCTGGACCTGGACCTGGACCTGAACCCTAGTAAGGCCTGGACCTGGACCTGAACCCTAGTAAGTCCTGGACCTGGACCTGGACCTGAACCCTAGTAAGTCCTGGACCTAGACCTGGACCTGAACCCTAGTAAGTCCTGGACCTGGACCTGGACCTGAACCCTAGTAAGTCCTGGACCTGGACCTGGACCTGGACCCTAGTAAGTCCTGGACCTGGACCTGAACCCTAGTAAGTCCTGGACCTGGACCCTAGTAAGTCCTGGACCTGGACCTGGACCTGAACCCTAGTAAGTCCTGGACCTGGACCTGGAGCCTAGTAAGTCCTGGACCTGGACCTGAACCCTAGTAAGTCCTGGACCTGGACCTGGACCCTAGTAAGTCCTGGACCTGGACCTGGACCTGGACCCTAGTAAGTCCTGGACCTAGACCTGGACCTGGACCCTAGTAAGTCCTGGACCTGGACCTGAACCCTAGTAAGTCCTGGACCTGGACCTGGACCTGGACCTGAACCCTAGTAAGTCCTGGACCTGGACCTGGACCTGAACCCTAGTAAGTCCTGGACCTG
Organism: Decapterus maruadsi; assembly: GCA_030347415.2. NCBI lineage: Eukaryota > Metazoa > Chordata > Actinopteri > Carangiformes > Carangidae > Decapterus > Decapterus maruadsi. Next base: position 30,810,417 of record CM064895.1, read on the forward strand.
GACCTGGACCTGGACCTGAACCCTAGTAAGTCCTGGACCTGGACCTGGACCCTAGTAAGTCCTGGACCTAGACCTGGACCTGGAGCCTAGTGCGTGGTGGAGCTGGTCCTGGACCTGGACCTGGACCTGAACCCTAGTAAGTCCTGGACCTGGACCTAGACCTGGACCTGGACCTGAACCCTAGTAAGTCCTGGACCTGGACCTGGACCTGGACCCTAGTAAGTCCTGGACCTGGACCTGGACCTGGACCTGGACCCTAGTGGCTCCAGCTGGTCCTGCGTTACCTTGACGGCGGTGATGAGGCGGACGTAGTCTCCCAGCAGCTCAGAGAAGAGGTAGAAGTCTGCGTTGGCCTGGTCCTGGTGCAGCGTGTCGATCTTCTCCTCCACCTCCGCCAGCTGCGACAGGGCGCGAGACAGAGCCGTGTGGTCCTCGCTGTTCCCCAACATGGCCGCCGACTTGGCGAACTGCGCCGTGTTGACGGACAGCTCTGCACAGAGAGGGAGGGAGGGGGTGGGGCTTAATAGGGTCAGTGCAGGATTTGGACCATAGAAGAAGAACGAGGAGGAGGAGGAGGAGTAGAAGAAGAAGAAGAAGAAGAAGAAGAACGAGGAGTAGAAGAAGAAGAAGAGGAAGAAGAAGAAGAAGAACGAGGAGTAGAAGAAGAAGAAGAAGAACGAGGAGTAGAAGAAGAAGAAGAGGAAGAAGAAGAACGAGGAGTAGAAGAAGAAGAAGAAGAAGAAGAAGAAGAACGAGGAGTAGAAGAGGAAGAAGAAGAAGAAGAACGAGGAGTAGAAGAAGAAGAAGAAGAAGAACGAGGAGTAGAAGAAGAAGAAGAGGAAGAAGAAGAAGAAGAACGAGGAGTAGAAGAAGAAGAAGAAGAACGAGGAGAAGAAGAAGAAGAAGAAGAAGAAGAAGAAGAAGAAGAAGAAGAAGAAGAAGAAGAAGAAGAAGAAGAAGAAGAAGGAGAAGAGCAGCTTCGTACCTTTTCTGTGACAGACCAGGGACTCGACGCTGCCGTGAAGTTTCCTCAGCTGAACGTCCAGGTTTTCAAAATGTTGCTGCTTCTCCTCAAACCACTGAAACACAAACATTCATTCATTCATTCATTCATTTATTAGTAACACTGTAAAATTTAAGACGACCAAAAATAATGAGAAGAAGAAGAAAGTCAAGTTCTATATTTCTTCATCTCTTTCTTTTCTTTTATCCTTCCTTCCTCATTTCAATATTTCCTGTCTTGTGTCACTTCCATTCATCCCTCCCTCCCCCTCCCCCTCCCCCTCCTCCCCCCCCCCTCCTCCCTTACTCACGGCGTCCGACTCGTTCATCTTGATGGTCATCTTGTTGACGGCGTCCGCGGCCTTGTTGACCATCCTCAGCAGCCCGGCGCTGCTCAGGGCCTGAGTGCTGACGGCCCGCGGCAACTGGACAACACACACACACACACACAACACAAACAAACACACACACAAACACACAAAGAGTCAGTGGTTTTATCTTTCATTGTGACCTTTGACCTCCGCTGATCTGAGCTCTGACACTCTCTTCTTCTTCTTCGTTGTTTTATTGACTGTTGTTGAGTCGCCATCACTTCCTGTGGGACTTTTCACACTAAAAGCCTTTCAGCAGCGTCTGGTCGGGCTTTTAATTTGAAACATCAGCAAGAAAAGTTTGAAAAGTTTCACTGACGCTGAATTTACCAACAACAAGTAAATCCATCATCTGTTTTATCTAGTTTTATTTTATTAGTGACCTTTTCTTCGTCTGATTATTTTTTTTGTCGTTTCATATTTTGGGATTTTTTTCTGCTATTTCTCTTTTTTTCTTGCATCAGATCTTTGGCTTTTATTTTTCTAACATTTATTTTTATCCTTTTTGTTTTGTTTTGTCTGTTTCTCTTTAATTTCACTGATTTCTTTCACCAGATTATTATTTTATTTAGTTTATTTGAAAATATCTCTTTATTCTAATATTGTATTTGTTTAGGTTTTTATTTATTCTTTCATGTTTTCTGGATCTTTTTTCTTTTACACTGTGTTTTTGTGTCCTGACGCTTCACTTCAGTCTGACGTTGTTGTTTCTCTGCCTCGGCTGCAGAGTGAAGAGTTTCTCCCTCGGTGTGTGATCCTGAGTTAAAATAAAGGTTGAACGACTGAACGAACGTTTTCTTTCTCCTCTTTCCGTGTCTTCGTTTAATCTCTCTCTTCTTTTCTCTCCTCTCCTCTCCGATCGTCACATTTAATTCGACACTTTCTGTGCAGAAACAACTTCGGCTCCGTGTCCGACTGAAAACAGCCTCATTCCTCTTCATTTTGGAAAACTTTTTTTCTCTCTCTCTCTCTCGCTCGCTTTCCTGGATGTACAAGGTTTTCCTCCGACGCTGCAACACATTTGCCACCGACTCCAAATCTCATTTAGCAGGGGCGGCGGCGGCAGCAGCAGCAGCCGGGGGACGGCGGCTCGGTCCCCGGGGCCCTCGCTGACGGAGGGACGAGGCTAAATGAGCAGAGGCGTGGGGTAAAAATAGCTTTAAATTGCAGCTTGGTCCCATTTGTCCCCCCTCCCCTCCCTCCTCCCCCCTCCCTCCTCCCTCCCTCCCTTTCTTCCTCTGGTTGTGTTTCATTAAGCGGGCCGGACGGACCGACACGCTCGGTCAAGCGTTGGAGCGATTCATCTGTTAAAGCGGTGACACGAGGCCATTTATTCTGGACCCAACGTCTGCCAGGTCCCTCACACAGCAATCCCACTAACAGTCAGGTGGGTGGGGGAGGAGGGGGGGGGCAGGGGGGAGGAGGGAGGGAGGGAGGGAAGGAGGAGACGAAATGTTACAGAGGATTTAGTTGGAACGGACGATAAAGTGAGGAAACAGGAAACTCGGCAGCCTCTAGGAGCCGGAGGAGGTTTTCAGATACGCCGACGATGACGTTCAATTTCTCTACAAAAAAAAACACAACGTCATCAGGTTCGGATCAGATTTATTCTGAACTCTTGACCTCTGAACCTTCTCCAACCTGCAGCTGCATGTCCAGTAAACATCTGGTTTCAGCCGAGACCTGCAGAAACCGGCACAAGCTCATTCAGCGAGGCCGGTTTCAGGTTTTAGTGGCGTTTCTCTCTCTAGGCTGGGAGCTACAGCATGCACCTGTCTCTACATTACCCATGGTGCATCAGTGCCCTTTGGGTTTTATGTTGTATTCAGACTTGAGGTTGAACAGTCGCTATGAGTTCATCGTCCGATTGCCCGCGTGAACAGGGTTAGCGATATGAAATCCTGTTACTGAATTGCTTGAAATCCTCTTCACGCCCCAAATGCAATCAATTAATTTAATACTTTGTCAAAAAAAGACAAAGAACACCATCCAAATCAGTCAAGTCAATTGGATCGCGGAGTGTCAATCGCTACTCGTCTGCATGCTTTGGTCTTCAGCAGGCTACGATGCAGAAAAGACAACGCCAGGAATCCAACGTACGACGCTCCCAATCCAATCCAGCAGGTGGCGATGCATCCTTTTACCCTCCGTTGGAGCAACCCAGCGTGAGCGAAGCTGCTTTCCAGGACACTGTCGCGTTCCTGCGCTCTGGAGGCGGGGCTTCAGAGAGAAGTCTGAAACTTGCAATTTCAAAATGTGGCCTCCTTGTTCCATTTTTCCAGGATCCCATATGTAGGTCGGGGGATGCTTTGGCCTTCAGCAAGTTACGATGCGGAAAAGACAATGCCAGTAATCCAACGTACGACACTCCCAATCCAGCAGGTGGCGATGCATCCTTTTACCCTGGACTTCAGGGTCCCCTACGTAGGGTAGGGGATCCTGGAAAGGAGTAGTTGAGTCCGGCACTTCAGGTTTCATTTGACGGGATTCATTTTACGGATTCAGACCAGGGAGGAGTTTTTACGTTTGTCCTGAGGTTTTGAAGTCGCCATGATTTTATTTTAAAAGTTTAAAGAGCCGTAAACCAGGACACACGCTCCGCCAAGAGGTTGGAAACGGCCCAGAACGCTTAAAAGACCGTTATGTTCCACTTGTCCACATGTGATTAAATTCTTCTTCAGGGATCAGACTGACTGACGTCTACATCTGGATCAGGATCTAAAATCAGACTTGTGTTCTGTCGTCCACTTCCTGTTTCCACCTGCAGCCCAGCGAACACCCAACATGTCGCTGTCAGATGTTGTTTTCAAGGCGTCGGATGTTGGATGGAGATGAGATTAGATCTGACGCCCGGAGCTACGACTCGCCTGGATGGAGGTCGTTGTTATTATAGGTTGTTGGGTTTTTTTTTTTTTTTTTTGTGTGAAAATGAAGACGTATCAGCGCTGACGTAACCTGAACAACCCACTGAGCAGCTGATTCCCTGCGCTGATAAACCAGAGGCCCAGAGAAAATGAGAGGAAGTGATTGATCGTCTGTTTCTGCTTCCTGGCATTAGCCTGATCTCTGCAGACAGCTGTCCGCTTAGCGTTAGCTAGGCGGCGTGGATCTGCGATGACCTCACCCCCTTTTTAACACAGATGACCCGTCCACATTAAACACGAACCGAGAGCAGCGATAAGGGTCGTTTATTAATTTTTTTTCTTCGTCTCTCATGTTCTTACGATTGTTAAATTCAATCGTGAGCATGTCGTGCTTCACATCACAGTTTATGGGACCATAATGAGTCAGGACAGTTACAGCTTTGTGCACTTTGTTATAATTCGATTTTTTGTTTTTTTGTTTTTTTTAAATGTGGACGATTTAGTGAACTTAGAAAAACAAAAAACTTTTGATCAACTGGATCAGATATGATGTGTCCCGAGGTGGTGGCGTGACAGCCCCCATGAGTCATCGGGGTCATCGGGAGCAGCGACGCTTTTCCCTCTTGACGAAATCGAGTTTGCAGTTCCCTTTTAAGTTAATTAACTTTTTTTTTATTGGAAGCAAATGGACAGAAACAGTGGAGCCGAGAGACAAAGACGAGACCCCGAAGTTTCACTGCAAACAAACTTTGAATTTGATCGAACGGATTTAAATCGACATTTAACCCGACGAACCTGAATGTAGCTTTATTCGTTTTTTTTTGTTTGTTTTTTTTAACATTTTAACGTCAACGTGTGATTATAAAGCAGCTCTAGGTTCTATATTAATACTGTGAAAGTATCAAAGCCTCAGTCCACAGAGAAATGCACACAGCCTGTATTCAGAAACTGAGCCTTAAAACCAGCCGTTAGGACTTCCTGTCACTTTGTGATGTCACAACTAAGCCCCGCCCCCTCACCACCTGGACCCACCATCCATCCAACAACCTGCAGGATTTTGGTTCCTCTGAGTGTTTTATTCTGAAATCTGCTCTATTTTCATTGTGATCAATCAGAAAACAGTCAGCCAATCAGAAGAGAGGCTCAGAGCCTCATCCTCTCTTCTGATTGGCTGACACCGACCTGTTGTTTCTAGAGCTCCAGAGAGAAGCTGAAAGAGAGAGGAGATGTAAAAACTACACTGAGATGGTTTTTTGATTTTTCTCATGGATCAGCCCTTCAAAATAAAAGCACAGGAGAAGAAGAAGAAGAAGAAAATGTGTAGCTGTGATGCGTTTGAGTGCATCTGGTTAAACGTGTGTTGTTGTTGTTATTTACATCTGAGCTCTCCAGGAACTGCAGGACGTCAGGATCCTTCAGCAGGACGGGATGCTTCACGGTCCTCATCAGGTACCTGAAACACACACACGAGACGTTTTACAGCCCCGTGATGTCGTTCCTCCTTCGCTGCATGTTGTCGTGGTAACAAGCACCGAGACTAGTGGCTGATAATCTGAGCTTTCTCCACTTCCTGTTTCATGTGGGGGGGAAAAAAAACCAAAAACGTGTTTGTTGTCGAGGAAACACAGTTTTCATTAATGTAAACGTTTGTCCTCATTAACCTGGAACTGTGTGTGTGTGTGTGTGTGTGTGTGTGTGTGTGTGTGTGTGTGTGTGTGTGTGTGTGTGTGCATCAGCGTGTAGTTCTGCAGCTCTGAGCTCCATCAGCTGTCACTGGCTGACCTTCCTGTCAATCAAACACCATCAGAAAAGGGCAGCAGAATGTCAGCCCCGCCCCCCACCACTCCCCCCCCCGCCCGCCTCCTCTCTCTTCAGCACACACACACACACACACACGAACACACACACGCGACCATGTGTGTTTGATGATGATGTATCTAATATTTGTGGTTTAACCTTTTGGCCTGTAAAGTCCTGACCAGGTTGATCTTTAACCACGACTGTGAACACACACACACACACACACACACACACACCGAGTCAGTCACCTGAACATCTCCGTTGTCGTGTGCTGCCATGGCGACAAGCTGAGGATTTTAAAATGCCACCTGTTCTCTGAGTGTGTGTTTGTGTGTTAATAAAGTTTTGAATTTTGAATCAGATCAATTTAAATAATAATGAGATGTTAATTAATGCAGAGAAACTAGTTATGATTCCCAAATGTCAGAGTGTTCCTGAACGCACCACAGAGGACAGATATAAAACCATCAGAGCTCCATGATGATGAAGATGATGATGATGATGATGATAATGATGAAGATGAAGATGACCCACCTCTCCAGCGCCGACCTCCTCTTCTCCACGAACTCGTTGGACGACTGGTCCTCCTTCCCCACCTTCACCTTCGTCATCCCTGTGGACGAGGAGACGAGTCAGCGTGATTGACAGGTCGTCTGAAGGACCGCCCACTTTACTGTCAATGGTTCTCAAAGTGGGACTTGAGAGGGTCCCAAACTTTTTAAAAGAAATTTTACCTGTTTTTTCTGGAATTTTTTTTTTTTACTTTATTGGGAGAATTTTTTACCACTTTTTTCTAGATTTTCTTTTGAGAAAATTTCTAGAAAATTTTAAACTTTTTTTTTTTTTTTAAGAAATCTTACCACTTTTTTCTAGAACTTCTTTGTGGAGAATTTTTTTTTACCACTTTTTTCTAGAATTTTGTAAAACTTTTTTTTTTTAAAAGAAATCTTACCATTTTTTTTCTCGAACTTCTTTTTTTGGACAATTTTTTACCACTTTTTTTCTAGATTTTCTTTTGAGAAAATTTATAGAAAATTTTAAACTTTTTTTTTTAAAGAAATCTTACCACTTTTTTTCTAGAACTTTTTTGTGGAGAATTTTTTTTACCACTTTTTTCTAGAATTTTGTATTTTTTTTCTCGAACTTCTTTTTTTTTGACAATTTTTTACCACTGTTTTCTAGAAATGTTCAAACATTTTTAGAGAAATTGTACCATTTTTTTCCCTGAAATTTCTCTACAATATTTCCACAAATTCACACCATTGGCCCTAGTTTAAACGTATACATGGACTAAAAAAGTAAAGTCATTACATCTCAGAACAAATATTTGTGTATTTCTGGTGTTTGCTTCAAAACTTTGTCCAATGTGAGTCCCTGGTCTAATTTGTATTGATTCAGGGGTCTTTGATGTAAAATAGATGGTTTGAGAACCACTGAACGATGGTTCTCAAAGTGGGTTCGGGGACTTAAGAGGTCCCAAACTTTTTCTTGAAATTTTCCTACTTTCTCTAGAATTTTTTTTTTTTTAAGAAATTTTATTTGGTTTTTCTAGATTTTTTTTTTACTTTTTTTTTTTTTTTTTAAAGAAATCTTACCACTTTTTTCTAGAATGTTTTGTTCTTAAAAACAAAACAAAAAAGTACAAAAAAATAGCAGGATTTTCAAAATAAAAGCCCTCTCCACAGACATTTCCTTCTTCACATAATTAGGTAATTTGCTCTTATTTACATAAAGGCTCTGAAAACAGTCGTAATGTGATGCTACAGTCCAGCGTCTTGGAGGGTTGACAGTTTCACCAACTTACCCACGATGCTTTTCTCCGGCGCCGGGGGGACGATGTAGCCTATGTGCAGGTACTTGGAGGCGAGTTTACTGTGCAGACCCAGGAAATCACTGAAACGTCTCTTTACAGAGAACTCGTCACGCTTGAACAGAGACATGGAGGTCTGAGCCGAGAGACACACACAGAGAGAGAGAAGGGGGGGTTTAATTATATAATATAACGTCATGTAATATAATAGAATATACAGTCATGGAAGAAATGAAGAGACAACTTTCACAAGTGTTTCTTAAAAGCATCTCTACATGTATTACAGTCATTCTTTTCTTTTCTTTTTAAAACATCAACACAAACACAACTCCTTCTACTTAATGAGACACTGATGAGGTCATCACCTGATGATGTCATCACCTGAACCACATCTGGTTTTATAGGAAGATTATAAAAACCACTGCTGGGACTGATTTATAAACTCTTCTTGAGTTAAAATATTGTTGCTGTGTTCTTCAGGAATAAATATCAACATTTCAACAAACATCAACGTTTTCTTTGCATTATTATTATTATTCAAGGTTTGAAAATACTTGATATTTCTGTTATTTAGACTAATTTAATCATTAGCCAATAAAAGATCTAAATGACAATATTCTTTTTTCAATTTTGGGAGAAATGTTGTTGGTAGTTGATAGAATAAAACAAATAAAATTAATTTAATCTGACTCAAACACATACCTATAAATAGTAAAACTAGAGACACTGTTCACTTTGGGAGTGGTCTCTTAATTTTTTCCATGACTGTAGTATAACATGATATAATATAATGTAGTATAACATAACATAATATAATATATAATAAGATAATAGGGCCATTCTCAGTCATAATAGAAGCCAACAGATAAATAATATGTGAAACATAAATTAAACAACTGATAAATTTAAAACACACTAATTAACATAATATGAATATTCATGAGGCTCATGATGGAGGATTTAGCTGTGTGTCTGTGTTTACAAACATCTCACCAGGTGAATTGTTTTGGAGTTAACGACCCTCTGAGGACTTTGTAGTTGCCATCCCAGGCTGACAGAAACGTCGAGAAAAAGACTGATTTTCTGCCTTCATGTCTCGCATTTCTTATTCTGAAAAACACAGCTCCTATCAGACACAAGACACGGATCAACGGTGCCCTAAGGTTTAAACCCTACAGGACACGGGCAGTTTTAAAACATCGGTCCGTTCTGCTCCTCTCGAAAATATTTGTATTGGAGTCAATGAGGCGAAGAGACAGATCGCTAATTCAAATTCTGTAAGTTTCATTGTGGGAGACACAACAAGTTTCAAAACTATGTTTTGTAAATTGTGTCCAAGAGGAGTTTATTCAGGAGTTTTTCTGGGCTCTCCTCCCACTCATATTTACACACGGACGTGCAATACACACCCATTATAATCTCATAATTTCTCCAAAAATGTGATGATGATGATTTAACCTATCAAAACGTGGAGTAATCAATACACAAGACTTGTGTCACCCACTTTGCCTGAGCAGTCGGACACCGACTTATGTTCATGTGGACTGTTGAGAAAAGTAATAGCACCCCAATCCCGATCAGGACGCAGTCCTGCCCTCCTCCTGCAGGACTAGCGAACCGAAAATCGTCCGGAAGATGAAAAATAATCTGCACGGAGGGGGGTGAAAAATGGCCGGTGCCCTAATTAAAAGACACTAATTAACATAATATGAATATTTAGGCCATGATGAAGGACATCTCACCACTTTGATGACGACAACGACTGAAAACCTTTATTGACTCAAACTAAAGAAAAGAAGGTTTAAACCTCAGACCGGATCGACTGGTTTCACGTCCTCGTGTTTTATTTACCGTCTCATATTTACACACGGACGAGTTAGTGATGATGATGATGTCAGAGCTCACACTCACCCACTTTCTCGGGGTCGGACACCGATATGTTCATGTCGAACGAGTCTCCGCCCTCCTCCTCCTCGATCTGCACGGAGGGGGGGGGGTGAAAAACACTGTTACCATGACAACCATGATGACGACGACTGAAAACCTTTATTGACTCAAACTAAAGAAAAGAAGGAATTCTGTGTGTGCGTTCACCTCGTCGAAGGAGGAGTGTGTGAACATGTCGTCGTGGGCGTGGCCTATGCAGGGCGTGATGACGGAGGTGGGCGGGGTGATGGGGGTGATGGCGGGGGACGGGCCGTCGGACAGGAGGACGTCTCTCTCTGGACTGTCCAAGGACACTTCCTCTGTGGCCTCTGTGTGAGCAGCGTTAAAGGTACAGTTCACTTTCACAAAGCTTAAAGGGATAGTTCAACATTTAGTCAAACTGTCCCATCACCATAATCCCTATAGTCATAGCAGTAGGTTCGTTACCTTTAATTGTCGGTGCAAGCTGTTTTTAGAACGGCGGAGCAGAGCCGTGAGCTGCTCAGAGCTATGCTACGGAGGCTCATTATGGGATTTCATGCAAAACCTCTGATGCACGTTGCCTTCAGGGACAGTTTTTCATCAACAGTCTCTGTATTTCCCTCTACAACAACTCTGTGTGGTAACGTTGTGTTATTATCTCATAGCGTGGTGAATGTGCAGGTCACAACTTGTCCACCAGAGCGTTGTGGAGTTGTTGGATTGTGTATTTGATGAGTTTGATGAGGGAAACCAAGAAATCCCATAATGAGCCTCCGTAGCGTAGCTCTGAGCAGCTCACGGCTCTGCTCCGCCGTTCTAAAAACAGCTTGCACCGACAATTAAAGGTAACGAACCTACTGCTATTGGATTAATCGATAATTAAAATAATAATTAGAGTTGCAGCTCTGGCCACAGACCAGAACGTGGGCCATCGCGCGCGTGTGTGTGTGTGTGTGTGTGTGTGTGTGTGTGTGTGTGTGTGTACCTGCGAACAGGTCCTCGGGGTCGTCGTCAAACAGCAGGTCCTGTTTGGGTCCATTTGAGTTGGTGCTGATGTCTTCAGCTGGAAGACTGGCTGGTTCTGACTGCACGCACACACACACACACACACACACACACACACACACACACAGGACAGAACTTTATGAATGAAAACAAAGTCAAATTCAGATTCAAAAAGCTCACTCTTAAAAAAAATAAAATCTACAAAAAAAAAAACCATATTTTCAAAATAAAAGCCCAATAAATAAAAGTTCATTTAGCTCTGAAAACAGTGGCATCACCATAGAAACCGTCCTGACAGGAGCAGCTGCTGATTCAGATCCACAGGAGGAAAAATCATATGTTTTTATTTATTTATTGATGTTTAATCAGCTGAGAACAGCAGCAGCTCTACGGAGGCCCAGAGAGGACAAAACTCAACTACATCATATTTATAAACAGTACAGATTTTTTTTGTTTTTTCAACCTGAAAGTTTTTTATCATTATTTGATATTTCTATTTGTCCCAATAATCTTTCTTAACTCATCTTTTTTTTCATAAGACATCAGACTGTTTATTAACACCACACATGGAGATGTGGTTGTTACAGTAGAAGAAAATATAAATATAGAGACAAACACAGAGTTCTGAACCAACGTGATGTTTCTGAACTAAAATAAAACAACACGATGAAGTATTAATAAATCCTTTAATGTGAGCTTTGGTCTGTGTGTGTGTGTGTGTGTGTGTGTGTGCGTGTCAGTTGTTGTGTTGCTCTAAGTGTCTCTGTTGAATCTGCAGACGATGCGTTCACAGACCAACACAAAACGCAGGAAAAAACAGTGTCAAGTGTAAAAACAATCAAACACAAACTAAATCTTAAATTCTACAACTTGTGTGTGTGTGTGTGTGTGTGTGTGTGTAATCTCCAAACTCTCCACTAGATGTCGCCACATCTCACCGCGGTGCCTTCACTGTCCAACAGTTTGCAGCAGCTGCACTCACACACACACACACATCTGTACAGTCGATGTGCAGACTCAACACCTATTGTGTGTGTGTGTGTGTGTGTGTGTGTGTGTGTGTGTGTGTCTGTGTGTGTGTGTGTGTGTGTCCTGCTTCCTGTCAGACAGGAAACCAGCAGCTGCTCCACAAACGCTGGAGCTAAAACTGATCGATCAGCAGCGACGAGGCCGAGGTCATGTGACCTCACAGCTGCTTCCAGAGAAACACACACACACACACACACACACACACACACACACACACACACACACACACACACACAGACTCATGTTTCTTCTGATCTCTGCATCAACAGATTCCAGTTAACAACAGAAAACTGAACTGGGATCAGTTCGACTACAGTCGACCGTTACTGAATCACATGTGCAGAGTGTGTTGCAACTTTAACAACATGCGCACACACACACACACACACACACACACACACACACACACACATACCACACACACACATACCACACACACACACACACACAGTGTTTTATGAGCTGCAGACTTTTTATGTTCCAGCTTCAAAGATTTCCAACGGCGATAAAACGACAGTAAACGTCTCGTGATTCACTGAATAAAAACGTCGTCTCAGCAGAACTGAGTCTGAAGGAGGACGCGGGTAGATCTGGTCTAGGTCTGGTCTAGGTCTGGTCTAAGTCTGGTCTAGATCTGGTCTAGGTCTGGTCTAGATCTGGTCTAAGTCTGGTCTAGATCTGGTCTAGGTCTGGTCTAGATCTGGTCTAGATCTGGTCTAGATCCGGTCTAGATCTGGTCTAGATCTGGTCTAGATCTGGTCTAGGTCTGGTCTAGGTCTGGTCTAGGTCTGGTGAATGTGCAGGTCACAACTTGTCCACCAGAGCGTTGTGGAGTTGTTGGATTGTGTATTTGATGAGTTTGATGAGGGAAACCAAGAAATCCCATGAGCCTCCGTAGCGTAGCTCTGAGCAGCTCACGGCTCTGCTCCGCCGTTCTAAAAACAGCTTGCACCGACAATTAATGGTAACAAACCTACTGCTATGACTATAGGGCCAGTTTGAGAAAATGTTGAACTATCCCTTTAATATTTTTTAAACTGATAACAGAAAGTCGTTGTCCGATCAATAACCGTTGATGCTGCAGCCAGGACAGGTGCAGCTGGAACGCCTTCACGCATCCCGCTGATCACTTTCATCCAATGACGGAGCGACTGTGGGAACCACGTGCTGTTGTTGACAAAGCTGATCCACTTGTGAAAAAGATGCAACGTGAAAACAAAACGCACCAAGTAAAAAAAAAATGTAGTCGGCGTCGAAGCAAAGTGAAGTACGGAGAGCAACAGTCTGTCAGAGGTCAGAGGTCAAGGAGAGAGAGAGGGAGGAAGGGGATGAAGGGGTTTTAGCTGATGGGACAGAAAGAGGAGAAGAGGAGGAGAGAAGAGGAAGTGAGTGATGATAACGAGGAGCTTCCTCCATCCTTACTCAGCAAACACACACAGAGGAAACACACACACACACACTTCTACTACTACTAAAACTACTACTTCTACTACAGTCGTCACCATGACGACCACGACAATGATGAACTGAAACGACCAAACCAGCGTCAACGAGCCGGTTCCTAATGAACTGACAATAACGTTTCTTTGGTTCCTATTGGGGCGGAAAATAACGATTATTTTCATTATTAATTAATCTGTCGATGATGGAAATCAATGTATTTTTTGATTGAATAATACAGACACAAATATCCTACCCATAATATGGCCCAAATACAAAAATACGAAGGAGTATTAGGGCCAGCCAAAAAAAAAAAAAAACACGTAAAAAACAAAAACAAAAAAATCCGACACGAAAAAAAAAAAAGTCCAGCAAAAAAAAAAAAAATCCAACACAACAAAAAAAAAGTCAGGCAAAAAAAAAAAACACGTAAAAAACAAAAAAAAAATTCGACAAAAAAAAAAAAAATCCAACAAAAAAAAAAAACACGTAAAAAACAAAAAGAAAAAAATCCGACACAAGAAAAAAAAAGTTGCGCAAAAAAAAAAAAGTCAGGCAAAAAAAAAAGAAAAAAATCCAACACAAGAAAAAAAAAGTCCAGCAAAAAAAAAAAAAAAAAAAAAGGCCCAAAAAAAAAAAAAAAGCCAGCCAAAAAAAAAAAACACACGTAAAAAACAAAAACAAGCAAGATTACAGCAATGGGCCAATTTGCCAAAATCTTGAACTATCCCTTTAAGTTAAGATTCCTTTATTTGTCCTGCAGTGGGGAAATTTACATTTGTGCAGCAGCGAGCAACAATATAAAAAGAGAAACAGAACTAACAAGAGGAATAAAAACACCACACGACGACAGGGAGTAAAAAACGGTGCTGAACGTCCCTTTAGTCAGAACCAAAGGTCAAAGGTCAGAGACTCAGAGATGATTCAGGTTTGGGTGAGAGAGGAAGGAAAAACATCCTGTCAACATCCTTCATCCGTTTCATGTGAAAACACACACACAACCACACACACACACACACACACACACACAGAGCTGTTGTGACACTCGGTGAAGACACTCATCACCAGGAATGAAGTCCAGAGTGCTGACACGGCCAAAAGAGACAAAACAGGCCTCTGTGTGTGTGTGTGTGTGCGTGTGTGCGTGTGCATGCGTGTGTGCGCGCGTGTGCTTGTGTTACAACACACTTCCACACATACTTTTTTCCCTCTTCAATAGGAAACTGTAACTGTTGCTGTGAAGCTGAGGATCAGAGACGTTCTGACAGACAGACGTCTCACTCTGCTGCTGTTCTGAAAAACTGATCATCAATAAATCAATAACACTTTCCCGCCCACATCACGTTAACTTTTAATTTCCTCTTCTGTTCATTTTCACTGATCAAAAACTGACGTAAAACTTTATTTAAACAAGCTAGAAACGACAAGACAAACACCACAAGAAGCTGTTCTTGTTTGTTTGTTGATGTTGTTGTTGTCATGGTTACTGCTCAGGTTCAATAAATGTCTTATAAACTGTTCCATTGGAGCAGAGCCAGGCTAACGGTTTCCTACTGTTTCCAGTCTTTGTGCTAAGCTAAGCTAACTGGTGTAAAGTTGTTTGTTTTCGGCCTCAGGTGTTTTAGTTTCTTCCTGTTTGGAGCCTTTTTTTTTGTTTTTTTCTGTTAGAAACAAACAAAAAACTCCTCCTGCTGCGTTCACTGCACACGGGAAAAACGAGGCGCTTTCATCGCCTAAACACACACACACACACACAGCAGAGTCTATGTAGCAATAAAACAGGTTTAATCGTTCAGGTGTGTGTGTGAAGTCTACGCAAACACACCTGTAACGTTCACTTTTATTTAAACTAGTGAATGACAGCGTTGACTGTTGGACTTTGTGCTTCTTGCAGCTGCAGTTTGTGAACACCTCCTGTTATTTTGTCTCTTTTCTCTGCATCTGCCATTAAAATCTGATGCAAAACCAATAAAACCATCATTTCTGACATCGATTAATCGTCTCATCTTTGTTTTCTAACTTCAATCCTATCAACAAAAACTGGAAACTTAAAATGAATGAATAAATAAAATGCTCCTGTTCGTTTAAAATGTCCCTGTCCTGTCTCCTTCTTGTCCCTGAACGCATCACCTCCCACACCTGTGTGACTGTCACCTGACGGAGAGCAAACACACACACACACCTATTCTGCGTTTTCTTCCCCTCTCTCCTCCCGCGTGCACACACACACGCACACACATCACTGACCCTCCTCGGCTCCTGTAGTTTACCTGGCCAAGGCCACGGTTCACTGTTGTTATTGTTGTTATTGCTGTTCACGAGCCTTAACAGCCACGGCGTGCACGCGCACCGACCCTCATTCAATAATATTCAGTGTTACCCCCCCCTCTACCCACCACCACCACCACCACCACCTCCTCTCTAACAGCTGGAGGCATCACGCCCTGCTCGGCCTCCCTTCATCACCTCCTCCTCCTCCTCCAGCAGCCGCCGCCTCACCTCCACTGTGGCCGCCGGCTCCGGGAACAGATCCTCGGCGTCCTCCAGCTCCTGGAAGTCGGTGTGCTGCTCCGGTGGAGGGTCCCTGGCCGTGTCCGCCATGTTGGCCTGGTTCCTGCAGCGGTGCGCGGTGATGAATGTGACCGAGCGACACTCACTCACCGACGGGCAGAGAGGAAGCAGTCGACCGACTGACTGACTGACTGACGGGGGAGAGGAGGAGGAGGAGCGGGGGGAGTCAGGAGGTTTCTCCCGGCGCTGTCATGTGACTCACCGGAGAGAGTCCTGATGGGAAACAGAGAGAGGCGGAAAGAGAAGAGGGCTCACTCTGAGCAGCTTCCCTGAACATCTTTGTAGTTTCTACTGTTTCTGGGAATTCTGTGTTTTATTAAACAATAATTATTTATTGTGCACCTTTTGATTGTGTATCATCCACTTGTTGTGCTAATGCTAAATACACACAAACTGCACATTTTAGCCTACCGGTATATATATTTTTCTGAATGGCTTTGCCATAAAGTCAAGTTTAGAATGTGAAGCCTATTATTAATTGAGTCTGAGAAAGGTAAGAGATGCAAAGGACAATGTTATATAGCCGAGATAAAGTAAACATTGTAATCTAAAAAATAAATCAAAATTTTGTCTAAAGTAAGTCTGAAATAAAATTAGACACATGTCTGAAAAATAAGTTAATATGTTTTAGTTGGACAAGTCTGATAAATTAAGATAAGAAAACATATGGACAACAACAGCGAATACAATTTTAGATAAGAACATTTTTTAAAAAATCATTAAAATTTATAATAAATACTATATGAATAACCAAAATCAACATAATAATACAGTAATGAAATAAAACAAGGGTTAGGGTTACAGGTAAAAAATAATAATAATAATAATAATAGGCAACAGGTAATGTTGCTTCATAAATATTTCTACATTCATAACACTTTACAATGAATTCCTGAATATATAAATATAACATTTGAGAGAAGTTCGGCTGAGATTTTGCTGTGTATTGATCATTTATTGATACTTTTGTCATTAAAAAAACAAAACAATGTTGGACATAGACGATCTTTGAGGCGGAACCTCCATTGAGCCCGGAACCAACGAGATGAAGCACTTCAGGTGAGTCGGACCTGTTTTTCTGCGACACACCATCACTTCCGTGTTGCTATTAAACCCGCTGTGAACCAACTGTCGCGTTATAACAGAAGCTAAAGAAGCGAAAGGAAAAAAAAACTCGTTAATGTAAAACACTCGTCGCACCGTCAGTTGTGACGTGTGTTTGTTTGTTTGTTTGTTTGTTTGTGCTACAAAGCCCGGTCGTGATTCACCGGTTTAACTTTTACGTTTCGTTTCTATGCCTCTGTCAACATGGACGTTAGCTGGGAAACTGTTAGCATAGCTTCAGGAGGAGAAGTCCCACATCTGACCGAGGAGGAGGAGCTGGAGCTGGAGCTGGAGCTGGGGGAGGTGGAGGAGGAGCTGGCCGGCATGAGAGTGGAGGGTAAAGCCATAAAGTCACGTGTCAGTTTAATAGGAACCGATAGATAAAGCTAATTAAAAGAGCCGGAAAGAGGAAAGTTAGAGTGAATTTGGTTTATTAATTAGGGCCACGGGGCAAAACCCGGCAAAACGCACGAGGCACTGACCGCTACTGCTATGACGTAATAGAGAATTAATGAATGAATGGGTCCAAAAACAAACTAATTAGTGGACTTTTTCATAATGTCTACTGCTCCGGCATACTTCCATCTAGAGACTCCATTTAAACTTTAAAGGGATAGTTCACTCAAAATTAAACTTTCAAAGTCCTCTGTGGGTTCTCTGAGTTACAGGGGGTCTCGCGGCGTAGCAGTGCATGTCCATGTAACATTTTTGTAGCGGAAGCTTCTCTTCCTGGTCCGTCCAAATCTCGCGAGATTTGTGCCGGTGTCAGTGCTATTACTGACAGCAAGTTGTCTGAATTTTTTCTCTTTTCTCTCTACATAACAGTTGATATATTTAGTATTTCTGACTAGTTAACTGGCACTATTTGTTACCGTTAGGGCTGGGTTTTCATATCGACCTTCATTTGAAAAATCTGATATTGATTCATAAACATCCTTAAATTGATGTATTGGTAATGTATACAATTCTGTTTCCTATCGTGCAAGATGTGTGCGATTGCGCAAGACTAACTCATATCTCTTTCACAACCAAGCAAAATTGGTTTAGTTTATATAAATGAATTGATTCAGAAATGACATTGAATCGAGACCTTGTGAATTGTTATTTGATCGATTCAGTAAGTCATTACCGTTCTTGTCTTTAAATACTACACTTCCCATGAGCCTCGGGGTGAAGGGGTTTCCTGTGCAGACTGATTAAATGTTTCAGTCGTTGTTGTTTGTTGTTGTTGTTGTTTCCCGTCCCAGACCTGATGCAGAGGGTCCAGGCGGTGCAGACGGACGACACCACGGTGGAGACGGGCGTCAACACGGAGCCGGGCTGGGAGGAGCAGGTGTCGGCCATGTTGGAGCACAGCGGCGCCCTGTGGGAGAAGTACGAGCGTCTGATGAACCAGCAGGACGAGCAGGAGGACGAGCACCGGAAAGAAAAAGAAAAGCTGCAGCAGCAGACGGAGGAGTCCACGCGCGAGCACCGGGTAGGACACAAAAGTAGAATTAAAGGGATAGTTCAACATTTTGGCTAATTGTCCCATCACCATAACCCCTATAGTCATAGCAGTAGGTTCGTTCTTGTTTGTTGTTGGTGCAAGCTGTTTTTAGAACAGCGGAGCAGAGCCGTGAGCTGCTCAGAGCTACGCTACGGAGGCTCATGGGATTTCTTGGTTTCCCTCATCAAACTCATCAAATACACAATCCAACAACTCCACAACGCTCTGGTGGACAAGTTGTGACCTGCACATTCACCACGCTATGAGATAATAACACAACGTTACCACACAGAGTTGTTTTAGAGGGAAATACAGAGACTGTTGATGAAGAACTGTCCCTGAAGACAATGTGCATCGGAGGTTTTGCATGAATTTCCCTCTAAAACAACTCTGTGTGGTAACGTTGTGTTATTATCTCATAGCGTGGTGAATGTGCAGGTCACAACTTGTCCACCAGAGCGTTGTGGAGTTGTTGGATTGTGTATTTGATGAGTTTGATGAGGGAAACCAAGAAATCCCATGAGCCTCCGTAGCGTAGCTCTGAGCAGCTCACGGCTCTGCTCCGCCGTTCTAAAAATAGCTTGCACTGACAATTACAGGTAACGAACCTACTGCTATGACTATAGGGATTATGGTGATGGGACAGTTTGACTAAATGTTGAACTATCCCTTTAAGATATCCAGGATAACTGAAAAGTCCAGACTTAATCCGCTCTCTTGGTTTGTGTGCAGCAGAACTCAGGACTCAGTGACAGATGTTGATGTTTTTTTCAGGCTCTTCTGGACAAACTGGACTCGGTGCGAGTGAAGCTGCAGCTGAACAACTCTAAAGCCGCCAGGAAGAACTTCCTGAGCAAAAAACAAGAGATGACGACGGAGAAGAGTCGAGCGGAGGACGAGAGGAACAAGTGAGACCTCGTGAATCAGTAGCGATACCCGGCTCTTGTAGAAAAACAAGATCCTGTGTCACTGTGTCGTTGTCGTAGTTTAAATAAAGTTCCTCCTCCGTCAGACTGGCCCGGGAGCTGGAGGAGAGCGAGAGGAAGCTGACGGCGCTCACCGAGGAGCAGAGCGAGGAGCGGCGGCGGTGGCAGGCGGAGCTGGAGCAGCTGAGGCAGGAGATGGAGCGCGCCAGGACGGAGGCGCAGGAGGCGGAGCTTCAGGCCGTCAAGGACGAGATCGCCGCCGTGGAGAAGCAGAGGGACGCCGCCATGACGCACATCGAGGCGTGGCTCAGAGAGGTAGGACGGGCGCCGCAATGACAGCGGTGGTTAAAGGGATACGCCAAC
The DNA here is from genome assembly GCA_030347415.2 of Decapterus maruadsi. Classification (NCBI taxonomy): domain Eukaryota; kingdom Metazoa; phylum Chordata; class Actinopteri; order Carangiformes; family Carangidae; genus Decapterus; species Decapterus maruadsi. The sequence goes on from CM064895.1 coordinate 30,830,099, forward strand.
ATTTTTTTTCCACTGTCATGGACTCATGTGAGGCAAGACACGGAAAAAAAATGTTGGCGTATCCCTTTAAGAGGTTTTTTCTGACGGCGCTGCCTGACTGCTCTTGTCCTGGTCTGTAGGTGGAGCAGTACCTGAGCGTCCTCCGGGTCGAGTTCCCTCAGCAGTTTCCTCACGAGAAGCAGAGGTGGGAGAAGAAGGAGGGCGCCGTGCGCAGGAGCCAGGCCGAGCTCCAGAACCGGTTCCAGGAGGTTCTGCAGCAGCTGAGACAGGGACGGGAGCTGGAGTCTCTGCCCAGGATCAACGTCCCGTCTCTGCCCCAGGTCCCCATGGTAACAGACGACACACCAGCAGATCACCAAAGGGTTAATGAATCACACAGAAATCTAAAATCTCAACCTTTTGGGAGGCAGCGAGCACATTTTCAGCCTTCTAGCATATTTAATGGAGTAGGGACCTGAAAGTAATAATTTGTTTTACAAATGTGAAGAATTAATGTTATTAGACATGAGTAGCCCTTGAGTAGAAGCCCCAGCCCCAGTTTTCATTTTGTAAAAGTAGCTCTTAATCTTAATTAGTCTGACATCAAGGACCCTAAATTGACACAAATTGGACCACGGACTGGAAACACCAGAAATGCACAAATATTTGTTCTGAGACTGAAGAATGTTACTTTTTTTTAGTCAATGTACGTTCAAATTAGGGTCCCTGCCGTGAATTTTTGGAAATTTTCTAGAGAAGTATCTGGGGAAAAAACAGGTGCATTTTCTCCAAAAATGTTGAAAAACATTTCTATTAAAAAAAAATTGTAAAAATTCTCAAAAAAAAAATTTCAAGAAAAAAAAAAAGGTAAAAATTTCTAAAAAAAAAAAAAAAAAATTCAAGAAAAAAGTGGTAAAATTTCTAAAAAAATTATTGGAAAAAAAAGGTAAAAATTTCTAAAAAAGAGAAAAAGTGGTAAAATTTCTATTTAAAAAAATGGAGGAAAAAAGTGGCAAAATTTCTTTTAAAAAAATTCAAGAAAAAAGTGGTAAAATTTCAAAAAAAATTTATTGGAAAAAAAATGGTAAAAATTTCTCAAAAAAAAGAGAAAAAGTGGTAAAATTTCTATTTAAAAAAAGTGGTAAACTTTCTAAAAAAAATTCAAGAAAAAAGTGGTAAAATTTCTAAAAAAAAATTTAAGAAAAAAGTGGTAAAATTTAAAAAAAAAAAAATGATTGGAAAAAAAATTGGAAAAATTTCTAGAGAAAAAAGTGGTAAAATTTCTAAAAAAAAAATGGAGGAAAAAAGTGGTAAAATTTCTATTAAAATTTTTTTTGGAAAAAAGTGGTAAAATTTCTAAAAAAAAAAAATTGGAAAAAAAATGGTAAAAATTTCTAAAAAAAAAAAAAGAGAAAAAGTGGTTAAATTTCTATAAAAAAAATGGAGGAAAAAAGTGGTAAAATTTCTAAAAAAAATTAAAGAAAAAAGTGGTAAAATTTCTTTTAAAAATCTAGAAAAAAAGTGGTAAAATTCTCAAGAAATGTTTTTAAAAATTCTACAAACAATTGGTAAAATTTCTCCCAAAAAAACTAAAACCTTTAAAAATTTTTGAAAAAAGTGGTAAAGTTTCAAGAAAAGGTTGGGGCCCCCCTTCGACCCCCTCTCAGCCCCTGGGGGCCCCGTTCCCTGTGTTTGACCGTGTGTGTGTTCGTCTCCAGGCCGACCTGAGGTTCAACCAGCTGATGCAGTCGCTGTCTCACCCTCCGTTCATGGCTCCTCCCCCTCCGAACCAGATGCCCCGCCCCTTCCCGCCGCCGAGACACCCGCACTTCTACCCGGAGCAGTTCCACCGCCCTCCGTACCGCCACCGCTACCCCCACCCCCGACACTTCCCCCCTCCCCCTCACGACCAGTACTTCCAGCACCCTCCCCCTCCGCTGCCGCACCAGTTCAGACCGCCGCTGAGGGTGACTCCGCCCCCCAGCCTCTCCCCCTCCCCCCCCGTGGTTCCTTCTCCTCCTCCCTCCTCCTCCTCCTCCTCCTCCACCGCCGCTGCTGCCACCGCCCCCTCCGCCCCCACCGGCAAACTGGACAAAGTCCTGGAGAAGCTGGGGGCTCGGTTCCCACAATGCAACAGGGCCCAGCTGACGTCGCTGCTGCAGCAGGTGAAGAGCTCCCGCGGCACGCTGGCCGGCATGTCCATGGACGAGGTCATCGAGCAGGTCGGCCTCAAGCTGGCGCAGAACATCGAGAGGACGGCGCCGGGACCCATCAGCCGGCCCCCGCCCCTGGGCCCCATCCAGAGGCCGCCGGCGGCGGCGGGGGGTGGCGGTGGCGGCGGCGGCGGCCAGGTGGGCGGGGCCCGTAAAGCCTGTCTGATGTGTCAGAACCTGGTGGATCCAGAGAGTCGCCACCCGCTGAGCTGCTCCCACACCATCCACAGAGACTGCATCCGCATGTGGCTGCAGTCCAGCAAGAACAACTCCTGCCCCTTCTGCCCCGGACAGTGAACCGCGCCATCGCTGTTGCCCTGGTTACAGCACAAACTCACGACGGACCATGTGTGCCGTTGTTAGCACGTGGTAATAGGTGCTCAATTTTTTTTTTTCTGCTATAAAAATGTTATTTTTGTAATTTTGAGTGACAGAAACGTGACGTTGAGTTAATTATGAAACGTCTGTTACACGACTGTATGGAATCTACTTTATCAATAAAGTTTGTTTGAATAAGGAGTTATGATGTGGTTTGATTTGATAAAAAAGTCCAGGCTTCTTATTCAGAAGCAGATGTTTGAATTATAATGTACTTTACTTTATTGGCTCCATATGAGTGTGATTATAATGATGACTAATAATTGACCATATTTGGAGAAGCTGGAAGTTAAGGGGGTGGAGCTTCATAAGCCTGTGGGCGGAGTCACATCTGTGTTTACAGTCTGCAGTGAAATCAAGCAGCAGAGACACAGTTTTTACATTTTTTTATAAATATTAATTAGCACGTCCATGAATCTTAAAGTTTTATGTATCGTCCCTGTTAAATAAACATTAAAAGTAAAAAAAAAGTATTTGATATTCTATATTATTTGTTTTTATTAAATCTAAATAAAATCAAGGACATTTAACAATAAATAACAGTTGAAAAGCTTCTTTACAGGAAGCCTACATCTCAATGAGTTAGAATATTATGGAAAAATACATTTTCCAGGAATTCGAGTGAAACAGCCTGAAGTATTGAGTGAATATAGAAAGTGAATATTCAACTTTCTTTTAGACATTGAATTTTGTGTCTTTATTAAATGCCATAATCATTACAGTTAAAAGAAATCAAATAAAGACATGAATCTATATTGGATCTATATTGTAAGAGCCATATTTGTATTGCTTACAATAGTTGGTAGTTTTCCTTTAAAATGTGGAACTGCTCCTTTAATTATGCTGCTATTACATCACAGTAGCTTAGCTCTCAGTTAAGCAGCCTAAGGAGCAAGACAGTTTTTTGACAATACCTCAGAGCAAATCCGCTACATACTATATTATGTCTAATGTCTTCACTTTTTGAATTGAAATACATAAATAAACTTTTCCTTGATGTTTTAATTTATTGAGATGGACCTGTATATATTTCTATTTTATATAAATGATAGTTTATTCAACATGAGACGGTCCTGTTCATGTAAATCAGTGATAAACCTGCTGGATTTCTCATTTCCACCTGTTTAAACAGTGACGGCCGTTAAAGATGGTCTGTATCACTGTAAACTACTTTTATCTCTGCAGCAGGGTCTGTTTTTTTTTTCTTTTTTTACGAGGTTAGTGTTGGTTTGTTGGTTTGTTGGTGTTATGGATCCGGCGGCGGCGGGCGGCGTCTCCGGGGGGGGGGGGGTATTAGTGATGGTCTGCTGTGTCTCCAGCGGTGACAGCTCTAATGTTGGTGTGATTTACAGACCGCTGGACAAACAAGCATCATTACCGCGGCCTGTAAACGCGGCGCCGACCGACCGCTCCCAAAGTGGGGTCTGGGGACCCTGCGGGGCCCTTAAGAGGCCCCCGGGGGGGCCCTCAGTGAAATGAGAGGGTTTTATTTGACTATTATTTCATCGAGGTGCGAGCTAACGGACTGAGTGAACGAGCGATCAGAGGGTTGAGCCTCTTCACACAAAACAATAAGTGACGGAATCACCTGAGATCTGTGGAGTCTGTTCACACTAAAGGTCCACATTAGACGCCGAGCAGGCTTTTCAAAATAAAACTGCTGCATTTATTTCATTCTTATAGCTGCAGTCATTTTACGAAGGAGTATTAGGGCCAGCAAAAAAAAAAAAATCCAGTGCAAGGGAGAAAAGCAAGCAAAAAAAAAAACCCCGCACTAGAAAAAAAAAAAGCTGGATTTTTTTCCAGACTTTTTTTTTATTGTGTCTGATTTTTTTTTTTTTTTTTTAACTTGAGTTTTTTTTCCCCTTGCGCCAGATTTTTTTTTTTTGGCTGACTTTTTAAAAAAAAAATTTAGTTGGCCCTAAAAAAAAAAAGCTGGATTTTTTTCCAGACCTTTTTTTTTATTGTGTTTTTGTTTTTGTTTTTTTTGTGTTTTTTTTTTTTTTTTTTTTTTTTTTAGTTGTGTTTTTTTTTTCCCTTGCGCCGGATTTTTTTTTTTTTTTTGGCTGACTTGTTTTTTTTTTTTTTGGGTGGCCCTAATACTCCTTCGTACATTTTCCTGTAGTTGTTGAACCTTGGAGTCTGATTTTCTTCAAACAAACATGTCCCTGATGTAGCTTCATTATTTCAGCATCTTTTTAAAATAAAGTTTTATCTTCTCATGTGATCGATTAATTGAGATTTGGGCTTAAATCGATTAGAGAATCTCTGCTTTAAAAAAATAAACAAACAACACAATGATAGTATATAATAGTATATAGTACTTCTATGAGAAAAGCTGATTGGACAATGCATTTTAACAGGAAGAAAACACACCTGACGCCCTTATTTGGTCATGCTGTAATGCTTAGATGTGTGACCAGCTTTATGCACAGCTCCACTACTTCCTAAATTTAAGCCAGCTCCTTTATTTCCTGTCTTACATTACTGGACAAACTGATTAATCCAGGTGTGTCTGACCATTGTTGTGTGGATTAACCAGTTTGTCCAATAATGTAATACAGGAAATAAAGGAGCTGTCTTAAATTCAGGAAGTAGTGGAGCTGTGCATAAAACCCATAGTTTTAAGGTGGCGAGACGATGCTGTTGGTGTCTGTGGGACTTTTCACGTTCAGTCCTTGGACTAATGAAACACTCAGACGTGAACCCACGGTGTGGGAAACAGCAGCAGCAGTTTCTGAGCCGTGAGTCGTTTATTAAAGAAGATCTGAGCTGAAAACCTCCTCACACTCACAACAACACCAAAGAAATTGGGTGAAGGGGGGGAAAAAAAAAAATCAATCATGTGTTTGAGTGTAACTCTTGTGTATTTCTGACATTTTACAGAACATCATCAACGATCGGCCTCGTCTCCGGGGTCACAAACTGTTTCTGCTGCTCGTGAGGGAAACTGCAGCAGCTCACTGTCAATTACACAGGCAGGAAAATTAAAATAAGACACCAGGTTACTGCAGGTTATTCATGATGTGTGCTGCAGGCGAGTCCGTCCTCCGGGACAAACAGGCCGAGGCTCCAACAAACACTTTAACAAGGTGCCGCCGCTGTTTTCATGCTCACAATCAACTAAATCGACTACGTGACACAGGAGCTAAATGCCAAACGGCTGCTAAAGAGCAAAAGTGCTGCTGCTGCTGCTGCTGCTGCTGGAGAAACAAACAAGCAAACCTGCAGCTGCTGCACATTCACACTGTAACGCTGCCCCCTGTTGGTCCTGCACGGGAACTACACGGAAACACTCAGAAACACTGATTATACCACAGAAAACCAAAGGAAACTGATGAAAAAATCAGTTAGGAAAAATTAAATAAGAAATTATTGATTATTATTATGTTATTGGGGCACTTGTAACTTGTCAATGTAAATGGACTGAAAATTAGATCATGTGAAGTGAGTAGAAATGTGTCAATAAAACAAAATAGAAAAGACAAAATATCAATAGAAATTACAAAAACGAAATAGTTTTATGATTTTGAATAAAACAAAAATGTTTCTGAAGTTTCTTTTCTTCCATTTTAGGTAAAAAATTAGGCTTATTTTTTAAATGTGAAAGGACGATACATTCAAATTCTCCATTTCCTCATCAATTCCGTTTTTTCTTATTCAATATTTATTATTGCACTTTTTTGTTTATAATCTGATGTTTATGTTGTTGTAAAAATCAGAGATTTGACTGAGCAACAGTGAAACCGTTTCCCTTTGTTGCCGTTGTTGAACAGTTTTCTGTGTCCGAGCTTCATCGCTCTTTAAAGTGGAGTGTGATTTAACTTGTGTTGATGTTTATCGTCTCGACCTGTCGATGTGTCTGCAGGATTATAAACTCCTCCGTCAGCGGGTGAAGACTGAAGCTCGGCCGATCAAACATGAACAACCGACCCAATCAAAAATACAATAAAACACCTCCTTGTTATTAATTATTGTGAAGCCACTTTCTACACAGTGACATTAATTTAAAAAGAAAAAAGACTCCACGGGATAAACTACATCAAAGAGCGGAAACTAATGACACCACCTTAAAGATACCACGTAAAACAAACCATTTGAACATTTTAAGAAGTTTAAAGATCAATAATTATTTCTGATCAACAGGAGATGAGTTTTTATTATTATTATTTTGCAGAAATTACCCCAGTAGCCTAAATCATTCTATTTTATGGCAACAGAGTGATGAAGTCTATCGCAAACTAGCAGACTAGCAAACTAGCAGGACTAGCCTATAGCTAACCAAAACAACACTGATGCTGTGTCTCAATTCGAACACTTCCAAATATTTTGATGGTTTAAGTGCGTTCACGGCACGCTGACAATTATGTTGAAACACTGTAAGAACCCGGATTGTTGACTCACAACGGTCCAAAAGTTCAGTCTGTGTCCGTGGCTGATAATCACCAGCTTAGCGTTAGCGCTAACTACCGAGCTAACGCTAGCTGCCGCATTTTTTCAAATATTTACTAACTTGTTGTTGAGCCGCTGACCTCACACCTAATGCTGAAGTCTTCTACAGTTTGGACAATTTAAGATGCATAAACAACAAACATACGCCATAACAAGCTAAATGCTACGGTTCATCAGTTGGTGATAGGCGGCGGTTAGCTACTCAATTCAACGGGCAAATGTTGCGACAACGACCGTATTCGATTTGAGAAAACACCACCCTGTGGAAACTCGTGCACTATGGAAGTAAGTATTAGCCTACACTACATTGGCACTGCTATCAGAATTTAGCCACTGGGTAACAACACTAGCTAAACACAAAACATGCTAAAAGACACAACGCTAACATCAGAGTTGGACGTCCAACGACTAAAATCTTCATTTTTAAGACTGAAAACAACTTTATCATCAGAAGTTGTAAACTATGGGAGATCACGAGCTACCGTAAGTGACAGTGGTGTGACAGTGTGGTGGTTAGCGCCGGTACTGACGTTAAACTCATTCACCCATACAGTAAACAACGTGCTAACTCAACCGCCACGTGGCTAATATCTTCTTAGCGAAACGGTTAGCATTGTTGCGGTTAGCATCTTAGCCCGCGGTGCAGGAGACCCAGGTTCAAGTAGGAACCAACAACATCGGTCACAAATAATTTAAATATTGATACATAAATTAATAATGTGCTGCTCTTCTTTGAGGTGACGGAGGTGATGGAGAGGCGGAGTCAGGGCTGTGACTGAAGATGTAAATGTGGCGTTTGATCTGCATGTGAACAACGACCCGCCGTCCGTCCGTCTATCTATCCGTCTGCGGCGGCGTCGTCCTGGAAGACGAATGGAGCTGATCAGGGAGTCTGGTGGCAGCGGCGGCGGCGGTGGCGCTCAGGACGCCGCCGTCTAATTAGCTTTTTTTTTTTCTTTTTCTTAAAGGTTGTATTTATTAGTATCCATCATCGCTGTCGTTACATCAATTAATACCGTTGACGGGTGTGAGGAATTGTCACCCTCGGCAACCGCCCCCCCCCCCCCTCCCTCCCCCCTCCCTCCATCCTTCACAGGCAGAAGAACCTCCTCTCCTCTCGTTGGCATTAAAGGCCTGTCATCCCAGCGTGGCGCGCGGCCCCGGGCCCCAGCCCAGCGGTGTCAATTAAATTTGATTGACTGAGTAAAAGAAGCACACAAATAAGGCAAAACAACAGACACAAAAATCTATACATGACTCCTCCACCCCCCCCGTCCCCCGCCCCCCCCCCCCTCCCCAAACCTCCTCCTCCTCCGCCCGGCTGTCAAATCAAACGCTTGTCTCGTCTGTTTTCGTGGCGTGCGCCGTGGACGTCCGCCGCAAGACAACCACTCCTCTATGTGTGTGTGTTTATGTGTATGTGTGTGTTCGTCCTCGTTGCCCCACCCATCCTGCCGGCCCCCTTAAACACCCCCACCCCCCCTCCTCCCCCGTCCAAACACCCTCTCCATCCACACAGAGTGAACCAATTAGCGGCTGTGGAGCCTCGAACGCTGCAGAGCAGAGGCTCCTGGGTATCGACTCAGATTGTTGTCCAATAAATGAGGTCTAATTTATCAGTTTAACTTCACCTCCACCCCCCCATCCCCATCATTCCCCCCACCCCCCCCCCTCCTCCTCCTCCAAAGAGAGAGAGAGAGAGGGATTGTGGGAAAAAAAACTAAACAAATAGCTCTTGTTTTTTGTTACATGACCTGGCGCTGCTGCTGCGTTCGAGGAACCCCTGATAAATCCGGCGTTCCTCACATATCACGTCCCCGGCGTTGTTTTTGCTAATTGTCAGCCGGGAAGCTCATGTTTCATATTCGCGGCGATGATTGAGCGGCGCTATTAGAGCGAGCCCCCATTAGGCTCCGTGGGGAGGAGGCCGACCCTGCGTGGGAACCATCAAAGGCCAATTTGCTTCCCAAACACCATAAATCCTGCCCCGTTAAGTGACTGTTTTTGATGCCGCTGAAGCGCGCCGAAATAAATACACGCTCCGTTATATATCGTCCATTAAATTACCACAGAGCGCAATTCGCTCACGTCGTCCATCTTGATCAGCGCCGGGCCCAAAGCCGTGGTTCGGGGACCAGGGGACGGGCCGCGGCGGTGTTGGAGCTGGGACCCCCCAGACCACGATACGTTCCTGGATTCAACCTGAAGATATGGAACAATCAGGGTTGGGAGGGTTACTTTAAAAATGTATTCCAGTACAATTACAAGTTACCTGTTAAAAAACGTAATTAGTAACTTACTCTCAGTCTCCCAAAATGTAATGTAACAGGTTACTTTTAGTTACTTTTGGGTTACTTTAATACCAAACATAAGCAAATTAAGTCACGCAGCCATCACTCATCATCCAATAGATCTCTCAGGAAACAGGAAATGAAACGCACCGAGCATCAGGTACATTTCAAAATAAAACAATAAACTCTCGATTGTAAACCATCACTTTATCAACATTAGTGACAGCCGCCGGTGTTGTGCCGAGTTCTGCATGGCCGCCGAGAACTGCATGCACGTCGCGGGAGCGCGCACAGCTGAAGGGAAACTACCGTAATGATTTGGGGTTTCAGATAGTTAGGCTAAAACAATATTTATGAATGTGGAAAATGAATGTGGGGTGTCATCCACACTGTCAAGGTCGATCAAATAAAGTAAGCTGGTGCTGGGAAGACCATTTGATTCTTTGATTTGAAGTCTCACATGCTTTATTCCGCGGAACTGATTGCTGCTGCTGAATAATGCTATTTATGCCTCACTAACATTAAATGTATGAAATGCACACTGTTAAGCCAAAACAGCCCAACATATGAGCTGGTAAAAACCATGTGATTCAAAGATATCCAGCCATAAAGTTACAGGGTGGATGCATCATATGTTGGGCTGTTTTGGTTTAACAGTGTGAATTCCATACACATGCTACTCTTCTAGCCCAGGGGATGTTTTTCCAGCTCACTAACAGAACAACATGTATGAAATTCACACTGTTAAACCAAAACAGCCCAACATATGATGCATCCACCCTGTAACCTTATGGCTTTGCCACAGTTTATCACGCAAGAAAGTCACAACAAACAGGTTTTGCACAATATGGTTTGCACTTTGCACAGATAAGTCTTAAACTGTGTGCATTGCAACACCTTCTCATCACGATCCAGGCCATCTACAGCAGCTACAGATCAGCTGTGACTCATCAACCACAGGATCGTGATATGAACCACCGCTCACATTAGCTACACAACAAACCGTTAATCCACACTCAAACCGAAGCAACAATAATGTGAACTTTTACTCAACAAGCTATTATTACAAGGTTTACAACAGATGTGACAGACAACCTCGGTTATGTGTGTGCGCGTGCGTGTGTAAGAAAGAGCGAAAGTCATACCTGTTAGCTGTTAGCTACCGTAGCTCCGTCAGGTAAAAGCTGTTAGCTGTTAGCTACGTAGCTCCGTCAGGTAAAAGCTGTTAGCTGTTAGCTACCGTAGCTCCGGCGTCGGTCTCGTCAGGTAAAAGCTGCCGTTTATTCCTGAAATGAAGCTCGTGAAGTCGTTGAGCCTCTCCGGTGCATCATCCATCACTGCTGTTGAATTAGCCGCTAAACTGCTGGACGCTAAAACCGAGGAGGTCGTCTGTTTGTTTACGATTCACGAAAGCAACGTGGACGTACGTGCCGCTCACACTAGAGTTACGTCATGAGGCAGCGTAGTGTGCGTAGCCCATGGCGTAGCCTCCTAGACAGCGAGTGGCTTCTACGGCCTGTGGTTGATTTAAAGAGTGTCAATCAATCAGCTAAGTAATCTCCGTTTTTATCAAATGTACCGGTAATCTGATTACGTGATTTTTTCTGTACTTGTAACGGACTACGGTTACTTTTTTTTGTATCCTGATTTCGTAACGCCGTTATGTAGTCCGTTACTCCCCAAGCCTTGCTGTTTGGTTAGACTTCTGTTCAGTTTTTCACACTAAATAATAAAGTTTTGAGTTTCATGTTGTTAAATCTGCAAGTTTATTAATAATATAAAAAATCTTGCCCACTATTTTACAAAATGGAAAGGAAAAACTTTTATTTACCCTTCAACTGGTGAGAAAAAACAATCTGAAACTTCCCGTGACGTCATCTCGTTTCATTTTATTAATTTTTTTTGCATTGAGTAAAACATCTGAGTCGATGCAGCAACATCTGTCAACATCTGTCCGTCAGAACAGCTCATTAAAAACACAAACAATCAGGTTTCAGTCCGAGTCCGTTCGTCTCCTCTGTCAGGCTCCTCCCCCTCGTCCTGAGGGGGCGTGGTCACGATGAAGACGCTCATGATAAAAATAAAAATAAAAACTGCATTTCAAAAACAATCAAAGCGACAGACAGAACACTGATTAACCATCTGAAGAAGAACAAACATCCTGAACTTCACTTCAACAGATTCAGAGGACGTTTCCCGGAGAAAACAAACTAATTTGATGCTAATTGATTATGCAAAATAAATTAATTTACATTCTGTTTAATCATTAGCTGCTGATTTTCAGAGGAAGTTTCTAAAAAAAAATTCAAGTTAAATTTTCACTTTTCATTTCTTGCTGGAAAGTTTATTTACAGGAAACGTCCTCAGAATCTACAGGAAACATTTCAGACCCACAAAAATAAAGTGTTTGTAAAACTGAGGCCAGATGTGGCCGCTGCGTTTGTTTGTTTGTTTGTTTGTGGCTCTCAGCAGCTGGAGTGAAGTCGGAGAGAAAGACGTGGAAACAACAGAGAAGGAGTGAAGTGAAGATCTGAGTCAGTACCAGGACGTTTGATCAGTTTCATCCACTGGGACCAGTCTGTGGACGACACGGCGTTTACTTCAGGTCCATCAGGATTTCACATGATTGTGATGTGTTTCTGGGGGACACGATAAAGTGAGGGACCAGTCTGGGGCCTTTAGACAGCTTCCTGTTAGGAGGTTTGACAATAAGATGAGTTGGTTTGTTTTATTAGAACGTCAATATCACATGATTCACATATTGATCACTTGGACTGTTAGCATTAGCCTTTAGCCTGGTCCGTCACTTTATTGTGTCCCCACAGAAACAGCTTCACAACAACACGACTGATCGTCATCAACATCCACCAACTTTTGTCCAACAGTGAATATCATGTTTATCTCCTCGTGTTGCTTTGTCCAATCAGAATCAGGGGGTCAGAGGATGAGAGGGGGGCGGAGCTTCACCTGGAGGTCAAAGGTCAAACCAGGTCACTGTAAATAAACCAGGTGCAAACGTAAACATGAGTCAGATCCAGTTTCTCCCAAAACTCCAAACCAGAGACGAGGCTGTGATCTGACGCACACACGCTGACCCACACAAACACACACACACACACTGACGCACACACACACACACAGTAAACCTATAAGTGGAGCAGCAGGAGGACGAGGAGGTTTCGGTCTCGTTAGTTTCACCACTAACGAGGCAGGTTTGTGTTGTTTGGTTGGTGTCTGTGGTTTTGAACGCGTCACGGAGGTTCAGCATCAGACGTTATTGTTGCTGTAACACTAAAAAAAACCCTAAATAAAAGGTTTATATAATCGGTCTGTGGAGCCGGTGCTGAGGTGTAATGACGGCTGCAGCCTGCGGGTGGCGCCACTGAGTCTCTTCTGTTGTCACCAGAACAAGACTGATGAAGGAGCTCAAGATCTGACTGATGGGACAGTTTAAAGTCAAGTTATTATTATTTTTAATCAGGTTTTGTGTGTATTTTTAACATATTTCATGTGTAAGAAAAATAATTTGAGGCCTGATGAACAAAACGCCTAAAGTTCATATTTCTTCAGTCTGAGTCCGAGGCTTCCTTCAGGTTTTCTCCTCATCTCAGTCTGTTCAGTTTAAACACTGAAAAACAAACAGTACGGTGGCTCAGAGGGCTCAAATTATACAACTTCTTCTTTTTTTTGGTCCATAATGTGAAAAACAAAATGATATGAAGCACAAATATCAACTTAAATCAACTTGGAAAGCTTCTTCAGTCAAGAAGCTTTAAATAAATAAACGCTCCTCACCAGGTCCGTCACTTTATTGCGTCCCTGGGAAACATCTTCAGGACTTATTTAGAAAATAATCATAATAAAGTTTATTCTGGTTTATTATAAAGTCAATATCACATGATTGATATTAGTATTGATCATATGGACTGTTAGCTTAGCATTAGCCTTTATTCCATCAGTGTCACTTTTTTAAAGCTGCAGTGACTTGAGCCCTCAGGGCCACCGTACACAACAGCTAATATGCAACCAATCATCATCGCCCCCTCGTCTCTCCTCCGTCCTGGGTTCTGATTGGTTGTCAGATCACAGCCTGCGGTTCTGCTTCACTTCATGAACGACTCAGTATAAAACCTCCTTCCGTACTTCATTCAATACTTCATGCCAGAAATACTGCATAGATAATAACATGGAAAAAACAAAATAAAAATAAAACAAAGTGTGGAATATAATGTCAAAACGAATGACACATTAAATACTGCTACAGTTTATATACAGTGGTTTTTTAAAAAGTATTTGTTGTGCTGGTGCACGTGAACCACGTGCATGATTATAACCACATTTAAAAAACGATTTAAATCATATAACTGTGTGCATAAACATAAATATTAATAACTCATAAGTCCGTCTGTGGAGTGGTGCAGAGTACAGTAACACAGGAGCAGAAACCTCGCATCTCCACACACACACACACACACACACGGTGGTGGAGATGAGAGGTTTCTGCAGGACGCTGATTAATAAACAAACAAACAACTTCATCCAGTCGATTAATTAAAACATCTCAGTCCTTCATCTCCACAGGTTCCTCCTCCTCCTCTTCTTCTTCGCTGTGCAGTGAGTAACAGCATCAGAAACACTTCAACAAAATAAAAGTCTTCACTTCCTGTCGGTCCGGAGTCAAAGGTCGGAGGCGGAGAACACGAGGAACGTGTCGTATGAAAACCAGAGGAGAAGAAAAGAAGGGGGGAGGAAACCCGACGATGCGTTCATGGACCAACAGAAGAAGTCGGGGACAAACTGGCAGGACGACGTGTTTGTTTACGAGGTTTTGTTTACGAGACCCTGTCCTCGTGTAATCAGCTGATGTGACCGTTTCCAAAACAAACACAAACACTCGGCAGCGTCACTTTTTCCTCCTCGAAGCTTCAGAGCCGCAAAAACTAAAACAAACTGAAGCTGCAGATAAAACTTCAAAACCTCAGTTTGATGTGAAAGTCACAGTGAGATTTGTTTTTTCTTATTTGTCAACAGACTTTGATCTAGACGAGAATGTCAGGGTCAGTTAAGGCTGAAAAACTTTCAGCTTCGTTCACGCTCTGAAACTGAGACTTCAGAAAACTTCTTTACTGGTTTTACTGTGGCTGTGGTGTTGTGTCTTATTTTGAAAACCCTGGAGTTGGGTTTTATGTTGAAAACTATGAGTTTAGATTTTATTTTGAAAGGTCTGGGAATGTGATCTATTCCGAAAACTAAGGGGAAATGTTTCATTTTAAAAATTCTGGAGTAGTGTTTTATTTTGAAAATTCTGGAGTAGTGTTTGGGTTTTATTTTGAAAATTCTGGAGTAGTGTTTTAATTTGAAAATTCTGGAGTTGGGTTTTATGTTGAAAAGTATGAGTTTAGATTTTATTTTGAAAATTCTGGGAAGTGTTTAAGGGGAAATGTTTTATTTTAAAAATTCTGAGGGTTTTATTTTGAAAATTCTGGAGTAGTGTTTTATTTTGAAAATTCTGGAGTAGTGTTTTATTTTGAAAATTCTGGAGTTGGGTTTTATGTTGAAAACTATGCGTTTAGATTTTATTTTGAAAGGTCTGGGAATGTGATCTATTCCGTAAACTCAGGGGAAATGTTTTATTTTAAAAACTCTGAGTTTGGGTTTTATTTTGAAAATTATGGAGTAGTGTTTTATTTTGAAAATAATGGAGGAGTGTATTTATTTTGAAAATTATGGAGTAAAGTTTTATTCTGAAAATGCTGCAGTTGTCTTTCATGTTGAAAACTCTGAGTTTGGGTTTTATTTTGAAAATTATGGAGTAGTGTTTTATTTTGAAAATTCTGGTGTTGGGTTTTATTCTGAAAATGCTGCAGTTGTCTCTTATGTTGAAAACTCTGAGTTTGGGTTTTATTTTGAAAATTATGAAGTAGTGTTTCCATTTGCAAACTCAGGTGTAGTGTTTTAATTGTGTGTATGACTTTGTTTTCCTGACTCTGTGTTGTGTCCTTGAACGCACCGTATGTAAATGAGGTCACTCCTCGTGTTCTCGGCCTCGTCTCGTTCGTCCTCCATCTTGCTGCTGCCTCTCCGTAGGCACTGATTGGTTAAACGTTACTGCTCTTGCTCTTGCTCTTAGCCCCGCCCCCCGGGCTGCTCTTACTCTCCGACTTCCTGCCAGGTGAGTTCTGACAGGTGAGTTTGGGGGCGGAGCCTGACGGGCCGCCACCTCCTCCACTGTTGTTGTTGTTGTTGTTGTGGTTTGTGTTTCCGCTCAGCGTCTCCATGATGGAGCGGAACGTCCCAAACGGACGCTTGCTTTCCGAGCTTCCCGTTGGAGTCCTCTCCTTCCCATGATGCACCTTGGTCGGCTCCGCCTCCTGACCGGAGCTCTTGTGCACCTGCTCGTCGAAGGTGACCCTCAGCTTCAGGTTCTGTGACGTCTTCCTGCGCGACGACGGCGACTTCAGGGCGCTCTTCGGGCTGGTGGCCACTTTCTGCCCGGCGGCGTCGTGGGCGTCGCCGGGGGTGTCCGGCGTTCTACCGTCTGTGGCGGCCTCGGGGTCGCTGGAGGTGGGGGAGGGGTTGTACCCGACGCTGTCCACCGACTTGGAGCCGCCGAGAGAGAACGCCTGCTTCCTGTCGGCCGAGGAGGCGGCGGCGGCGGCGGCGGCGGCGTTCGGGGCGGGAGGGAGATGCTTCCTCATCATCAGGTGAAGGTGGTTCGACACAGGATCCTCCTCTGTGATTGGCAGGTGGGACGGCCTATCAGGTCGCAGGCTGCTGGGGGGCGGGGGCGGGGCTCCGGGGTTTTTACCCTCCTCGGGCGGATAACCGTCGGAATCTGATTCGCTGAGGGAACGCTGCATGATCTGCTTCAGTCGGGCCAGTTTCAGCTCCCTGCGCTCCACCAGCCCCGTGCGGCGGGCCCCGGGGGCGCCGCCGCCACCGCCGCCACAGGGGCCGTCCCTGCTCAGGCCGCCCGACAGAGGCAGCCTCTCCCTGGGGCACAGCGGCTCCGACGCGTCCTTCCCCAGCAGCTGCCGCAGCACCGCGTCCTGGCCCACGCCGCCCTGACGGACCAGCCACTGCCCGTCGCCCGGCGTCCCCTCCGCCGTCAGCATCATCTCAGGCCACGCCTCCACCGAGGGCTGATGGGAGCTGGAGCCACACACACACACACACACACACACACACACACACACACACACACACACACACACACACTCTGTTACCAATGGGTGTTGATTAGGACCACGGGCCAAACACACCAGCTACAGCTATTAAGAGGAAAATGGATGGGACGAGGTCAGAAAACAAACCAATTATTGGACTTTTTCAAACGTCTACTGCAGTCGTTCTCAACGTTTTGTACATCAAGGACACAAATTGACACAAATTAGACCACGGACCCCCATTGGACCAAATTTAGAAGTAAACACCAGAAATACACAAATTATTGTTCTGAGACTGAAGAACGTTACTTTTTTCTACTTTTAAATTAGGGCCAATGGCATAAATTTTTGGAAATATTATAGAGAAATTTCTGGAAAAAATGGTCCAATTTCTCCAAAAACTAAAAAAAAGAGAAAAAAAATGGTAAAATTTCTCATAAAAAAATGTTCAAAATAAAAATAAACAAGTAAAATTTGTCTAGAAAAAAGTGGAAAATTTCTAAAACAAAAAAGGAAAAAAATCTAGAAAAAAAGTGGTAAAATTAAAGAAGAAACTTCTAGAAAAAAGTGGTAAAATTTTTCGTTAAAAAAATATTCAAAATAAAAATAAAAAAGTAAAAATTGTCTAGAAAAAAGTGGAAAATTTCTAAAACAAAAAAGGAAAAAAATCTAGAAAAAAGTGGTAAAATTTCTCTAAAAAAAATTTTCAAAATTAAAAAAAAAGTTAAAAAAATTTTCGTTAAAAAATGTTCAAAATAAAAATAAAAAAGGAAAAAAATCTAGAAAAAAGTGGTAAAATTAAAAAAAAAAACTTCTAAGAAAAAAGTGGTAACATTTTTCGGTAAAAAAAAAAGTTCAAAATAAGGAAGTAAAATTTTTCTAGAAAAAAGTGGTAAAATAAAAGAAAACAAAGAAACAAACAAAAAATTTCAAACTTTCAAATTTCAAGAAATAAATTGAGTCTTGACCTAAAGATCGTGGGTTTGATTCCCATGTCGGCAGCGCCCCCCCCCACCCCCACTCCATGGCCCTCTCCAAATTTCTGCATGGAAATTTTCTAGTTATACTACAGTGTGTGTACAATCGGACTTAATGACGAATGTTTTATTAATTTTTGCCAAATTCTTTATCCATAAAGCCAAATATCTAAAGACCCCACCCACCCGTCAACCTTTAAATTCTAATTTATTTAATTTAGATGTATGTACTTTCTTTTTTGTCTGTTTATTAGATGTTTGTTTCATCAAATTTCATGCCCTTATATCTTATGTATTTATTTTTAAATAAAGATTTCATCACTTCAACATGGTATCTGTTACCTAGGTGACCGTGAAGGCGTCCCCTCTCCTTTGGGGTCCATGAATCTCTGTAGTTGTTTCTGCAGCGCCATCCGCTCTGTGGCCTGTCTGCACCACAACACACACACACACACACACACACACACACACACACACACACCAGGATGAAAACACACACACAACAACAACAACAACAACAACAGTAAAACAACAACAACAACAACAACAACAACAACAACACCGTCACCTACTCGTTGAGCTGTTTGGTGAGTTTGACGACCTGCGAGGCCAGAGACATGCAGGTTTCCACGACGACCAGGTAGCGAGCGCAGGTGGTGTGTCCCTGCCGCTCGGCACTCTGGGAAGGACGCTCGCCCTGCTGGTTCTGCACCGTCACGTTGGAGCCGTACTCCACCAGCGTCTGAACACACACACACACACACACACACACAGTGAGATCATGTGACGCCTACAGCTGCAATGCATGATGGGAGGTTCAGCAGCATGGTAACAGTGTCACCATGGTAACATGGCGGTGTTGCTGCTGCTCACCTGGATGCAGGTGAGGTGTCCGTACTGCGCCGCCACGTGGACGGCCGTGTTCCCGTTCTGGTCGACCTCGTCCAGAGAGATCGCCTGCTCCTGCATGAACTGGAGCAGCCACAGCAAAACCTTCTCCTGGGGGGGGAGGGAGGGGGGTTGTTACTTTGTCACTTTGTTAAGAAAGATGTTATACATAAAGTTTATTCTTATTTTTAAATGGAGGACTAAATCATCTTTGGTTTTCTCAATAAGTCAAACATTACACTTTTATGATGTTGAGATAAAGGAGGAGGATGAGGAGGAGGAAGAGGAGGAAGAAGAGGAGGAGGAAGAGGAGTAGAATGAAGGGGGGAGAGGAAGAGGAGGAGAGAGGAAGAGGAAGAGGAGTAGAGAGGAAGAGGAGGAGGAAGAGGAGTAGAGAGGAAGAGGAGGAGAGAGGAAGAGGAGGAGGAAGAGGAGTAGAGAGGAAGAGGAGGAGGAAGAGGAGGAGAGAGGAAGAGGAGGAGGAAGAGGAGGAGAGAGGAAGAGGAGGAGGAAGAGGAGTAGAGAGGAAGAGGAGGAGGAAGAGGAGGAGAGAGGAAGAGGAGGAGGGGGGGAGAGGAAGAGTAAGAGGAGGAGAGAGGAAGAGGAGTAGAATGAAGGGGGAGAGGAAGAGGAGGAGAGAGGAAGAGGAGTAGAATGAAGGGGGGAGAGGAAGAGGAGGAGAGAGAGAGAGTGTGTGTGTGTCACCTGTCCGTAGCGAGCAGCGTAGTGGATCAGACTGGGATGTTCTCTGGTGCAGCTCAGCTCAGCGATCGCCTCCGTCTCACTCACCATCCACCGCACACACTCCAGGTGGCCGTTCTGACACACACACACACACACACAGACACACAGACACACAGACACACACAGACACACACAGAGTCGTCCTGTTAATCACCTGAGCACAAACACAGCCTCTAACACAACTCTGTGTGGTAACGTTGTGTTATTATCTCATAGCGTGGTGAATGTGCAGGTCACAACTTGTCCACCAGAGCGTTGTGGAGTTGTTGGATTGTGTATTTGATGGTTCTGGTCCCGGTTCCCCGTCCGGACCCAGTTCGTCCAGTTCGTCCGGTTCTGGTTCTGGTTCAGAACCGAGACCAGTACCAGAACCAGGACCGGAACCGGTACCAGAACCGGGACCGGGACCGGAACTGGTACCAGAACCGGAACCGGTACCAGAACTGGGACCGGTACCAGAACCGGAACCGGAACCAGAACCGAAACCGGTACCAGAACCAGAACCGGTACCAGAACCGGCACCAGAACCGGGACCGGGACCGGAACTGGTACCAGAACTGGAACCGGTACCAGAACTGGGACCGGTACCAGAACCGGAACCGGAACCGGGATCGGAACCGGGACCAGAACCAGAACCAGAACCAGAACCGGAACCGGTACCAGAACCGAAACCGGTACCAGAACCAGAACCAGAACCAGAACCAGAACCAGAACCGAAACCGGTACCAGAACCAGAACCAGAACCAGAACCAGAACCAGAACCGAAACCGGTACCAGAACCGGGATCGGAACCGGGACCAGGACCAGAACCAGAACCGGAACCGGAACCGGAACCAGAACCGAAACCGGTACCAGAACCGGTACCAGAACCGGGATCGGAACCGGTACCAGAACCAGAGGGAAACACAGAGACTGTTGATGAAAAACTGTCCCTGAAGGCAACGTGCATCAGAGGTTTTACATGAATTTCCCTCTAAAACAACTCTGTGTGGTAACGTTGTGTTATTATCTCATAGCGTGGTGAATGTGCAGGTCACAACTTGTCCACCAGAGCGTTGTGGAGTTGTTGGATTGTGTATTTGATGAGTTTGATGAGGGAAACCAAGAAATCCCATAATGAGCCTCCGTGGCGTAGCTCTGAGCAGCTCACGGCTCTGCTCCGCCGTTCTAAAAACAGCTTGCACCGACAATTAAAGATAACAAACCTACTGTGTTCTGTTTGTATGTGGCCGAAGTAGAAGAATCACGGAAGCAGGACTACTTTTCCACTGGCTACTTTATTAGCCGAACACATGTCTGCTCATACACCTTCCACGTACATGCACACACTCTTCTTCTACGCTCTTTTTCACTGTGTACACCCAGCAGTACGATGCCACCTAGTGGCGGACACAACATTCCCCCCTTACTTGAAAGATTATGCATAGTATCTTCAGACTAACATAAAATGTGAAGGGCATTTGTGAGAACTTAGTTTAGTAAACAGCACTGAGATCATAACCTTAGCTGCTATACAGTTTCTGTTAAACCATTATCAAAACATGTAACATGTCAGAAACAGAAAATACCACATTACTTTTACTTAGTGGCTATTTTAACTCTGGTGTTGTACAGGATAATGAAACACAACACAATCTGTTAATGTAAATTTTAGTCATTACTGAACTTGACTAGCAATTTTTTTTATTTCAGGAACACTCAATTTTTTAACATTTCACACACACAGGAAAGTATGGCATTTGACTCAGTTGTTTTTTTTCTGTCCTTAAGCAAGCTGAAAGTTCATCAGCCAAGCAGGGTAAACCAAGAAAGCCACTCTAGAACTCCTTCTCAGAGTCACTGGGGCTGTATCAGGCGGCTTTACTGTTGGTGGTCCAGGACCCGCGGGACAGCGAGTCAGCCTTGAAGCATTCCACTTTTTGTTATCACTTAACACAAAGGTACTTGGTCCAATCTGTCTTTGAATGGACATAGGTGGTGTGAACTTTGGCGTTCCTTTGTGGACATGGTCAGGTTTTTTCACCCTCACCCAGTCTCCAGGTTTAAAAGGCAGGCGTCTTTGCGCCTCGACGTTTGTCAGTATACTGCTTTGACTTGTTCTGTTGCTTTTCCACTGTACTTCTCACAGTAGCGCACTTGTCCTCTTGTCTTTAACTGGAAAGATATCCAGCTTAGTTTTCATTCGTCTGTTGTGTAATAGTTCAGATGGTGAGACACCAGTGGTTGCGTGGGGTTGCACGGTAGTCTTGCAAGAAGTCAGTTACTGCAGTTTTCCAGTTTTTCCTCATCTGTTCTGCAGCCAAGATGCATTCCTTAAATGGTTCCATCTTTCTACCGCCCCGTTGCACTGTGGGTAGTAGACACTACTGCGCAGGTGACATATTCCCCTCTCTGAAAGAAAGTCAGCAAAAGCACTAGAGAGGAACTGTGGCCCATTGTCAGTTACAATATAGCTAGGATTCCCTTCCCTGCTGAAAACTGACTGCAGGAACGAGATGACAACCCCAGCAGTGACACACTGAGAAAATGCCACCTCTGGCCACTTACTATGATAGTCTAGTAATGTCACAGCAAACCTACATTGGGCAGGAGCATTTTCAAAAGGACCCACAATGTCCAGTCCAACTTTGTCCCAAGGCTTAGCTGGCAGTTGTATGGGTCGAAGCGGAGCTGGCGCTGTCTTGGCAGATTTGTCATTAAGCTGGCAGGTGAGGCATGTGGAAACGATGGATTCCACCAGCTTGTCCATCTGAGGCCACCAGTAGAGTTCACGTAGCCTCTGTTTGGTGCGCACTACTCCTTGATGTGTGTCATCATGTGCCAAGTGAACCACAGTAGCACGTAGAGAAACTGGAACAATGTAACGATGCTCACCTCTCATCACGAGTGTATCAGATGCAGAGAGTTCATGACGGATCAGGAAGTATGGTGTCAGAGCAGAATCAACGTCTTTTTTGCATTTGGGCCAGCCCTTTTCAATCTGAGCACGTAAGAGGATAAGTTCAGGGCATAGTGCAGAGGATGAAGTAAAGTCACTTACAGAAAGAGTTGACAGTACAGACGCCACCATCTCAGGTTCCTCCATCGCAGCTGTATGAGTGGGGAGAGGCAGACGCGACAAACAGTCTGCAGCCTGGTTCTGTGATCCTGGTCTGTACTCAACATCATAAGTGAAGCAAAGCAGTCGAGCTGACCACCGCGCCACTCTCATGCCTGCTCGACCAAGTCCTTTGGTGGCAAGACAACGTGGTCAGTGCCTGATGGTCAGTCCTTAGTGTGAAGCGTCGTCCCCAGAGATACGACCTCCACTTTTCGACAGCCCAACGCACGCCAGAGCCTCTTTTTCCACTGTCGAATATTTTCTTTCTGGTGTAGTGAGACTAAAAAAGAAAAAAATGCTACAGATTTCAGTCCCATCTGGGTGTAGAAAAACCACCCAAGTCGGTAAAATCTTGGTCACAAAGGTGGGGGAGAAGGGTCAAATAATGCTAACACTGGACTGTCTAATAGCAGCTGTTTCAGTTCATGGAAAAAGTCCATTGGAAACCAGATTCTGTAGCCTTTCAACAACGCTCGCATCGGCTCCACCACCGTCGCAAAATTTGGAAGGAATTTACTGTACCATGAAATTAATCCTAAGAAGGAAGTGCGATCAGGTTTGGGGCTGGGGCGTCGCGGATGGCTGTGATGTGGTCTGTGTCAGGTAAATTCCGTCTTTGGAGATGAATGTCCCAGAAATCTGAACTTGTCTGTCTGAATGAACAAAAATGTTAAGTTTAAAAAAAGTAAATTGCAGGAAGAGGTTTTTGCTCATCCCGAAAAGGTTTACGATGACATCAAATTTCTCCAGACAAATTTTTTTTTAACACAGTTTCCATCATCTTCTGGAACGCAGAAAAAAAGAGGCCAAACCATAAGGAAAAAAAGCGGAAGAGTCCTTATGGGTAATAAAGGCAAAAAACACTTTTCATGCAGTGGCAGTTGGTGGTATGCTGAGGCCAAATCTATGGTGGAGAACAAGGCACCCCTGAGCTCACTCAACAGCTCTTCAATGTGGGGCAAAGGGTGACTATCAGCAACAATGGCCTTGTTAGGTTCACGGAGATCAGTGCATAGTCTTATTTTTCCTCCTTTCTTTGTTGTTACCACTATCGGGGATATCCAGGGTGAAGCATCTATTTGTTCAATTATGCCTTCCTTTAGCATCATGTCAAGTTCATCAGAGACAGCCTGTTACGGCAAAGGGGAGTCGCTCTAAGTTTTGCTGCACTGGTACTGCATCCTCACGACGACCTTTACTTTAACAAATCCTGCGTCAGAGAAATGATGAGGTAGCAGTGGTTCTTTCCATCACAGGTGCGGCTGCAGTAGGTGAAGGCTGATCAGTGGCAGAAGATGAAACTTGGTTAAGTTTATGAGTGAATGTCCAGTTCAGCCACCTGATCAGGTCCATCCCCAGCAGAGCAGAACCTCCCTCCATACAGGAAGGCAGGAGCAGTTGCAGAGTCCATGGAAACAGTAGCTTTAAACATCCAAGCACTGGGATATTCTCCTTTAAGTAGGTGACCTTAACTTCTGGGAGAGTAAGGGACATGCAGAGAAATGTCTGTTGTATAAAGTCTCTGGTATGATTGAAACTGATGAGCCTGTATCCACCAGCAGTTCACATGTTGCAGACTCTCACAGTTTCAATGGTCACGTTGCATTGTAGTCTGTCGGTAGCATTAGCAAGGTTTGAGCTTGTCATTCACAACCTGGACACCACCTCCAACTTGTTTAGCAACGGCAAACTTTTGAGAAGTTCCAGTTTCCACAACTGTTGCATTTAGCGTGAGAAGCTGGGCAGTCTGTTTTGCATTGGCCAGGTGTGTAGTTGCTCCACATCTGTAACAGGTCCGCTGCTTCTGCTGCGCCCTCTCTCTGGTCTGTTTGTAGCATGTTCAGAGCGGCGTCTGTTGTCCCTCCGGTACGCGGCTTAAACACCGCATGCACAGCAGCAGCACCAGTTAGCACGCTGGAATTGCAGAGCATGCTCAACCTGACATTAATGTAAAAGTCCAAAGTCAGGGACGGTTCCATTAAAAGTTCACCGCCGGTCTAGCCTTTTTGAGCTGGTCTCTTAACAGTCTTCCATAGTAGCATAAGCACATGTAGCCGCTAATTCAACTGAGGCACAGTCTTGTTTTTCTTTGTTTTTCGGGAGACGACAGTTTTTTCGGCACGAACTGTTTTCCAAAGCCGTCATGGCTTCATCGTATGTAGTTTTGTCTGGACTTAGAACAAGATTTTCCCGAGCGCGTGAATGAGCAGCTCAAAAGGCCAGGCGTTCCCAGTAAATTACGGCTAAAGGTAAAAATTTTCCTCCATGTAAAATGAATTTGCTCTGCTGCAGGGCAGGAAGTCAGGCATGGGTAGAGACATCAATTGTTCCCCTAAAAAAATCACGGAAGCAGGACTACTTTTCCACTGGCTACTTTATTAGCCGAACACATGTCTGCTCATACACCTTCCACGTACATGCACACACTCTTCTTCTACGCTCTTTTTCACTGTGTACACCCAGCAGTACGATGCCACCTAGTGGCGGACACAACATACTGCTATGACTATAGGGATTATGGTGATGGGCCAATTTGCCAAAATGTTGAACTATCCCTTTAAAACACACACAGGCGGGTTACCTTGACGCCCAGGCCGGCGGGCGTGAGCTGCTGGCTGTTGCGCTCGTTGAGGCCGTCCTCCCCCATCAGCGAGGTGAGGTGCTGCAGCGTGTCGGCGTGGCCGCGGCACGCCGAGATGTGGAGCAGGTTGTTGCCCTCGTCGTCTCTGATCAGCTCCAGGTTGTCGGCCGCCAGGTGAGGCTGGGGAGGAGGTGGGGGGGCGGGGGAGAGGAGCAACAGGGAAATGGACAAGAGAGGTGAAAAGAAAGGAAAAGAGAGAAGAAAGGAGGAGGAAGAGGAGGAGCAGGTTAATCATCCTCCACTCACCAGCAGAGAGATCTGTCCTTCTCTCACGATGTTGATGATGTTCTGGTTCTTCTTCGTCTCCTCGTCCACCTCTCCTCCTCCTCCAAACCCTCTCGGCCCGCCACCTCCTCCTGTAACTCCTCCCCCTCCTCCTCCCCCTCCTCCTCCTCCTGCAGCAGCAGCAGCCCAGGCCTTGGAGCCGTCCTGCCTGCCCAGGCTGCAGCTCTGCAGGGAGTACATCAGGCCTCCTGCTCCTCCTCCTGCTCCTCCTCCTCCTGCAGGCTCCGCCCTCTGGGTCTGGGGGTCTGGGTAGACCCGCGCCGACAGCAGCTTGTCTGGAGGAGCAGGTCACATGACAAGCAGGTCACATGACATCAAACCACTGTAAAGGTCTCCCTCACAGAGGAGATCCCGTCCACACCAACACGCGGCTTCACTGAATCCGATCTTTTTCAGGGCGGCGTTTTCAAATTTTCCCGCTCTGGGACCCGCTTTCAAAAAATACCGTTTTCACCCCCTGAAAACGCCGTATCCATGTCGACACAACGCCGATCCGATAAAGTATTTATCCAGATTCGAAAAAAACATATTCGTGTGGACGGGGCCTTAATCTCTAGGGACAACCTGGTAAAATAAAAAGGGATATTCCGCGGTACGTTTAACCCCTGCTCCAACGCAGTGGATCCCTGAACTGACACAAATTAGACCACGCATTGGACAAATAACTACACAATAATTGTTCTGAGACTGAAGAACGTTACATTTTTAGTCAATGAAAAACAATTTCTCTAAAAATTCTCAAAAATAAAAAAAAAAATGCTAGAAAAAAAATATTAAAATTAAAAAAAAAGAAAGATTTTCAAGAAAAAAGTGGTAAAATTTCTAAAAAAAAAAAAGAAAAAATTTTGAGATTTTTGAGAAAAAAAGTGGTAAAATTTCTAAAAAATATATATAAATCTATATATATATTTTAACATTTTCATGAAAAAAGTGGTAAAATTTCAACAAAAAAAAAAAAATTAAGATTTTCGAGAAAAAAGTGGTAAAATTTCTAATATATATATATATTAGGGCCGGGAATCGATTAAAAAAATTAATCTAATTAATCAGAGGCTTTGTAATTAATTAATCGCAATTAATCACATTTTAATCGCATATAAATATTTGACCTGAGAACAGTGAGAAGCATTTTTTTCACATGGATTTTAGCGTACTGACTGAATACAGAAGCTTAAGCAACAAAACATTGTTTTTTTCAAGGTGGTACTTAACCAAGACCAACAGACTAGGGATGCAAATTATCGATTAATTTCAAAAGGAGTTTAAATCGAACGCAACTGGACTTGGTTGTTTGTCTGGGAAGACGTTTCACCTTCATCCAAGAGGCTTCATCAGGTCATGTAGCATCTGACCAGACTGGGACTGGTCCAACTTTCTGGTGTGGAGACCCAGGTATCTACCATCACTGGTTCCCTTTGTGCTCCAAGTGCTAACGACAGTCGTTGAATGACTGTCTTTGGTGGAAAGTTGGTTTCGACTTCGTTAGTGCTTTATTGTGTTATAACGACAGTCGTTGGAGTCACATGACACTTGTGAAAAGTTGTTATTCTTTGAGGCTAAGTTTTTGAATCTCCTGGGAAGGGATGAAAGGGCAGCATTGTAAATCTTTTCACCTCCTCTCTCCCTTGCAGTGATCAGTACGCCTGAAACTCATTTAGAACCCAGTGAGAAACGTTTCGCGGTGGAAAAATAAGTGCGATCAAAATGCGATTAATTTTGTTAACGCGATAATTTGTGTAATTAATTAATCGCAATTAACGCGTTAAAGTCCCGGCCCTAATATATATATATTTTTTTTACATTTTCGAGAAAAAAACGTGGTAAAATTAAAAATAAAAAAAAATTTCAAAAAAAGATTTTCGAGAAAAAAAGTGGTAAAATTTCAACAACAAAAAAAAATTTTTTTTTTTTTACATTTTCGAGAAAAAAAGTGGTAAAATTTCCAAAAAAAAAAAAAAAAAAGATTTTCGAGAAAAAAAGTGGTAAAATTTCAACAAAAAAATTAAACATTTTCAAGAAAAAAGTGGTTAAATTTCTAAAAAAAAATAAAAATAAAAATAAAATAAAGATTTTCGAGAAAAAAAGTGGTAAAATTAAAAAAAAAAAGTTGTACCCCACTTTGAGAGCCATTGCTAACAAACCATCAGACACACAAACTTCTCTAGTTGTAGCGACCTCGGCACAGACATAAACACTGCCGTCTATGGAGCCACGTTGTGTCAGACAGGAGGTTAAACTTAAGCAGGAACATCGCTTTAAGTTTTCTTGATCAAGAAGCGGCGACGACAACAAACAAACCTGCGTCAGAGAACGAGGAGAGGGAGGACGAGCAGCTGAGGAGTCCAGAGGAGTGCAGCTCCGGCTGGTAACCTCCACCTCCAACTCCTCCTACTCCTCCTCCTACGGACGGGGTGCGGTGCAGGTGGTGCAGGTCTGGATCCATGGACTTGGACTTCCTCAGGTCGGACCACTTCACCGGAGACAGGACACAGTACTGTGGACAGATGTTTGTGTTAAAGCTCCATTTGTATTGAAGCTCCATACGGTATAAAGGTAGGTGTTTGTGTTAAAGCTCCTTCAAAATAAAGGTAGATGTTTGTGTTAAAGCTCCTTCAAAATAAAGGTAGATGTTAGTGTTAAAGCTCCATTTGTGTTAAAGCTCCATACAGTATAAAGGTAGGTGTCACTTTATGATGTCACAACAAAGCCCCGCCCCCTCACCACCTGGACCCACCATCCAACAACAACAACAAGTTGCAAGTTTTAGTGTTTTATTCTGAGATCTACTCTGTTTTTATTGGACCACTGCAGCCAATCAGAAGAGAGGCTCAGAGACTCCTCCTCTCTTCTGATTGGCTGACAAGCGTAACATACTGTAAACATTCATAGCGCGGGAAAAAGAGCTAATTAAGACCAATATTCCAATTAATAAATAAACTGTAGTGTTCTTTCTAGTTGATGCAAAGTAAGTCTGGTAGCGTATTGCATTCAAAGAGCTTTGGTTTTGTTTGTTTTTTGTTTTTTTAATACTTTTTTCTGTTTTTCGTGGTATTTTTTCCAACTTAACAAGAGTTCAAAAAATTATTTTAAATTAAAACCAAAAAACCAAAAACAGTTTTACAGTTACATCCATTTTTTTCTTCCATGCTCTTATTGTGAAGGCCTGCTTCCTGTTTCCTGTGGTACCTGGGTCTGTGAGCTGCTGCTGCTGCTGCTGCTGCCGAGGCTCAGCGGCTCGTTGTGGGACAGGCCGGAGCTCTTCATCCCTCCTCCTCCTCCTCCTCCTCCTCCCCGGCTCCTCTCCAGCGTGCCCCCCCCTCCCCCCAGGTTGCTGCCCGTCACCGAGCGCTTGTCGTGGGGGACGCGGGGCAGCGTGGACATCTGCTGGCTGGACTTGATGTAGGGGACGTCCAGGATCTCGTCCATGTCCAGGTCGTAGTGCTCCAGCTCCCCGAACAGAGCCTGAGGGTTGTTCCCCCCCCCACCCCCACCTCCTCCTCCTCCACTGAGCGCCTTCCCCTTCCCCCCCGGCCCGTCAGAGGAGGAGGCGTGTGGCGGCTTGTCGGGGGCGGGGTTGTTTGCTGCCCCCCCCCGGGGCCCCCCCCCCCCCCCCGCCGCCCCCCCAGGCACCACCGAGGCCGAGGCCCGGACCCTGCAGCTTCCCATCAGAGTCCGAGTCGTTGGTCTCCGGCTGGTGCTTCAGAGGAGAGACGCGCTTCACCGGCCGGAACTTACTGTGGACGTCCGGCAAGCCCGTGGGTTTGATTCCCCCGCCCCCGCCGCCGCCGCCGCCACCGCCGCCGCCATGGGAGGACACGCCGCGACTCCAGTTGATGGCCGGAGCTGCAGGAGGAGGAAGAGGAGGAGGAGGAAGAGGAGGAGGAAGAGGAGGAGGAGCTTCAAAACCAAAAACAGATTCTGACACTGCAACAATTGTGACCTGATGCATCAAAATGAGTCACAGTGAGATTTTAGTATCAATGGAAAGATTAGAAAATAAGCTTTAAAATGAAATTTTAGTCTAAATCATACATTTGATGGTTTTCGAGATATGGCCGTTTGAATTACGATCTCCTTCTCTCTGACTCCGTTCTAAAACCTGAGAAAACTGCATTTAAAGTTTTTCCAGTGACTCTGGCGTCTGTTCCTGTACCACGTGATTCCCTCGCTGTCACAGATGCACCATTCAATGACCCTCGGAAAGCAGAGAATCTCACGATTAAGATGCTGTTTACAGCTCGTCTCTATCATAAAAGGTTAAGAAGTTGTGATGTTTTGTAAAACATGTGCAAGCGTTCAGTTGATTGCTATGTTCGGTTTAGCATCCATGCTACGCTCTGTTAGCGTCGATGCTACTCGGTTTAGCATCTGTTTCTGTAGCCGTCCCTTTTTGTCATAGAGGCACCATTCAATGACCGTTGGAAAGCAGAGAATCTCACGATTCAGATGCAGTTTACAGCTCGTCTCTATCATGAACGGTCCAGAAGATATTTCATGTTTTGCTCCGATGCAACGCTCATCTTCAGAGGGTTTAAGTAGCAAGTCAACTTTAATCATCATTTACTGCCTTTTCTCTGGGATGTCATTACTTTGAAATTAGCTAAAGAAAAATCTAAAAATAGAACGTTGTGACTTCCGACTCATTTCACCAGAGCAGGTCACAATTAACCAAACACTAATCGATTATTAAATTAATCGTCAACTATTTTGATCATCAAACACCAGCTCAGAAAACACGATTCAGGATCAGACTGATCCAATCCAACTGGGATAAAAGTAAAGGTGGATTACGTGATCCTGGGTGGAAAAACAAGGGATTTAAAAATCTTGGATCATTTAGATTAAACCTGAACTGGACCCAGGACATTATGGGATGGACTGAGTGACTGGTTGATTGATTGTTGAGTACCTGGCCTCTCCTCAGCCGGACCATCGCTCCTCCGGGACAGTTCGGGGATGCTCTTCAGAGACGTCACAGAGTACTGAGGACAGAGAGAGAGGCTGCAGAGTCAGAGGCTGCAGCTACATTTAGACCAGACCGGCCGATCGCAGCTCCTTCACTCACAGCTGTAATTAAAACGCTCAGTTTACACTTTTATACACAAGTTAAACTCAGTCTTGTTTGTGCTCTGAGCTGCTGCACCACTCACTCAGAGTCACACACATCTGTTCTCTCCGACTGATAAAGTCTCTTCACTGTCCATTTCCTTTTCTCCAGCTGCTTTTAAGACGGAGCAGCTGCATGACGGAGCAAGATCAGGATTGTTATGCGCCACAAACGCTGCACAGAAAATGATGATGAAAACCCAAAGACACACAAAACAAATAAACAACATGAAAACGCTGCAGCTGAGAAATGCTGCAATCACAGAAATGATGCAGAACCAAAAAAACGCACAAAACCCATGAAAGGAATGCAGCAGAGAAACGCTGCATATTCACTCCAGACTGCAGTCGCCCTCCAGGCCTCTAGGGGGCGGCGACCACCAGACCCTGTTTAAGATTGGCTGGACTTTTAGAAAGAGTAAAAAAAGAGTAAAAACTTTGGTATCAAATTTTATACATAAAAATGCATGAGTTTTTCAGACCTCTACATCCTCACTGTGATGTTTGCCCTCACTGGGACGTCCAATATGGCCGCCGTCAGTCAGGGACCCACATGTGTTTTCTCATGGATATTATTGCCAATTTCGAAAAAGATAACATAAGAAAAACTTACTTTTTTTTTTACTGAAACTTCAATAGGAATAGTTACTGCATTGATGCAAAGCAAAACTACTTAATATTCCACAACTTATTGTAGAAAGTATGTGTATCAAATTAGATACTGTAGGTTTTTAAGGCAATTTTCTATGCAAATCTCCTATTAAAAAAAAAATTAGACTTATATATATTTTTTTTTACATTTTTTGTCAGAAAGTCCAAGAATTTTCTGACAATTATTTCATGTACAAACTTAAAGAGGGCACAATACCACCCCTACCTGTGAGTACAGGTACCGGTGGAGGGGGCGGGGCCTGGAGAGCAGCGGCTCATTTGCATTTAAAGGGGCAGACGCTGAAACCAGCCGATCTGAACAGGGCAGTTTTGGGCGGACGATGTTTGATCGTTGGAGGATTTTGACCGAAGCAGGTCACAGACACGTCTTTTTGCATGGGTTTGCATGGTTTTTGGTTCTGCAGCGTTTCTCTGTTGCAACATTTGGTTTTATATGCTTGTGTGTTTTTGTTTTGTTTTGCATCATTTCTGCGTCACACTCACCACTGAATCATCGGAGAAGTCGATCTCGTCCAGGTCCAGGTATTCAGGAGCCTCCATGTTCACACACACTCATCATCAGCCTGAGCAGCAGCTGCAGGAGGGAGAACAACACAAACCAGGGTCAGACGTCGTCGTCCATCGGAGCGCGAGGAGCGAGGAGCGAGTTCACGGAGCGGCCGCTCCAGACTCAGACTCAGGAAGCGGCTGCAGGAAACCGGGTCCAGTCGAGTCCTGGTGAAAACCCAGCGCTGGACTCTAATGTGTTATTGTTCCAGTCTGAGTTTGACGGACGGCGAGGAAGCCGAGGGAGGGACGGAGAAACTCGCCGAAACCGTTGGAGGCTCAAAGTGTCAGAGGAACAAGAAATTACAGGAAAAAAAAGAGTCCCTGAACGTTACATAGAAACTCAGAGACCCTGAACGTTACACAATAAAACTGAGTCCCTGAACGTTACACAGACACACTGAGTCCCTGAACGTTACACGATAAAACTGAGTCCCTGAACGTTACACATGAACACGGAGTCCCTGAACGTTACACAATAAAACTGAGTCCCTGAACGTTACACAATAAAACTGAGTCCCTGAACGTTACACAATAAAACAGAGTCCCTGAACGTTACACAGACACACCGAGTCCCTGAACGTTACACAATAAAACTGAGTCCCTGAACGTTACACATGAACACTGAGTCCCTGAACGTTACACAATAAAACTGAGTCCCTGAACGTTACACAATAAAACTGAGTCCCTGAACGTTACACAATAAAACAGAGTCCCTGAACGTTACACATGAACACTGAGTCCCTGAACGTTACACAATAAAACTGAGTCCCTGAACGTTACACAATAAAACTGAGTCCCTGAACGTTACACAATAAAACTGAGTCCCTGAACGTTACACAATAAAACTGAGTCCCTGAACGTTACACAAACACACTGTGTCCCTGAACGTTACACAATAAAACTGAGTCCCTGAACGTTACACAAACACACTGTGTCCCTGAACGTTACACAATAAAACAGAGTCCCTGAACGTTACACAATAAAACTGAGTCCCTGAACGTTACACAGACACACCGAGTCCCTGAACGTTACACAATAAAACTGAGTCCCTGAACGTTACACAGACACACAGAGTCCCTGAACGTCCCTTGAACCGCACAGAAAAGGCCGGAGTTCCTGAACGTTACACAAAAAAACGCTGAGGCCCTGAACGTTACAAAAAACTGGGGGCCTTGAACGCGACACAGGAACACTGAGCTGCTGCTGTTACAGTAAGACCTGCTGCTAATCGGACTAAAGGTCAAAGGTCAACATCACAGCGACACGGTTTTGTCTGAACACACTATTACTACTCCTAAAGAAAGAAAGAAAGAAAGAAAGAAAGAAAGAAAGGTCTATAGGAGAAGTGAAAGGTTTCACTCTCTTCTCATGAATCAACACTTCAGAATAAAAAAAACACCAGCAAAGTGTAAAACACGGAGCTGTAAATATTCCTGTCCATGTTTCTGAGTTGTACGGACTTTATTTACGGTCCTTGAAGGGGTCGGAGCTGTTTTCAGACTGTGGGAGCGAC
The DNA here is from genome assembly GCA_030347415.2 of Decapterus maruadsi. Lineage (NCBI taxonomy): Eukaryota > Metazoa > Chordata > Actinopteri > Carangiformes > Carangidae > Decapterus > Decapterus maruadsi. Next base: position 30,863,053 of record CM064895.1, read on the forward strand.
CGCAGGACGAAACCAGGCTGAACATAAACCTCTGATTGCAGCTTGGAGAAACGACGAGGCCCCGACATCCTTGATAACAACCGCTTAGCCTGACAGCAGACGTCCAGAATGAAGGAGGAGGGGGGGGGGGGGAGGAGGAGGAGGAGAGGACTGTTTATGTGAATGGGAACAAGGAGCAGGAGGAGTCTGTGACATCATCTGTGACATCATCACGTCATCGTCTCCTGTTTGTTAAACTGGTGTAAAAATAGAAACACCGGAGCTGGAACTGGTTGTTGTCTCACGACCACGAGGACCAGAGTCTGAGCCCAGACCTGGACCTGGACCTGGACCTGGTCCTGGACCTGTGGAGGTCTTTCCTGGTCCCAGGCAGCCTCCAGAACACACTCAGTCTGAACCGAGGTCTGTTTAATAAACACAGTTCCCACCGTGACGCAGAGCAGCGTCAACAACAACATTCACTAAAATCAGAAAATGTGAGTTTTTAAAGGGATAGTTCACCCAAAATCGTCATACGTGATCGCGCTCGGCTGTGAAAACAAAACATACAGCGTTAGACTGAGCTCGGGACTGTTACCATCTGGACACATACAACCAAAAAGAAAAATACAACAATCGCATCGTTTTAAAGGTAAACAAAACATTGAAACTCAGCCCCTCCTCTCGGGCTAAGCTGTGTAGGACCGCGAAGGAAAGGAAATACAATCTGAAAGAAGCACTGGAGCCGCGGGCCGAGAGCCGACCGTCACCAACACCAGCGGCCTCCGTGTATGTTTTTATGCTGTTGTGGTGAACTAAGAAGCAGGTCTTAGCCGCGGATGCTAACTGCTAGCACTAGCAGAAGTTAGCATCGAGCTAGCTCACTACAAAGATGCTAATACTTGTTAGCATTTTATTGTGTTGAACTATTGATTGTTAGCCACGGATGCAAACCGGTAGTCCGGTAGACCGCTAGTCGACGTTAGCATCAAGCTAGCTCACTACAACGGTCCTAATACTTGTTACCAGTGTTGGTGACGGTGGGGGATCGGTCCGCGGTTCCAGCGCTTCACTCAAACTTTTATTTGTCTTTGTTGTCCTGATGCTGCTGCTGCTGAGACTCAGTAGCATCAGATAGAGGCTAGCTAGCGCGGCTAACAGCCCTGAGCCTCCTGCAGCAGGTAGCTTCACCTGTAGCATCAGACAGCTAGCGCAGCTAACAGCCCCTCCCTCTGCTGCAGGTAGCTTCACCTGAGCTCCGTCATTGGCTGGAGAGAAAACACAGACTCTCTCACCATAGATATCTATGCTCTCTAGCTCCGCCCAGAAACATCCACGTGCAACAAAACCTGAACAAAACAGAGCAAAAGACCAAAACACAGCCAGACAGAGCCTCCACCACACAGGACTAGAAGCCCATAGGTGATGATTGAGACGGATTTCATTTGTAAAAGTCTAATGTTTATTTTTGTGCACAAAACTCCAGACCCAACCTGAATCAGAACAAAAGAAACAGCCTACAGCCTACACGTCTCTGAAACAGGGTCAACACCAAAGGTTCCTTCGTCTCAGTTGTCGGTGTCGAGTTACACAACAAAAACAAACACATGTGGAGATGGAGGCGGTCGATTAACAGGAAAGAAGATCAGTCAGACTCTGAACAACCTGAGAAGCTCCAGCCGTCGGGTCAGGTTGAGGCTGTAATTCAGATTAAACTGTAACCTGATTACAGGCGTTAAGACCTGCAGACTGGACGGTGGCCACGTTAAAGGGATAGTTCACCCAAAAATGACAATCCTCATTATCTACTCACCCACGGAGGATCTGAAACTTCTCCCAGCCCTTAGTCCACATGAGGGTCAGTAGATAATGAGTGACATTTAATTTTTGGGTGAACTATCCCTTTAAATCTCATTAGTGTGGCGTTCGTTGGAGTGAGTCGCTCACTTATTCCACCGTGCATCAGTTTTTAATCCACGTTTCATGACGCTGACAATAAAACACGTGACATCATTTATAAAAACAAGATGGCGTCCTGCAGCGTCGCAGCGTCACCTGAACCAGACGACGCCTCAACTTCAGTAAAAATCACACGTATATGATGTCAAATATCATAATTAAAACAATAAAGAGCAGATATTACATAGATGAGAGGTGTGGTTATTGATTAAGGCGTTGTTTTGATCATTAACTTTCACCAAACTCTGGAAATGATTATAGACTTTCTTCTGTTTCACGACTTTATGGCTCTTTAATTAACAAATAAAAAGTGTTTTGTTTTGCGTGTTTGTTCTGATGTGAAACACAACTTCCTGCGACAAATACTCAGTTTGATCTTGTTATGTTTGAACGTTTATGTACTACTACACCACATAAATAAATATTGGTAGTGTATGGAAGCCCTGAGTGGCCAAAAGGGGAAAAAACATCCTAAATATGGTCGCCAAAGGCTTCTGTATTCATTATTTTAACTATATGACTTGCAGAGGTTTAATGAGTATCAAGTTTAGTTAAAACTTAAAGTTCACATCCTACAATTACTTTCATTTAATTGATTAACTAATTATTAATTTGTTTATATCAGATATGAGTAAAAAACACACAAAATAACTCAAATCTGTTCAGTTTACTGTGAGAAACTGATAAAAATACAAAGATATCAACGACACTGAAGCCTAAACTGGATGAATACGAGTTATTTTCTTATAGATTAATTAGAAAACATGTCATTAGCTGCTGATTTACTTAATTAATCAACTAACTGCTGCAGAACTGTGATATTTTAGAGTCTGTGACTGTTATTAAGATGAATACCAACTCATCATTTCACTTTTTTATGAAGATACATTAGTAGATCACTGAATTTTAATGAAAGAAGAACATTTAGAAGTTGAATAAATACCACTAGACTGTGACTTTCCCTTTATCTCCAGTAGTGACCAGGTTAATGTGACAGCAGGCTGGTGGTTACAGGCGGTGAGCAGCAGCAGCAGCAGCAGCTAATGAGGTTAATGTGGATGAACACTGATGTAAACAGTGGGTTCGGTTCGGTTCGGTTCGGTCTGGCTCGGCTCGGCTCGGCTCGGTTCGGCTCCGCTGGGTCTGAACCCGCTGGTACCTGCTCACGTAGCAGCAGCAGGAGGCTCGTTAGCCCCGCTAGCTCCGGAGCGGCTAACGTGGAGAAGGAAGCTGGAAAAACGAGGTCAGAGCACAAAGCTCAGGTAGAAAAAGAATGAAATAAAGTCAACCCTCCGCCCTGGAGGAGCCGCTGCCCGCTGCCCTACCTGGAGGAAGGTGTCGGTGTCCGGGGAGAAGCGGTCGCAGTCCGGCGGGGATGATGGCACAGCTAACAGGAGCCTGGATCCAGCTGTTTTTTTTTTTCTTTTTTTCCTCCTGTCGCCTCGATGTCTTGAAAAGCACAAAGACTTTGACATATGGGCAGCGCAGAGAGGAGCGGCGCGAGGAGGTCTCACTCTGACCAGAATCCACGGACCCGAGCTCCGCCGGAGAACTACACTTTCACCCCTACATGTTAGATTATGATTATAACTATAATAGCCTTTACATATGGCTGTATACATAAATGCGGTACTATTACTATAAATTATTGTTATGGTTATCTTTAAGTACGCTAATAATAATAATAACGTTAATTTATATAGTGCCTTACAAAAAACAGAGGTTGCTTTTACAGTAAACAGAGTAAATCAATGAACCAATATATTGTTGTATTATGTAATCATTACTATGTATTTTATTACTTTATGTTTTTTTTAACCTACTGTATAAGAGAAACTAAACAAGTTATAGCCCAAGTTTGTTTGACTGTTATTATACATATTAGTATCTTTAGCTGCAAATGTGATTAAAAAAAGGAAAAACAAGGAAACAAAAGACTAACAATCAAAGTCAAAATGATGATATTATTCATATTCTTGAGAAAATAGAAAAACATGAAAGTGAAAATGACATATTACTGTAATAAAGAGAAAAATATATGCGATAAATATAGACTATATACAATTTATAGACAGTGGTTTGATTTTATGAAGCTAAAATGAAATGACTTTTCTTTATTTATTGTTATGCTTATTACAGCGTAGTGTTTTCTTTAATTATATGAACATCAGTATTGTATTTATTTTATTATCTCCTCCCTATGGATTGAGGAGTTGCAGCCTCTCGTTGAGTCACGCCCCCTGTTCTGTTTCAACACTGAAGCCCGTCCCCTGTTTTCCTGTCGTAGTGAGTCATCACAGCTGCAGACGATCTCTGAAGGGGGCAGCCGCTCAGACAGAGGAAGTGGAGCCGTTATTCGGTCCCGTTATCTTAGAATAAAACTACAATAAACCTCAGCGCTGTTTCTGTCTGTAACGAGTGTGTGAGTGTGAGTTCACACGTTATCATGATGCTTCATTTCATTCTGGATTATTATTTTTTAAAACCACGACAGTTTATGAACTAAAATTATTATTATTAGGCTATTATTGTTATTATTAAAGAAGAAAAAACATTTGCCCTTTTACTTTCATGACAGCAGCAGCTTCTCACCATAGAAACGAGCTGTTAAAACCTGAACTAAGTCTTCATTATGTTTTTAAAGGACTTTGGAGAAAACTTGAAACAACCACAGTCACTTAACCAGCATCAACACTAATAATCATTAGTTATATAACTATATAACAGCCTATAACTGCGTTTCCATGACAACAGTCTGAGTCTCTGCCGTGGATCAGCCACTGATGATGAAGATGATGAAGATGATGATCATCATCAACTACAGTTTTAAACACAACAGCGTCACCTAGTGGCTCAATGTGACACTGACATTGGTTTTAAAGGTACCTTGTTTAAAATGTCCAGTTATTCTTAAAAAAAAAAGTTTGCGTCTTATTCAAGGTTTTATTCATGAAAAACAGAGGAGTTGTAATTTAAAATATATATAACAACAAATATATAACATTTCATACAAATTTTATGGAGGTTATTACGTTAAGATAAGTAAGTATAAGTTTGTACTCAGGTACATTTTTAAACACATGACTTTTATTTGTAATTAGGTCCTTTTTCTAAACTCACATGATCTCAGTGTTTTACTTCACTTTCAATTTTGATCTTCAGCCTCGTGATAGATAAGACGAGTAGGCTACTTTAAAAAAAAAAAATTTTATTGAAGTGCAAGACAAAGTGACATAAAGGACAAATAGGTTACAAACACTTGGGTAGATACACAAACAATCAACATTGGTACAGACGATAACAGGAAATGACGTGCTACATGAATGAGTGATACATGAATAATACTAACTGTGTGTGTGTGTGTGTGTGTGTGTGTGTGTGTGCGAGTGTATGGATGAAAAATGAGTGGAGTGCTGTTGCGTGTATAAATGATGATAATTCATATCAACGGGTAATAATAGTTGGGATAATGATTAAAAAAAAGGAGGAAAGTACATATATAACGTTGAGATGTCAATTAAACAATAATAATAGTATTAATAAAATAAAATAAAAAGACAAAGAGAAAGGTGGGGGGAAAAAACGGAGGAAGTGTTAATAATTATTATATTGATGGACTGGTGAGAGGTGAGGGGCGAGGCCAGGCCATGGTGCCAGGCGGTGGGTGGGCTACTTTTAGTTTTACTTCTGCTTTGTTTTGTGTGCTTTCATACACAGTCTGTCATTCAAACCCACCGAAACTTTAATTTTGGGACTCTGGTGCCTGTTGGGATGCAGTTTAAATCTGGTGAGTAAACTCGACAAAGATGTAGGTACAGTAAGAGAACGTCTGTTTGTGTCCTGGATGTTTAATAGAGTTAATTATACAACAGTTACAGATTCATGTCATCAGTTGAATATCGATGTGTGTAGTTCAGGTTCTGTGACGTAGGATGAAAGATAATTAATAGCTCCTTTTATATGTTTTTACTTTAGAAACTATTAAATGACAGAGTTTCATACAAGGGTTTATTTCTCTATAACAACCAACTAACTACATCATCACGCTTATTACACAACTTAGGAGTGAAATGATTAATTTGAAACATAATGTTGATCAAAATACGACTTTTATCTATTTATAGATTGCATCACTTAGCAAATCTGCAAGTACTAAATTTAAACATTTAATCTACAGGTTAAAGCAGAAGTAAGTGATATATTTGTGTTAATATAAGTCTTAAATAGTTATATCTTCCGACAGCAATCACTTACATAGAGTGTTTGGACCAAAACACGGGTCTGTCAGTCACTCTGCTCTGCTCTGAGCCGAGGAGAAAACATTTATCGTATCCTACAGTTTTTATCCAATGAGGAGAGAGAACGGCATGCAGGGCTGTGTGTGCAGCCAAGGAACGCCGTGAATGTGGCGACGTAGGGACGAGGACTGTTATGGTGCGTTCAAGGAAACTCGTATTTTTCCGACCGTGAAGTGGTACCAGGTCGGAAGTTACGAGTGGCTGTTATAGTGACTTTCACCGGTAAAACAGGTCGGAGAAACACGAGTGGGTTGCCTGGAACGCTACAAAGTCGTAAGTTGTGACTTGAAGCTGTAATTTACGATTTCAAAAGCCTGCCTGGAACGCAGCATTAGCGAAAACGACCGGATCGCTTACTTCTGCTTTAACTTACTGTAGACTATAGACAACTGATGAGGAGAGAGAGCAGAAGGGCACTTATCTTTTATATAGGCCTGGTGACCTCAGAGGTCCTGGACCATATAGACCGTTGGAGGTCAGGAGTGGAGGTTTAACACCTGTGTGAAAAGGTGAAGGATGCTGGGAGGCTGAGTTCAATGGCTTCTTTTGTCTGGGGGACAAAGCATAGTTTGTCTTGTTGGGCAAGTCACCAGATTTTGTCAACTCTGCTGATCTGACTCACCTCTGCTGCAACAATCTCTTGCCCAATGTCCTTTTTGTCGCATTTAAAACAGGGACAGTTTCATCTGCTTCCTGTGTAACGGACAGGACTTTCTTCCAGAGAACTCCTTACTTCAACTTTCTTGTCCTCTGATGAATAATCCCTTCTTAGTTCCTGTCTGTGGCATTGTTTATATCAGGATGTAAAAAGCCTGAGATCTTCCAGTGGTTCGAACTCAGTAGAGATTTTGAGCCAGTCACCTTTCATGTGTAATGATGACCAACATAACGTCTCCATTGATGTATCTGTTCTGCCGACAGCACTGGTGCGGAGGAGGCAGCTGCTTTGTTGTTCAGGTCACAAAGATCAGGACACTGTGAGGGTATTTCAGATGGCAGGGTGGAACAGAGTCGAGGTCTGAATCCAACTTCAGACGAGTGCCGGGAAACCTTTTGGGCCCTGTTTGTCAACATTTTGTTTTTGATCTAAATGTTATCTTCCAGACATGGAGGTTGCCCTTGTTGTTGACAACGGCTCTGGCATCTGCAAGGCCGGTTTCGCCGGAGGTGACGCCCCTTGCACCATCTTCCCCTCCATCGTCGGTCGCCCCAGACACCAGGTAAGGAACCTGAACGTCACATTCTGCCTTTGCACCGTTAAATTGTCGAATGGATAAATGCAGTGTATAATGTGACTGCTGCTGTGGTGTGTTCAGGGAGTGATGGGGGGAATGGGACAGAAGTACAGCTACGTGGGAGATGAGGCCTTGAGCAAGAGAGACATCCTGGACCTGAAGTACCCCATCGAACACGGCATCGTCACCGACTGGGACGACATGGAGAAGGTACAGATGTTTGTGTTTCTTAGTCCACAGCTGGAGCTCAGACAGGAAACAGCTGGAGACCTCAACAGTCCTGAGGAATCACAATCTGTGAAACCACCATCCAAATATTTATATATTATCTGAATGTATTGGACTTGAAACGATAAATGATATGCAGGCTTTATAAGAATGAGGATGAATGGGATGCACATTCTGAATTTCATAACCAATAATGTCTGTGACTACAGGCTTGTGTCGATCAATCTATTGACTATTGGTGATTGAGGGGATGATCAACAGTGTTTTATTTTTATTTTTCTTGCCGATGCAGCACTGTCCTCACAGATGACACACATGCATCTATCGTCTTACCTTCCTTCATAGGGAATGCCCTAATTGGCACATATACCCTGCTCTCATGTAACTAACAAAAAACATAAAAATACCGGATAACAAAAACCCAGCCACCATCCATGCTTTGTGCAATTTTTAAACAGCATTGAAATGTTTGGTGCCACCTGGTGGTGAGGTTGCACATTACAGCCAGCTGAGTACCCCTCCCCTTAACTCTGACTTTCCAAATGTGGTAAAACCTGTGGTGGCCTTTGACATGCAACATGCAAACAGGAAAAATAGTTTGGGGAAATGCACACACTGTTTATGAAGGGTTCTAACTGTTGTGTCCTGCAGATCTGGCATCACACCTTCTACCACGAGCTCGGCGTTGCCCCCAAGGAGCATCCACTCCTGCTGACCGAGGCCCCGCTGAACCCCAAAGCCAACAGGGAGAAGATGACACAGGTTTGTTCAGACTGACCATTACCTAATGTGGTATATCGATGTGTTGATGAAAAGAAGGGATCACCACCGACACGTCTTCACTTGCATTCAAACAGGAAGTTTATTAACAAGTAGAAGAACAGTGTACAAAAATGCCAAATGCTGGAACGTCTCTCTGTGCCAATGTGAGGAGTTCCCTGAGAAGTTCTTTCTGACTGGCCAGAACTCTTACTTTATATATCTTTCTGACTCCCCCTTCTCCGGACCGAGAGGAGCCTTAGGCCAAGTCCTTGACCTATCCCTTAACCTATAAACGCACCATAAAGTTGGATGACTTATAAGCAGGACATAGAATCAATTAGCAGAGCAGAGACCTACACATTCCTTCAGTTACGAACAAGGCACACATACAAAGAAGAACACAATACATAATAATGATACAGAATATTAAAACTAAGAACATTTAAGGTGTATAATACACTACAAGGTGCTGCTCTTCATACACAACACATTTAAACACTGTGAAGCTGCTCTGGACCCAACACACTTAGTGTTGGATCCCTTCTCAGGATTTCTTGCAAATGAGCTTCAGGGTTTCAGTTCGATCTGTCAGGTTTACTTGTTAGGTTCCAGGAAGCTATTGTTTTCCCTATTCTTCTTCTCCTTTGAAAATTGAGCCTACAGTGCATCAAAATGTACTGTAAACATATAGCAAGTTTTTGCTAAATACATTTAAAATCTTCCTGAAAAAATGGATGTGGATGATGAAGTTTAAAAGTTGAAAATATCAGGATTTTATCTTGGGGTCAATAGGAGTCAAAGAATGGCATTTTTAAACATCATATTTTCTCTTATGAAGCAAAACGCTTGTTGTTAAAAACAAATGACTAATATTTCCATGCTAGAAATGACTTAGAACTTGACGTACTAACGCACGCACACTTGAGCATGCATGAGTTGTACCTGTCTGTCACTTAAGAGAAAATGTCAAGCAAGAAATCCACCACCCCAAGATGGACTTCAAGAGGAACCTACTGGTTCCTAATGGAGAGTTTTGGACCTATTTTGTCTCCTGTTACTCAGAATTGCCTAAATTTTCCACAAATTGCCTGGCCAGATTTCATTTTCATTGTTTCCTTGGTGACATGCATCCTCCTTTTGTCCAGATCATGTTCGAGACCTTCAACTGTCCTGCCATGTATGTGGCCATCCCTGGCGTCCTGTCACTGTACGCCTCTGGTTGTACCACAGGTGAGAACTCAAAGCTGTAAGATCAAACTGATCACATGTTCTTCATCGTCATAGATCTACTTCTTTAGATCCTCCTTAGAAGCTCAGTTCTTCAGCAGTTGGTCCTCTGGGAGCATCTAGTGGTCATTGAAAGGAACTACAGCCAAATGTATTCCTGTGCTGACCTTAATGTTGATCTATGACAGGTGAAGGTGTTTCTCTTCTGATTGGATGTTTGTCTTGCAGGTATTGTGATGGACTCTGGTGACGGTGTCAGCCACACTGTGCCGATCTACGATGGCAATGCTCTGCCTGACGCCATCCTCCGTCTGGACCTGGCTGGAAGAGACCTCACTGACTACCTGATGAACATCCTGACTGAGAGAGGCTACAGCTTCACAACCAGCGGTACGAACCTGCAAACCGAATGATGCGAAGCCTGCAGAGCTAGTTCAGGAAGACAACTCAAGCCATGCCCTTCCTGACCAGCTGAAGAGCTTCAGATGTTGTGAGATTTGTTTGTGTCATTTTCTAACTCAAACCTCTGAACTCCAGCTGAGCGTGAGATTGTGCGTGACATCAAGGAGAAGCACTGCTACGTGGCCCAGGACTTTGAGCAGGAGATGCAGACGGCAGCTTCCTCGTCCACCCAGGAGAAGAGCTACGAGCTCCCTGATGGACAGGTCATCAGCATCGGCGACGAGAGGTTCCGCTGCCCTGAGACGCTCTTCCAGCCTTACTTCATCGGTTTGTGATGCTCCTCAACCCTGACTGTACTGAAGACAATCATACTTTACTTCTCTTCTACAGGATGTTGTGGTTCTGGTCTTGCAGGTTCAGTCCAGCACTAAAATAACTCTCTGTGTGTTCAGGAGTGGAGTGGGCTGGTGTCCACGAGATAACATACAACAGCATCATGAAGTGTGACAAGGACATCCGTGAGGACCTGTACGCCAACATTGTGCTGTCTGGTGGTACCACCATGTACCCTGGCTTCGCTGACCGCATGCAGAAGGAGATCACTGCCCTGGCCCCATCCACCATGAAAATCAAGGTACAGGTTCTTCATCAGAGCAGTGGAGGTGAAGCTGTTGGAACAGAAGCATGTGGGAGTAACTCACCTTACATGGTCACTTAAACATGTCAGTTCTTGTATGAAATGCAAGGAGGTTTTGAGAAGAGTGAGCAGGTGATGGACTCATAATGCAAAAAGGAAATTTTCCCCTCCTCTCTCCCACAGATCGTCGCTCCTCCAGAGAGGAAGTTCTCCGTCTGGAATGGAGGCTCCATCCTGGCCTCCCTCTCCACCTTCCAGCAGATGTGGATCAGCAAGCAGGAGTACGATGAGTCCGGTCCGGCCATCGTCCACCGCAAGTCCTTCTAAAAACCAAAGGTCTGTGTTGTCGTCCAGCTAAATTTTAATGTTTCAGCAGCTTCATCTGAACCTCCCGTCGCCTCCCGTCAAACATTTCTCAGTATATTAGTGTAACTCCATTCATAGCTTTCACTCCTCTGGTGATAAACTACTGATGGTCCGAAGAACAAAAACTGTATCATCATTGAAATGGATACATGACAACAAACTTTCATTCATACCAGTGCCTGACACAGATCACCGGACTTCACCTTCCCGTTTTATCATTTTCAGCAAAATGCCAACATATGATGTTTACAACTCTCTGTGTTTCCACAGATCCATCGGATCACCGTCTCTCTGCACCAACTGCCGCCTGCCCCTTTTCCCTGCTGTTAAGCCGGCCTGCCCTCCCTGCCCATGAACCAGTCTGCCATCCAGTTCTACCATTAAGATGGCCTCCTCTGGATGTTATGATGCCATGAAGCCCTTTAAGGCAAACTGTAAAAATGGTCTATACAAATAAAATTGCATTGCCTTGCCTAATGTCGTCATTTGCTGCTTTTTAACATTAAAATCAATTTTCTTAATGACTCCCCCCGCACTCCCCAAAACACAGGTGTTTTGACAAAAAAAAAATAGACAACTAATCTAGCAGGAAAAGGCCTGTAAACACAAGTGCCTCTTCAACTGAGATTAGCAGGTCAGAAGGATTACAGCGTTTGTGCTTGCCGCAGATGTAGTGGGAGCAAGTTTCACAAAGAAGGAGCTGCAACACTGAAGGCCTTGATCCCGAAGGTGCGTCTACTTGTGCAGGGGATGGTGAAGAGATCCAGGTTGGCAAACCACAGGTTTCATCAGGGATGGTGGACATGGAGGAGTTCGGTTCAATACTGAGGGGCAAGTGGATGCAGAGGTTTGTAGGTGAGGATGAGAAGTTTGAAGGTCATCCAATATTTGATGGGGAGCCAATGCAGCTGCACATGTTGAAGCCAGTCCAGAGTTTTATAGGTGACTAGGGATGCACATTTTGAATTTTTTTCCTAACCGATAACCGACGCTCGTTAACCGATTATTAACCGTTAACCGATAAGATTAAGACGCTGGCAGCGCACGGCCAAAAAAAAAAAAAAAAACTCGCTCCATTTTTTTTTTTTTTTTTGCCGTTAAATGCACACGTGCGCTGCGCCGGCTGATCAGCGCCACATGTCACATCCTATCCACTGTGCTCTCAGCCAAACACCAGGCCAGGCTGAAGGAACAGCAGTTCCTCTGTGAAGCTGCAGGAGAGCTGCAGGTGAACAGGCTGCTGGAGAGAGCAGCCACCTCTATTTTTTTTTTTTTTTGCCGAAATACACACGTGCGCTGCGCCAGCTGATCACCGGCACATGTCACATCCACTGTGCTCTGTCTCAGCTGATCGTGCTCAGATCGTCCAATATAGAACTGTTTTTATACAAAGTGCAGCTAAACACCAGGCTGAAGGTACAGTAGAGCTCCTCTGACGCTCTCTGTGGAGCTGCAGGAGAGCTGCAGGTGAACAGGCTGGAGAGAGCAGCGACATCTTTTTTTTTTTTTTTTCTTCAGCGCCGTAGTTACAGGTGATGCACATCGATGTCTGTGTAGCTACAGTACATTTATTGTCTGACCTTCCTTCATGGGGGCTACTGCACATACTGTCAGTCCTCCTGTGTAACTTTTTGCTGCGAAATATAACTGAAGGCACGTTGAAGTCGGCACGTGTCGACACGCCCCCATGAGTTGACACAAAAGTAGCTAATAATAATTAAAAAATAACCGATAGTATTAATCGGTCAAAGTTCTTGTTATCGGTTAACGGTTAAACGGTTAACCATGTGCATCCCTATAGGTGACCCCATGGAGGATGGCATTAGAATAGTCCAAACATGAGGTGATGAAGGCGTGTATGGAAAGGCAGGTCAGAAGAATGGAGTGGGAAACTGCGTCGAAGGCAGCAGTAAGGTCCAACAAGACCAGAACGCTGATGTGACCAGAATCCGTTGTTTGTGATGTTCACCAGGGCAGGGACTTGTAGGCAGATTGAAATGGTGGAGCTTCGTGGTAACTGATCTTTCGAGTGTCTTACTGATGAAAGGGAGGTTGGAGATTGGTCAATAGTTGCCGAGGTCCGTAGGGTCCTAGCCGACTATTTTCAGGGAGTGCCAGAGGCCTGGGTACTGAACCAGACAGAAGTGATGCATTGATAATGTTTGTAATGTGAGAGCTGACGGACAGGAGGCAGGCCTTGACCAGAGCCATGGGCATGGGATCAAGGGAGCAAGGAGAGGCCTTGGCCAACTGAGTTATTAGTGTTAACTGGGGTGAAGGAGGAGAATGAGGGACATGTGACAGGTAGTGATGGGCAATCGAGGCTTTGTTGAGGCTTTGACACCTTATTCGAGTAATGGTTCATCACACAAGGCACCAACACAGTGCTCGAGTACGACATCTAGTGTTCAATAGAATGAACTGCAATTGAGACGTGTCATTCATTGGTTCATTGATTGTTTGAATGTGATTTGCCATGCACACTCTGTTCAACTACACTAACATGGTTGTATGGTTTCATGCTGACATTTGTACCTGTTTTAGGGGGGTCGAAGTCGTAATTAGGGGGATCAAATCCCCCTGTAATTCGCACTATGGTAGTGGTAGTATTAGTCAGAGACTTAATAAAACAAAAACTATTCACAAATGAGAACTTTCACGTTGACAGTTTAATCAGCTTCTAGTCATAATAATATCCTGTGGACTTTGAAATGTTTACGTCAGAGTGATAACCGGTATATTCTTCCTCTCGGTGTGACCTGCAGCACCTGTTGAAACGCAGCTTTCACCTGGTGAGTAAATTCAACATAAATAAATAAAAAGACTTAAATTCATAGTGAATGCTGTGTGTTATGTTTCTGGATGTTTAATAGAGTTAATGAAACAACAACAGATGTTTAATTAACAGATTAGATCAAAATTATTCAACTAGCTTTTGTGAAAGACAATTAACAAGTCATTTGCATAATTTCATGAACTATTCTGGGTGAGATGAGTTTGTCTTTTCATGAGCCTCTGACTTTGTTTCTTCAGTCGTGTAGGAACTGTCTGCTGGTGATTATAGTATTATAGCCACTTTACAACACTGTGCTGTGGACTTTGACTCTGCTTCAGGTAAAACTCTTTACTCTTCACCTCAGAGTTATAACCAGTATTTTCTTCCTCTCAGTGTGACCTTCAGCACCTGTTGAGACGCTTTTTAATCTGGTGAGAAAACCCAATAAAAACAGATAGGCCTAGTCCACACGAGCCCGGGTATTTCTGAAACCAGAGTTTTGCTCCGCGTCCACATGAGTGGTGTAATTAAAATACTCTGTACACACGCAACCGTGGAAACCACTACCAAGTGACGCAATGCACACGTGGAATGCTGTTTTAACCAATCAAAATACAGTAGAAACCGCTTATGGATCAAAAGGCTTGGGACGGAATCATTTATAGTGTTCATTTTTGGGCATTTTATGGATGAAAACATGCGCAAAAACAATAACCACATGTAGCGTGTTCCTTTGACATGCATGGCTGCAGCAGCCTGCATATGTCGCTGCGCTGTGTGATTTTCAGCTTTTTGGCTCGTTCCCCGCATCGGCTCTTTTTATCACTGCATGACAGCAGTGCGACCATCCCCCCCGTCGGACCTGGTGACATAGGCATCCATTTTTGCGAGCTCACGTCAACTTCTGCAACCCGCTGCAAACAACCTCTGCGGGCTGGCAGTGTTTACATCAGCATGTGCGCAGCTGTGACGTAAACGAGAAAAACAAGTTGCAGGGTCCTCGTGTGGATAAGGCCTGAAGTGAGTGAACGTCTGTTTGTAGAGCTGATCATTTTGATTCTGTAGATGCATGGTTTACATTTATTGTGTAGATGTTTCTATGGTGTTAATGTCCTGTAGCGTGGACCTCTCCACTGGTAAAACTAGTGGATGAATAAAGCAGCAGCTCTGTGTGACAGAGAAACATCAGTGTTGAACTCTGTCTCTACATGGAACCATGGATCAGATCAGGACGTTTTCTGACTGACAGCTTGATTTAATAGTTTCAGGAGGTTTCACTTTGATACTGAAACATCTGGACCTTCACTCTGGTTCAACCTTCAATATGTGACATTTAGCTGTGATCAAGTAGATTTACATGAAGGATTTGGGGGGAAGATACTTCTGATGTTCACCAGACTGTGGTGAAGGTCTAGTTTCACTTTTGGATAAAAAATGTCGATATTTGAGAGGTTTTTCAAATGTGTTTCAATTACCAGTTTTTTATTGCGATATTTAGGTTCTGCGCATTTGTAGGGTTAATGGAAACGCAACTAATTTCTCCCAAACTTTTCTTCCTCCTTAACAGTCAAACGGAAATAATCAGGTGTCACGTCATGTCCTAGACCTGCACTTCATAGTTTTCACAGTGCTAGTGCAGACAATACAAGTTATGCACCCGTTCAAATCTCTCTGCCATCATTATTTGAAGCCAAGGGTCGACTACATAATGGTGAATGTATCTGTCAACATGTTGTTTTTGTTCTGTTGTTTTCTTCCAGACATGGACGATGACATCACTGCCCTCGTTATTGACAACGGCTCAGGCATCTGCAAGGGCGGTTTTTCCGGAGATGACTCCCCTCGCGCCGTCTTCCCCTCCATCGTCGGTCGCCCCAGACACCGGGTAAGGAACCTGAACGCCAAACTCTGTCTCAGCAACATTAAACTGTCCAACGGATAAATGCACAGTGGCGGCTGGTGAAAAATATTCTAGGTTCTGTTCGTCCCTGAAGCAGCCTGATGCTCCTCCTCACAGACGTCCTGTCACAGCCTGGGTGATTCGTTTCCCCTGGTGTCACTCAGGAATAACAGTGTCTAGTCCAGTGTCCCAGAAGCTGGATGAACTAATAAAAACGCTCTCTGATGAGCTGTGAACGCATCGCGGACAAACCAACAATGCAGTCCAAAAGTTAGCTCCGAGCATCAAGTGAGAGCCGTCTCTGACGTGGCGGTTAACGGTGCTCCGGTCCTCCAGTGCTCCTCTCACACACTACGTGGCCTCCTGTCGCATCGTAACAGCCTCCCGCCACCGGCCCACAGAGTTTTATCCACCTGTTCATTGTATTTCCTCACTGTGAAACTGTGTCCTTCATCCAGCTGTGAAGCTCTACTGCTAGTCCTGCCTAGCTTGGCTAACGTTAGCTGACAGCGCCGTCCATGTGTCCCTGGAGAGTCCATGTTTTGTAATCCGTTCAGATAAATAGGTCTCTAACTCCAATAACAGTCCGTGTGGTATCTGTCCTCACTGTTTTAAAAAAGTAAATTATACGGGAACCAGATTTGAAACTGATGAGAACTCTGTAGTCATCCTGCTACCGAGGACAGCTCCTCGGTTTACTTCCCCCTCGGTTTCTGGTTGCCACGGGAGGCCAAAATGTTTGGTTTGGGGCGATATTTTCTGCGCCCCAAAGGCATAAAATCCGACGATGCTGATTGGCTAAATTACCTGTTGCTCCGTATATTTTTTACTTGGCAACAGTCACTGATTGGCTGAGCCAGTACACTGCCGGGGCGACTTCTGCAGCGCCCCAGACAGAGACAGTAATGAAACCTGTAGCAAAGACGGTAGGCAAATTAGCCTCTAAATAATGGTTTTATTTTATATGCAGCTCAATTTTAAGAATTCCTATCACATTCACAGGTACAATAAGAAAAAAATATTAATTTTAAATTATTTTTTTGGAAAAAATAATAATCATTAAAGCTTTTCATCAGGGGGGGCGGCACCCGAGCGCCCTTTATTGACCAGCCGCCACTGTAAATGCAGTGTATAATGTGACTGCTGCTGTGGTGTGTTCAGAGAGCGATGGTGGGAATGGGACAGAACGTCAGCTACATGGGAGATGAGGCCCTGATCAAGAGAGGAATCCTGGACCTGAAGTACCCCATCGAGCACGGCATCGTCACCAACTGGAATGACATGGAGAAGGTACAGATGTTTGTGTTGAGTTCACAGCTGAAGCTCAGACAGGAAACCGCTGGGGTCCGTTTCACAAAGCAGGTTCAATAAAGTCTAATCCTGAACTCTGAGTTGATCTACTCTGAGAACATGACTCTGAACATGATTCACCATGGCAACCAGCAAAAAAAAGCTTGCCCCTCCCACTTCTCACGGTGGAGTGACGTGTGAATGCGGAGCTTCCACGTCCTGTCAGCTGCTGCTTTCAGTCTGCAGCTTCAGATAAAAAGGAGAAACTCTGGGTTAGGTGGAGAAAACCTGCTCCCGACCAGGTTAGTTTCCGGAGTGTGTTGCCATAGTAACTGACTCAGAGCTTCAGTTACCTCTCTTTGTGAAAC
This sequence comes from Decapterus maruadsi, assembly GCA_030347415.2. Classification (NCBI taxonomy): domain Eukaryota; kingdom Metazoa; phylum Chordata; class Actinopteri; order Carangiformes; family Carangidae; genus Decapterus; species Decapterus maruadsi. The sequence continues at coordinate 30,880,480 of CM064895.1, forward strand.
CGGCTGGAGTTACTCCTCTTTCCCTGGTTTGAGTTACCTCCCTTTCTGAAACGGAAAACGAAGAGTTGCCAGTTCAGGGTTAACAGACTCAGAGTTTTCACTAAACCTGCTTTGTGAAACGGACCCGTGGAGACTTCAACAGTCCTGAGAAATCACCATCCAGGGTTGTGCAGGTCACAACTTGTCCACCAGAGCGTTGTGGAGTTGTTGGATTGTGTATTTGATGAGTTTGATGAGGGAAATCAAGAAATCCCATGAGCCTCCGTAGTGTAGCTCTGAGCAGCTCACGGCTCTGCTCTGCCGCTCTAAAAATAGCTTGCACCGACAATTAAAGGTAACAAACCTAATGCTGTGACTATAGGGGTTATGGTGATGGGACAATTTGCCAAAATGTTGAACTATCCCTTTAATGTGCAGAGGGAGGAAATTACAACTGTTAATTTTGTTCCAACAGTGACTCCTGACACTCAAACCTGAGTTGCTTCAACCACTACTTCTACTGTATTTCACAATCAGTGAAATGACGCTTCTTGTTCAACTGTTTCTTTCTTCGCTATTTCTCCTCAAATGAAATCCCGGCCTTTTGTATGCAAAATAGGCAACTGGGGGTGTGTCGGAAGCCATCTATGATGAATCGTGGGTATGGTCTAAGGACTTGTGCACGTGCACTCACTTTCAGCATGATTGAGATGTATGAGAAAAAAACACATGGGAATATACTTACGTGGGGTTTTATACATTTGACGGGAAGACTGCGTATGTTTCCTGTCTTGTGCACACACAGATTTCTACACACAGAGTTTTATACATTTGGCCCCTGATCTGAAGGTTTGTAGTTTGTTGTAACTATGGAGACAGCAGCTTTGGTTTGATCTTCTAACTGGATATTGTGTCCTGCAGATCTGGCACCACACCTTCTACGACACGCTCCGTGTTGCCCCCGAGGAGCATCCAGTCCTGCTGACCGAGGCCCCGCTGAACCCCAAAGCCAACAGGGAGAAGATGACACAGGTTTGTTCAGACTGACCATTACCTATGAGTTACACTGAGACAGGTGCTGCTCTTCATACGCAACACATTTAAAGACTATGAAGCTGCTCTGGACCCAACACATTTAGAGTGGGTCGGTGTGAGGGGGTGGCTGGACGGATGCAGTGCAGCACAGTCTGCGCCGCCCATCCTCCAGAGGTGCATTGCTAATGAGCTGCCTGTGCTGTGCAGAAGAAGAGCCCTGGGAAATGGCACAGGTTTTGTGATTTTGGCTAAAAACATCATAATCACAATTTAAAGACCACAGAGAATGTTTTAAAATAACCAAAAAGGGTCGTGCGAGGGGGACTTTAAGTTTGGAGTAAACATGGTTCCCAAGTACTTGTATGTCTCAACAATCTCAACATCATCTCCATGGATGGTGCTGGCTACTGGCTTAGGGCAATTCCTCCTGAAATCAATCACTAACTCCTTAGTTTTTGTCACATCTAGATCCAGGAAGTTATCATCACACCAGTTCATGAAGAAAGCGCACAGACGTGGTCTGATTAGGCCCCCGTAACGCCGCATTATGTAATAATGTAACAAATCTTCACGTCATTATGTAATAACGCCGCATTATGTAATAATCTGCCGCATTTTGTAATAAGTTGTTACATTTTACATCACTTATTACATATTGCGGGTGTTACACTTTTTTATGAAAAAAATGTAATAACTTGGTGCATTATGTAATAAACCACCAAAATGGATGTCTTAATTAGAAAAAAAGACATTAGGACCATCAGAATAACACTGACTTTAAGCATACCAGCATGCATGAATCATAATATGAATTAATTTCTAAAACCAGTAGGACGGTCAAATCTAACTATCTATCTATCCCACTGACCAGGTTGAGCAGCACCCTGGGTGCTCAACCTGCGTGCTCCCTGAGGAGCACGCCACCAGATGCGCTTTTCTCCGTGCCACTCGTCAGGCGCCTCGGCCCCTCAGATGTGTGTGTGTGTGTGTGTGGGTATGTGTATCATGTGTAGCCCGTATGTGTGTGTCGCCTGTGTGAATGTGTGTGTGTTAAATCTCGCTCGCGCTGTGTTAAGATGAATAAACAAATCGCTGCAGAACACGAGCCTGGCACAGAGGTGCGCGCTCTGGCACATCTGGCACAATCTGTTAAAGGAAACTGGCTCCGCTCCGCGGCTGTTGTCCGACGTCTATATTAAGCACATGTTTTTATTGATATTGTAGCGTCCGACCCAACGTAACTATACAACAACATAACACAAACTTTATCAGACAGCTCTCACTTCTTCCTCTGCTCCACCTCACTCACTCACCTACACATGCACACAGGACCCTCAAACTCACCTTTCAGTTGTGCAGTATTATTAATAATGAGCGATGAGTATGTAAAATAAAAAAATGAGCTATGAGTCCCACATGGTCACGTGACTCTGTGTAACAACATGACATCAATACACATATGGCTAGAGGAGAGTTAAAAGACCATCATACTTTTTACTGGACCTCAATCGACCAAGGGAAAGTGGTATAATCTGATATTTTAGATCGGAGTTTTGAAAAAAGCGTCAAATCATCCAGCCCTCTCCCTCACGTATTTTACCCGGGCGGCGATGCACCATTCTTGGGGAGCGCTCTGGCAGGACCCCCTCTCTGGTTCTCCGGGCCTGGAGCTTCTGGGACTGGTTCTCGTTTTACAGCTGCTGCTTGCAGATGATGATCATTTTTCAGTAATTTAAATGGATCAGCTGGGCAAATTTTGCTAAAATGTTAAATCTGGTGAAAATCAGAGGCAAAATCACTTCCAGCATCATCAGCCCGATGAAATCCCCCAGCTCGACCCCCCCCCAGCTCGCCCCAGCTGCGGCTCCGGGGGCGGTGGTCCCAGCCGCCCCTGCCGCTGCTGGAGCAGAGCTGGACCCGGCCTGGAGCTCCAGTCGGACCGTGGTCCATGTCATCCCTCCACAGACGAACATGACCCGGGCGTATTATTGTCGGTCGGCAAGGGGGGAGGGAGAGACGCGGAGCGGTTACCATCCGCGTGGGACCCGCTGTCGGAGGAGACCGCTCTGCTCAGCGGGGAGGAGGAGCAGCGTGTATTATTGTTAATGTTTTTTCTAATTAAGACATCCATTTTGGTGGTTTATTACATAATGCACCAAATGATTACATTTTTTTCATAAAAAAGTTTAACACCCGCAATATGTAATAAGTGATGCAAAATGTAACAACTTATTACAAAATGCGGCGAAGTTTATTACATATTGCGTTCAAGATTTTTATTACAAAATGCGGCAGATTATTACAAAATGCGGCGTTATTACATAATGACGTGAAGATTTATTACATTATTACATAATGCGGCGTTATTACATAATGCGGCGTTACACCCCCTGAACACATGATACTGTGTCGTCCGAGAACTTTACAAGATAGCTGTCCTCTTGCACAGACCTACAGCTGTCTGTGTACATGATAAATAACAAGGACATGCTGCTCTGTGACATGCATCCTGATTTTGTACAGATCATGTTCGAGACCTTCAGCTGTCCTGCCATGTATGTGGCCAACACTGGCGTCCTGTCACTGTACGCCTCTGGTCGTACCACAGGTGAGAACTCAAAGCTGTAAGATCTAAAACTGATCACATGTTCTTCATCTTCTTTGATACTTCCTGTTTTACAAACACATTACATCTTCCTTAGAAGCTCAAGAACACCTAGTGGTCATCAAAAGGAACTACAGCCAAATGTATTCCTGTGCTGACCTTAATGTTGATCTGTGACAGGTGAGGGTGTTTCTCTTCTGACTGGATGTTTGTCTTGCAGGTATTGTGATGGACTCTGGTGACGGTGTCAGCCACACTGTGCCCATCTACGAGGGCCACGCTCTGCCTCACGCCATCCTCCGTCTGGACTGGGCTGGAAGAGACCTCACCGACTACCTGATGAAGATCCTGACTGAGAGAGACTACATCTTCACAACCACCGGTACAAACCTGCAAACCCACTGACTTTTACCTGTGAAGAGCCTCAGATGTCGTGAGATTTGTTCGGTGTTTGTGTCATTTTCTAACTCCTATGAACTCCAGGTGAGCGTGAAACTGTGCGTGACATCAAGGAGAAGCTCTGCTACGTGGCTCTGGACTTTGAGCAGGAGATGCAGACGGCAGCTTCCTCGTCCACCCTGGAGAAGAGCTACGAGCTCCCTGACGGACAGGTCATCACCATCGGCAACGAGAGGTTCCGCTGCCCTGAGGCGCTCTTCCAGCCTTACTTCATCGGTTTGTGATGCTCCTCAACCCTGACTGTAGCTACTGAAGACAATTATACTTAACTTCTCTTCTACAGGATGTTGTGGTTCTGGTCTTGCAGGTTCAGTTCAGCACTAAAATAACTCTTCTTTGTGTTCAGGAATGCACTCGGCCGGCGTCCACGAGACCACATACAACAGCATCATGAAGTGTGATATGGAAATCCGTAAGGACCTGTACGCCAACATTGTGCTGTCTGGTGGTACCACCATGTACCCTGGCTTCGCTGACCGCATGCAGAAGGAGATCACTGCCCTGGCCCCACCCACCATGAAAATCAGGGTACAGGTTCTTCATCAGATCAGCACTCAGTTCTCCAGTAGCTTGTAAACCATCTTGGATTTACACAACTGGAGGTTTCAGCTTTATCAACCTGAGAATCGAAGCTGTGCCATATTTGTGAATCCTGGATCACTGTTCCTGTCTTACCTTTCCCCTCCTCTCTCCTGCAGATCATCGCTCCTCCAGAGAGGAAGTACTCCGTCTGGATCGGTGGCTCCATCATGGCCTGCCTCTCCACCTTCCCGAATATTTGGATCAGCAAGCAGGAGTACGATGAGTCCGGTCCGGCCATCGTCCACCGCAAGTGCTCCTAAAAACCAAAGGTCCGTGTTGTCGTCCAGCAAACTCCCAGACTCAAGGATATTCCTTTGGTCGAATGGTCAGTGCACATGACTGTTACCAGGGAGACAAGGGTTCAAATCCTTCGCCCTGCCACATTCGTGTAACTCCATTCACAGCTTTCACTCCTCTGGTGATAAACTACTGATGGTCAGAATACAAACTTTATCATCACTGAACTTCTTCCAGCCACGTCTTTCTACCTCTCTGACAACCCACTGCATTTAAGTTGCACATTAACATTCAGCTTTCTGCTTATGTTCTGTTACTGACAGTCAAGCTGTGTCTCCACCAGTGTTTGTTCTTCTCAATAAAATGCCAACATTTGATGTTTACAACTCTGTGTTTCCACAGACCCACTGGAGCTCCATCTCTCTGCACCAGCCGCCCTCTGCATCGCCCCCTTGCTCCCTTCCTCCTGCTATTAAGCCAGCTCGCCCTCCCTTCCCATGGACCAGTCTGCCATCCAGTCCTCCCATTCAGCTGGCCTGCTCTCCCTACCCCTCCCACCAGAAGCTGCCTTCATGAACTATTGTTAACATTTCCATGTTTCCCACATTCTTTGTAATAAACTATAAACTATTTTCTTGTCTGTAACAACATCTATTGCACGTCTGTCCGTCCTGGGTGAGGGATCCCTCCTCTGTTGCTCACCCCAAGGTTTCACTAAGTTTTCCCTGTTAAAAGGGTTTTCTATGGTGGCGGTGCGTGGCGCAGTCGTTAAAGCGGCCACCCCATCTAGAGGCTACAGCCGTCAACGCAGCCCGCGGTTCGAATCCTACGTTGGGCAGACATTTCCTGCATGTCATTCCGCCTCTCTCTGCCTCCCCCTTTCCTGTCTGGGTGTTATGGGTTATACAAATAAATAATTGCTTTGCCCTGCCTAATGTTGTCATTTGCTGCTTTTTAACCTAAAATCAGTTTTCTTCCCAAGTCTCCTCCCCCCAAAATCACAGTCTGACTTAAGTTTTCTGGCTGTTTAGTTGGAGCAGGTTGGTGGTCATCCTGGTTTTTATGTCATGCAGGCAGTTGATAAGAGATGGGGTAGCTGGGCCTAGGGTGATGTGCTGAGGTAAAGTTGGGAATCATCAGTATAGCAGTAGGAATTTAAAACATGATGGCAGATGATCTGACAGAGTGGGAGATGGTGTAAATGGTGAAGAGGAGGAAGGCCAAGGACAGAACTACGGCACACCATAGTCAACTGGGGCAGGGTGAGAGCTGGATCCATTGATGGTGACAAACTGTTTCCTGTCAGACCGGTAGCGATGGAACCAGGACAGAGCAAGGCAAAGCAATTGTATTTGTACAGCCCATTTTTACAAACAGTTTGTCTCAAAGGGCTTTACATGGCCAAGGTCAGTAGGGTCCAAGCCGACCTTTTTCAGGATGGGAGTGAGAGGCAGTTTTCAAACTGATGGGTACTGAACCAGACAGAAGTGATGCATTGACAACATTTGTAATTTGAGAGCTGATTGGACGGGAGGCGGCTAGACGTGGCCATGGGGTCAAGGGAGCAAGTGGAGGCCTTGGCCTCGGTGACCAACTGAGTTATTTGACCAGTGTTAAATGGGGTGAAGGAGGAGACGGACGGACATGTGACAGGGGCAGCACCATCCCGCAACGGAAACATCAGAGAGGAGGATGGAGATGCCAGGAGATGCTGGTGGATAGAATTGACCTTGGCCTTAAAATAGCTTTGAAACTTGGAGCAGAGGTCCGAGTCAACCGAGGAGTGAGGGTGGAGAGAGGGGGAAGTTTGCTAATGGTGGAGAACAATGCCACACATTGCCCTGTGGTTGTTATGTTGGGATCCAATGAGAGTGGAATAGTACTGGATCCTGGCTAGAGAGAAAGCAAAGTATGAAATGACATGTTCCTTAAGAACTAGTTGGTGAACAGTGAGGGCTTTTCTTCTATTAAGCCTCTCCAGCCTCTAAACACAACAGTGTCACCTAGTGGCTCAATGTGACACTGACATTTTTACAGGTACCTTGTTTAAATGTTCAGTTTAAGCAATTCTTACCTTTCACACAGAAACTTAAATATTTTTACAGTATACAAATCATAAATTATTACTCTGCCTGGCACACACGGCATGAACGAAAGCATGAATGACTTAACACGTGACCCAGCAACAAATAGTAAACAATGACTGGCAGACACACAAGCTGTGTGTTATGTGTTATGTGTGTGTGTGTGTGTGAAAGAAAGAGAGAGAGAGAGAGAGAGAGAGAGAGAGAGGAATTTAGTTTCACTTCTGTTTTGTTGTGTGCCTTCATAGTGGTGGCACTTTGTCCTACATTGTATGAAAAGTGCCTTTTAAATAAAGTCTTATTTACAACCAGTCCTGTATCGAATTGTATTGTTCTCAAGTTCACACGCGCACGCAATACAGGACTTTTTAGGCTGTAAAAATGTCTTAAATTGCAATTGGACGAGCAGTGTGGAGGAATATTAAATGTTTTTTGTGTAGTTTTCTGGACCTTCTTGTGTCGGGCCCTTTTTACTCTCATATAAAGCTTTCGTTGGACTAGGAACTGGCCTCCCAGGTCTCCAGATGACCTTTGAGGAATAAAAACTACTAAAAACTACTAAATGTATTCTTCAGCATGAGGGAGAATTTAATTTCTTGGTGAACTATTGCTTTAAGGTTGTGGGTTTGATTCCCATGTTGACAGTGATGGCATGCCCAGCAGTAGCCCCCCCGTGGTACTATCAAAATTTCCCAGAGGAAAGTTTCTAGTTTTGATCTATTCCTTGGGATTACATTCAGTTGCTAGAGTGGGTAACTTTGCCCCTCAAGGACTTCTACGTAATATCTGACAGTTGTGTGTTTTAACATCTACAGAAGGAAATCAGCCGTGGGCACTAGGGATGGTTGCCATAGGTGATAGAAGGAGCTGAATCACCTGCACTGTGGGAGGAGAGAGGCAATGTGCAGTCTCAATTTGTGTTGACGGTGCTGTGGACTTAGCCTCATAAACCATTTCCTCCCCCGGAAATGCATTTCATTTCATTTCTCAGGGGGAGTCTGGCCTCATCTCCGTTGTAACCGTTTCGCCAGAAATCGTCCGTTGACCGAGCCAATCAGCGTCGCCGCTGTGATTGACACAGCACGTTGGCCAATCAGGGCCTGAAAACATCACTACATGGACTGGACTCACCTACAACAAACATGGCGGAGCGTCAAACAGCGGCGTAAAAACAGCAGTAAGGGAAGTTCTAAATGAAATACCATCAATTACAGAACTTAAACTAGAGCAAGAGTCAGCGCTTGTTGAGTTTCTTGGAGGATAAGACGTTATCGCTGTTCTTCTTCGGTCCCTGATTGGCCAACGTGCTGTGTCAATCACAGCACGTTGGCCAATCAGGGACTGATTGGCTCGGTAGGCGGAGTGTTTCGGCGAAACGGTTACAACGGAGATGAGGCCAGACTCCCCCTGTGATGAAATGAAATGTATTTCTGGGGGAGGCTGGTTTACGATAGCCAGGCTAGTGCCGCCTACTGGTTCCGGCAAATTTCATTTGCCTCAACCATATAGTCAGGTAACTAGCAATGAGTTTCGGTTTGCTCCGTCCACCAGAGCAGACGGACCAATCAGCGAACAGATGGGTAAGTGAAGGCGATGACGTTGAACTCAATTGCTCAAGCTAACCTATGAGCTTCACCGGTGTATAGTACACGTGACCACCAACAGCAGCGATTAGTTGAAGCAAATGTAAGCAACCGCCTCCCGGAAGCAAACGAATCCCTATGGCTCGTGTTCAGACGCTATATGAAATGTAATGAAATAAGCGGCTGATGCATCAGGCTAGGTTTACGAGGCTACTGTGGACTTTGACTCTGATTCAGGTAAAACTTTAGCTCAGAGTGATAACCAGTATTTTCTTCCTCTTAGTGTGACCTGCAGAACCTGATGAGACGCAGCTTTAATCTGGTGAGTAAATTCAACAAAAACAGGTAAAAAAGACTATGGTGTTAATGTCCTGGAGCGTGGACCTCTCCTCTGGTGAAACTAGTGGATGAATAAAGCAGCAGCTCTGTGTGACAGAGAAACATCAGTGTTGAACTCTGTCTCTACATGGAACCATGGATCAGATCAGGACTTGATTTAATAGTTTCAGGAGGTTTCACTTTGCTACTGAAACATCTGGACCTTCACTCAGGTTCAACCTTCAATATGTGACATTTAGCTGTGATCAAGTAGATTTACATTAAGGTTTTGGTGAAAGATACTTCTGATGTTCAATTTATTTATTTTCTTATGGAGGACAATTTACAAAATTCAGCTCTCCCTCCAAGGGGGTGCAGCTGTACCCATTGCAGCCCTGTCCCCCTGCCAGATGTTAGGGGTGATGTCTTAAAAGAAAATCAACATGCTCACTAGGGTGTGGTCTAGTTTCACTTTTGAGCTTCGGTCCATGTTGTGGGGTAGTTTCAGTCTTACTTTATTTGTTTTACTTTATTGTGTGTTTAATCTTTAACGTAGCAAAAGTGAAAAAAACAACACACACATCCAATCGAAATGTCATGTGTTAATAAATTATAGCCTACTTCCACTGGAGCTACTTACTTTCCTTATAAACGTGATCCTCAACCAACATTTAGGCCTACTGCCTTTCAAAAATGTGTCTTCATGCTCCACTATGTGAAGCCTCAGACAGACCATAATGTTCCCTCTGAGCTGAGTTCCACTGTAGGAAGTTTAGATGATTGTCTGTAGAAACAGCTCAGATCTCTGGACAGCAGCTCTGATGCTGAGGACACTAAGATCCGAGTCTGACATGATCCACTAGATCAGTTTTCTGGAGATTAGCAGGTTGGAGGCTAGCAAGTTGGTTGGGGGGATGCTAACAGGCTAGGAGGCTAATGTTGTAACAAACCAGTTTCTATAATTTATGTGCTCTCAGTCAGTGTGCAAATATAAAGAGTAAATGTTGCTGAAGTAGCTCTAACACATACTAAAATGTTGCTTCTTTGTTTACAATCAGAAAACAACCAGAGGTCAAAACATTTTGGAAAAGGAGCTGAACATGGGGAACGGTGAGTTCATAGAGTAAATCCTTTGACTTGGGGAGCATATTGTTCTCTGGGTCCTCTGTTCCCCATAGGCGAAAATAGGACCCTCTTTTTGATAAAGGGTCCTCTGTTCCCTGGTCCCATAGAAAGTGGGGAACATTGAACGCAGGGAACATAGGGATGATCATCAGCAGCCATCTTGGCTCTGACCCCAGAACAGTGTTGTCACTACAATGTAATCTAGAGCGACTGTGGTGGATCAGATCTGATTTCAAATCAAAATCTATGTTTGAATCAGAGTTGAACTGGACAGTCAGAACTAGACTACCCTGGTGCATCAGCCGCTTATTTCATTACATGTCATATAGCGTCTGAACACGAGCCGTAGGGATTCGTTTGCTTCCAGGAGGCGGTTGCTTGGCTACATTTGCTTCAACTAATCGCTCATAGGTTAATCTTGAGCGCTTGAGTTCAACGTCATCGCCTTCACTTACCCATCTGTTCGCTGATTGGTTTGTTTGCTCCGTCCGCTCTTGCTAGTTTCCTGACTAGCCTATATGATTGAGGCAAATGAAATTTGCTGGAACCAGTGGGCGGCGCTAGCTTAGCTAGAACTACACTGCTGTTTAGATTCACATTTATAGATTTCATCTTCAGGATTGAACACAGCAATAAATTCATGTTAAATATAATGTGTAGTTGTGTCTCTTACTGTGGCAGCAGATGTGAAACTCTTGAGGAGAGTTCATTAACTTTGATCTGTTCTCTGGGATTACACTCAGATTATTCAGTGTTCACATTAAATCTGTTTATTTTATTTACATTAAATAGAAACATACAGTATAATATGAATGACTGATTAATGTGTGTCACAGTCAGGGGCGTCATGCAACCCAAAAATTGGAGGGGGCACAGTGAATCTGAGTCAGCTATTGCGCGCGTAGCGCACGCAAATTTTTTTGAGGTTGCCCTCAAATCACTTATTTTGGGCACTTATACAGGACTCTACACTAGTATTTGTTAGTTTATTTTTAGAGAACAGCACAATGAAAAATGTTTAAGTTAAAGCAGTTAGTGTTCAAGTTGTCTCTGTGCTGCCCAGGGACAGGTCAGGACAGTCTGGGGACAGAGAGCTCTGAGATGCACCGTGAGACAGTGACAGGTCTGTAGCTACGTCTTGACCAGCTGATCAGCTGCAGCAGAGGAGACGCCGCTGTTCTCAGCTCCAACGAGCAGTTGTTTTTTTTTTAATTGAGCTCCGGTAGCGACCGGTTGAAAGATACTGTAAACCGAGATGGACTGTGACATTATTTGAAATACATTTCACTATATATGACCACAAATCATAGCTAGATAGTAAAAATATAAGTGCCTTAAGGTAAAGTAAGTAGTCTAACAGAAAAAATCTATTAAAAAAAAAAAATCCCTCAAATCTGAGGGGGCACGTGCCCCCTCCGTTTCTATTGGCATGACGCCGCTGGTCACAGTGACATATTTAAAGGTGAGTCAAGTCACAGGGACACACACAAAAATGAAACACACACACGTAACATGATGTATTCTCAGTCAGGAGGGAACAAACTTTGATCATTCTTCATCTCATTAAACTGTAGATTTACTAATAACTGATTACAAATAAATACATGTGTGCACCTGCTTCCACTTCAGTCGTCGTGGTAATGACTGGATCTGTTTATTTCTCTACCTAAAGTAGGAAATAACAGCTCGAATGGACCTGACTGACCTGACAGTCACAACTTTTCTGTTGTTTGATCACATCTGAAACTTTACAACTTTAAATGATCATTTGTTCTATTTCTTCTTCAGTGGTAATGACTGAATTAATAATTAATCTGTGTAATTCTGTCCTTCACAGTGATAGACTTCTTCCTGGAAATTAAAGGTAACTGCACTGATTTTCACCTGTTTTAATGATTAAATATTGTGAAAGAACACGTATGTAATAATGTAGTGAACAAAAAAAGTGAACAAACAAACTACAATATGTTTGATCAAGAGTTTTAATGTTTTAGAGTCTGGTTATAAATGAACGTGTGCTCTTTGAATCTGTGTGTTCTTTAAAAACCAAGGCTACTCTCTCCCATTGGTCTAAATGAGATCTACTGTGTTTACTCTCAACTTTGTTCAGATTAAATGATGTTTGAATCTGAGTTGAACTGGACAGTCAGAACTACACTGCTGTTTAGTCAGAGGAACTCATGAGGCTCATCACACTGAGAGGAAACAGAGTTCATTAACTTTCATCTGTTCTCTGGGATTACACTCAGATTGAATCAGTCAGAGGAATCACAGGAAGGACAAACTGCACAATGACTAAATGTTGTTGAACTGTAAAATGACATCACTTTGTTCTTGCAGACCGGAAAGCAAAAAACTCACATATTACAGTGGAAGAAGACCATGACATAGGTAATGGATTTCACATTCATGTTGATCTGTTCTCTAGGATTACACTCAGATTTAACTGTTTAGATTAAATCAGTTTTTACATCCACTAGACACATAATACACAGTTTAACTAATGTTTTAATTCTAATTAAAATAACTCTCCCATTGGTGTAATCTAGATCTACTGTGTTCAGATTAAATGATGTTTGAATCTGAGTTGAACTGGACAGTCAGAACTACACTGCTGTTCAGTCAGATTCACATTTATAGATTTTATCTTTAAGTTTAACACAGCAATAAATATACAGTAGTCTGCGTCATCAGTCAGAGGAATCACAGGAAGGACAAACTGCTACGACGACTAAATGTTGTGGAGGTTGAACTGTGTTGAACTTTGTTCTTGCAGATGTGGGAGGGGCACGCTATAAACTAAAACGCACTGTAAAAGGTAACAGATTTCATTCATTTTGTCATGTTAATCTATTCTATGGGATTACATTCAGATTAAACTGTTTAGATTAAATCAGTTTTTGCATTCACTAGACACATAATACACAGTTTAACCAATGTTTTAAAGGGATAGTATCATTTTTTTAAAGTGTGGTTGTATGATCTACAAATAGCCCCTAAGTACTTTAATTGCAGTAGAAGACTCTCTGCACTCCTCCCGTTAGCAACGCCAGCCCATAATAGCCCTGCCCAGAGATTTACAACATACATTGTTGTGAATGGACCCAAAGAAACGGCCTATTTTCACGGCCTAAAAGAGGTTTTACCTGAAAATAAATACACAGTTCCATTGTTGGCTATAATATAATTTCATAAAAACACAGTTTTTATTTGGAGCTAACCAACGGCTGATCAGTGGGTGCTAACCCTGGGCGGAGGGATACGTGAGGCGCTAACCCTGGGCGGAGGGATACGTGAGGCGCTAACCCTGGGCGGAGGGATACGTGAGGCGCTAACCCTGGGCGGAGGGATACGTGAGGCGCTAACCCTGGGCGGAGGGATACGCGAGTTGGTTAGGTCCAAATAAAAACTGTGTTTTTCCTGCACTTTGAAGGGCTGGAAAAAATTATATTATAGCGAACAATGGAACTGTGTATTTATTTTCAGGTAAAACCTCTTTTAGGCCGTGAAAATAGGCCGTTTCTTTGGGTCCATTCACAACAATGTATGTTGTAAATCTCTGGGCAGGGCTATTATGGGCTGGCGTTGCTAACGGGAGGAGTGCAGAGAGTCTTCTACTGCAATTAAAGTACTTAGGGGCTATTTGTAGATCATACAACCCCACTTTAAAAAAATGATACTATCCCTTTAACCACTGCGCCACACACCGCCCCAAACACTCTGTTGTTTTTACTTTGATCATTCTTTGTCTCATTAAACAGTGGGTTCAAACAGTGATTCAAAATAAATACACGTGTGCACTTTCCTCCTCTTCAGTCGTCATGGTAATGCCTGGATCTGTTTATTTCTCTACAGGCCGTTGTGAAGAAGTCACACGTTACAGTGAGTTAAAATGAACTGAGTCCCAGTTGTTTGATCACATCTGAAACTTTACACTTTAAACTGTGGGATTTCATCAGCTCATTAAAACACCAATTAATTCATTTTAAATGCTCGTTCTATTTCTTCTTCAGTGGTAACGACTGAATTAATCTGTGTAATTGTGTCCTTCACAGTGAACGATGGTCCAGGACCCATCCAGTATCTTGGAGGTAACTGCACTGATTTCACCTGTTTTAATGATTTAATATTGTGAAACAACACGTGTAGTCGTGAACAAAAAGTGTTAAACAAACCAGAATATGTTTGGTCAAGAGATAGTTTTAAAGAGGAAAATGTTGTGGAGGGTGAACTGTAGAAATAAAATTACCTCACTTTGTTCTCGCAGGACGGGGAGCGAAAGTAATGCTCACTGACGGTGGATCAGGTAACAGATTTCACATTCATTTTGTCATTTTGATCTATTCTCTGGGATTCCATTCAATCAGTTTTTACATCCACTAATAGACAGTTTAACCAATGTTTTAATACTGATTAAACTATAGATAATCTAATATTGTACTGAGCAGTAGAGACGACAGCAGCGTCACATCCATCAATGACAGACATGTAACTTTATGAATCCTGAGTCAAACTGCTGACTGTCTCTGTAGAAACATGGAGGCTTCAACACTCACTGCACTGCAACACAACTTTAACACTCTTTCTCTTTATGTGCACAGGCCGTTCCAGGGTGCTCGCCATACAAAACTAGAACTCCATGTTCCTGCAGGACGGACCAACAGTTCAACAGCAGCTGCTGAATGTAACAACCTGCTGTCTGGACTCTGACATTTAATCTGACATCTATCATTTATCTTTTAACTCTGAATCATGTGATAATTGTTGGTGGTGGTGATGGGGGGTGGGGGGTCATCTAGTTCTGTATTATTAATGTGTCATATAACATTTTGTAGAGGACAGACTGATGTAACATTTTCAATTAACCCCACTAATGCTTTTGGTTAATTTTGCATACATTTAAATAAACCACGTTATGAACTATTTTCTTTTTGATTCTGTCTGTGACTGATTTGATTCAACCGTAAAATCACTGAACCAGCTGATTCCAGTCCCAGTGAGTTCAGTAACAACCAGAGATCAGGAACATGAAGCAGCCACTGATCAGCTCCAGTTTAAACTCAACACCAGCGCCACCTAGTGGCTCAATGAGAGGAGAACTGGTTCTGTCCTGAGTCCAGACACCAGCTCATTAAAAACCACTTCACTTCTCTACACACTGACATTATAAAGTACTTTTAATATTACTGCTGCTGGAGGTTGAGGGAGAACTTTAACAAAACGTTAACTGTGTCGATCAAAAATGAGAAAGTGATGATATTTTTATATCCAAAAGGTCAAAGGTCAACGTTACTGCCACAGTGTTCCACAAAGACACACTGACCTTTATTCAGATGAGATAAAATACACATTACAAAAAACAACAACCTGTGACTTTGTAAAGTCACACAAATTAAAGGGATATTCCCAACGCACTGTGGCACCGAGTTAGACCCATGGAGGTTAGACCATGGATGTATAATATTAACTGGATACCGGACCGGAAAATGGCCGCCGTTCATTTCAATGGAAGTTGCTCGCCTGGCGCATACGCCAAAAAAGTTCCTGGCTTCCGGGTTTACTTCCGCGTTATCTGGCCCATAGAGCATGCGCAGTTGAGTCACTCCCGTCATGCCCCGGGGCAATGAGAACGAGCAACCGCCGTTCTAGTTTTGGCGGTGCGCGTTCATGTATGTGTTACTTGAATACAGCCACGGTTACTTGTGGATAAGGAATGAGACTTTTACAGGACTTTATAACAAAAATAATGATTTAAAAGGTTTGACGGCCGATCGTAGGTTCACTACGATCGTTAAGTTGTTTTGACAGTTTATTAATATACGATGTTACACTGAAAACGAGTTAGTCCGAACCTGTAGAGCTTGAATCACAATGGAAAATAAATCATAATTAACTGTATTTTGTGCGTTTTAATGAGAACTGAGTGTTAAACATGACAGATGACAGTTGATGTTATCATAAAATCACACATTACATGGTTTGTTTTTATCAGCCACAGTGATTAAAATAAGAGCTCTTTTGTAAATGTCTTACTGGTTGTGTTTATAGTTTCATCAAGCCTTGAGGTGGATAAAACTCTTTGTTATACAGTTTAGCATTACATTATGTCCACAACATGCAGAATGTCAGTGTCCACTGCTGTTACAGTATTATAATGCACCAGACCGGTTGTAGATGTTGGATTTAGTTGGGAGAAGAAGAAAGAAGTCACAAGCATGTTTGTTTGTTTTTTCCAAACAATTTAATAATATGATTATGAGTTTAAGTGATCATTTAGCATATGCTGACAGTGAACACACACTGACGAGATGAGGAGGACGTCGTCGTCCAGGTTCTTCTCCTCCGGTCCCGGTGGAAGACGGCCGGGGAGCAGCTGCACCGTCAGGCCACACGACACACACCGACCATGGAGGAGTCTGGAGAAGTCTCCGTTTACATTTTACCAGCATAGCATTAATTAAACCGTAAAATAAATTAACGTGGACGTTGTGAACGGAGCAACAGGTGTTGAATATCAGCCGCGATGAGACACTGTTAACACACAGACACACATACAGCATAAATGATTTATCAAGCTAAAACTACTGAAAAATATGAGTTTTACAAGAGCAGTAATGTAAAACAGTCCGGTTTCACGTCAGTAAATCCAGTCAATACGAGGCGATCTCATCAATTAAACGTTACGTTTAAAAACAAAAGCTGACAGGAGACTAACAACAGACATGAACTATCATAAAGTTAAACTAACTCGATGTGACCAAACAAAAACTCACCTTTGAGCCGTGTTTTCCACTTTCCTGAGTGATTTTTCCGCCGGACAGCGTCTCATCAGTTTCAGCCATCCTCGGTCCCGAGACTCACACGACCGCGCTTTGGGAGTGCACGGACACAGCCGTGACGTCACGCCCAGAAAGAGACTTTTCTTGGGCTTTTCTGGCCGTTAGTAAACATTTTTGGCGGATATAAAGTCCATGACTTAAAAATATAGAATACAAAGATTAGTAATTAGCGGAGGTTACAGCTGGAGGTGTCCTGTGAACAGTTTTAGAGGCTTCTCTTTTACTATTGCGGTCTATGGGAAAAAAGCTTTTTGGGCCGCATGGGGATTTTTTGTTGCAATACCGCGACTGGCCACTGGGAAAAATCGGCGTGCCTGCTGAGTGGGAGACCCGGGGACTGGGTTAGACCCCCCTCTGGAGAGGTTAGGTCTGCTAACCGCTAGCTTCTCTAGTTGTAGCAACTTTAGCAAAGAACGCACCATAACTGTTCAGTCTATTTATCCACACGCAACCGATCAAAAAGCCACTCCTAGCCACAAATAATGCTCAGAACAGCACCAAACGTCATCCACAGTACAAACAGGGTCCCATCCCATAATACGAGGCATCAAACATGTGTTAGCTTAGCCTGGTTTCTATTGAAATGAGAGGAAAACGACTCACCCGCTCCTCTTGCAGCGACTTCCTGCGTCCAGCATAGATAAGAGTCCAGGGGCTGACACTACGTCATGTCAGAGTCCGACCGGCAGCTCAACATCTGGATCCAGCGGCCATGGTCAGTGTCCACGCTGACCACTAACCCAGCATTTAGACTCCACCCGCTCTCTCCCTCTGTCACCGTTAGCCTCCATTTCCAGGACGTAGCCTCCACCGCAGCTCCCTCTGTCACTTTTCTCCTCCGTTTCCTTCAGCTTGTCTTCAGTAAACTCGGTCTCAAACTGATAGTGACGCCCATCGAAATAAAACTAGTCGTCCTTGTTCTCTTCTTCTTCTTCTTCTTCTTCTTCTTCTTCTTCTTCTTCTTCTTCTTCTTCTTGTTCTTCTTCTTTCGGCGGTTGGTCGTTGTTCTCAAACTGCAGCCATAGACCAGAGCGGCTTTTTTATGCAAATGAGGATGACTGAGGCATTCTGGGTAATTTAGGGGCAGCGCCCGGCATTTTTAAATACCCTCCATTCAAAACGTCAACATGGTGAAGAGTTGTTGTGTCGCTGGATGTCACAACAACATTAAAAAAAATCCACTCCTCCGGTTTTCGCAACTTCCTTGCCGAGTTAGGTACCCGGAGAGACGGCTTTTGTGGCTACAAGCAATAAGAAGAGAGGATAAAGGGAAGCTGTGGGACCCCCTTTCCCCACATCACTATGTGTGTGGAGAACATTTTATAACAGGTAAGACTAACTTTAGCTGACGTAATTGTTGGTTATCAAATGCTTTAGCCAAATTAATGATGATTGTTTATGTAATAAAAAGTCATAGCTAACGATTTTATTGTAACCGTTAACTATCCCAGTGTTTATTAACGTTAGCTACCGAAGCCTGAAGGCTAACACGTTAGCTAGTCCAAACTGTAATAGAATTCATTTCATACCCACTGCATGAATACGTATGTACGTATGTATGAATACGAGATGCATGTAGAAGGCTAAAAAGTTAAGAAGTTAAAAAAGTGCTGGGTCCAGGATGCTTATGGTGACTGAATTAGTTAATCAGATTGAGGAGTTTTTGAGCTGTATTGCAGTGGGTATGAAATGAATTCTATTACAGTTTGGACTAGCTAACGTGTTAGCCTTCAGGCTTCGGTAGCTAACGTTAATAAACACTGGGATAGTTAACGGTTACAATAAAATCGTTAGCTATGACTTTTTATTACATAAACAATCATCATTAATTTGGCTAAAGCATTTGATAACCAACAATTACGTCAGCTAAAGTTAGTCTTACCTGTTATAAAATGTTCTCCACACACATAGTGATGTGGGGAAAGGGGGTCCCACAGCTTCCCTTTATCCTCTCTTCTTATTGCTTGTAGCCACAAAAGCCGTCTCTCCGGGTACCTAACTCGGCAAGGAAGTTGCGAAAACCGGAGGAGTGGATTTTTTTTAATGTTGTTGTGACATCCAGCGACACAACAACTCTTCACCATGTTGACGTTTTGAATGGAGGGTATTTAAAAATGCCGGGCGCTGCCCCTAAATTACCCAGAATGCCTCAGTCATCCTCATTTGCATAAAAAAGCCGCTCTGGTCTATGTTGCTCATTCTGTGACGTCTCCTTGTTGTAGCCATGGTTACAGGTAGTTAGTCCGCCGGCGATAAAAGCGATTACCAGTGAAGTGAAGACCCGCAGCTCAAGGATGAAAATGTGTGTGTATTACTCCATATAATGCAGTAAAAGTTCATCTTGCCTATCAGTTAATAACAGTTATTATCGAGTGTTTATATATTTGCGGGAGAGAATCACGTAAATGTGACGGAGTTAAGAAGTAGTGTGATTCCACTTGCCATGACACAACATGGAAGCTTGTTTGTCCTATGGTAATTAAACGCAGCACCCCTGTGGATTAGGGTCGTTCACCCCAAGGCGTAGCAGCCGTTGGACCTCGCTGTCTCCCTGGTAGGTGCATGAGCTACGAGCTCCGCCATTGTTTCATGATACTAAAGGGTGGCTTAGTTGTATTTTTTTTAAGCATATGGCTCCTGAACGGTCCAGCACGTCCTTTTTCATAAAGAGTTGATGGTGTTTTTCTCTTATATTTGTTTACAAAATGGCTAGTGCTACACGTTGTTTGCTAACCTGCACTTTTCATTTTACATTTTTCTGACTGCAGCTATTATTAATTCCTCTGCCAGGCCAGCCGATGTACAAAATAAACGGTAAGACTGCCAAAAGTGAAGGTCTCTCCTTCAGCTGTTAAACTAAACGCAATGATAGAGTGCTGCGGCAGAAGAAACTGTAACATAGTGAAGCAGACGTCACAGAATGGACAACACGGCTGAGTTTATGGAGTTTGACAACAAGGACGACTAGTTTTACTTCGATGGGCTCCACTATCAGTTTGAGACCGAGTTTACTGAAGACAAGCTGAAGGAAACGGAGGAGAAAAGTGACAGAGGGAGCTGCGGTGGAGGCTACGTCCTGGAAATGGAGGCTAACGGTGACAGAGGGAGAGAGCCGGTGGAGTCTAAATGCTGGGTTAGTGGTCAGCGTGGACACTGGATCCAGATGTTGAGCTGCAGGTCGGACTCGGACATGTTTCATCAGCACCTGGTCGCCATGCTGGACGCGGGAAGTCGCTGCAAGAGGAGCGGGTGAGTTGTTTTGGTCTGTTTTTAATAGAAACCAAGCTAAGCTAACAGATGTTTGATGCTACAACAAGAGAAGCTAGCAGTCAGCAGACTTCTAGCTCGAGGGGGGGGGGGGGGTCTAACTTGGTGTTAACGGTGCATTGGACCATGGCAAAGACAAAGAGACAAAAAAAAGAAGAGAAAACCTGATCATCTGTTTTTATGGATGGAAGAAACTAGTTCACAGAGACTCTGTGCTACAATAATAGGCACGATCGATATCGATAACTGTGGAGTTTGACCAGATCGTTCTCGATAGATAGATAGATAGATAGATAGATAGATAGATAGATAGATAGATAGATTCTACTTTATTAATCCCAAAGGAAATTCAGGTGTGGTCAACCGCTCACAGGAGAATCAGTGACACACATACGACTCTGCGTTTTCAGGGCGGAGACGACTCCCAGCTCCGCCCACACCACAGGTCGCTGTGTAACGTCAGCCACAGTCTGGAGGAAACATTTCTAACTTCAGCTTCAGCTCCAGTTGACACAGTTTTTACCAGGTGAGTCAAGTCATTCTCTCAACAACATGGACACAACCTCTAGCACTTGGCAGTTGTTCACAACAGAAGTAAATTTCTCATTAATTTCATCAAATTGCAAATGTCTCAGTATTTTTGCCAATGATTAAGCGCAGGTAGCTACACCTAGCACAATGTCCAAGTGAATAGATCTAAACTGATTGTTGAGGTAACATCTCACATCAGCAAGGTTGGACTGAACTTAATCACATTTTATTTATCCTCTTCTGTGTATAGTGTTCCTGTCACAGTTCCTGACAATAAGGCTTTACATGCCTAACAAATGTTTTTCTATTAGGAGTATTTGCTGGTAAATTTCACATTCACTGTGTCAAAGTGAAAGACTACAGTTTGTTCATTGTCATCTGTCAAACTGCTGGTTTATTAAAGGCAATTAAATAATGAATGTATGTCCCTAAAATGGGTTTGAGGTTCTTTTATCAGGATGGTCACTGAAAGTTTCAAGGACAAACAGCCCCATATAGAATATTTTCCACCATGCAGCCGTCTGTGGAAGCAGCTGTTAATCATTGATAATAGCTGTGGTTATTTTATTATAGTATTATAGCCTTTTATAACACTATGCTGTGGACTTTGACTTTGGTTCATGTAAATCTCTTCACTGTTCACCTCAGAGTGATTTTCTTCCTCTCAGTGTGACCTTCAGCACCTGTTGAGACACAACTTTAATCTGGTGAGTAAACTCAACAGAAATAATTAAAAAAAAGACTTGTTGTTGTTGTTGTCTGTTCTGCTCCAGGATGTTTAATAGAGTTAATGAAACAACAGACGGCTGCAGATTCACATCGTTGAAGCAATAGATCAGATCAAAACAACTGTATTCAACTAAACCAGGAAACTATCAGCTAAAGATATCGTACTTTCCAGACTATAGAGCGCAACTCAGTATAAGCCGCACCAGCTACATTTGAAAAGAAAATACATATAGGCTGCACTTGAATAAAAGCCACAGGTTTTCATGTTGTAACGTGAGATATTTACACACAAAGACAGTAGGGAAGTGTGTAAGTCTGCTGACTTTTCTGCTGTTCTGGTTGCACTCTGAACGATGTTACGGCGTGTGTTTGGAAAAGGCCTGAGCAATGACAAGAAGAGCTATACACTGTACAGATGATTGTTGAGAGTAGTCTGAAGTTGTTTATGTGTCACATTTCCATTTCATGTAATACCAACTAGAAGGACTGTCTAGTTTTATGTTTGTTTTAGTAAATGTGTCTTGTAATCCCATGTGGAATGGGCCACGGTGGTGGTCATTCATTTATTCCAGGACGTTTTCTGACTGACAGCTGGATTTAATAGTTTCAGGAGGTTTCACTTTGCTACTGAAACATCTGGACCTTTACTCAGGTTCAACCTTCAATATGTGACATTTAGCTGTGATCAAGTAGATTTACATGAAGGTTTTGGAGGGAAGATACTTCTGATGTTCACCATGTGGTCTAGGGTTAGTTTCACTTTGACTTCAGTCCCTGTTGTGAGGCAGTTTCTATCTGGTGACTAAACTCATCAAAAACAGATATAAAGAAAAAGTTACTGCTGTCTGTTCTGCTCCTGGAAGTTTAATAGAGTTAATTATTCAACAGCAGACAGTCACAGATTCACATCGTTGAATCAATAGATGAGATCAAAACAACTGTATTCAACTAAACCAGGAAACTATCAGCTTTTGTGAATAATTAATGAGTCATTTGTATAATTTCATAAACTTTTCTGGTTTTCTATGTGAGTTTGTGACTTTGTTTCTTCAGTTGTGTAGGAACTGTGTGATACCTCTACTTGATCTGATAACAGGTGATTAATATATTATAGTATTATAGCTTTTTATAACACTATGCTGTGGACTTTGACTCTGGTTCCGGTAAAACTATTAACTGTTTATCTCAGAGTGATAACCAGTGTGTTCTTCCTCTCAGTGTGACCTTCAGCTCCCGTTGAGACGCAGCTTTAATCTGGTGAGTAAACTCAACAAAAACAGATAAAAGACTGTATTGTAGTCATAGAGCAGATCATTATGATTCTGTAAATGTTTTTAATTTATAGTGTAGACTTTTCTCTGGTGTTAATGTCCTGGAGCGTGGACCTCTCCACTAGTGAAACTAGTGGATGAATAAACAGGGGTAGACAATAAGGGATTTTTGCCACTGGCCCTCTGGGCCAGTGACTTTTGAAGATCACTGGCCCCACCATTCGAACCACTGGCCCAGGACAACACGCATCGATCCCCATATTAACGAAAAACAAATCCAAGCCAATTCCTGCGATATCGCCATTAAGGCTGGAACTTTCCTATATACTGATAACAATACTACTAAATTTCCACGATTCTTGATACTTATTCAATACCACGATTCGATTTAAGAAGGACAAAAAAGTGCTTCTAAATTCATCAGGCTACTTTATTTAAAGGTATAGTTCACCCAAAATTCAAATTTCACTCATTATCTACTCACCCTCATGTCGAGTAAGAGCTGTGAGAATGGACAAATACCCCGTAACTCAGAGAAGGAACGGAGGACTCTGAAAATTCTCACAGCCCTTAGTCGACATGAGGGTGAGTAGATAATTTGAAATTTGAATTTTGGGTGAATTATCCCTTTAACAAATAAATAACAGTTTCACATTAGACTTACACAGTATTTAGCCTCCACTCATTAGGTAGCCTACTTTTATCCTCCAAGTAGTTTAGTGGTACAGTATAACTTGTGTTCTCATTCATTCACGTTTAGGCTGTTTCCACAGATTGGTGTAAAACTGACTCATTATTTCATTTTCAGTTCAGTTTTGCGTTTATACACGTTTTTTTGGTTGTTATATGGTCTAAACGTCACGTGCACCACCGCTGTGGCGCACACCGAACAGCTGGCGCTCAAGCGCGAGCTCTGGCCCGTGTGTAACGTTCGTGTCGGTCCTGACAGGACTCGACCTGACGCGCTGAGGAGGAGGGATGTTTCATGGTAAAGAAAAAGGTTTTTATCGGTTCTTGAGACGATCTTCCAGCAGCAGTGAGCGAGCGGCGCGCGTTCCGCGGGAGTGAAGTGAGCGAGCTGCAGCTGCTTGCAGGTGGTGCTGACGGGCCAGGACACAGCGCTGGATGCGCACAGAAAGTAATGTCTCTGTCTCTGGCGATCGGGTCGGCTCTTAGCACTAATTACCGAGACGATTTGACAGTTATCATTTCAAACCAGGGGATTTAATGTGAAATTAGTTTTTATTTACTTGTTATATTTTTTTCAAGGCATTTATTTTCACTGGCCCCACCGGGCCAGTGTTTGGAGCGTTCTGGTGGCCCTGACGGTTTGAAAAGTACGTCCGGGCCACCGGGCCATTTATATTGTCGACCCCTGATAAAGCAGCAGCTCTGTGTGACAGAGAAACATCAGTGTTGAACTCTGTCTCTACATGGAACCATGGATCAGATCAGGACGTTTTCTGACTGACAGCTGGATTTAATAGTTTCAGGAGGTTTCACTTTGCTACTGAAACATCTGGACCTTTACTCAGGTTCAACCTTCAATATGTGACATTTAGCTGTGATCAAGTAGGTTTACATGAAGGATTTGGAGGAAGATACTTCTGATGTTCACCATGTGGTGAAGGTCTAGTTTCACTTTTAAACTTCACTGCCTGTGACGCAGTTTCTATCTGGTGACTAAACTCATCAAAAACAGATATAAAGACACAGTGAACATCGTCTGTTTGTGTCCTGGATGTTTCATAACGTTAATTATTCAACAGCAGACTGTTACAGATTTACATTATATTGATATAGGTTACTGTATCGATACCCCTCGGCTGTGTGTAGTTCAGGTTCAGGTTGTTTGTGTCTTTACTGAGACGTTAGATGAACCAGTGTGTTGGACTGAACCAGGAGACTGACAGCTTTTAGAAAACATCATTAACATTTCATTTGATATGTTTTTACTATGCACATGTTTAACCATTTAACCGTTAACCGATAACAAGAACTTTGACCGATTAATACTATTGGTTTTTTTATTTTTTTTATTAGCCACTTATGTCGTCAACTCATGGGAACATGAGTGTATGCAGGTAAAAATATGTTTTGGCGAGTAAAATGATTAGGTCACTCACCATTGGCTGGCAGCTGGAATATGCCAACTCATCATAAATCAGTAGCGGAACGAATCAGAGCCGGGCCGGGGGCGGGGCTCATGACCGGGCCCTTTAAACCCAAATAATCATAACATCATTTTACAACATAGCCTGTACATGCCCGCAACAGCGGGGCTTACACACGTCAGCAGCACTGAGAGCAACTAGCCTATGTCATTTTGAAGTCCATCAAAGGAACACGAAGTAGCTAACAAACCAAGAGAACAACAAAAAACACAAAAGCAGTTCAGCACCACTGATTAAAAAAAAAAAAAGAAAGAAAAGGTTCAGCACCACGGATAGCGATCACATCATTTTGACACCCATTATTTCAACTAATGAGAGCACAGTAGGCTATATCAATGGATACAGGCTAAAGTTTAATAAAACTGGTGTACAAACAATTTCAATAGCCTACTCACCACTTGAAGAGCATAGGAGAGCCTTGCCCACACACACCGCTACAGCAGGCGGCTGGAACAACGACGGCCGATACCTGGTCGCACTCCTCTCGTAATATAATACTTCCATGGTCGCACTGCGCTTGAATAGCGTTTAATCATCACACTGATCGTCTCTGACACGACTCTGTCAACATTTAATCCCATGCTTGAGTTTGAATACAGCGCGGGGACTTCTTCTTCTGTTGAATTTCAGCGGGGACTTCCCGTCTTCTTCTGTGCAGCGCCGCAGCGCCACACACGCCACACACACCTACAGTGAGTGTGTAGCGTTTTGGGTCGTTTTCACTGCATCCATGTGGATGCAGATATTTCTGGAAACGATGCCGTGTTCACGGAGATTTTTTCAAAAAGATTAAGAAAAAGATCAGATTCGGTGAAGCCTCGTATCGGCCTCAGTCTCTCCTGCCCTACTGTGCTCCTCAAGTGGTTTTTAATTAAGTTAAATTAACTTGGAGAATGAGCGCTCAGAGGTTGCAACCGTGACATGAGAGTCAGAGATAAAAGGAGGGCGATGCAAACCTCACTGGATGTAGAAGTTACTGCTGGGTGGTTGACAAGGAGCATTTTTACCAGATCCTCCACAGACTTTTGCAATACGCATCAATACGGGACCGAGTTTGTCTCGTTTTTCCGGGTTCACTTGAATGCAGCATCACCCCACTCGCAATCCTCCTGTGAAGAGGTACCGACTCTGCCCGTGATCAGGTGAAACTGGTGAAACTGTGTTTTGATCACAGACGAGTGGCAGAAATTCAAACACTGGGCTTGAGACACTCTGGGCCCTATAGCCCCCGCAGCCCCCGCCCGTAAAGCCAGGTTTCCACTAAATCAACTGTCTTTTTTTCCTTTTTTTTTTTTTTTTTTTTAAACCGCAACATATGATTCATGTCATGATAACTTCTGTATTCAAAACTCACATGACTATATCTTCCATTGAAAGCCTATTTATGGTGTGTGTTGTTAAGGCAGCTGCGCAATGGGGAGAACACTGCTGATTTTAATGACTTTGTGTTGTGAGCAGTTCAGTGGCCGGTGAAAACATATTTTGGCCAGTAAGAAAAGTTAATTTTATACCCTGGCAGCAGCCCCCCATCTTCTTTATTAAAAGCTCATGTTTACATTAAGCATGCAATAAAACATTTTAAAAGTGCAACTCTGTTAAATAAAGTCTGCTCGTCCAGTCATACAGTATTATCATTGTATAGTTTTCTTAAAATCTCGTCTCATTCTAATGAGATGAGTGTATCGTCACCTCTACCAGTTTCTATGATGAATGTGCTTTGTCACTGTCACTGTGACTGTGTGGTAATGTAAAGAGTAAATGTTGCTGAAGTGGCTCTACAGTAGCCTATAACACATAACTAAAATGTTGCTCTGTTTCAACAATCAGAAAACAACCAGTGGGATCAAGAAAACCTTTTGGAAAACGATCTGAACATAAGGATGAAGAATCCTTTTGGTGAGTTCACAGAGTAAAATCCTTCTAGAGAAGTCTGACCCCTCAGCAGCCAT
The DNA here is from genome assembly GCA_030347415.2 of Decapterus maruadsi. Classification (NCBI taxonomy): domain Eukaryota; kingdom Metazoa; phylum Chordata; class Actinopteri; order Carangiformes; family Carangidae; genus Decapterus; species Decapterus maruadsi. The sequence continues at coordinate 30,907,247 of CM064895.1, forward strand.
CTTGGCTCTGACCCCAGAACAGTGTTGACACTACAATGTAATCTAGAGCGACTGTGATGGATCAGATCTGATTTCAAATCAAAATCTATGTTTGAATCAGAGTTAAACTGGACAGTCAGAACTAGACTGCTGTTTAGTCAGATTCACATTTATAGAGTTTATCTTTAGCACACCAATAAATCCATGTTAAATATAATGTGTAGTTGTGTAGTTGTGAAACAGAGTTCATTAACTTTGATCTGTTCTCTGGGATTACACTCAGATGTTCAGTGTTCACATTAAATCTAATGCCGCAATGACTAAATGTTGTGGAGGTTGAACTGTGGAAATAACATGACCTCACTTTGTTCTTGCAGCGAAAAAGCGTGTTAAAGTGCAGGAGCGCTATGGAGGTAACAGATTTCACATTCATTTTGTCATGTTGATCTATTCTGTGGCATTACACTCAGCTTAAACTGTTTAGATTAAATCAGTTTTTACATTCACTAGACACATAATACACAGTTTAACTAGTGTTTTAATTCTGATTAAAATATGAATCTGGACTGGACGTAACTGGACAGTCAGAACTACACTGCTGTTTAGTCAGATTCACATTTACAGATTTCATGTTCAGGATTGAACACACCGATATACAATGCCGCCAAAAAAAAAGTCGCCACAAAAAAAAAAGCCCATACACATATTTCATTGGACCGCCTTTAGCTTTGATTACGGCACGCATTCGCTGTGGCATTGTTTCAATAAGCTTCTGCAATGTCACAAGATTTATTTGCATCCAGTGTTGCATTACTTTTTCACCAAGATCTTGCATTGATGATGGTAGAGTCTGACCGCTGCAAAGCCTTCTCCAGCACATCCCAAAGATTCTCAATGGGGTTAAGGTCTGGACTCTGTGGTGGTTGATCCATGTTGAAAAGGATGTCTTATGCTCCCTGAACCACACTTTCACTATTTGAGCCTGATGAATCCTGACACTGTCATCTTGGAATATGCCCGTGCCATCAGGGAAGAAGGGAATAACCTGGTCATTCAGTATATTCAGGTGGTCAGCTGACCTAGACCTGTTGCTGAACCTTGACCTGACCAACTGCAGCAACCCCAGATCACAGAACTGCCCCCCACAGGCTTGTACAGTAGGCACTAGGCATGATGGGTGCATCACTTCATCCGTCTCTCTTCTTACCCTGATGCCCCAACACTCTGGAACAGGGTCAATCTGGACTCATCAGACCACTGATTGGTGGTTTTCTTAAGGCTCCACAGCTGTTCAGTCCCAATCCCTTGAGTTCCCTTCACATTGTGCGTGTGGAAATGCTCTAACTTTCACTATTATTGTGTCTTTCTACATGGTTGTTTAGGAAATGAGAAGCAACTCATTGCACCAGTTGGGGTTAAATAACTTGTTGCCAGTTCAAAGATAATCTCCCATGCAGTAATTATCCAATAGGAGGCTCACACCTATTTGCTTAGTAAAATCCAGGTGGCGACTTCTTTTTTGGCCAGGCAGTGTATAATCTTAGCCTGGTTGTCACGACTTTCCAATGTTGATGCTCAGCATTGGGTCTGGCCAAGACATTGAGAGGATCCATTTTTCAAAGCGCATCCTTCAAACCTGGTTTACCCGCCACCGTCAAAGGCCTCAGTCTGCTATTGGTCGAAGCCAGAATAGGCGGTGTCGAAGCATCTACTGCTGCTCTACTGCATCACTTACTTGAACACGCCTCTACCCAGAGCCGTTGGAGATGCTCGACGTTGATTGGCTCTCGAAAAATAGGGTGGAGTTCCCGTGGATTCAGGAGACAGAATCCAGTAAATAGTACGGTTGGCCAGACTAGCAGTCAGCCGCGCTCGCGAGGCGTGATGTCACTAGTGTGGGCGCGACCAGGCTAGTATAATGTGTGTCATCAGTCAGAGGAATCACAGGAAGGACAAACTGCACAATGACTACATGTTATGGAGGTTGAACTGTAGAAATAACATGACCTCACTTTGTTCTTGCAGACCTGGGAGGGGTATTCTATGAACGTAACATAACAGGTAACATTCATTTAGTCATGTTGATCTATTCTCTGGGATCACACTCAGATTAAACTGTTCAGATTAAATCAGTTTTTACATTCACTAGACACATAATACACAGTTTAACCGATGTTTAATTCTGATTAAAATATGTATCTGCTCTTTCTTCTCCAGTGGTAACGACTGAATCTGTGTGTTCTTTAATAACCAGGGCTACTCTCTCCCATTGATCTGAATGAATGAATGTTTATTTCGATCATCACAACATCAAATTTCTACAAAAACACAGTAGGCCTAAACACAGATTTAAAAGTAGTAACATATATAGTAGCTGATCTAAAAGGGTTGCTGGTGAAGCAAAGATTATTGCTGCCGCACCCTCTTTCTCATTTTCATCAACAAATCCAAAGCAATCTGATCTAATCTAGATCTACTGTCCCAACTTTGTTAAATTATGTCTGAGTTGGGGCGGTGCGTGGCGCAGTGGTTAAGGCAGCCGCCCCATGTATATGCAGACGCAGGCGTCCCCTGCATGTCATTCCCCTCTCTCTCCCCCTTTCCTGTCTATCTCTACTGGTCTATCAAATAAAGGCATAAAACCCCAAAAAAAAAAAAAAAAAAAAAATTATGTCTGAGTTAAACTGGACAGTCAGAACTACACTGCTGTTTAGATTCACATTTATAGATTTATCTTCAGGATTGAACACAGCAATAAATCCATGTTAAATATAATGTGTAGTTGTGTCTCTTACTGTGAAACTCATGAGGCTCATCACACTGAGAGGAAACAGAGTTCATTAACTTTGATCTGTTCTCTGGGATTACACTAGGATTGCTCAGTGTTCACATTAAATCTACCATGAAGTGCACAATGACTAAATGTTGTGGAGGTTGAACTGTAGAAATAAAATGACCTCACTTTGTTCTTGCAGGATGGACACCAGTAGAGGCAGCAGTGGGCCTCTCTGCAGCAGGTAATAGATTTCACATTCATGTTGATCTGTTCTCTGGGAGCACACTCAGATTAATCAGTCAGAGGAATCACAGGAAGGACAAACTGCACGATGACTAAATGTTGTGGAGGTTGAACTGTAGAAATAACATGACCTCACTTTGTTCTTGCAGGATGGAAAAAGGAGGCAAAAAACTCGGTTATTACAGCGAAGGTGTGCGGTTCCGCAGGTAACAGATTTCACATTCATGTTGATCAATTCTCAGGGATTACACTGATTAAACTGTTTAGATGAAATCAGTTTTTACATTCATTTGACACATAATACACAGTTTAACCAATGTTTTAATTCTGATTAAAATATGAATCTGTAACTGGACAGTCAGAACTACACTGCTGTTTAGTCAGATTCACATTTACAGGTTTTATCTTCAGGATTGAACACAGCAATAAATACTGCCCGGCCAAAAAAAGTCGCCACCAAAAAAAAGGCCATACACTCTAATATTTCGTTGGACCGCCTTTATCTTTGATTACGGCACGCATTCGCTGTGGCATTGTTTCAATAAGATTCTGCAACGTCACAAGATTTATTTGCATCCAGTGTTGCATTAATTTTTCACCAAGATCTTGCATTGATGATGGTAGAGTCTGACCGCTGCAAAGCCTTCTCCAGCACATCCCAAAGATTCTCAATGGGGTTAAGGTCTGGACTCTGTGGTGGTTGATCCATGTTGAAAAGGATGTCTCATGCTCCCTGAACCACACTTTCACTATTTGAGCCTGATGAATCCTGACACTGTCATCTTGGAATATGCCCGTGCCATCAGGGAAGAAGGGAATAACCTGGTCATTCAGTATATTCAGGTAGTCAGCTGACCTAGACCTGTTGCTGAACCTAGACCTGACCAACTGCAGCAACCCCAGATCACAGCACTGCCCCACAGGCTGGTACAGTAGGCACTAGGCATGATGGGTGCATCACTTCATCCGCCTCTCTTCTTACCCTGATGCCCCAACACTCTGGAACAGGGTCAATCTGGACTCATCAGACCACTGATTAGTGGTTTTCTTAAGGCTACACAGCTGTTCAGTCCCAATCCCTTGAGTTCCCTTTGCATTGTGTGTGTGGAAATGCTCTAACTTTCACTATTATTGTGTCTTTCTACATGGTTGTTGGAAATAAGAAGCAACTCATTGCCCCAGTTGGGGTTAAATAACTTGTTGCCAGTTGAAAGATAATCGCTCAGTAATTATCCAATAGGAGGCTCACACCTATTTGCTGAGTTAAATCCAGGTGGTGACTTTTTATTTGGCTGGGCAGCGTATAATGTGCGTCATCAGTCAGAGGAACAACAGGAAGGACAAACTGCATGATGACTAAATGTTGTGGAGGTTGAACTGTAGAAATAACATGACCTCACTTTGTTCTTGCAGGCCAGACAGCAAAAGACTCAGATATTACAGTGAATGAACGCTGATTTCACATTAATTTTGTCATGTTGATCTATTCGCTAGGATTACACACTCAGATTAAACTGTTCAGATTAAATCAGTTTTTACATTCACTAGACACATAATACACAGTTTAACCGATGTTTAATTCTGATTAAAATATGTATCTGCTCTTTCTTCTCCAGTGGTAACGACTGAATCTGTGTGTTCTTTAATAACCAGGGCTACTCTCTCCCATTGATCTGAATGAATGAATGTTTATTTCGATCATCACAACATCAAATTTCTACAAAAACACAGTAGGCCTAAACACAGATTTAAAAGTAGTAACATATATAGTAGCTGATCTAAAAGGGTTGCTGGTGAAGCAAAGATTATTGCTGCCGCACCCTCTTTCTCATTTTCATCAACAAATCCAAAGCAATCTGATCTAATCTAGATCTACTGTCCCAACTTTGTTAAATTATGTCTGAGTTGGGGCGGTGCGTGGCGCAGTGGTTAAGGCAGCCGCCCCATGTATATGCAGACGCAGGCGTCCCCTGCATGTCATTCCCCTCTCTCTCCCCCTTTCCTGTCTATCTCTACTGGTCTATCAAATAAAGGCATAAAACGCCAAAAAAAAAAAAAAAAAAAAAATTATGTCTGAGTTAAACTGGACAGTCAGAACTACACTGCTGTTTAGATTCACATTTATAGATTTCATCTTCAGGATTGAACACAGCAATAAATCCATGTTAAATATAATGTGTAGTTGTGTCTCTTACTGTGAAACTCATGAGGCTCATCACACTGAGAGGAAACAGAGTTCATTAACTTTCATCTGTTCTCTGGGATTACACTCAGACTAAACTGTTTATTAAATCTGTTATTTATTCATTTCATTTACATTATGAATTAATGATTAGGCTAATATATGTATGTGCCACAGTAGTCAAGTCACAGGGACACACACATGAATGAAACACACACACGTAACATGATGTGTTCTCAGTCAGGAGGAAACAAACTTTGATCATTCTTCATCTCATTAAACTGTGGGTTTTACTAATAACTGAGTAAGGGATAATGCCCTCCGAGGTGTCCATTATCACGTCGGACGGTTTCTTCCGCGAAGTCCATTAATTTGTGATAATCGGACACCTTGAAGGGCATTATCCCGCTTATACCATGGTAACGGTACGAGAAAAATACACATTAAATCATTCACTTATGATTTAATGTTGTTTTTACCGTTAAAATCATAGCCTACGTCTTTCACAATAAGCGGCTGAGCGGACTATTTAATAACTCTCGTCAGCGATAAAAGAGAGAGAGAAAAAAAAGAGCTGTGAGCGCAGCGGCGTAGAGCCAGTGACTCACCACCTGGTAGTTGATCAGTGAAGGGAGGTGAGGTGACGGCTTAAATGTTAGCTGACACAGTTTTTCAGAGGGCCAGTGCACTTCTTACCGCTTGTGTGTTTACAGACTCCGGTGCCATTACGCGCTGGAAAAAAGTTGTTACAGTATGGTCAGTGTCTGTTGCCGTGGTTACCAACAAGCGTTGGAGCCAGCACAGTAATAGAACGTAATCATCAGGCAATTTTACCGGAACATCTTTATGGGACACCCCGCAGCCATCAGAATGGAGGATTCACCCAGACCATGGTATAATTACAAATAAATACATGTGTCGTCGTGGTGATGACTGGATCTGTTTATTTCTCTACATAGGTTCAGCTTCCAGCTCAGATGGACATGTCCGACCTGACTGTGAGTTAAAGTGAACTGAGTCCCAACTGTTCTGTTGTTTGATCACATCTGAAACTTTACACTTTAAACTGTGGGATTTCATCAGCTCATTAAAACACCAATTATTGATTTTAAATGATCATTTGTTCTATTTCTTCTTCAGTGGTAAATAATGACTGAATGAATCTGTGTAATTCTGTCCTTCACAGTGAGAGCTGCTCCAGGACCCTTCCTGTATCCTGCAGGTAACTGCACTGATTTCACCTGTTTTAATGATTAATTATTGTGAAAGAACACGTGTGTAATAATGTAGTGAACAAAAATGTTAAACAAACCAGAATATGTTTGGTCAAGAGATGGTTTGGTAACACTTAAAGGCCCAGTATGCAATATTTTTGGCTTTTTATTGACAAAAATCAAATATCTCTTTCATAAATACGTATTTCACTGAAGTGAAATCGCGCCCGCATACAAACGAGCGCTTTCTCGTACCTTAGAATTGAGATGTTACAAGTCGTTACAAACGTACAGGGGGGGGTTCACCGAACCTTCTCTGCCATGTTGAATCGCCATGTTTTACGTTCAGTGTCAGTGTGACCGTAGTTAACCACAACTCCGCCGCCGGAGCTTCCCAGCTCGGGGAGAAAGTTTTCCAGACAGCGCCTGTTAAAACTGTCACCGCCGTGTCGGCTGGTGTGAGGAAGGACGGAGGCACTGGTGTTGCCTTCAGGTGCAGTCAGACACCTGAATGACACCGTGAGTGACGCTGTCGGCAAACCAACTGGATGTTATTTTACTCGACGAGAGAAAGACCGTAAAACGTGGGCCAGGTAAACAATACGACGTTACCATGACAACATATTGTCACGCCGGTATTGATTTACCTCGTGCTGGCGAAACATTTCTTTACACAGAGGCTTGTTTATCCTGTTACATGCAGCGTCGGTTGGGCGATCTTGACATTCTCAGATCGTCCCAATCGCCACCCCTGAAGATCGCCGCTTGACCAATTGATTGCCGCGGGAGGGGGGTGGGGGGGCCGGAGCGTTCCACGTGTGTGGTTGATGGGCGGCGGCAGCGAGTTTCGCTTCTACCGTGCGCTGCTGTCATGCATGCGCACTTATCTTTCTCTCTCTCCGTGTGTGAAAGCAGAGACATTCTAATGAGGAGAAGTGGCACTCTCGTCCACTTCCGAGTTCGAGTCACGTCTCTGTCCACATGGGGCGCTCGCAGGCGAGTGCAGAATGAATGGGTCTCTGGAAATTATTTTTTGTCAAGTAATTTGAATATGATTATCAAAAGGGGGGGGGGGATAAAATGTACTTGGCTTAATATTGGATTTTTAAAGTTCAGTTATCTGTTCTAAAAAGCTGTTTAAAAAATCATGATGACGTCACAATCAGTGGTGCTGCTTTACGGTAATTTCTGAGTCACCTCAGAGCACGGTGACAGCTCATCATGGATGTACGCAGTACATCCCCTCCAGGGGATCATCCCTATGTTCCCCGGGTCCTATGTTCCCCACTTTGTATGGGACAGGGGAACATAGAACCCTTATTCTAAAAAAAGGTCCTATGTTCCCCGCTTTTCCCCAAAAGGGTCCTATGTTCCCCTTTGTGTCCAGACCGGGGAACATAGAGCCCTATTTTAGAAAAAGGGTCCTATGTTCCCCGCTATTCCCCAAAAGGACCCGGGAAACATGTAATTTTTGGTCCCTTACCTGGAAGTGGAGTTGTGACTTGCCATATTTTTGTCTATTTTTGAGTGAGAAGTTGAGTTGTGACTTTGAGTGAGAAGTGTAATTGCCCCATTGGTTAGGTTTAGGCAATGAAGAAGGGAGTTGGTTAAGTTTAGTAAAAAGACTAGGTAGAGGCTAGACAGGCCAGATAGATAGAGTCCATCCATCAACAACAGCGGGGAACATAGGACCCTTTTTGGTGAAAACGGGGAACATAGGACCTGGGGAACATAGGTACGCTCCCCCGTCCAGCCCGCCGAAGTAACCACGGACCGTAACCATGTTATACCACTATACAACATTAGCCTATATTAATGAAAAACATTGAATGCAGTTCATTGTAAAACATCTATTTATTGATGTGCATGTAGTGAACGTAGGCTACAGAGGAGCCTCCAGGCAGCAATGAAGCTTCACTTTTCATTCAAACAATAAACTAATGCTACTGCTACAATTGTTAGATTTCATCAATGAGACCAACATTTATCTCCTAAAAAGAATTAAACTAGCCGGTGGTTAACCTCTAAAAACCTACGGGTAAGTTAATTAGTGACTGTTTTCTCGGCCGGGGTCGACACCGGAGGTTTTCGCCGGCCGAGCACGTCAGCAGACCGGCTGCTGCTGCTGGGATGTCCCGGTCGTTGCTCCACAGGTGGAGCTTCACTTCGAAGCAGACTTGTAAACAGCCGTCATAAACTGACCACATCCTGCGATCTAGGGCTGCAACTAACGATTATTTTAATAATCGATTAATCTGTCGATTATTTTTTCGATTAAAGCAGATATCAGTGGCACGGCCGTTTCGGCTAATGCTGCGTTCAAGGCAGGCTTTTGAAACCGTAAGTTACAGCTTCAAGTCCCAACTACGACTTTGTAGCGTTCCAGGTAACCCGTAGCTCGTGTTTTTACCGTCCTGTTGCCTGTGAAAGTCACTATAACGGCCTCTCGTAACTTCCGACCCGTGAACTCGTACCAGATCCAACTGGTACGACTTCACAGGAAGGAAAAACACAAAGTACGAGTTTCCTTGAACGCACCATGAGTTAGCAGCCCCCGCCCTCGTCAGGCATCTATTGGTCCTCGTGCTACGTGACCACATTCACGATGCGATGCATCCCTTGGCTGCACACACAGCCCTTCATGCCGTTCTCTCTCCTCATTGGATAACACTTGTATCCCACAAGGAAAGTTTTCTCCTGGTTTACAGCAGAGCAGAGTGACGGAGAGACTCGTGTTACGGCTGAAACACTCCATGTAAGTGATTGCTGACGGAAAATAGGACTATTTAGGACTTATATTAACAAAAACATTCCACTGATATCTGCTTTAATCGATTAATCGGATAAAAAAAAAAAAGCATTAATTTTGGTGTCCCCCAGTAACTGATTAAGGTATGTTACATGAATACCGATATTAATTTAGGAATTAATCATTAGTTTGAGCGATTAGCTGGAAAGATTAGAGTTATAAGAGACTGTATCTACACAATAAAGCCTACGGTACGTTATGCGTGCTGACGTTACAAGCCAGCAGCGGGATATTTAATCAAGTGGACGGGCTACATGAATAAAAACAACGACTTGTGCTTTGTTTCAGACATTCAAACATATTTTATTGATCATCTGGCCTCTGATGAGCAGAAAAACGTCAGTTACAGGTTTCTGATTTATGGTCAAAATTACCTTAGCTCCGGCTGGGTCGGACATATTTAGACGTCCATCATCACATCATATTGAAAGGATCAGTGAGACATTCAGACCATCACCACGATCATGTGAAGGTAACGATGAGAAAGGAGAGCAGCCAGGTAGCAACAGGTCAGCTGTGGCTGCATCGCTGGCGGCGGCAGCGGCTGCTGCTGCTGCTGCTGCTCTTCACTGTAGCTACGTAACGTTACGGTCTACACACCGACAGTCCTCCTGAAGTAAGGGGCTGTCTTATGTCTAAAGTTGTTGTATTCTGCTGATATTAGAAGAGCCGAGGACGGCACATGTCCTCCTAGCCTTCCTAGACATATTTACAGAAGAGAAAAGCTCCACTTCTCGGCGCTTGCATTCAAACGGCCACTTCGCACACTGAGCCCAGAGCTGCCTGACTGGGAGCTGACACCGCAGTAATGGCGGCGTTCGTATTTCGCCGAATTGGTCTATTTGTGAACTTTTCTCTTCAGCGGTGATGATAATGAATGTTTATTTCTGTACATAGGTCGTCTGATTCGTACCCACTCTGATGAATTCCCCCAACCTTACGGTGAGTTAAACTGAACTGAGTCACAACTGTTCTGCTGTTTGATCACATCTGAAACTTTACACTTTAAACTGTGGGATTTAATTGTTGAATGATGAATGAATCTGTACAACTCTGTCCTTCACAGTGAGAGACGCCAGTATGTATTGCGACCGGGGAACATAGGACCCTTTTTGGTGAAAATGGGGAACATAGGACCCATTTTCAAAAAGAGGGTCCTATGTTCCCCTATAGGGTAACATAGGACCCTTTTTTTGGAAAAGGTCCTATGTTCCCCACTGCTACTGGGGAACATAGGACCTTTTTTCAGAAAAAGGGTTCTATGTTCCCCAGTATGTATTGCGACCGGGGAACATAGAACCCTTTTTGGTGAAAACGGGGAACATAGGACCCATTTTCAAAAAGAGGGTCCTATGTTCCCCTATAGGGGAACATAGGACCTGGGGAACATAGGTACGCTCCCCCGTCCAGCCCGCCGAAGTAACCACGGACCGTAACCATGTTATACCACTATACAACATTAGCCTATATTAATGAAAAACATTGAATGCAGTTCATTGTAAAACATCTATTTATTGATGTGCATGTAGTGAACGTAGGCTACAGAGGAGCCTCCAGGCAGCAATGAAGCTTCACTTTTCATTCAAACAATAAACTAATGCTACTGCTACAATTGTTAGATTTCATCAATGAGACAACATTTATCTCCTAAAAAGAATTAAACTAGCCGGTGGTTAACCTCTAAAAACCTACGGGTAAGTTAATTAGTGACTGTTTTCTCGGCCGGGGTCGACACCGGAGGTTTTCGCCGGCCGAGCACGTCAGCAGACCGGCTGCTGCTGCTGGGATGTCCCGGTCGTTGCTCCACAGGTGGAGCTTCACTTCGAAGCAGACTTGTAAACAGCCGTCATAAACTGACCACATCCTGCGATCTAGGGCTGCAACTAACGATTATTTTAATAATCGATTAATCTGTCGATTATTTTTTCGATTAAAGCAGATATCAGTGGCACGGCCGTTTCGGCTAATGCTGCGTTCAAGGCAGGCTTTTGAAACCGTAAGTTACAGCTTCAAGTCCCAACTACGACTTTGTAGCGTTCCAGGTAACCCGTAGCTCGTGTTTTTACCGTCCTGTTGCCTGTGAAAGTCACTATAACGGCCTCTCGTAACTTCCGACCCGTGAACTCGTACCAGATCGAACTGGTACGACTTCACAGGAAGGAAAAACACAAAGTACGAGTTTCCTTGAACGCACCATGAGTTAGCAGCCCCCGCCCTCGTCAGGCATCTATTGGTCCTCGTGCTACGTCACCACATTCACGATGCAGCGATGCATCCCTTGGCTGCACACACAGCCCTTCATGCCGTTCTCTCTCCTCATTGGATAACACTTGTATCCCACAAGGAAAGTTTTCTCCTGGTTTACAGCAGAGCAGAGTGACGGAGAGACTCGTGTTACGGCTGAAACACTCCATGTAAGTGATTGCTGACGGAAAATAGGACTATTTAGGACTTATATTAACAAAAACATTCCACTGATATCTGCTTTAATCGATTAATCGGATAAAAAAAAAAAGCATTAATTTTGGTGTCCCCCAGTAACTGATTAAGGTATGTTACATGAATACCGATATTAATTTAGGAATTAATCATTAGTTTGAGCGATTAGCTGGAAAGATTAGAGTTATAAGAGACTGTATCTACACAATAAAGCCTACGGTACGTTATGCGTGCTGACGTTACAAGCCAGCAGCGGGATATTTAATCAAGTGGACGGGCTACATGAATAAAAACAACGACTTGTGCTTTGTTTCAGACATTCAAACATATTTTATTGATCATCTGGCCTCTGATGAGCAGAAAAACGTCAGTTACAGGTTTCTGATTTATGGTCAAAATTACCTGAGCTCCGGCTGGGTCGGACATATTTAGACGTCCATCATCACATCATATTGAAAGGATCAGTGAGACATTCAGACCATCACCACGATCATGTGAAGGTAACGATGAGAAAGGAGAGCAGCCAGGTAGCAACAGGTCAGCTGTGGCTGCATCGCTGGCGGCGGCAGCGGCTGCTGCGGCTGCTGCTGCTGCTGCTGCTCTTCACTGTAGCTACGTAACGTTACGGTCTACACACCGACAGTCCTCCTGAAGTAAGGGGCTGTCTTATGTCTAAAGTTGTTGTATTCTGCTGATATTAGAAGAGCCGAGGACGGCACATGTCCTCCTAGCCTTCCTAGACATATTTACAGAAGAGAAAAGCTCCACTTCTCGGCGCTTGCATTCAAACGGCCGCTTCGCACACTGAGCCCAGAGCTGCCTGACTGGGAGCTGACACCGCAGTAATGGCGGCGTTCGTATTTCGCCGAATTGGTCTATTTGTGAACTTTTCTCTTCAGCGGTGATGATAATGAATGTTTATTTCTGTACATAGGTCGTCTGATTCGTACCCACTCTGATGAATTCCCCCAACCTTACGGTGAGTTAAACTGAACTGAGTCACAACTGTTCTGCTGTTTGATCACATCTGAAACTGGTTACATGCTGGCATTCCGACATGCTGCCACTTCGACATGCTGCCACTCCGACATCCCACTATTCAGACATGTCACCATTCCTCCATACCACCAATCCGACATAAAAACGTCCTGCCATTCCGACAGGTTCGTCCCGCCATTCCGACAAGCTTTTTATGTTTTAAAACATGCGTAGAGATGTGATACAGTCAGTGGAAGCTTAATAAATAAACAAACACAAAGTCTCGCCATTTACAATCACACACTGTGGTGTCAGTTTGTAACAATTTCCCTTATAATAAGGATATAAGGAGAAGTGGCACAACGCCGTCCTGCTGCAGGCGGACCACAACTGGTTTGTCCAGGGAAGCAATAAACAAAGTCGCTACTTAGTCTGTGTATTTCACTACACGCGCCTATCACAGGCGGCATATAATAAACAATTACGCACAGATCAACATAACTCGAAAGAAGAATAGATGCTGCTCTACTCATGCCGCTCTCCCGCTGCATCGAGCAAAACTTCACTAACCTGCCTGCCACTTCTTTGTCGTTTTAATGCACGTTTGTTACCAGTTTCCATCCTATTTGTATCTCTCTCTCTCTCGGGCAGTGACGCGCTGTCATTCATTTCAGAACCGAGACAGCGGACAGCGCGCATGGTCACAGTTCAGCACTAGACAAAAAACACTCTTCGGCAATAAATCCATGGCACTGTCCATGAGGCAGACAGAGAACTCAACACTGTCTTCTCCACAAGTAAGAGAGAAGAAAAATATAATAATAATAATAATAAAATAATAATATAATGAATTTTATAACGGAGATGGGATGTGCAGGGCGTTGACCAGAGTCACAGTGCTGTGACAGAGAGGAGAGAGATAAGCGGAGGCGGTTGATGTGATAGTAGTTAATGACCTTATGTCGGAATGGCGGTACGTTTCAAAAAAAGAAAAGTACCGCCAGTCCGACAATGGAAAAAAAAATTGTCGGAGTGGTGGGACGTTTTCAATCAATAGAAGTGCTGCCATTACGACAACTAGACGTCAACGTTGGAGTGGCGGTATGTCGGAATGACCCGCGGAACCCCTGAAACTTTACACTTTAAACTGTGGGATTTAATTGTTGAATGATGAATGAATCTGTACAACTCTGTCCTTCACAGTGAGAGACGCCAGTATGTATTGCGACCGGGGAACATAGGACCCTTTTTGGTGAAAACGGGGAACATAGGACCCATTTTCAAAAAGAGGGTCCTATGTTCCCCTATAGGGTAACATAGGACCTGGGGAACATAGGTACGCTCCCCTGTCCAGCCCGCCGAAGTAACCACGGACCGTAACCATGTTATACCACTATACAACATTAGCCTATATTAAAGGAGTCATCACCCGGAAATCGCAATTTCTCTTGTTAAAACATGCATACTGGTGTTTGACCTCAGTTGAAACTTGCCTGAAAAGCTGGAGTTTGAAAGCGGCGCCGTTTTTTCGCTTCGGCTCTTTCTCCGAACAGGAATAGCACACAATGGTGTGCCTTCCTAAAGCACGAGATCTTTGATTCTGCTCCGACGATGACCTCACCGGCGGAGGCTACTTGCCTCTTTCACCACCCAACCCCGGCCCGTCGGCTACCTGAAATCGCCGAAGCGGTACCAGGGGGCTGTTTATGTTTTGGAGTCTGCATGCAGGCAAGCGCCCCCCGGCTCTGTCCTTCCTGCGGCGAATCAACGCGTGCCTCATACAATGCACATCCGGACCAGATCCAGACCAGTCAAAACCTCGCGCGTAATCTCGCGTGATAAAGTCGCGGTAGGAAAAAGGGTCAGAACAAGCTCAATGTTTGATTAAAATTATTTATTTTTTTATTAATAAGTTTTACGAATTGATCCAAAGCGATCCAAGGGGGGCTGGATACGTAAAAAACCAGGTGATGACTCCTTTAATGAAAAACACTGAATGCAGTTCATTGTAAAACATCTATTTATTGATGTGCATGTAGTGAACGTAGGCTACAGAGGAGCCTCCAGGCAGCAATGAAGCTTCACTTTTCATTCAAACAATAAACTAATGCTACTGCTACAATTGTTAGATTTCATCAATGAGACAACATTTATCTCCTAAAAAGAATTAAACTAGCCGGTGGTTAACCTCTAAAAACCTACGGGTAAGTTAATTAGTGACTGTTTTCTCGGCCGGGGTCGACACCGGAGGTTTTCGCCGGCCGAGCACGTCAGCAGACCGGCTGCTGCTGCTGGGATGTCCCGGTCGTTGCTCCACAGGTGGAGCTTCACTTGAAGCAGACTTGTAAACAGCCGTCATAAACTGACCACATCCTGCGATCTAGGGCTGCAACTAACGATTATTTTAATAATCGATTAATCTGTCGATTATTTTTTCGATTAAAGCAGATATCAGTGGCACGGCCGTTTCGGCTAATGCTGCGTTCAAGGCAGGCTTTTGAAACCGTAAGTTACAGCTTCAAGTCCCAACTACGACTTTGTAGCGTTCCAGGTAACCCGTAGCTCGTGTTTTTACCGTCCTGTTGCCTGTGAAAGTCACTATAACGGCCTCTCGTAACTTCCGACCCGTGAACTCGTACCAGATCCAACTGGTACGACTTCACAGGAAGGAAAAACACAAAGTACGAGTTTCCTTGAACGCACCATGAGTTAGCAGCCCCCGCCCTCGTCAGGCATCTATTGGTCCTCGTGCTACGTGACCACATTCACGATGCGATGCATCCCTTGGCTGCACACACAGCCCTTCATGCCGTTCTCTCTCCTCATTGGATAACACTTGTATCCCACAAGGAAAGTTTTCTCCTGGTTTACAGCAGAGCAGAGTGACGGAGAGACTCGTGTTACGGCTGAAACACTCCATGTAAGTGATTGCTGACGGAAAATAGGACTATTTAGGACTTATATTAACAAAAACATTCCACTGATATCTGCTTTAATCGATTAATCGGATAAAAAAAAAAAAGCATTAATTTTGGTGTCCCCCAGTAACTGATTAAGGTATGTTACATGAATACCGATATTAATTTAGGAATTAATCATTAGTTTGAGCGATTAGCTGGAAAGATTAGAGTTATAAGAGACTGTATCTACACAATAAAGCCTACGGTACGTTATGCGTGCTGACGTTACAAGCCAGCAGCGGGATATTTAATCAAGTGGACGGGCTACATGAATAAAAACAACGACTTGTGCTTTGTTTCAGACATTCAAACATATTTTATTGATCATCTGGCCTCTGATGAGCAGAAAAACGTCAGTTACAGGTTTCTGATTTATGGTCAAAATTACCTGAGCTCCGGCTGGGTCGGACATATTTAGACGTCCATCATCACATCATATTGAAAGGATCAGTGAGATATTCAGACCATCACCACGATCATGTGAAGGTAACGATGAGAAAGGAGAGCAGCCAGGTAGCAACAGGTCAGCTGTGGCTGCATCGCTGGCGGCGGCAGCGGCTGCTGCTGCTGCTGCTGCTCTTCACTGTAGCTACGTAACGTTACGGTCTACACACCGACAGTCCTCCTGAAGTAAGGGGCTGTCTTATGTCTAAAGTTGTTGTATTCTGCTGATATTAGAAGAGCCGAGGACGGCACATGTCCTCCTAGCCTTCCTAGACATATTTACAGAAGAGAAAAGCTCCACTTCTCGGCGCTTGCATTCAAACGGCCGCTTCGCACACTGAGCCCAGAGCTGCCTGACTGGGAGCTGACACCGCAGTAATGGCGGCGTTCGTATTTCGCCGAATTGGTCTATTTGTGAACTTTTCTCTTCAGCGGTGATGATAATGAATGTTTATTTCTGTACATAGGTCGTCTGATTCGTACCCACTCTGATGAATTCCCCCAACCTTACGGTGAGTTAAACTGAACTGAGTCACAACTGTTCTGCTGTTTGATCACATCTGAAACTGGTTACATGCTGGCATTCCGACATGCTGCCACTTCGACATGCTGCCACTCCGACATCCCACTATTCAGACATGTCACCATTCCTCCATACCACCAATCCGACATAAAAACGTCCTGCCATTCCGACAGGTTCGTCCCGCCATTCCGACAAGCTTTTTATGTTTTAAAACATGCGTAGAGATGTGATACAGTCAGTGGAAGCTTAATAAATAAACAAACACAAAGTCTCGCCATTTACAATCACACACTGTGGTGTCAGTTTGTAACAATTTCCCTTATAATAAGGATATAAGGAGAAGTGGCACAACGCCGTCCTGCTGCAGGCGGACCACAACTGGTTTGTCCAGGGAAGCAATAAACAAAGTCGCTACTTAGTCTGTGTATTTCACTACACGCGCCTATCACAGGCGGCATATAATAAACAATTACGCACAGATCAACATAACTCGAAAGAAGAATAGATGCTGCTCTACTCATGCCGCTCTCCCGCTGCATCGAGCAAAACTTCACTAACCTGCCTGCCACTTCTTTGTCGTTTTAATGCACGTTTGTTACCAGTTTCCATCCTATTTGTATCTCTCTCTCTCGGGCAGTGACGCGCTGTCATTCATTTCAGAACCGAGACAGCGGACAGCGCGCATGGTCACAGTTCAGCACTAGACAAAAAACACTCTTCGGCAATAAATCCATGGCACTGTCCATGAGGCAGACAGAGAACTCAACACTGTCTTCTCCACAAGTAAGAGAGAAGAAAAATATAATAATAATAATAATAAAATAATAATATAATGAATTTTATAACGGAGATGGGATGTGCAGGGCGTTGACCAGAGTCACAGTGCTGTGACAGAGAGGAGAGAGATAAGCGGAGGCGGTTGATGTGATAGTAGTTAATGACCTTATGTCGGAATGGCGGTACGTTTCAAAAAAAGAAAAGTACCGCCAGTCCGACAATGGAAAAAAAAATTGTCGGAGTGGTGGGACGTTTTCAATCAATAGAAGTGCTGCCATTACGACAACTAGACGTCAACGTTGGAGTGGCGGTATGTCGGAATGACCCGCGGAACCCCTGAAACTTTACACTTTAAACTGTGGGATTTAATTGTTGAATGATGAATGAATCTGTACAACTCTGTCCTTCACAGTGAGAGACGCCAGTATGTATTGCGACCGGGGAACATAGGACCCTTTTTGGTGAAAACGGGGAACATAGGACCCATTTTCAAAAAGAGGGTCCTATGTTCCCCTATAGGGTAACATAGGACCTGGGGAACATAGGTACGCTCCCCTGTCCAGCCCGCCGAAGTAACCACGGACCGTAACCATGTTATACCACTATACAACATTAGCCTATATTAAAGGAGTCATCACCCGGAAATCGCAATTTCTCTTGTTAAAACATGCATACTGGTGTTTGACCTCAGTTGAAACTTGCCTGAAAAGCTGGAGTTTGAAAGCGGCGCCGTTTTTTCGCTTCGGCTCTTTCTCCGAACAGGAATAGCACACAATGGTGTGCCTTCCTAAAGCACGAGATCTTTGATTCTGCTCCGACGATGACCTCACCGGCGGAGGCTACTTGCCTCTTTCACCACCCAACCCCGCCCGTCGGCTACCTGAAATCGCCGAAGCGGTACCAGGGGGCTGTTTATGTTTTGGAGTCTGCATGCAGGCAAGCGCCCCCCGGCTCTGTCCTTCCTGCGGCGAATCAACGCGTGCCTCATACAATGCACATCCGGACCAGATCCGGACCAGTCAAAACCTCGCGCGTAATCTCGCGTGATAAAGTCGCGGTAGGAAAAAGGGTCAGAACAAGCTCAATGTTTGATTAAAATTATTTATTTTTTTATTAATAAGTTTTACGAATTGATCCAAAGCGATCCAAGGGGGGCTGGATACGTAAAAAACCAGGTGATGACTCCTTTAATGAAAAACACTGAATGCAGTTCATTGTAAAACATCTATTTATTGATGTGCATGTAGTGAACGTAGGCTACAGAGGAGCCTCCAGGCAGCAATGAAGCTTCACTTTTCATTCAAACAATAAACTAATGCTACTGCTACAATTGTTAGATTTCATCAATGAGACAACATTTATCTCCTAAAAAGAATTAAACTAGCCGGTGGTTAACCTCTAAAAACCTACGGGTAAGTTAATTAGTGACTGTTTTCTCGGCCGGGGTCGACACCGGAGGTTTTCGCCGGCCGAGCACGTCAGCAGACCGGCTGCTGCTGCTGGGATGTCCCGGTCGTTGCTCCACAGGTGGAGCTTCACTTCGAAGCAGACTTGTAAACAGCCGTCATAAACTGACCACATCCTGCGATCTAGGGCTGCAACTAACGATTATTTTAATAATCGATTAATCTGTCGATTATTTTTTCGATTAAAGCAGATATCAGTGGCACGGCCGTTTCGGCTAATGCTGCGTTCAAGGCAGGCTTTTGAAACCGTAAGTTACAGCTTCAAGTCCCAACTACGACTTTGTAGCGTTCCAGGTAACCCGTAGCTCGTGTTTTTACCGTCCTGTTGCCTGTGAAAGTCACTATAACGGCCTCTCGTAACTTCCGACCCGTGAACTCGTACCAGATCCAACTGGTACGACTTCACAGGAAGGAAAAACACAAAGTACGAGTTTCCTTGAACGCACCATGAGTTATATTAACAAAAACATTCCACTGATATCTGCTTTAATCGATTAATTGGATAAAAAAAAAAAGCATTAATTTTGGTGTCCCCCAGTAACTGATTAAGGTATGTTACATGAATACCGATATTAATTTAGGAATTAATCATTAGTTTGAGCGATTAGCAGGAAAGATTAGAGTTATAAGAGACTGTATCTACACAATAAAGCCTACGGTACGTTATGCGTGCTGACGTTACAAGCCAGCAGCGGGATATTTAATCAAGTGGACAGGCTACATGAATAAAAACAACGACTTGTGCTTTGTTTCAGACATTCAAACATATTTTATTGATCAGCTGGCCTCTGATGAGCAGAAAAACGTCAGTTACAGGTTTCTGATTTATGGTCAAAATTACCTTAGCTCCGGCTGGGTCGGACATATTTAGACGTCCATCATCACATCATATTGAAAGGATCAGTGAGACATTCAGACCATCACCACGATCATGTGAAGGTAACGATGAGAAAGGAGAGCAGCCAGGTAGCAACAGGTCAGCTGTGGCTGCATCGCTGGCGGCGGCAGCGGCTGCTGCTGCTGCTGCTGCTCTTCACTGTAGCTACGTAACGTTACGGTCTACACACCGACAGTCCTCCTGAAGTAAGGGGCTGTCTTATGTCTAAAGTTGTTGTATTCTGCTGATATTAGAAGAGCCGAGGACGGCACATGTCCTCCCAGCCTTCCTAGACATATTTACAGAAGAGAAAAGCTCCACTTCTCGGCGCTTGCATTCAAACGGCCGCTTCGCACACTGAGCCCAGAGCTGCCTGACTGGGAGCTGACACCGCAGTAATGGCGGCGTTCGTATTTCGCCGAATTGGTCTATTTGTGAACTTTTCTCTTCAGCGGTGATGATAATGAATGTTTATTTCTGTACATAGGTCGTCTGATTCGTACCCACTCTGATGAATTCCCCCAACCTTACGGTGAGTTAAACTGAACTGAGTCACAACTGTTCTGCTGTTTGATCACATCTGAAACTTTACACTTTAAACTGTGGGATTTAATTGTTGAATGATGAATGAATCTGTACAACTCTGTCCTTCACAGTGAGAGACGCCAGTATGTATTGCGACCGGCAGTGTTGTGCCTGAACGCGTTCAATGAACGATCGTTCATGAACTCGTTCATATTTTGGGCGAACGTGAACTGAACGCACTGTATTTCTGCCGGATGAACGTTGCTGTGAACGCGTTCATTCTGGCGTTTGTGAACGGCGCTCTTTCACAGTCGGCCGGCAGGGGAGTGATAAACATGTCGGACTATTTTGAAACAAGCCTTGGATAAAGCGCGCGCCTGTATGCACTCAGATCAAACACACGCGTTACGCACGCGGCGCGCTGTACATCATGCTCGTTCGCCACATAGTCTACAGCTGCATGGATCTGCTTCTACCGCCGGTGCTGTGTCGCCGTTTGAAAGGCGAAGGCGCGAAGGCAGAGGTGGGTAGCCTCTAACCTCATGAACGCAGCTCAAACAGCACAGTGACGCTTTGATAAAGACGCCGGACCCGCGCTGGTTCACAATATCCTCCCGTATTTTAGCCAGTCGCTACCGGAGCTTAATTTAAAAAAAAACAAACAACAACAACAACAACACTCGTTGCGGTGCAGAACAGCTGAGTTTCCTCTACTGCAGCTGATCAGCTGACATGTGGTCAAGGCGTAGCTACAGACCTGTCACAGGTGCATTTCATTTTGATAAGACTTCAACCTCAAAGCTCTCTGTCCTCAGACAGTCCTGACCTGTCCCTGAACATGAACTAGTGAACTATGAACTAGTTCATTTTTGGAACTGTGAACTTAAGTTCAACATTTTGAATAATGAACTATGAACTGAACTAGTTCATTTTAAAATTTGTGAACTGAACTTTGAACTAGTTCATGTAGAAAGTGAACTTTCCCAACACTGGCGACCGGGGAACATAGGACCCTTTTTGGTGAAAATGGGGAACATAGGACCCATTTTCAAAAAGAGGGTCCTATGTTCCCCTATAGGGTAACATAGGACCCTTTTTTTGGAAAAGGTCCTATGTTCCCCACTGCTACTGGGGAACATAGGACCTTTTTTCAGAAAAAGGGTCCTATGTTCCCCAGTATGTATTGCGACCGGGGAACATAGGACCCTTTTTTAGGACCCATTTTCAAAAAGAGGGTCCTATGTTCCCCTATAGGGGAACATAGGACCTGGGGAACATAGGTACGCTCCCCCGTCCAGCCCGCCGAAGTAACCACGGACCGTAACCATGTTATACCACTATACAACATTAGCCTATATTAATGAAAAACATTGAATGCAGTTCATTGTAAAACATCTATTTATTGATGTGCATGTAGTGAACGTAGGTTACAGAGGAGCCTCCAGGCTCAGCCGCTGCTTGTGTGCCTGCGGAGCTCATGTGCACGTTGTGCGAGCGTGAAGCAGCCCACCAGCGCAGAGCGCTAAAAGAGAAGGAGGGGATGGAGGGATGCAGACGTGCAGTAGTCTACTGTGAAGCCAGTTTACCGTATTGTAGTGGTTTTAGCGAGGTGACGCTGCTCCGCTGCTGTTTACTCTCTCTGATTGTCTCCGCGTGCACATGATCAGCTGTTGAACCGAGCGTCAGGAGCAAGTTGATAAACTTCGTTGTAGCCTACCGTGTTGACTCAGACCGCGGGGCTAGAGGTTTTGTCAGTGGTGCTGTAACACTCGGCCCCTGCACTAGCTACGTCAGCTACACAACTATGGGACTTTAGTTTTTATTCTCTATACACACTCGTTAACAGCACACACTCAAACGAGGGTGACGTTTACGCGCGCGGCCACGTCTGCTCATAGTGCAGCGTCAGGCCAGGTGTCGCTGCGTGTCAACCCCCCCTCATCTCTCCATGTGCCCGCTTTTTTCATATGGCACCAGGGCCGTTGCTAGGAATTCTGAGCCTCCTGAAAGAATAGGGGGGTCCATTTCACCATCAGTTTGGGGGTTCTTGGCCTGGAAAACGTTGAAGACTATTGGTATTGGTATTGGTCTGTGTTGTTTGCTTTTTTGTGGGACGTTCAGAAAAGATTTTTGCACTGCCAATGTGGCTCTCCTGAAAAAAATAGTGAGGATCACTGAGCTAGAACATGAGGACAAACCCTGGCTATGTTGAGCCTCCTTCACAGTAGGCTACAGGCCGGAGGAGTCGGTGTTTTGTTATTTTCCTTCTTTTTTTCTGCCTTTTTTTGAAAGGACAGCTGGAGAGAGACAGGCAGGCTATGCGGAGATAAAGTGGGGGGATTGACAAGCAGTTCCAGCTTTCAGGCAACATTATCACGCCTAAAAATACGCTATAAGTATAATTAATTATATTATACTTAATTAATTATAATTAATAATCAAATGAAACATGTTATTTTCTCTTGTGTATTCATAATTGCTCTTTAACCAAGCAAAAATACGTTTTATCCGATTACTCGATTAATCGATGAAATTTTCAGTAGAATACTCGATTACTAAAATATTCGATAGCTGCAGCCCTACAGTACGACAACCGTTGGGTTTCTCTTTGTCTGTTTACCTGCCGGCCGCTAAAACATACGGTCACATTAACATAAAAACATTTAGTCTGTAAACATGCATTACTCTTAAACATATATCCATTAGATATATGTAATAGACACATAATACAGATACATATAATAGACACATTTACATTATATTTACCCTCATAAACCTCTGAAAACCGTGTTGTGGTCGCAGTGCGGTGGGCAAAATGGCGACTTCTGGTATCTTTTTACCTGCCTTCAACTAGTTCACCACATTGAGAAAGCGCCCTCCGGTGGCGTTAGTAAGCAATTGCACTACATTTTCCCACCCGGCTATGTAGATAATCTAATATTCTACTGATAAGTAGGAGATCACAGCAGCCTCGCTTTATGAGTCAAACTGCTGACTGTCTCTGTAGAAACATGGAGGCTTCAACACTCACTGCACTTCAACACAACTTTAACCTTCTTTCTCTTTATAGTGGTGAAGCGGTCCAATTGGTCCATTGAAGCTTACTAGGACTCCATGTTCCTGCGTGACTGACACCAAAATCAACAGCTGCTTCGCGAAATGTAACGATTAAATCTGCTGTCTGGACCCTGATATTTACAGTTTTTCTCGATTGCTAAGACTCATTTCTTGAAAGCTTCTGTCCTTTTCTCTCAACTGTGAACACAAACCCCAATTTTCAAGCTACATTCACAAAACCTCTGACTCCTCTTGCAAAACCAAACTTTCACCTCAAAACAGTTCAATCTGTGCCCAAAACTGAACTTTGTTGTCAAATCATGCCCCGAGTCAGTCAAAATTAAAAACACTACCGAGCAGTCACTAAACACTACCTAGAAAAATAGAAAACACAACGCTCAGGACATGAAGCTGTGGAAATAAATGTTTATTGTTCACTACAGGCTAAATGCATGTTGCAAAACAAAACACCTGTGCATTTAGCACTAGTCTTTTTACGTAATTCCCTTTCTTTCACCCCCCCTCTCCACATCCATTTCATCCCCTTTTCCTTCCTTCTTCTTTTTTCTTCCCAGTTCATTCCTCCCTCCCTAATCCTCTCTTCCTTCACCCCATCACCTTTCATCTTCTTCTCTTGAAAAACAAAAACACCTGTGCATTTAGCACAGAATAAATGTATCTTAGCAATCGAGAAAAACTGTAAAAAAATAAATAAAAAAAAGTACAAAAAAGTAGAAATCCTGTGCATTTTGTACATACTGTACACGTAGCACTTGTACTGTACAGTAGAAGAAGTATTGTGCATTTAGCACTTGTATACTGTAATCCTACGTAAAAAATAAAGTACAAAAATCTACAAATGACAAGTGCATAACTACAGTAAGCCACAGCATTACAGTATTTCTCCGTATTGTACTGGATCAGGCTACAGGACTTCATCCTGACCTGTACTGGCTTATATATGTTCCCTCACATCATTGGACACAAGTGTGATCAATTTTGAGTTGTTGTGTTGAACCGGTGAAACTTGTGCTTTCGTTGTGTTTGACTTTTGCCTCCTGTGCTCAGCATTCTGCAGCACAGGTGCATCACAATGAAAATGTGTTGGTAAGGTGTGTCTAAACAGGTGAAAAGTGTTTATGGTTTTGCCAAAAGAGTGACTGATTCAATCAGTGGGTTCAGACAACTGAGAATTTGGTTCAGAGAACAGGGTTTAGTGTTTTAGCAATTGAGAAAAACTGTAATCTCACATCCATGATTTACGTCTGGATTATACGTCGATTGTGTGTCGTCTGGTTCAGTACTAATGTGTCATGCATCACATTTTGTAGAGGACGGACTGATGGAACACGTTTTCCACTTCACACCACCTGCTAAAGCTTTGCTTCATTTGCATACATTTATCAATAAACAATGTTATGAACTATTGTGTCTGTTTTCTTTTTTTCCCACCAAATATATTTTATTACCAGTGCTTCTGTCTGTGACTGATTTGACTGAACCATCTGATTCCAGTCCCAGTGAGTTCAGTAACAGCCAGATCAGGAACATGAAGCAGCCACTGATCAGCTCCAGTTTAAACTCAACACCAGCGCCACCTAGTGGCTCAATGAGAGGAGAACTGGTTCTGTCCTGAGCCCAGACACCAGCTCATTAAAAACCACTTCACTTCTCTACACTGACATTATAAAGTACTTTTAATATTACTGCTGGAGGTTGAGGGAGAACTTTAACAAAAATGAGAAAGTGATGATATTTTTTACATCTAAAAGGTCAAAGGTCAACGTTACTGCCACAGTGTTCCACAAAGACACACTGACCTTTATTCAGATGAGATAAAATACACATTATAAACTACACATCTCACTTTCATTGTTTCTGCTTCGTTCAGTTTGAGGACAAAGATTAAAAACATCCAAGATCTTCTCTGCTGCACAGGTCACATGACACCTGGACCAGGAAGTGGCAGGTTTCACCGGAGACTACCATAGATATATACACGTGTACACTGGCGCCGGAATAGGGGGGGCCAAGGGGCCATTGGCCCCCCCACTTTACGGCCCTGCCCTGCTCTACCGCTCACTTATCACCAGGCCGCTACAGTATATGCCGGTTTCAATAATTCCCCCTTTCCCACCCACATCAAATGAAACAAACCAGAGAAACGTAGAAGAATCTTTCATTTTAAATCAAATCTAATGCCACTCTGCCTGTAGAGCAGCCCAGTAAGTAGTCCCAATTCAAGTCTCGCCAGCCATATGGTGCCTATACGTGAATGCACAGCTGAGCGGAGCTTCTGCAGCTTCCATCGTCCTCCCTCCACTTATTATTGTCCGAGCAGTGTCACCTTCACCTTCGTCACCTTCTCATGCTGTAGGCTTCATCCACAATCACTGTGGACTAAGTGCACCATCTCAGAAAGAGCAACTTCTGCTTTGATGGTGCGCAAAGGGAAGTTTACAAGATGAAAAGATGATCGTCCTGATTAGGACGTGTTAATAGCCTAGATCGGATTTGGTGATCAATTCCAGGTGTTTACAGTTGTTCCACCTGGGATGACGTAGCCTACTAACCCACAGCAGGTGATGCACCGGAATACGCAGCGGCGAGAGATTTATGACGTTACGTTATTCAATAATCAATATTAATGAGGGCGAGTACCACCAGCTGATCCTCCCTCACGTCCTATAAGGACGGGACAAAGTCTCCTGGATATTCTTTTTGCTTTTGCTTTATTAATTTCTAACTGGCTCGTTTTTGCCAGTAAAAAACATAGCCTAACTTGTGAGAAAAAGAGGAGACGCGCAAAAGCAACAAAATGGAAACATTGTAATAACTCGTGGCCACAGCTGGCCCAAGCGGTCTAACAGCTGTCTGTATGAAGCCAGCACAGTCACAGACTGAGACAAAGTTATTTAGCTACATAAAGTCCAAACGTCTGTCTTAGCAGGTCATCATTCCTATTATTAAAACATGAATGACAAGAATAAGAGGTGAACAGTAGCCGCTGCAGAATGATGCGCTACAGACCTGAGTGTTTATAAACTGTTACATCGGCTTTTACAAAGGCTGATTTCTGCTTGATCCATGATGGTAAATTTAAAAACTAAATGCATGGTAAAAGTAACATTACTAATATTTTAGATATCTCAAATTAACAAATTGTGTTTTCTATTATTAAAATTCTAATGAAACATTGCGTCAGGTCGGACCACGGGTTCTTTTATTCATTTATTTTTGCCGTGGTCCAGCCAAGAGACGCTTGTGAGTCCGGCGAGGTTCACAACATTTTATTTGCTAAAACCTGCAGACCGAATACAGCTTTTTTTTTTTTTTTTTTTTTTTTGATAAGTTACGGTAGGCATATGACGGTCTGGAAGCCAGACGCTACAATATGACTATTGCACGCCACTGACGGTGAGTGTGTAAATCTATGCCCCCATAACAACCCAACCACCAAGATGGCTGCTGAGACACCGCGCTCAGGAAGAGCGCGTGGGAACAAACAATTGTAACTTGAGAACAAACAATTGCGTATTGGCTGAGCTCCAATAAGATCAATATCCCGACGAGTAACCTAAAGCAGCATTAAATCTGAGGAATAAGGATGCCTAAGAAGAAACAAAACACGCACAAAGACTGCCAACCACTAGACTCGGCGTCTGAAGAGGAAGGCGAGGAAGGTTTCTCACAAATTCTGAGAGAAATCAGAGAATTCCGCCTTGAAACAACTCGTAACTTCGAAGTGGTGAAGAAGGATATAAGCGAGATAAAGAAAAAAATCAAAGAGCTGGACAGTAGGATGAATGAAGCGGAGTCAAGGATTGCGGAGAAGGAGGACCAGGAAATCATGTTGTCTAAGGTACTGATTCACACTCTACGTGTTCAGAAAGATTTGATGGAGAGATGTGAAGATTTTGAGGGCCGATCACGAAGAAAGAATCTGAGAATATATGCAGTACCTGAAAAGTTAGAGGGAAGCGACATGATTGGGTTTGTGGAAAAAGTGTTTCGCCACACGTTGAAAATTGAGGGGGAAATACCCATTGAAAGAGCGCACCGCTCTGGACAGCTGATTCAGCGCAACAACAAACCCAGGTCCATCCTAGTGCGCTTCCAAAGCTACAAGATGAGGCAGACGGTGCTCAGTGCTGCTTGGGCAAAGAAAGAGATTAAATTGGAAGATAACACCCGCATCTACTTTGACGAAGACTTCACTAATAAAGTGTTCCAGGAGAGAGCAAAGTACAGGGATGTCAGAAAGCAACTGAAGGAGAGAGGGATAAAGACACGTGTGCTTTTTCCGGCAAGGCTGAAGATAACTGAGGCTGGGGGAAAAGTAAGAGTGTTTCGTGACCCCCGACACGCAGCAGAGGGGCTGCGTGACTATGGAGTTGCCATGGAGACGACGCCCAGAGAGCCCGACCTGGAGTCCATGCTGAAGGCCTCCGGGTGGGAGACAGCGCCCAGCAGGAGAGCAAACCCGGCAAAGGAGATGTTGGTAGGAGTCAAAGAACTGTTGGATGCTATTAAAAAGCACGAAGAAGGTGATGAAGAGGACGAGGAGGAAGAGGATGAAGAGGAGGCGCGAGGGAAAACAAAGAGGATTCGGAGAAGAGACCACCAGAAAGTGACTTTATGAGAAAGGTATGGACAGATCGACAAAATAAAAACAAGGACAGTAGACTAAAGGGGATACCCTGTGTAACAGCCACTATGAAATTTCGTTTCGTTTTTCTCTGGTGTTTTTCTTTCTTTTTTTTTTTCTTTTTCTTTTTGTTATTTTTTTTCTTGTTATTTTTTTTCTTCATCGTAAATGACTGAGTTACCAGGAAATCAAACAGTTATGGGATCAGACCACAAAGCGTATGATTTTGAATATCAGGTAGATCCGGAGTGTCACGTGTTTAATAACATTATTGACACTTGTAAATATTATTCTGATGATGAGCTAAATGATAAAATTGTAAACAATAATACATTCTCGCTAATACATTTTAATTCAAGAAGCTTGTATGCAAACTTTACCAAAATTAAAGAGTATCTGAATAAATTGAAAGGGAAATTTAAGTTGATTGCATTATCAGAGACATGGATGAAGAAGGAAAGAGGTACTGAGTTTCATCTTGATGGTTATGAATTACATTATATGAATAGAGATAATAAGATCGGAGGGGGAGTGGCTTTTTTTGTTGATAAAGACTTGAGATGCAAAGTAATTCAAAATATGTCAATTGTTAAAGAAAATTTAATGGAATGTATAACTGTGGAGATTGATTTAGAAAAGTGCAGAAATATTGTGGTAACTTGCGTATATAGAACTCCAGGGTCGAATGTAGAAACTTTTGTAAACAGTCTAGAAGAGATAATAAGTAGGGTAAGCGAAAACAAGACTTATATGATCTGTGGAGATGTGAATATCGATCTACTTTGTGCAACAAAACATAAAGCAACATCAGATTTTTTGGATACACTATATAGCAGAGGCTTCTACCCCCTGCTCACTAAGCCTAGTAGAATTACATCATCTAGTGCTACTCTGATTGACAATATATTTTTGAATGTCACAGAGAATAATATCAGTTGTGGGTTAGTAGTCAATGACATCAGCGACCACCTACCAGTGTTTGTAATATATGATTGTCACATAAAGAGTAAGGTAAAGGAAAACTGTTACAGATATGCAAGGGTAAGATCAGAGGAGGCAATACTTAAATTTAGAAATGATTTACAAAAAGAAGAATGGAATGAGGTTTATACAGAGGGAGTGATGCATATGATTCTTTTTTTAAAATGTTTCATATCACATTATGATAAACATTGTCCAATAATTCAATTTAAGAACAAAGGTAGTAACAACAAAAAACCTTGGATTACCAAGGGTTTACAAAATGCTTGCAAAAAGAAAAACACACTGTATAGAGATTTTATTAAGTTTAGAACTTATGATGCAGAAAATAAGTACAAGAGGTATAAAAACAAGTTAACAACGATAATGACACAGGCCAAAAAGGAGTATTATAATAAAATATTAAACGAAAATAAAGATAATTTGAAAGGCTCATGGAGGATCTTGAATGAGGTAATGGGGAATAAATCAACTCCAACAGTCATGCCAAATTATTTTGTTAATGAAAATCAAGAAATTAAAGACATGAACCAAATTGCCAATGAATTTAACTCTTACTTTGTAAATATTGGACCAAATCTAACTAAAACTATCTCAACACAAAAGCAACACCCAGAGGGTAAAAAAAGAATGGGGAGCAAAGTGTTACAATCAATGTACTTAGGTGGGGTGAGTGAGAATGAAATAATATCCATCATAGCTAAAACAAAGAGTAAAACATCAACAGATAGTGATGGGATAGACATGTGTATAGTGAAACAAACTATTGATAATGTATAATTAAACCTTTAAGTTATATATTTAATCTTTCTTTCAGTACAGGTGTTTTTCCAGAAAGGATGAAAATGGCAAAAGTTATCCCTTTGTTTAAGTCTGAGGACAAACACGAATTTAATAACTACAGACCAGTATCAGTACTCTCACAATTTTCGAAAGTCCTTGAGAAATTATTTGTACAAAAGTTAGATTTATTTTTGGAAAAGAATCACTTGCTGAGTGAGAGTCAGTATGGGTTTCGAACTAACCGATCCACAGCAATGGCACTAACGAAAATAATGGAAGAATTAACAACAGCATTTGATAACAAAAAATATACAGTTGGGGTTTTTATTGATTTAAAAAAGGCGTTTGATACAATAAATCATGACATTTTAATTTCAAAACTACATAATTATGGCGTGAGAGGAATTGCTTTGGATTGGTTAAGCAGTTACTTACAAAATAGAAAACAATATGTTCAGCTGGAGGGTTCTAAATCTGAATGTCTGAGTACAGTATGTGGAGTCCCACAAGGATCCGTTTTGGGACCTAAACTTTTTATTTTATACATTAATGATATTTGTGAAGTTTCAAAGACTCTACAGTTTGTCTTATTCGCAGATGATACAAATTTTTTTTGTTCTGGGGATGATTTGGGACTTATTGCTGAAAATATCACCAATGAAATGGTTAAACTTAAAAGTTGGTTTGATGAAAATAAGCTTTTGTTAAATCTGAAAAAAACTAAATTTATGGTTTTTACAAATCGAAAAAATTTTGAAATTGCACTTTCATTTGCAGGAGAGAGCATTGAGAGAGTGTCTGTGTTTAGGTTTTTGGGTATTATTCTGGACGACAAGCTGACATGGAAAAACCATATAGCATATGTAAAAGCCAAGGTGGCGAAGAGTATATATATTTTGAATAAGGTTAAGTATATTTTGAATACTAACACACTAAGAACTCTGTATTGTACATTTATCTTGCCATATCTAAATTATTGTGTGGAAGTGTGGGGTAATACCTATGTAAGTAACATCGCTCCTCTGTTTGTGCTACAGAAAAGAGCAGTGAGAGTCATTCACAGGGTAGGCATCAGAGAACCATCAAACAGATTATTTATTTCGGCAGGTTTGTTGAAAATGGCAGATATAGTTGAACTTCAAACTTTAAAAATAATGTTTAAAGCAAAAAATAGATCGTTACCAGAACAGTTACAAAATTTGTTCAGATTGGAGGATGAGGACAACAGACTTAAACTTGATTTCAAACATACTTTTGCAAGGCTAAACATAAAACAAATGTGTATTTCTGTTACAGGTGTAAAATTATGGCATGGACAAAGCAAGGAACTGAAAAGTTGCACAAGTTTGTATCAGCTTAAGAAAATGTTTAAAAAAGAAAAGATAAGTGCCTATAAAAAAGAAGAAGGAGAAAGAGAAAAAAATAGATAGAAGAGTGGTATTTTTGTTTGTTTTCTTGTTGTAAATATGTGTATAGATTAGGGCTGTCAATCTTCCCCTCAAATCATATTCGAATTTCTAATGCTTCTTATGTTGAATATTCGAATAATATTCGAATATTTAAATGTTTTTTTTTGTTTTTTTAATTATATCATTATATACACCGATACCATCTTATTATTAGGCCTACGTCCCGCGTCCACTAGAGGGCGCTTCAACCAAATAACCAAAAAAACAAGTTTTACCAAATCAATACAAAACTTATATAAATAGGTAAGACATAATGCCAGAAATATTCAAGCAATGATGTTTAATGAAGAAGCTGATGTTAAATCACTCAAATACACACACACTGCTATTTTAAGTCTCAAAAAGACAACTCTTCATGAAAAGACAAGCAGGCGATTTTCTTACCGCTCCGCTATTAACACATGGATAAAGTAAATAAACTAAATCATATCAAAATGAAAACATGGCTGCTGCTTGGCTGCAGCACGACCATGAGCACGACCCTAATCTGTGATGATGAGCCCACATTAGAGGGTGAATTTCATTTAATTTTCGTAATCGCGGTGCAGAACAGTGAGTTTGGAGCTGACGAAAGGAGAGAAAAAAAGAGAGTCGTGCCGCGGCGAGACCGGTGAAATGCTGATTAGAGAGGGAGCGATCAGCGGTGACCACCGCGCTGACGGACCCGGTGGAAATTGGGGTGATACAACGACTGCTGCGAAGGAACTATAAAGAACTCAGCTGTGATTTAAACTAGGACCTAAATCGAGTCGAGTAGGCTAGAGCCAGGCTGTAACTGTGTAGTGGAGAAGCGGCAACACACGCGCGTCCCCTCAGATGCGGCTGCACCTCTAGGTCACTGGCGTGTGTGTGTGTGAGAGAGAGAGAGAGAAATAAAAGCTCTGACTTGCTTGACGTTGTTTGGTATCACTCGCTGATTTGCACATGTAGGTTACAATATCTAGACCCCGAATATGAGACGACCCGTCCTTTACAACTTTATATACGTCATCATTGTTTACAAACATAGAAATGGTCTATAAAATTTGCTAAAAAAAAAAAAAAAAAAAGTTCGAACGTTAGTTTCCGCACTCGAATGTTCTCCTTTTTTTTAAAATTCGAATTGTATTCGAATAGCGAAGTTCGTTTTGACAGCCCTAGTATAGATAGATTGGTGTTCAGCAAGTCAACGTAATTGTATTAACAGAGAGGGGCAGGTATCATAAGTTTTCTTCTTCCTGCTCCTTTTCTTTCATGGTAATAATGTGTACTTGTGGAATTTTGTACAACATTATTAAGAATATATACCATGAATGGAATAAATGAAATGAAAACCTCCACGGCCCCCCCACCTCTAATATGAATCCGGCGCCGCTGCACGTGTATATATCTATGGGAGACGACGCGAAAGAGTCAAACTTGTGAAAATTCATTTGTTATGAGTCTGAGAGTTATGAGTTTTATTTCTATTTTTTGATTTAATCTGTTTATTTATTTAAATTAAGAGTCACATGTAACAAAGTGTGACTTTCCTACTCAGTCTGTAACTCCAGCTGTCTGTCTACCATCAGGCTCAAATTCCTGAGCTTTAAAATATTTTTCTTTCAGTTTTACACAGGGTTTTACATCACATGTCTGATGAAGGTCTCCGACCGAAACGTTACAAATAAATAAGCTAAAGAGTGATACAGTGTGCGGGAGCTTTTTTGAAAGATTTTGCGTCTTGGGCTGTGCCTCCCTCCTACGCACCTGCATTTTCAGGTGTGCTGAGATTTTCTTCTTGTGGAGTTTTACACAGGGAAAAACAACAACATGTGACTTTGTAAAATCACACAATTTAAAATTTAAATTTATTTATCCACACGCAACCGATCAAAAAGCCACTCATAGCCACAAATAATGCTCAGAACAGGACCAAACATCATCAACAGTACAAACAGGGTCCCATCCCATAATACGAAGCATCAGACACATGTTAGCTTAGCCTGGTTTCTATTGAAAAGAGACGAAAACAACTCACCCGCTCCTCTTGCAGCGACTTCCTGCGTCCAGCATTGAGTCCAGGGGCTGATGAAACATGTTCGAGTCCGACCGGCAGCTCAACATCTGGATCCAGCGGCCATGCTGACCACTAACCCAGCATTTAGACTCCACCGGCTCTCTCCCTCTGTCACTGTTAGCCTCCATTTCCAGGACGTAGCCTCCACCGCAGCTCCCTCTGTCACTTTTCTCCTCCGTTTCCTTCAGCTCATCTTCAGTAAACTCGGTCTCAAACTGATAGTGGCGTCCATCGAGATGAAACCGGTCGTCTTTGTTGTCAAATTCTATAAACTCAGCCTGTTGTCCATTCTGTGATGTCTGCTTCACTATGTTACAGACAGTTTCTTCTGCCACGGCAACAAACATCGTCCTAATCTCGCGTGTAATATCGTGCTTGTTCATGTCGCGGCGTTGTAGTTATCATTGCGTTGTGTGGTTTAATAGGTGAAGAAGAGACCTTCACTTTTGCAGTCTTACCGTTTATTTTGTACATCGGCTGGCCTGGCAGAGGAATTAATAATAGCTACAGTCAGTCCCGGTTCCTCTCTGTCACACACACATCTGAAAAAGGTCAAATGAAAAGAAAGTGCAGGTTAGCTAACAACGTGTAGCACTAGCCATTTTGTAAACAAATATAAGAGAAAAACACCGTCAACTTTTTATGAAAACGGACGTGTTGGACCGTTCAGGAGCCATATGCTTAAAAAAATACAACTAAACCTTCCTTAGTATTAAAATTAAAGTAATTATTATGAAACAATGGCGGAGCTCGTAGCTCATGCACCTACCAGGGAGACAGCGAGGTCCAACGGCTGCTTCGCCCCGGGGTGAACGACCCTAATCCACAGGGGTGCTGCGTTTAAATACCATAGGACAAACAAGTTTCTGGTTGTGTCATCAAGTTTTTATGGCAAGTGGAATCACACTACTTCTTTTTTTTTTTGGCTTTTTATGCCTTTATTGATAGGATAGTAGAGAGTGTGACAGGAAATGGGAGGCAGAGATGGGGGGAATGACACGCAGTATCGGGCCGTCCGACGCGGGACTCGAACCGGGGCCGCCTGCAGCGAGGACTGTAGCCTATGGGGCGGGTTCTCTACCAACTGAGCTAAACACTGCCCCCAGAATCACACTACTTCTTAATTCCGTTACATTTACGTGATTCTGTCCCGCAAATATATAAACACTCAATAATAACTTTTATTAACTGAAAGGGAACTTTGGCTGCATTATATGGGTTAATACCATGGATGTATTACACACACATTTTCATCCTTGAGCTGCGGGACTCTACTTCACTTGGTAATCGCCTCCACGCGCTCCACACCGGCGGACTAACTACCTGTAACCATGGCTACAACAAGCAGACGTCACAGAAGGGGCAACACGGCTGAGTTTATGGAGTTTGAGAAGAAGGACGACTAGTTTCATCTCGATGGGCGCCACTATCAGTTTGAGACCGAGTTTACTGAAGAAGAAGGAAACGGAGGAGAAAAGTGACAGAGGGAGCTGCTGCGGTGGAGACTACGTCCTGGAAATGGAGGCTAACAGTGACAGAGGGAGAGAGCCGGTGGAGGCTACGTCCTGGAAATGGAGGCTAACGGTGACAGAGGGAGAGAGCCGGTGGAGGCTACGTCCTGGAAATGGAGGCTAACGGTGACAGAGGGAGAGAGCCGGTGGAGGCTACGTCCTGGAAATGGAGGCTAACGGTGACAGAGGGAGAGAGCCGGTGGAGGCTACGTCCTGGAAGGTTACACCCCGCCTTTCCGAAGCCCCGCCTTTCCGACAATAGACTTCCATTCGTCGTAATAGCGGGGTTTTCTTTTTTTTTCTAAAGACACCGCTATTTCGAAAAGGCTACTGACATAAAGACCTAACGTTCATTCTGCTTCTAGCCTGTCTAGCCTCCACCTGATCTTTTTACTAAACTTAACCAACTCCTTTCTTCATTGCCTAAGCCCAACCAAAGCATCTCCCTCAGTCAGCTGTCAGCACGAGCGGAGGCTGTCGGAACAGCGGTGTTTCGGAACAGCGGTGTTTCGGAACAGCGGGGTGTTGAAGTGGAGGTGCGTCGGAATGGAGAGCTGTCCCCGTCCTGGAAATGGAGGCTAACAGTGACAGAGGGAGCTGCGGTGGAGGCTACGTCCTGGAAATGGAGGCTAACAGTGACAGAGGGAGCTGCGGTGGAGGCTACGTGCTGGAAATGGAGGCTAACAGTGACAGAGGGAGCTGCGGTGGAGGCTACGTGCTGGAAATGGAGGCTAACAGTGACAGAGGGAGAGAGCCGGTGGAGGCTACGTCCTGGAAATGGAGGCTAACAGTGACAGAGGGAGCTGCGGTGGAGGCTACGTGCTGGAAATGGAGGCTAACAGTGACAGAGGGAGAGAGCCGGTGGAGTCTAAATGCTGGGTTAGTGGTCAGCGTGGTCACTGCCTGAAGGTGTGAGCTGCCGGTCTGACTCTGACATGTGTTGTCCCTATGCTGGACGCAGGAAGTCGCTGCAAGAGGAGTGGGTGAGTTGTTTTCATCTCTTTTCAAGCTAAGCTAACAGATCTTTGATGCCACATATTATGGGCTGGGACCCTGTTTGTACTGTTGATGACGTTTGGTATACGACCTGGCGTTTTCAGGGCAGAGACGACTCCCAGCTCCGCCCCCACCACAGGTCTCTGTGTAACGTCAGCCACAGTCTGGAGGAAACATTTCTAACTTCAGCTCCAGCTCCTGTTGACACAGGTTTTACCAGGTGAGTGAACTCTATAGCCGACATTCTCTCAACAACATGGACACAACCTCTAGCACTTGGCAGTTGTTCACAACAGAAGTAAATTTCTCATTAATTTCATCAAGTTGCAAATGTCTCAGTATCTTTGCCAATGATTAAGCGCAGGTAGCTACAGTCAGCACAACGTCCAAGTGAATAGATCTAAACTGATTGTTGAGGTAACATCTCACATCAGCAAGGTTGGACTGAACTTAATCACATTTTATTTATCCTCTTCTGTGTATAGTGTTCCTGTCACAGTTCCTGACAATAAGGCTTTACATGCCTAACAAATGTTTTTCTATTAAGAGTATTTGCTGGTAAATTTCACATTCACTGTGTCAAAGTGAAAGACTACAGTTTGTTCATTGTCATCTGTCAAACTGCTGGTTTATTAAAGGCAGTTAAATTAAATAATGAATGTATGTCCCTAAAATGGGTTTGAGGTTCTTTTAATCAGGATGGTCACTGAAAGCTTCAGGGACAAACAGCCACACCGAGAATATTTTCCACCATGCAGCCGCCTGTTGAAGCAGATGTCTATATTTGATAGCTGTGGTTATTTTATTATAGCCTTTTATAACACTATGCTGTGGACTTTGACCCTGGTTCATGTAAATCTCTTTAATCTTCACCTCAGAGTGAAACAGTATATTCTTCCTCTCAGCAGCTGTTGAGACGCAGCTTTAATCTGGTGAGTAAATTCTACAGAAATAGATAAAAAGAATTAAATGTAGTGAATGTTGTCTGTTCTGCTCCTGGATGTTTAATAGAGTTAATAAGATAATTAACGAGTCAAATATGATTTCATAAACTTTTGTAACTTTGTTCCCTGTAGCAGCATGTAGTCATGTAGCAGCTGTCTGCTACTTTTGTTTGATCTGATAACAGGTGGTTATTATATTACAGTATCATAGCCACTTTATAACACTATCCTGTGGACTTTGACTCAGGTAAAACTCTTTACTGTTCACCTCGGAGTGAAACAGTATATTCTTCATCTCAGTGTGACTTGCAGCTCCTGTTGAGACGCAGCTTTCATCTGGTGAGTAGATTCAACAGAAATAATAAAAAAACACTTAAAATGGGTGAATGTCTGTTTGTATTGTAGATGTCAGAGTTGATCATTATGATTCTGTAGATGGTTTAAATTTATTGTGTAGACTTTTCTATGGTGTTAATGTCCTGGAGCGTGGAAGTGAAACATTAGTGTTGAACTCTGTCTCTACATGTAACCATGGATCAGATCCAGGACGTTTTCTGACTGACAGCTTGATTTAATAGTTTCAGTTAAAAGGAATCCCAGCTGTGAAGACTTGTAGTTCTTAAAACATAAATGTTAGTATCGGTTATAATCGTTGGATATTAAAAAAACCCTCTTGATGTCTTTGTTTTCAGGACAGTAAGAAAACAATTGTGGCTTATTAGAGCCTACGAGTCTTCATAGCCGGGGTTCCTTTTAATAGCTTCGGTCCCTGTTGTGACGCAGTTTCTATCTGCTGACTAAACTCACCAAGAACAGATATAAATCATAGTTACAGTGAGTGAATGTTTGTTTGTGTCCTGAAGTCAACCAGGTAGGCTACAGATTTACATTATATTATGTGTGTAGTTCAGGTTCAGGTTGTTGTGTTCGACTCAAACAGGAGACTGACAGCTTTTAGAAAAGATCATTAACAGGTCATTTCTTAGAATTTAACATTTTTTCAAGTAACATCTTTGATTTCTTGTTTTTGTAGCAGCCGTCCGTCATCTTTGCTTTGATCTTTTTCTCTTTTTTTTATTCGTCCATTTCACATTACATATACACAGTCAGAATTTCATGATCAGAAAAAGAAGAGTTCCCGCACACTGAGCCAACTTGCAGAATTTTATTGTGCAACGTTTCTTCAACGTTTTTTTTCTTGCTTGAAAAAGGTCTAGTACCGAAACGTTGCACAATAAAATTCTGCAAGTTGGCTCAGTGTGCGGGAACTCTTCTTTTTCTAATTTGGACTTGATTGTCGCCCTCCGACACACCTGCCTGAGAAGTGGATGTGCGAAGATTTTTGCTTTTTCAGAATTTCATGATCAAAATGGGCAAAAGGGTGAAGGCAGAAGCAAAGCTTATTACGGTGTGGATACTTCTAGCTATAGGTTTAATTATTACCATGATCCACAACCAACATTTTACCATATTTTAAAAATGAGTCTACATGCCAGAAAGAATTATGGGTTGTATGAAAAACCACAGCCTATTTCAGTGAGTTTCTTCCTGCTGATCAGTTTCTCCTGTATTGTTTAAACCTACAACATGTCTGATCATCTCCAAGTTAAAGCAGAAATAAGCAGATTGTTTGTGTTGATATAATCTTCCGACGGCAATCACTTGGAGTGCTTGGTCTGAAACACGGGTCTGTCAGTCACTCTGCTCTGCTGTCAGCTGAGGAGAAAACTTCCCTTGTGTCCTACAACCTTTATCCGATGGAGAGAGAACGGCATAAAGGGGCGGTCCTCTCTGTGTGTGCAGCCAAGGGATGCACGTGAATGTAGAGACGAGGGCGGGGACTGATAACTCCATCCGCTGACAGGAAGTTAGCCAAAACCACTGGATCGCTTACTACTGCTTTAATATGAGTGAATTGAACACAACAACAGGGAGTGAAACTGACAACATTTCATCTTCATTAAAATGAGATACATTCATTTATAATTATTTTAGTAACTTTTTTTTTTTTCAGGAAACCAGTGAGGTTAGTAAAACCTTTTGGAAAACGAGCTGAACATGGAGGACCAGATCGGTGAGTTCAGAGAAGCAGCCATCTTGGCTCTGAGCCCAGGACAGTCACTTTTAGGGGCAAAACCACTTAACCTTTCATGTTGTCAATTTTTTAAGGGCACAAAGGCCAAAAGCCAGGGCAGCAAGGCTATAAAATAAAACAATGATTTTAAGTCCAGGTCAATGAGAAAAAAGTCCTATCACAATAATTTTTTTCATGAGTAGGTACCGTGATGTAACTCAAATCACTATTACTTTGTTTAGTTTAAATGTTCCCTTTAAGGCTGGACAACGATTACAATTTTTAATTGCGATTAATCGCATGATTTCCCTGAATAATGATGATTAATCACATTATGCAAATCCAATAATGAATTCAAAAGTAGTGTAAAGTGCACTTGAAGAGTTAATTTGCAAAAGTAGATTACTCCTCTTAAAAAAAAATTCAAAATATTTTTATTTATTATTAGGCTATTTACACCAGGTGATATTAGTCAAACCAAAGTTGACCAAGGAGTTGAGACGTAACAAAACAATGTAGCTCAGCAGAAAAGACAAACAATAACCCACAATGCACCTGGTGGCTAAAACAAAATATGCCAAACTGAACCCGAAGCAGCTCAATGCTGCCACCTTGTGACCACTTATTTAATTCATTTACATTTTGTTTACATTTACATTTGAAATATGACATTTAAAAGAAAGAACAAAAGAAAACAAAAACACGTTATAGTACATTGAAGTACCTTCATCCTTAAGTGGAAAATTACACTTATTAATTTACCACACGGCTACATGTTGCTGCCAGAATGTCATAAGACGCTTTTTTTTTTCTTCTTAAAGCCCCAGTATGTGACATTTACCCCCATCTAGCGGTTCATTTAAACACGTATTTATGAAAGACATATTTGATTTTTGTCAATAAAAAGCCGGTAAAGTCCCATACTGTCCCTTTAAGACAGTTGTCAAGGCTGTGTTGACAGTAAAGAGGCAGACGGACAAGTGAAATTCCTGTCCTGATTTGTGCTCTTTCACCTTCAGCTGTGATGGTAATGAATTAATCTGTTTATTTCTGTACATACAGTAGATCCTCGGAAATGTCAAAGCGCCAGAGGACCTGTCCGACCTTACAGTGAGTTGAACTGAACTGAGTCCCAACTGTTCTGCTGTTTGATCTCATCTGAAACTTTACACTTTAAACTGTGTGTGGGAGATGGAGTAAAATCAGAAAACACAAAACACGACGGCAAATTACTAAACTTTTTTTTCTTTTCTGTTGTGTTTTCTCCTTTGCTGTTGTGATGTGCGCCTCAGGGCCACCAAAATACACTGATCAGGCCGACAGTAGTTGACGAATTTAACATGTGTGCACTTTCATCTTCAGCGGTGATGGTAATGAATTAATCTGTTTATTTCTCTACATAGGTCCTCGAATTGGGAATTATTACAATTCTCTACCTGTCCGACCGAACAGTGAGTTAAACTGAACTGAGTCCCAACTGTTCTGTTTGATCACATCTGAAACTTTACACCTTAAACTGTGGGGTTTAATTGTTGAATGATGAATGAATCTGTGTAACTCTGTCCTTCACAGTGGGATCTTTAATACAACCCAGCATGTATGCTGCAGGTAACTGCACTGATTTACACCTGTTTTAATGATTACATATTGTGGAAGAACATGTATAATGTAGTGAACAAAAAGTGTTAAACAAAACAGAACATGTTTGGTCAGAGACGGTTTTAAAGAGGAATTTCTTTCCTCCTCAATGTTTTGGACACTGAATACACTGATGCGGTGGTGGCCCCAACAACTAAAGAGAAACAGGACCACCGTAGGACACTGATCAGGCCTAGTTGACTAAATTAACATGCCTGCTCTTTCTTCTTCAGCTGTGAAGGTAATGAATCAATCTGTTTATTTCTCTACACAGGTCCTCGTACCCACTTTTCTCCACCTGTCGGACGTTTCAGTGAGTTCAACTTACACTGTTCTGCTGTTTGATCACATCTGAAACTTTATAGGCTACGTTTACACGGACACAATCTGAACAGAAAACACAAAAGTGGCGTTGGTTCTCACTTTTTAATGTCGCGTTCAGACGAGTGTCTTTAGGGCGGAAATCCGTGTGCATATGGCGACGTGAAAGTCTGTGTGCTTCAATGTTGTACGTACGCCAGGCACCGAGGTGGCAGCGTTTAGCACAACACTCAACACCACCAAGTCTGCACGCCTGTGTACAACCCAATCAGGCTTGATTTCCGACAGGCTGTTCAACAAGCAGAGGTTTTGCATTTTCACCCTTTACATGGGGATGCAATGGCGGAGCATTGTTAAGTTTTCCACTCTGGAGGGTGGTTTCACTTTTTTGCGTTTTCAAGCTCCGAAAACACCGTTGCCATCTAAATGAAAGGCACGTCTGATGAAATATTTTACCGTTTTCATCCGTGACCATTGACGTGTAAACAGGGCCATAGTTTAAACTGTGAGGTTTAATTGTTGAATGATGAATGAATCTGTGTAACTCTGTCCTTCACAGTGGAAGAGGGTCCAGGACCCAGCGTGTATGCTGCAGGTAACTGCACTGATTTCACCTGTTTTAATGATTAAATATTAACACGTATGTAATAATGTAGTGAACAAAAAAGTGTTTAAAAAACCAGAATATGTTTGATCAAGAGATAGTTTTAAGGAGGAATTTCTTTCCTCCTTAATGTTTTGGACACTGAATGCACTGAACTATACAGTACGGTGGCCCTGAGGTGCAAATCACAACAGCAAACTAGAAACAGCATTTCCTGCAGAAAATGCGTGTGGAAGCTGAAAGCCATTGCTGGATAAGTTGACGTAGACATGCAAGTAACATGTCCAAGGGAGGATTTGAACCCATGACCTTGTGAGTGATAGTCTGAGACACTAACCACATGGCTACAGAGGACCTGACTTGTACCCAGCTTTATACTGTCAAGATTCAAAGACTGTCCAATGACAGCTGAATAGTTTGAATGAAAAGTCAAGATACTATGTGACATGACAGAGACTTTGCATTTAGTTAGATGGAAAGAAAGCAAGAAAGCTTGAAACAACATGACAGAGGCTGGTTTCGAACCCACAACCTCATGATCTTTAACCATTTACTCTACCACTCCTCCACAGAGAGCATGCTGATCACAGGGGGCAGCGCAGGACAAGAAATTATGCATAAGAATCATTTAAGCGCTTTACATTTTTCTGCTGTGTTCAAAGTTCCAGTGCAAATCAATAATAATAGTGCATTATCAAGTTTGCTCATGTGACCAGACCAAGTGATATTGGTTAAAGTTGAAAGAGTTGAGATTTTGAGTAACCACAGAGAGCAGACACTGTGGAATGTTGTCATGGATTGTAATTGTGGCACCAGTAATCACTGTGTCTTTTAACGACCATCTGAAACCAATTAAATGTGGGAGGTGGGAGCAGAATTCAACACAACATAACAACATCACCCATCCTGGAGTCAAACCAGGGATCTTTGCGTTGTAAAGCAGGTACATTAACCCCGAGTCTACCACCAGAGTTGTTAATGGAATGCCACAGAGAGCATACTGATGCTGATGTGACACTGATCAATGTGATAACAAACACCTGTAACCAAGCAAATGTAATCACTGTGTCTCTTAACGACCACCTGAAACCAAGGTGGTAACGGAGGGGAGCAGAATTCAACACAACATAAGAACAATACGCAACTGGGATTTGAACCAGGAATCTGTGAGTTGCAGAGCAGGCACCTTAACCCCTACACTACAGACAAGGTTGGTCAGACAGAGACAGGTGGTGAATTTCATGCACTACACAGAGGAGAGTAGGATTTCAGCTGAATTGCAGAAAAAGTTTAATATTGTAAAAAGTATAAATAGTATGAAAGAGAAAAGTCATAGCATAAAAGTGTTCAAGAAGCTGCACATTTTGATATATAAATTGTTGAAACAGCACAAAGTATGAAGGAGTAGTTAGGTGCGCGGAAGACGTAAGAATAAGTATAAAGAAACAAAATGGCCGACCAGAAGAACAATAGTGTGGAAGCTTTCAGCTTCCACACTAATTAGAAAACACAACGGCAAAAGAGAAAACACAACAGATTACTAAACATTCTTTTATGTTGTTGCGTTTAGTAATTTGTCATTGTGTTTTCTCTTTTGTTGTGTTTTCTGATTTGCTATTGTGATGTGCACGTAAGGGCCACAGTAATACACTGATCAGGCCTAGTTGACTAATTTAACGCGTGTTTTCTTGTCCCGTCTGTC
This sequence comes from Decapterus maruadsi, assembly GCA_030347415.2. Taxonomy (NCBI): domain Eukaryota; kingdom Metazoa; phylum Chordata; class Actinopteri; order Carangiformes; family Carangidae; genus Decapterus; species Decapterus maruadsi. The sequence goes on from CM064895.1 coordinate 30,950,205, forward strand.
CGTCCTGGGTGAGGGATCCTCCTCTGTTGCTCACCCTGAGCTTTCTCAGATTTTTCCCTGTTAAAGAGTTTTCCATGGAGTTTTTCCTCAGTGGATGTGAGGGTCTAAGGACAGAGGATGTTGTTGCGATGTCATGTAAAGTCTTGCCTTGTGCTCTTTCATCTTGAGCGGTGATGGTAATGAATTAATCTGTTTATTTCTGTACATAGATCCTCGGAGATGTCAAAGCTTTAATGGACCTGTCAGAACTTACAGTGAGTTAAACTGAACTGTTCTGCTGTTTGATCTCATCTGAAACTTTACACTTTAAACTGTGAGGTTTAAAGCTATAGTGCGTAACTTCTACCGCTCCCTAATGGAATTCTGCGTTATTAGAACGATACGCCCGGCACCTATGGCCCTCCTCTCCTCCTCTCCCCTCCGCTCCCCCCTGTAGCTCTCCATGGTACCGGTAATGCACATCGCACACAGTAACAGTAACACTCGCAACACACCACATGCTGCTGGTTACGGTCCGCGGTTCACAGACTAGAACACTCGCAACTCGCCGCATGCTGCTCGTCACAGCACACAGACTCCCTGCACTAAGTTACACACAGCAACACAGGCTAACACCTTGTAGCTTACTGCTAACGACATGGCTAACAGCAGGCTGCTAACAACTGTTGCCTCTGGCAGCTGCGGAGCGTTCTCCTCCCTTCTCGTTGTCAGGTAAAACTGTTTGAAACACATTCTTTCGGTCGTTCTGTCCGCCAGCGCGGGAATGTCGCTCCAAGACACTTAATGTAAAAACAACAAATACTGAAAAATACCGTGAGGCGTTTGAGGAGCTGAACGGCTTAAGCAAAGTTTTATCATCTCCTCTTGTAGTGGCTTGGATGAAATGGATATTTACAGACACGTAGAAGTTACGCACTATAGCTTTAATTGTTGAATGATGAATGAATCTGAGTAACTCTGTCCTTCACAGTGGGAGATGAGTCAAATCAGCAAATCAGAAAACAAAAAACACGACGGCAAATTACTAAAATTTTTTCCTTTTCTGTCGTTGTGTTTTCTCTTTTGCTGTTGTGATGTGCGCCTCAGGGCCACCAAAATACACTGATCAGGCCTAGTTGACTAATTTAACATGTGTGCACTTTGATCTTCAGTGGTGATGGTAATGAATTAATCTGTTTATTTCTCTACATAGGTTCTCAGATTGGGAATCATTACAACCTTTCTCTACCTGTCCGACCGAACCGTGAGTTTTATTTATTTTATTATTAACCTTTAGGTAAAATCTCAATGAGACCCAGGGTCTCATTTACAAGAGAGACCTGTTCAGTTAAACTGAACTGAGTCCCAACTGTTCTGTTTGATCACATCTGAAACTTTACACCTTAAACTGTGGCATTTAATTGTTGAATGATGAATGAATCTGTGTAACTCTGTCCTTCACAGTGGGATCTTTAATACAACCCAGCGTGTATGCTGCAGGTAACTGCACTGATTTACACCTGTTTTAATGATTAAATATTGTGGAAGAACATGTATAATGTAGTGAACAAAAAGTGTTAAACAAAACAGAACATGTTTGGTCAGAGACGGTTTTAAAGAGGAATTTCTTTCCTCCTCAATGTTTTGGACACTGAATACACTGATGCGGTGGTGGCCCCAACAACTAAAGAGAAACAGGACCACCGTAGGACACTGATCAGGCCTAGTTGACTAAATTAACATGCCTGCTCTTTCTTCTTCAGCTGTGAAGGTAATGAATCCATCTGTTTATTTCTCTACACAGGTCCTCGTACCCACTTTTCTCCACCTGTCGGACGTTTCAGTGAGTTCAACTTACACTGTTCTGCTGTTTGATCACATGTTGGTTCTCACTTTTTAATGTCGCGTTCAGACGAGTGTCTTTAGGGCGGAAATCCGTGTGCATATGGCGACGTGAAAGTCTGTGTGCTTCAATGTTGTACGTACGCCAGGCACCGAGGTGGCAGCGTTCAATCTAATCTAGTGCCATCTAAACGAAACGCACATCTGATGAGCGCTGACGTGTAAACAGGGCCATAGTTTAAACTGTGAGGTTTAATTGTTGAATGATGAATGAATCTGTGTAACTCTGTCCTTCACAGTGGACGAGGGTCCAGGACCCAGCGTGTATGCTGCAGGTAACTGCACTGATTTCACCTGTTTTAATGATTAAATATTAACACGTATGTAATAATGTAGTGAACAAAAAAGTGTTGAACAAACCAGAATATGTTTGGTCATTTCTTTCCTCCTCAGTGTTTTGGACTCTGAATACACTGAACTATACAGTACGGTGGCCCTGAGGTGCAAATCACAACAGCAAATTAGAAAACACAACAGATTACTAAACTTTCTTTTATGTTGTTGTGTTTAGTAATTTGTCATTGTGTTTTCTCTTTTGTTGTTGTGTTTTGTGCACGTCAGGGCCACAGTAATACACTGATCAGGTCTCTTTGACTAATTTAACATGAGCTCTTTCTTCATCAGTGGCGATGACTCACTCTTTGTATTTCTTTTCTCTACAGAGCGACGTTTGACATTCTACGATCTGCTTGGTAACAAACTTAACATTGTTTTTGATCTGTTCTTTAGGACTGGATCCAGATTAAATCAACTATAAATAATAATCAATTAGACTATTCATTCATTCACAACCTGACTGTGGGCAAAAAAAGGAAAAAGAAAGCCAGTGGCAACTCTGGTTTTGAGACAGTTACCAGTTAATCACGTTGTTCCTAAGATGTGTGATGTGTTACACGACAGGATAAATAACCTAATGTCAGGGGTTCTTTTGCCTGCATTTTATTTCTGAAAATATTGGCGACAATCAGCGAGTTTTGGTTGATTACCAATTATTCTCAAACGGGCTAGAATTGGACGATTTAAGCCCTATAAATAACTCATTAAAAATAAATACATTTGTGAACTTTCTTCTTCAGCAGTGATGATCATGAATTAATCTGTTTATTTCTGTACATAGATCCTCAGATTGGTTCCAACTCTTATGAATCTGGCCAAACTTACAGTGAGTTAAACTGAACTGAGTCACAACTGTTCTGTTTGATCACATCTGAAACTTTACACTTTAAACTGTGGGGTTTAAATGATGAATGAATCTGTGTAATTCTGTCCTTTTAACAGAGAGATATGGTGTAACACCCGGCCTGTCTCCTGCAGGTAAGTGCACTGATTTCCACCTGTTTTAATGATTAAATATTGTGAAAGAACACGTATGTAATGTAGTGAACAAAAAAGTGTTAAACAAACCAGAATATTTTGGTCAAGAGATGGTTTTAATGAGGAATTTCTTTCCTCCTTAATGTTTTTGAGTCCATCAGTTCTATACAATGTCTAAATTAACATGTGAGCGATGACTGTGCATTTCTTTTCTCTACAGAGCCACGTTTGACACTCTACGATCTGCTTGGTAACAAACTTCACATTATTTTTGACCTGTTCTTTAGGACTTGATCCAGATTAAACTGTGTTATTAAATTAGGGATGTCCCGATCCGATCACGTGATCAGAAATCGGGGTTGACCAGGGAGGGCAGGTGACTAATGGTTCACATTGTTTTATTCTGTGGACCGTATTCAATTGCAAACACACCTTACGGCTTCAAGTCACGACTACGACTTTGTAGCGTTCCAGGCAACCTGTAACTCATGTTTTTCCAACCTGTTACCTGTGAAAGTGCACTATAATGGCCATCAAACTCGTAACTTCCAACCCATGAACTCGTACCAAATTGAACTGGTGCAACCTCACAGGTCGGAAAAACACAAGTTATGGGTTGCCTGGAATGCACCATTATTTCCACACCATTCATTCCAGCGCGGGAATGTTGCTGAACGTCACTTAATACAATGGCTTGGATGAAATGGATATACAGACATGTAGAAGTTATGCACTATAGCTTTAACGTTAGCTATAAATTAAGAAATAATAACCAGACCTCAACCAAATCTAAGAAAATTAGTAAATAAGCATAAAAAAACAATTTATAATGCACATATCAAAAGGTCACCTACAGGTAGTAGAAATATATAATAACTTATTTGTCACCAAAAAAGACCTTGTGTCCAAAGAGCTTTTTTAATCTGGCGTTCCATATACAGTTGCTGTGTAGTTTAACAAAGCATTTTATCAGGATTGGTCTGATGAGGAGGCAGAGCTCATTGTACCAACTGGCCGACCTGACTGAACTGAGTCCCAACTGTTCTGCTGTTTGATCACATCTGAAACTGGGGGATTTAATTGTTGAATGATGAATGAATCTGTGTAACTCTGTCCTTCACAGTGAGATATGGTATAAACCTCAACCTGCGTCCTAGAGGTAACTGCACTGATTTCACCTGTTTTAATGATTAAATATTGTGAAAGAACACGTATGTAATGTAGTGTCCATCAGTTCTATACAATGTCTAAATTAACATGTGAGCTCTTTCTTCATCAGTGGCGATGACTCAATCTTTGTATTTCTTTTCTCTACAGAGCCATGTTTGACACTCTACGATCTGATTGGTAACAGACTTCACATTATTTTTGACCTGTTCTTTAGGACTTGATCCAGATTAAATCAACCATAGATAATCAATTAGACTACTTTTACAGTGACAACATGTCAGAGTTTACAAGTGGTAACAGAAGTATACCGTATATGATAGCTTATTAGTCACAAATAAGTGATTTGTGTCCAAAGAGCTTTTTTAATCTGGTGTTTCATATACAGTAGTTGCTGTGTAGTTTAACTAAGCATTTTATCAGGATTGGTCTGATGACGAGGCAGAGCTCATCATCAGTGAAAGAGACAGAGAAAGTAGAGCGCTGCTACACGACGTGATTGTCTGGGCTGTTAGTGAGCAACCTGCTTTAGGAACACAGCCCTGCTCCACTAGAGCTGTCAGTAGTTAACCAGTTGTTCTGCTGCTGTTTCACGGATCAAACACATGGAACATGAACAAACACTCTGTTACTTTGACCGTTATTCACCTCAATAAGATGCAGCAGCTGTCGTCAGATTAAAGGTAGCAGCAGAGTTTACACTGTTTAAACTGTGGGATGTAAACAACCGATTATTTATTTGGGAATTATTTACCCACTTAGTTTACTTTTAGTTTGTCTTTGTATGTATGGATGTGTTTATATGTTTTTATATGTATATGACTATATAGAGAGATAAAGATTAGTGATTCTATGTTAGAATAAATCCAGTAGATAAACTCATAAATTAAGTCATTGTATAGAAGATTTATGAGTAATGGGTGGGAGTAAATAAGTTTTACTTCTTCCCACTCCTTTTCAGATATGAAGAAATAAACAAACAAAAATCTAATTATCTTTATTTTCAATTATTTTATTTTATATTTGTTCACGGGTTGTCTTTGCAAAGTTTTTATTGGTTATGTCTGTCCATTACTTTATTATGTTTATGTTACTTTTTTAACATGTCCAGAATAAATTATGACTAACTGATTAAATATAGGCTAAACACATGTGTGAACTTTTTTTTTCTTCAGCGGTGATGATCATGAATTAATCTGTTTTTTCTAAATAGATCCTCAGATTGGTTCCAACTCTTATGAATCTGGCCAAACTTACAGTGAGTTAAACTGAACTGAGTCCCAACTGTTCTGCTGTTTGATCACATCTGAAACTTTACACTTTAAACTGTGGGGTTTAATTGTTGAATGATGAATGAATCTGTGTAACTCTGTCCTTCACAGTGGGATATTGTAAACCCAGCATGTATGCTCCAGGTAACTGCACTGATTTTCACCTGTTTTAATGATTAAACATTGTGAAAGAACATGTAATACATAGTGAACAAAACAAAAGTGTTAAACCAGAATATTTTTGGTCATCCACAACTTTAATTCTTCTCTGTCCTTACAGTGACGACACAGCCCATGCACATGATTGAAGCTTACTAGGACTCCATGTTCCTGCAGGACGGACCGACACCAACAGTTCAACAGCAGTTTCTGTAATGTAACAACCTGCTGTCTGGACTCTGATAGTTAACCTCACATCTATCGTTAATATCTTTTCATCTTGTAACCAAGTGATAATTGTTGGTAAGGAGGAGGAGGTGTCAAACAGATTGTGTCATCTGGCTCTGCATTAGATACTAATGATCATAAATCACATTTTGTAGGGATGGACTAATGCTTTGCTTCATTTTTATGACTTAACCACTTATATTAATGTGTCCGTTTCTCTTTTTTTCCCCCAAATGTAATTGCTAGTGATTCTGTCTGTGACTGATTGGATTGAAACTGTAAAATCACTGAAACACTTGATTCCAGATTCAGTGACTGCAGTGTTCAGGAACATGAAGCAGCCAGTCAACACTAGTGACGGGGAAAAAATTAAATCAGCTGTAGCTCTTCCATTATTTGTTTCCTTGGAGATATTTTTTTCATGACAACAGTTTCTGAGTCTCTGCTGTGGTTAAGACACCGATCAGCTACAGTTACTGTTTTCAACAACAGTGCCACCTCTCATTTACATTCTACTATTTAATATGCATTTCTATAATCATGTTCATATATTCAGATAAATGATTTTATGTAATTCTGTATATAAACGCTGTATTGTTGTAATAATTGTTTGATTTAATGTGGACCCCAGGAAGAATAGTCTGCATCTTTATGAAGACTATTGGGGATCCAAACAATACAATAGTGGGTAAATCTGAAAACGCTGCCCCTTTGTGCAAACACCCAAAACAGATATGAAAGCAATGATGTCATAGCCCCAGCACCTGAGCCACACTATAATGATGGGACACTAAACAAAAAGGCCGGGTGGTTGCTCTACACTGCAAGGACACTAAAATGTCAAATGATGTCAGATATGTAGCTATTGTTGTATTGTATGTTTTATAATGTAAAATGTATTGATTTAATTGTAATAAAGAGTTATTTGATCTGTACTTTTTTTAGCCAAAGTCACTATTGTTAAAAATTATGAAGTGATAAAAAGGTCAAAGGTCACTCAAGACAACTCTGACCTTTATGCCAGGGTTTTACTCTAAAAGGAGACGTTGGCCATGTTTACAGTAACTTAAACTTGGTGGAAGAATCAAATTATCACACACACACTGGAATCAGTTTGAGGCCAAAGTTTAAAGATAAGTCAAAGATCTTCTCCTGACAGGAAAAGTCAGGTCTGAACAGAGATGACGTGAAACCTCTGAAAATGAAAACTCTGACAAAGACAAGGCAAGGCAAGTGGCGGCTGTTGTTTGATCACATCAGTGGGATTTCATCAGCTCATTAAAACACCAATTATTGATTTTAAATTATCATTTGTTCTATTTCTTCTTCAGTGGTAAATAATGACTGAATGAATCTGTGTAATTCTGTCCTTCACAGTGGAAGAAGCTCCAGGACCCATGCAGGCTGCTGCAGGTAACTGCATTGATTTCCACCTGTTTTAATGATTAAATATATTGTGAAAGAACACGTATGTAATAACGTAGTGAACAAAAAAATGAGATAATTTTAAGGAGGACAATGTTGTGGAGGTTGAACTGTAGAAATAAAATGACCTCACTTTGTTCTCACAGGTCTGGGAGGGAAAGTAATGCTCACTGACGGTGGAGCAGGTAACAGATTTCACATTCATTTTGTCATTTTAATCTATTCTCTGGGATTACACTCAGATTAAACTGTTAAGATTAAATCAGTGTTTACATTCACTAGACACATAATACACAGTTTAACCAATGTAATACGGATTAAAATACAGATAATCATGTAGTGTATATTGTTTTATTTGTTAATTATATTTTTTGTCACCAGGAGCTGGTTTCTACTGATGTGTCTCTTTTCTACGAAATATTTTTACTTTATGATGAAATGATTTGTATTGATCACTTAATTGTAATAAAATGTACATTTTATAATATTGTCACTGGTGTTTGCAAGAGTTATTTGATCACTTGTATTTTCCTTATCGACATCAGAGAAAGTGAGTGGTTTGGTGTCAACAGGCCTCAAAACAAAGAGGAGACTGTACTGCTGTCAGTCAAACATGATGAAGTGATATTTTATATCCAAAGGGTCAAAGGTCAACTCCACTTTCTCTACTCTGACCTTTAGTCAAGGCTTTTACTCTGAAAGGAGACGTTGACCATGTTTCCACTTGGTGAAAGAATCCAAACATCACATGTTTTTCACCAGCAGCTCAGTTTCATGTTCATATTTTTATATATTATATATTTATAGTGTTGCAGCTGGTGGTTGATGTGATGTAACCCTTCTAATGTAATAGGACACTTTACTGCTGTCAATCAAAAATGATGATATTTTATATCCAGAGGTCAAAGGTCAACTCCACTCTCACGCTGTGACACCTCAGGTCATTAATCAAGACTTTTACTCTGAAAGAGACTTTGACCATGTTTCCTGAGGAATAAAACAAACTGTAATAAAATCTGTTGAGGATTAAAAACTAAGTTCTGCAACAGGTTGAAAGTTAACACAATTGTTGTGTTGTCGTATTGTAAACAGGAGGACTCACTACAGTGGAGCGTCATGATGGCTGAGTGGTTGTATCTTCATGGTTCAGGAACAAGGTTGTTTATCAGTTTATCAGTCGTGTACGGCCTCAGATCAGACACAAGACACATCCAGCACCTGTCTGTTTATCATCAGGCTCAAATTCCTGAGCTTTAAAGGGATAGTTCAACATTTAGTCAAATTGTCCCATCACCATAACCCCTATAGTCATAGCAGTAGGTTCGTTACCTTTAATTGTCGGTGCAAGCTATTTTTAGAACGGCGGAGCAGAGCCGTGAGCTGCTCAGAGCTACGCTACGGAGGCTCATGGGATTTCTTGGTTTCCCTCATCAAACTCATCAAATACACAATCCAACAACTCCACAACGCTCTGGTGGACAAGTTGTGACCTGCACATTCACCACGCTATGAGATAATAACACAACGTTACCACACAGAGTTGTTTTAGAGGGAAATTCAGAGACTGTTGATGAAAAACTGTCCCTGAAGGCAACATTTTGCATGAACAACTCTGTCAATCAAACAGACAAAATAAAATCTTTAAGGCCTGAATGTCTCATTAATTAGAGGATTATTTTCAGATGGACAGTGACCAACACACTAACTGACACACTGAGTGGTGGGAAAAATATTGAGTTAGTAACTGGAGAAGTTGGTGTTTTTTGCATGATGTGTGTTACCGTGGGTAGAGTCACTTTCACATTGTCTTCACTTTGCATAAACAGAGACTTTGCGCATTCTTTTTTTTTTTTTTTTAAAGCCTGTGCACAACATGACAACCACACAGGAAGGAGACTTAGTTTCACATCGAACATCGCTGTCTGTCGTGTCGCAGTTTTAATCTGGTGAGTAAACTTGACAAAAAATGAGTAAAAGTAAAAGACAAGAGAGTGAATGTCTGTTTATGTCCTGGATGTTTAATAGAGTTAATTAGAGAACAGTTACAGATTTACATTATTAATTCAATATTGATTTATTGAGAACCCTGGGCTGTGTAGTTCAGATTCAGGTTTCATGAACCAGGAGACTCGCATCTTTTAGAAAACATCATTAACAGGACATTTTATAGGTTATTATAAAATGTTTATTGTAAGTGAAGAGTGAAGACACACCTTCATTGTCCTTGTTTATGTAGCAGCTGTCTGCCGTCTTTGTTCTGATCTGAGAACAGAGGCCTATCACCTGTGGATAATGTAGTATCTATGTTGGACTGAACCAGGAGACAGCTTTTAGAAAAGATCATCAACAGGTCCTTTGACATGTTATAATTTTAGAAATTCTTTGATTATGATTGTATGATTTCTTTCCTTGTTCACGCAGCAGCTGGTAGTTACCTTTAATCACAACCCACATGACTACATGCTGTGAGATGAAAAAAGAAAAGTAGTTTGTATCTAAAACCACTTCCTGTTTCGTGTTTTCTGAGTTTACAATCGTTTTGTTGTTGTTGTTGAAACAGAAAGGAAATGTTCCTAAATAAATTGTTATCAAATCAAATGAATCAAATCGTATCATCACACTGTGCAGGAAGTAGTTCTGTCAGTGTTAAATGCTTCAACTTGTCTGATCATCTCTATGTTGATGTTAGAGTGAACATACAGTATATACAGTATGACAGCATTTTATCTGCATTAAAACAGTGTTAGAGACATAACTAATAGTCCACTGCTGATTGCCATCTCCATTCATTTAAGAAACATTGTTTTATTATATTATTATTACATTTTCTTTTTCTTTTTTTTTTTTACAGATTACAATGAAACCTTAGGGAAACACAAACTGAAAATGGGGAACGTCTTCACAACCCAGAGCCCTGATGATGGTGAGTTCATACAAGTTATTAACACATTTGGGAGGGATCGCAATCCACTTTGTATGCAGGAATTATACTATTAATCTATAAACCGAACCAGTAACAGTGGTTATAAACAGTGGCATTTATGCAAATGTGCTGTTTTTCAGGGCAGCATCTTAACCAAACATGTACAAGCATCATAATAAACCTTGTATTAGTGTGATCAGCGGCCCAGATTTAAGTTGAAGTTAACATATAGTGCAGCTATCTGGTTGCAGCACATTATAAAAGAGCAACTAAACAAATTAGACCCCCTGTAACTCAGAGAAGCCACGAGGACTCGTTTATTTCGTTAGGAGGGACAGTGTACAACCATGCATTTAAAAGTCCACATGACGGGGAGGAGATAATGAGTTGCAATTTCATTTTTGGGTGAACTATCCCTTTAAAGTTGGTCTTTCTGTGAAGTCGTACCGGTTCGATCTGGTACGAGTTCACGGGTCGGAAGTTACGAGAGGCCGTTATAGTGACTTTCACAGACAACAGGACGGTAAAAACACGAGCTACGGGTTACCTAGGTTACCTGGAACGCTACAAAGTCGTAGTCGTGACTTGAAGCCGTAACTTACGGTTTCAAAAGCCTTGAACGCACCATTAGGCAAAACGACCAGATCACTGAATTATGCTTTAATTGTGCAATCTAAACTGAATCATTAATTCTGATTAAACACATTAGCGCTATTTGTTCCTCAGTGGCAATGACTGAATAAATATGTATATTTCTTTTTTTTTTTTACAGGTAGAGATGATCAAAAGACCAAAAACACCAGAGATGAACCATCACAGCCTGACTGTGAGTTTAACTGAACCAAATCTGAATTTCTAATGATCACATCTGAACTTATTGAATACTAACTGTGAAATTTAATCAACATCAGTGAAATTATTTCAGATCTGCTATTTCTTCTTTAGTGGAAATAATTGAATATCTGTGTATTTCTGTCCTTTACAGTGGAGGATGATGAGCAAATGAGGTTCCTTGTCCAGAGAGGTAACAGATTTGACAATACATACGATGAACAACTCATGATCAGCCATCATCAACAGTTTGGGATTGAAAATACATCTGTTTGTCTTTGCTCTTCGTTGGTAATAACTGTATTCCTGTTCGTTACAGTGGAAGCCGATCTGAAACAAATGCTCCTCATCCCGAAGGGTAATAAAATGTCACATTTTGATCTATTCTTTAGGATTAAATCCAGATGAATTGATTAATTGTCAACCATCATCAACACTTTAGGACTGGAAAATTTAGAAAGAGATCTATGCTCTTTGTTCTTTAGTGCTGATGACTGAATAAATCTGTAATCTTATTTTCTTGACGGTGGAAGCTGATCTAAAACCCATACTGGACAAACCTGAGAATTAACCCAATAATTTAGATTTATTCTTTAGGATCAGGTCTGGATTAAAAAGTGTCTAAACTGTGCTAAGATTTAATCATTTCACATTAAATAATAAAAACATGACATCTGTTATTACAATTATCAGTCATCATCAACAGTTTGGATGAAATGAATTTGTATTCACAGCAGACAAGGCCAGCCGCAGCTCTATAGATGATACTCCCCGACCTGACCGTGAGTTCAGCTGAACTTGTTTTCATCTTAATAACTTTTGAAATTTGATCATTTCTGATGTTACTAACTTTTAACTTTCAATTTGCTCCTCCTCTGTGGTAATGAGTGAATCTGTGAATCTGTCTTTTACAGTGAAAGCTGCTCAAAAAAGAAGGCGCAATCTGACAAGTAATGGACTTTTTCTTTTTTATAGTATTTTTTGGCTTTTTATGCCTTTATTTGACAGGACAGTATAGAGCAGGGGTCTCAAACTCAAATACGCCGAGGGCCAGATTTGAAAAAATGGCACAAGCTGAGGGCCACATGGTTGTTTATTGAGAACTTATTGAAATGACCTTTTTGCACATATTCAACCTAAAACTAATAAAGCTTGTAAGTTATTGCATATAAAACAACAATAATCATTAATTTTGATTGATTCTTTAGGATCCAGATTCAGTTGCCTTCATTTTAAATCTATTTTTCCATAGTCATTTCTAATTAAATAATGATTAACTAATTAACCAATATCAACAAGTTTGACTGATTTAAATGATTTTTTATTCAACTAAACTAAGGCTTGATGCCGCAGCTCTATGGATGACACTCCCCGACCTTCAGTGAGTTCAAGTCAACTTGTTTTCATCTTAGGAAATTTTGAAATTTGATCATTTCTGATGTTAATAATTTTAACTGGTTTGTAACTCATTAATATTTCAATTAATGCTCTTTTTTCTTCGACAAAAATAAAGGGACTCGTTTGTATTTCTGTTCTTTACAGTGAAAGATGATCTGAAAACATGTTGTTCCTGATCCAGAGAAAATGTTTCTAGTTTCTTGTTTCTATTCTTATTCTTTATGATTAAAGGGAGCTGTCAGAGGACTTTTCTGTTCGGCTGCAGGATCCAAAACTGTTTTTCACTTACCAGCCAAAAAAAATTTGACCAGCCATCGCCCGCCTATTGACAAAAATGGTTGCTGGTGTTGATAAACATCAGTATTATTTAACGTGTCATTTGGGTCTTATATGTGATTCTCAATCAAGTGCATTATGGATTTAATAGTTTTAGCAATTAGGCTAGTGTGCAAAGCATCCATATTTGTTTTTGTTGAGGCCAAAAATAATTGGTATTTAAGCACACGAGGCCACATAAAATGACAAAATAGAATGAAAAATCCTTTCACACTTAAGTCTATTTGAGTTACACTTCTAACTTATGGTAAGTGTAAAAATAAGTATTCTTTAATCTGCCATTATAATAATTATGGATGTATATGGAATATTGGTTGAACAAGCTCGTTCTCTTCCAGTAACAAATAATGAAATTTTACCTACTGAAAAAATAACCGCCAGAGTGGACTTGGTCTTCAGTTTTAATTGATTTTTAGGATCCAGATTCAGTTTGGATCAATTTAAAACTTATTAGTAAAAAAAAAAATAATATTAATCAAACATTATCTTGTTCATCATCAACAGTTTGGATGAAATGAATTTGTATTCACACAGCAGACAAGGTCAGCCGCAGCTCTATGGATGACACTCCCCGACCTGACCGTGAGTTCAACTCAACTTGTTTTCATCTTAATAACTTTTGAAATTTGATCATTTCTGATGTTACTAACTTTTAACTGTCGGATTTGGTAACTCATTAATATTGCAATTAATGAATTCAGGGTTGTTCTGATCAACAACATGTGTGCTCTTTTTTCTTCAGTTGTAATAACTGACTCTTTGTATTTCTGTTCTTTACAGTGAAAGATGATCTGCAAGACATGTTGTTCCTGATCCAGAGAGGTAACATGTTTCTATTCTTCTATTCTATTCTTATTCTTTATGATTAAAGGGACAACGAGGAGTTTTTCCAGCTTTTCAGGCAAGTTTCAAAACTGAGGTCAAACACCAGCCAGGCTGTTTTAACAAGAGAAATTGCGATTTCCAGCCAGGTGATGACTTTTAAAATTTACCAGCCAGAGAAAAATCTTTCAAGTGTTGTAAATTGCTATCAGTATTATTTGGACCTGTCATTTGGGTCTTATAAAAATTCTCAATCAATAAAAAAAGTCTCACATTAATGTGGATGAATCTAGCGTTACACACTTGTTAATGGGTCCGTTTTCAATTTTTGTTTTGTCGGAAATCGTTATTTTGTTTTATTAGTGGTGGTGGAAATCAAAATAGGTGTGAAAATCCTTTCACACTTAAGTCTATTTGAGTTACACTTCTAACTTATGGTAAGTGTAAAAATAAGTATTCTTTAATCTGCCATTATAATAATTATGGATGTTTATGGAATATTGGTTGAACAACCTTGTTCTCTTCCAGTAATGAAATTTAATTCTTGATGAATGAAAACATGAGTCCGTCTTGCGCTGGAAAAAGAATTTCACGGTGTGCGCGGAGGCTCAAAAATGACATGTGAAAACACTCCTCGTTTTCCCTTTAAATTCGGATTAAACTGTATGAATTATGTAAGAAGGTGGCACAAAGTTACTCAGAAAGGTATTTCTATAATTATTAGGGATCGTCCACAGTTTGGGACTCAAAATGTCTGTGACTGAATAAATCTGTGTGTTTCTGTTCTTTACAGTAAAAGCTCATCTAAATCCCAGCAGCAGCAGCAGCAGCAGCACGCCTTTCCCACTATCTGACCGTGAGTTTAACTGAACTGTGTCAGAACTGTTCAGATCACATCTTGAGTTACTGAATTTAAGAGGGATTTGATCATTTAATTCATTTATTTGTTTGTTTGTAATGGGACTCTGTGTATTCATGAACATACAGTCTGTAAATATGCCAGGTTTAGCTCTAATATGTAAAAACTAATTTCCATCTGCAGTCCCAACTCATCTCATCAAAACATCAGTGAATAAATTCAGGAATGAAATGCATCTGTCATCTTTCTTCCTCAGTGGTTATAACTGAATGTTTCTCTTCTTGACAGCGGCCCGTGATTTGAAACCACAGAGGTTCCCCACAGACAAAGGTTATGATTGCACATTAATTTTCATCCATTCTCTACGTAGAACTAAATACGGTGGCCCTGAAGTGCAAAACACAACGGCAAATCAGACAACAACAGCAAAACAGAAAACACAACACGAAAAAAGAAAGCACAACGACAAAAGAGAAAACCACACAAAAAGAGAAAACACAACAACATTAAGAGAAAACACAACGAAATTAAGAGAAAACACAACAACATTAAGAGAAAACACAACGAAATTAAGAGAAAACACAACATTAAGAGAAAACACAACAACATTAAGAGAAAACACAACGAAATTAAGACAAAACACAACGACATTAAGATCATTAACATCTCTTAATGTTGTTGTGTTTTCTCTTAATGTTGTTGTGTTTTGTCTTAATGTTGTTGTGTTTTGTCTTAATTTCGTTGTGTTTTGTCTTAATTTTGTTGTGTTTTCTCTTAATGTTGTTGTGTTTTCTCTTAATGTTGTTGTGTTTTCTCTTAATGTTGTGTTTTCTCTTAATTTCGTTGTGTTTTCTCTTAATGTTGTTGTGTTTTGTCTTAATGTTGTTGTGTTTTGTCTTAATGTTGTTGTGTTTTCTCTTAATGTTGTTGTGTTTTCTCTTAATTTCGTTGTGTTTTGTCTTAATTTTGTTGTGTTTTCTCTTAATGTTGTTGTGTTTTCTCTTAATGTTGTTGTGTTTTCTCTTAATTTCGTTGTGTTTTCTCTTAATGTTGTTGTGTTTTCTCTTTTTGTGTGGTTTTCTCTTTTGCCGTTGTGTTTTCTTTTTTCGTGTTGTGTTTTCTGTTTTGCTGTTGTTGTCTGATTTGCCGTTGTGTTTTGCACTTCAGGGCCACCGTAACTAAAGGATTAAACTGTGTTTAGATTTAAACTGCTTTTTATATATATATATATTACAATATATATATTACAATGATCAGCCACCATCAACAGTTTTAACTGAAATGAATTTGTTTTCACACAGTAGACGACATCGGCTTCAGATCCAGCCGTCACTGTCCTGACGGTGAGTTTTACTGAACTGAATCAGAACTGTTCTAATGTTTGATCTCATCTGAAGTTACTGAGTAAACATTCAGGATTAATATGTGCGTGTTCTTCTTCTGTGGTTTTGACTGTCTTTACAGATACCAGTGACGCAGGGAGTGACGCAGGGAGTGACGCAGGGACTGACTCAGGGACTGACTCAGGGACTGACCAATCTGGATCTGAACTGGACTGTAAGAACTAGGGATCGACCTATTATCGGTATATAGATAATATCGGCCTTTATTCTGCATTTTTACGATAATCGACATCGGCCATTTTATTCACCGATAACCGATAAAATTAATTGATTGTAAAAGCCGCTCCTGATGCAGCGTCTCTCTGCCTGCAGTCAACACTCTGGGCTGTGAAACAATGTCCCGCCCACAGCCCTCACTGATTGGCTACATCATGGCTGCTGGCACACGTCAATCAACAGCCTCTGCATGCAGTGTCACCGAGTGTCACCATAGACTGTAAAAAGAATGGACGTAGCATCCGTGACGTCACTCACTGGTTTTGTGCAGTCGTTTTTGTGACTCAAATATGAACAGCGCCATGTTGGGATTGGCCGGCCGAGAACCCGCCCACTGGCCTCGAAGCAGCCTGTCTCTGTGCCGCTCCGGACCTGTCACTCAACGTTTCCGCGCCCTGATTGGCCAGAATCTTATCCTAATAACAGTATACCCCTCAGTGTGTACGGGGGTAGAAACTATCAATTGAGACCAAAAAACGTCTTGACACCAGGCTTTGATCATGTTTATTTAGGATGTAAAGTCTGCGATTTTAACATGGAGGTCTATGGAGACATTCTGCCTTCTGACACCAGCCCCCACAGGAAGAAGAGGGGATTGCAGTTTTTTGAACCCAGAAGTGAGATTGACTCTGCTTTTTTTTCTTTTCTTTTCTTTCTTTCTTCTTCTGTTGTAGCCTATGTTCATTTGAACATTTCTTCCTAATGTTTCTGTAAATGTATTTCTCAATAAAAAAATAAAAATAAAAAAAAACTTATCAGACCGACAACTGCCCCTTGAGTTTATCAGACAATGGGAGAATAACGTCCGGTGATCACAGCCGCTAACCTTTAAACTCTGTTGAAGCTTTAAAAACCAACGTGTCCTGTTTTGGAATTTGAAATCAACAGTAATAATCTACCGGTCATTGTAGGATTAATCTGTTGTCAACAAACACACGGTTTATCAGTGGCTGAACAACTGTGATTACAGCCGCTAAGTTTAACACTGCGCGCTAACGTGTCCTGTTTTATTTATAATCAACTCTCCCAAAGTGCTCGTGCTTCTCGCTGCTCTGTTGTCAACAAACACACAGCTGATTCAGTTTGGTGACCCCTCCCTCCACCCCCGTTACACAGCTCCACAGAGTGAACTATTGTGATTGACTATTTGATCAAATCTGAATATATTTGTTTTTATATAAATATAATTTGTTTTTGTTTTTGTTTCTATGGTTATGTTTTCAAGTGATCTTTGTTTTCTCTGGCCTATCAAGAAAGAGACCTATCAAGAAAGAGACCTATCAAGAAACTCGGGAGGGTTGGGGCATTTTATGTATTTTATGTGTGTGTTTTTTCTTTTCTTCCATGTTTATTTTATGTTTGTTTTGTTAGATTAACACCCCTGAATAAAAGCAGTAACTCTTATCTTTGCTCAGTGGTATACATTATCCCAAACAGAAGTCACCATGTATGACATGAATATTATTTCTTGGAATGTTAAAGGCCTGGGTAATTCTATCAAAAGGGAAAAAATATTATCTGTTCTTAAGCAAGATAATCTTCCTGCAAGAAACCTATCTCTCTGATAATGAGCATGTCAAACTAAAAACAGAATGGGTAGGTCAAGTTTATAAATAGTAAGGGGACATGTATTCTGTTAAATAGAGATGTGCCCTTTATTTTAGAAAAAAACTGTTACAGATCCAAATGGGAGATTCATTATGATCTCAGGCACTATTAACGGTACCCCATTGACTTTCTTAAATGTTTATGCTCCGAACATAGATGAACCTTCATACCAGACATGGTACTAATGTTCAATGAAAACTGTAAAAGGCTAGGTGTTATGGGGGGAGACCTCAATTTAACAATGAGCTCAAGAGACAAATTGAACAAAGTAAAAAAATTCCAGTCCTAAATCTGCTAAGGTCCTTCATTGATTATGTACTGACTGTGGTCTGACTGATGTTTGGCGGGAGTTGAATCGGACCCCCCGTAACTCAGAGAAGGAACGGAGGACTCTGAAAACTCTCACAGCTCTATAGTCGACATGAGGGTGAGTAGATAATGAGTGAAATTTGAAATTTGGTTGAACTGTCTATAGGACTATAGTTATTTCCCCCCAGTAGGAGGCAGTAGTGCAACATCCTGGACGCGGTTGATAAATACAATTAAAAGAATGCAAGAGGGTCTGGTTGCAGATCAGACCTCCATAGTCAGCTGCTGTCTGGTCAGGCCCCACTTTACTTTTACTTCTGATCCTCAGTCGGTGCCTGTGGTGACGCAGTTTATATCTGGTGAGTAAACTCAACAAAAACAGATATAAAGACGTAGTTAGTGAGTGAATCTGTTTGTTTGTAATTATTCAACAGCAGACAGTTATAGATTTACATCATTTATTGTATATTGATATGTCGATAACTCTCGGCTGTGTGTAGTTCATGTTCAGGTTGTTTGTGTCTTTACTTTGATGAACCAGTGTGTTGGACTGAACCAGGAGACTGACGGCTTTTAGAAAACATCATTAACATGTCATTTGATAGGTTTTATTGTGTGTTTAATCATTAATGTGACAAAAGTGAAAAAATGCTGGACCAAAAAAAAAGAATTATCATCAAAACGTCATGTGGTAATTAATGCATTGCATTGGGGCTACTTTTCTAATTTTATATGTAATTATTAACATGAACCACAACATTTTAACATTTGACCATATTTTAAAATGTGTCTACATGCTCCACTGTGAATGTGAAGAGCAAAGAATGATGTTTTATATGTAAAACCACAGCCTATTTCTTGTTTTTGTTTAGTGAGTTTTAGTTTAGTTTTTGTGAGTTTCCTCCTGTTTCCCGTAGGGATGCACCGATATGAAAATTTTGGCCGATACCGATATCCGATATGAATTTTTCTGTTATGGCCGATAACCGATATTTACCGATATCGATATGTGTTGGGGTTTTTTTTCTGTTTCTGAGATGATAAATTTTTGTACAGACTGAAAATCATGCAAACTGAATTTTTGAATGTCTTCCTTTATTTTCAGAATGTATTTTACTTCCAAATAACAAGGTTACAGGCTACCATCCTCCTCGCATTACCTCAACTTTGCAGGTTTTGCATATGAATATATATGGGCCGATATATATCGGCCCAATTTTAAACATCGGACCGATACCGATATGTTAAAAAATGACTAACATCGGCCGATATTGATATTGATGCCGATATATCGTGCATCCCTAGTTTCCCGTGAAGCCTCAGACAGACCATAATGTTCCCTCTGAAGGAACTTTAGATGATTGTCTGTAGAAACAGCTCAGATCTCTGGACAGCAGCTCTGGTGCTGAGGACACTGAGGATCAGTTCAGCAGGTCGGAGGCTGACAGAGAGTATAGATATAGATCTGTTAGAAGAAGCAATAATAATAGCCTTATAGTGCAGGTGAGCAGACTCTGATCATCTCCAAGTTAATGTGAGTGTGAGCTGAGGATAACAACAGGAAGTCAAACTGACAACATTTCAACTGCGTAAGACAAACTGCATTGTTCTGATATTGTTGTTGGAATTAACAGCTCCATTTATTTTATTTTATTTTTTTTACAGAAACAGTTATTCTCTTTTTACAGATAACAACCAGGAAACAAAAGGAGCTCACGATGGAGAACCTTTTCTCTTCACCAGATTATGGTGAGTTGATAGGAAAACTTCCTC
This sequence comes from Decapterus maruadsi, assembly GCA_030347415.2. Lineage (NCBI taxonomy): Eukaryota > Metazoa > Chordata > Actinopteri > Carangiformes > Carangidae > Decapterus > Decapterus maruadsi. The sequence goes on from CM064895.1 coordinate 30,970,128, forward strand.
TTGGAAACATGTAGAAAATTCCACCTCACCTGCTGTTGCTTGGCTCCGTTTAAATAAGCCACCGTGATCATGCCCTTCCGGTGTGAGCGGAAGTTAACAAAATAAACACAAAAATACATACCAAAATAAAAGCTAAAATGGCTCCTACACCCGCGTTGGGCAGACATTTCCTGCATGTCATTCCCCCTCTCTCTGCCTCCCCCTTTACTGTCTGTCTCACTATGTGCTGTCAAATAAAGCTCAAATAATAAAAAAAAAATCTATGTTTGAATCAGAGTGTAACTGGACAGTCAGAACTACACTGCTGTTTAGATTCACATTTATATATTTTATCTCCAGGATTGAACACAGTAATAAATCCATGTTAAATATAATGTGTAGTTGTGTCTCTTACTGTGAAACTCATGAGGCTCATCACACTGAGAGGAAACAGAGTTCATTAACTTTCATCTGTTCTCTGGGATTACACTAGGATTAATCAGTCAGAGGAATCACAGGAAGGACAAACTGCACGATGACTAAATGTTGTGGAGGTTGAACTGTGGAAATAACATGACCTCACTTTGTTCTTGCAGGAGTGAGAGTGGTAGGGGCAGCAGTGGCTTCACCTGATGGTGCAGCAGGTAACAGATTTCATTCATTTAGTCATGTTGATCTATTCTCTGGGATTACACTCAGATTAAACTGTTTAGATTAAAGCAGATATCAGCGGTTCGGCCGTTTCGGCTAATGTTGCGTTCAAGGTGTGGCAAGGTGAAGAGGGACCCGGGCGGGCTTCGAACCCCAGACTCCCGGGTCGGAGTCATGCGCGCTAACCAGTCGGCCAAAGGGACATCCCCTTGGCCAAGTAGCCAGGGCACATGATCAACTGGAGCCATAGTGACAGGACCACCACTGTCACATCTCTCCCCCTCTTTTCACAAGCACGTCCTCGTGCTTCCGCGCAGGCTGCCACACATTAGGAATCCATGGACCCACCCCTAGTGCTACATGGATCCTGCCAACAACGCCAGAATGTGGCAAGGTGTGGACTGCTTCGGCAACTGTTGAATTTTTAAAAGAAATAACATTTTGTAACAATAAATTATTTTCTTTACTCGAACTTTGCCCCTGTGGTGATTTGGAACCTGTGAGACCTAGTACGACAAGAGTAAAAAGGGTAAATGAAACCATAAAACTATTTCCTGGGGCGAAACTCCCCAGGTGGCGTTGTTGGCAATACCCACTACTACCATTACACCTCTCCTACCACACCATCCCGCCACAAAGGCTTTTGAAACCGTAAGTTACAGCTTCAAGTCAAAACTACAACTTTGTAGCGTTCCAGGTAACCTAGGTAACCTGTAACTCGTGTTTTTTCCGACCTGTTGTCTGTGAAAGTCACTATAACGGCCTCTCGTAACTTCCGACCCGTGAACTCGTACCAGATGGAACCGGTACGACTTCACAGGAAGGAAAAACACAAGTTAGGAGTTTCCTTGAACGCACCATGAGTTAGCAGCCCCCGCCCTCGTCAGGCATCTATTGGTCCTCGTGCTACGTCACCACATTCACGATGCAGCGATGCATCCCTTGGCTGCACACACAGCCCTTCATGCCGTTCTCTCTCCTCATTGGATAACACTTGTATCCCACAAGGAAAGTTTTCTCCTGGTTTACAGCAGAGCAGAGTGACGGAGAGACCAGACACTCTATGGAAGTGATGCTGACAATGGAAAATAGGAACATTTAGGACTTAGAGGAACTAAAACATTCACCTCAGATCTGATTTAAATCAGTTTTTACATCCACTGGACACATAATACACAGTTTAACCAATGTTTAAATTCTAATTATTCTAAATACTGTATGTGTGTGTTCTTTGTTCTTCAGTGGTAATGACTGAATCTGTGTGTTCTTTAAAAAACAAGACAACACAACGATTCTGCTTAGAGACACACATGAATGAAACACACGTGTTCTCAGTCAGGAGGGAACAAACTTTGATCATTCTTCATCTCATTAAACCGTGGGATTTACTAATAACTGATTCAAAATAAATACATGTGTTGCCATGGTGATGACTGGATCTGTTTATTTCCCTACATACAGAGTATGTATAGAGCTCTAGTGAATTATTTGGCCGACCTTACAGTGAGTTAAAGTGAACTGAGTCCCAACTGTTCTGTTGTTTGATCTGAAACTTTACACTTTAAACTGTGGGATTTCATCAGCTCATTAAACACCAATTATTGATTTTAAATGATGATTTGTTCTATTTCTCCTTCGGTGGTAAATAATGACTGAATGAATCTGTGTAATTCTGTCCTTCACAGTGGAAGAAGCTCCAAAACCCATCCAGTATCTTGCAGGTAACTTCACTGATTTTCACCTGTTTTAATGATTAAATATAATATTGTGAAAGAACATGTATGTAATAACGTAGTGAACAAAAATTGTTAACAAACCAGAATATGTTTGGTCAAGAGATGGTTTTAAGGAGGAAAATGTTGTGGAGGTTGAACTGTAGAAATAAAATGACCTCACTTTGTTCTTGCAGACCTGGGAGGGGGATTCTATATGTGTGAACGTAGCGTATCAGGTAACAGATTTTACATTCATTTTGATCTATTCTCTGGGATTACACTCAGATTAAACTGTTTAAATACTTTTTACATCCACTAGACACATAATACAGTTTAACCAATGTTTTAATTCTGATTAAAATATCGTCGCTGTCCGATGAAAACCACGTATGTCCATTTTTTTTGATTTTGAGTTTTTTCGACAGATAGAATGATCAGCTGTCCCTCTGTAAACAGCAAGCTTTGGATATCAAAATGGCCAATGAAAGGTTGTGAAATCACGTCATCTAATTTTCACGTATCTCCATTTGATGTCAAAGCTGTCAATCAAGGCGCGTATCTCCAACTGTTTTGTCGCGCGACCTGTTTTTTTTTCTTCCACCAAACCTCTCCCTCTCGGAAGCAACAGCAGCGGCTCAAAACAGTGTCAAGGTACAGTAACGATGGTTATTGTGTTATTGTTTGTTGTCGACTGTTTTCAACTTAACTCTAGCTCTCAATTTATTACCAATTGATTTTATTTCGTTCAGACAAAGTAGGCTAACACCACTCAGTATCTTCATCGACCGAGTTATTACTGACGCCGACGGACATAATACTGGTAGCCATGATAGCTCACCTGGCTTGCTAGCCCGGCAAATACACTCGGTTGATAACAGCTTTGGTTTTATTATGAGATTCACTCAAACATATTTTTCACCATCAAACTCGAGTAACGATAGCCTGTAATATCATGAACGTGACCGTAGCCTAATCTTTGAAGGAAAATCCTGGTGTTTTCTTTCTAGCAGTAGCGCGCTAGCTGGCGTCAGCCTACTAAATGCTACAGAATAATTATAACATCATTGATTTTAAACGTTGTGTACTAAGTTATGTGTAGCACACGCAAACGTTTTGTGTTCTTCTCCCTCCTTTTAGGATGTCTGTCTCATTTAAGGAGATGTGTGATATGGTCAACATTAGCTATGATAGGGCACTTGAGGCAAACGTGAGGGTCAGCAGTGAGGAAGGTTTGTTGGAAACTAGGATTGAGTCAGCCAGAGCATCAAAGTCAACATTGTATTCAGTGAACTAAACCTGTTTCTCTTAATTGTACTTAGATGTATCTGAAAGCGACTCTGGCCAAGATGGAGAGCATACATCTGCCAATGAGGGTTGGTGGCTTATCATTTTCATCATATTACACACTTTAACTGCCCATGTTTGTTTTGTGTAGGATATTAATTAAGCTCAAAGTCTGTCTCAGAGCTAGCTCTAGAGAAGAAATAATGAATTTTATTTGTATTTATTTGTTTATTTAATGAGGACAATGCACGTTAATGAACATAAAATGTAAAAGTGCCAGTTTTAGCCAACGGCTAGTATCACACTGTAGTCCTACAGTAGTACAGTAGTAGAAGTACAAAGCAACTGAGGTTTTCAAAAAATTGCCTGTCAAATCACCTGATTCAAACTCAATTCTGAATATTGTGAACATTGCATTCAGTGTATTAACTGTGTTTTTATCCTGTCTTCCTTATTGTTCTTAGATTTGCCTGAAGATAATTCTGGTGATGACCCGGAGTACTTACCAGCAAATGAGGGTTCGTAGCCTATTATTATTATATCACATTACGTCCTCCACATCTCCATATTGGGTTTGGACCAAAGTCTGTCACAGATAATGTTTTGAGAAAAGTAAACCGTTTCTGTATTCAGTTGCCAGTCAATGCAAAGAAAAATGGAAGCTCAATTCTGAATATTTTCAACATTGTGTTCAGTGTACTAAATGTGATCCTCTTTGTTAATTCACTTGAAAACAAATCTGGTTAATAAAAACACAAACACACACATTTTCACAAACAAAAATGCACACACACACATGCTGAGAAGTAATGCAAGAACATGATGCATGAACATTACAGACTGATTCTTTTTTTGTATTTTTCTTTTCATTAGACGATGGTGGTGAAGACATGCGGGGACGGCCAAGAAAGAGGGCAAACCCAGAGGAGTGGAAGGCTAACGTTCAGAAAAGGAAACGAATGAGAGGGGAATCATATATTGGGCGCAGAAAAAATCAACCTGTAGTACAACAGCCACGAAAAATAGGAATGCCATGCCAGTCTACAGCCTGCCAAAATTCAACCAAACTAAACTGCACGAGAATTGATGAAGGGAAGAGGGAGGGAATTTTCAATTACTTCTGGGGAAAATTGGATTGGAAGGAGAGAAGAATTTATGTAAAATCTTTGGTGGAGGTGAGCAACGTTAAGCGGCGCCGGACAATAGCAGATGAATCACGGCGGTCAGCATCTCTTTTTGTTTTCTCTGTGTTGGTGGTGAAAGGCTCAGAGTGTGTCAGAGGATGTTCCTGTCCACACTTGGGATCAAACAGTGGACTTTTTGAAGTGGGTAGGAAGAAGAGGGGAAAGTCCTGAGAAGACAGCACGAGTGAGGGTGAGGACAGAGGAACAGGACTTTATGAAGTCCTTTCTTCAAGATCTGCCAAAGGTCCCATCCCATTACTGCAGAGCGTCCTCATCCAAGATGTACCTCGAGCCCTTCTTTAAGTCTCTAAGTCATCTTCACTCCAAGTATAAGCAAGCTTGTGCAGAACGTGGCCTACGGCCCCTGTCAAGGCAGGTATTCACCAACACCTTCAACAACTTAAATCTTTCACTCTACCACCCAAAGAAAGATCAATGCGACACGTGCTGTGCATTTAAGGCAGGTAACATCGAAGCCGCCACGTGGGAGGAACACTGTCTGAAGAAGGATGAAGCAAGAGCAGAAAAGTCTAAAGATAAAGAACTCGCAAGCGACAAGCTATTAGTAACATGCATGGATCTGCAAGGCCTTCTACTGTGCCCAAAGCTTAAAGCCTCTGCTCTATACTACAAAATGAAACTTGGTGTCCATAACTTTACAATCTATAACATGGCATCTCATGAAGCAATGAATTATCTTTGGCATGAGGGAGAAGCAGGGCTCTCTGCCAACGAGTTTGCCTCCTGTATTGTACACTTCCTTGAAGCACACCCCACTTACACTGAATACATCCTGTGGAGTGACGGGTGTGGTTATCAGAATAGGAACCTCATTCTGAGCAATGCCCTTTTGAAGTTTGCAACTGAGAAGAAGAAACAAGTTACTCAGAAGTACCTTGAAAGAGGCCATACTCAGATGGAGTGTGACTCCGTCCACAGTGTGATTGAGAGAAAGTTGAGAGACAGAGACATACATGTTCCAGCGGAGTATGCGGCAGTAGTGCGAGGAGCTCGCTCCAGTCCTAAACCATACGAGGTGAAGTATGTAGACTACAGCTTCTTCACAGACTTCAGCCAAGTAAACATCTGCAAATCAATCCGACCTGGTAGGAGTGCTGGAGATCCTACCGTGCATAACCTCCGAGCCATCAGGTAATTTTTATCTTAATGTACTGTACTTTTCCCCCTTCATTTTAAGTGCATTACTGTAACACTTAAAACATCAGCATAACTTAACAAATCATAATCATAACATAAAGTCTCCTGTTTCATGTTCAATACATCAAACTGTGTCTGTGTCCCCCCCCCCCTCTTTTTTTTTCATCTACTAGGTACAATGTGGATGGCACTACAGAGTACAAAGTACACCACTCCGACAACTGGGAAGCCTATCCATCCCCATTGCTCCGTAAGAAGTGTGTCACTGTTGTCCCTCTCCACACTTCGAGCCATAAGATAACAGCCGTGAAGTATAAACACCTGCAAGACCTCAAAGAAGTTGTGCCGAAGGACTTCCACGGCTTCTACAATGCACTTGATCACGAGTGAAGATGAACAAGTTGCACATGGACGCACAGCATGCACGCACACATGACAGACAAACACACAAACAAAACTTTCTCTCTCTCACACACACACACACACACACACACACACACAAAACTCACCCACTCACACACAAAACCCACCCACTCAAACATGTGATGGTGCACAGCTAACACTGTGCTGAGGCTGCCTTGTGTACAGGTCAGGTTCTTTGGTGTTGTGGTCAAGCTGGAGGTTTGGGAGGTCCAAAGCCAGGTGTCATGACAGCTCTCTCTTTCCCCTACAGGTGTGAGGAGTGTGGTGGCTCACTGTTACACCAAGAGGGGTGTGTCCAGTGTCAGAGCTACAGGGAGGACCAACAGGCTTAGATGACCCCCTGTGTGAGGGATGCCAGTGGTGGGTGAAGCCCCAGTGTGTGGACTTCTTGGGGGGAAGAGGTATGGTTGTAGTGAGATGTGTGAGGAACACACACATGTGCACCAAGTCCATGGGCATGCTCCCTGAAGGGAAGAAGACTGACAGTGCTTCTACAGTGGTTGAGGGTGCCAGTACCAGCTATACTGGGGCTCTGCCCTGGCTGTCAAGCTGTGAGATTTGTACCCTGCATGCTCAGGTTTTAAACCAGTAACCATTCTCTTCCTTTACCAGTCTGACTTGTTTACACAGGTGAAGGGAGAGAACAGTTTCCCTTCACCTGAGTGAAATCTGTGTCTGGATGTGTGTGACTGCATGACTCTTGGTCAAGCTGCACTTTAGAGGCTGGGCCCTGAATTTGCAGCTTGACCAAGAGTCATGCAGTCACACACATCCAGACACAGATTTCACTCAGATGAAGGGAGACAGTTCTCTCCCGTCATCTGAGTGAAATTGTATGTGCGTGCCATGTATGCATGTTCACATTTGTGTTTATGCCTATGCATGTACATTGTGTGTGTGTGTGTGTGTGTGTGTACATGTGAGTACACACACACACACACACAATGTACATGCATAGGCATAAACACAAATGTGAACATGCATACATGGCACGCACATACAATTTCACTCAGATGACGGGAGAGAACTGTCTCCCTTCATCTGAGTGAAATCTGTGTCTGGATGTGTGTGACTGCATGACTCTTGGTCAAGCTGCAAATTCAGGGCCCAGCCTCTAAAGTGCAGCTTGACCAAGAGTCATGCAGTCACACACATCCAGACACAGATTTCACTCAGGTGAAGGGAAACTGTTCTCTCCCTTCACCTGTGTAAACAAGTCAGACTGGTAAAGGAAGAGAATGGTTACTGGTTTAAAACCTGAGCATGCAGGGTACAAATCTCACAGCTTGACAGCCAGGGCAGAGCCCCAGTATAGCTGGTACTGGCACCCTCAACCACTGTAGAAGCACTGTCAGTCTTCTTCCCTTCAGGGAGCATGCCCATGGACTTGGTGCACATGTGTGTGTTCCTCACACATCTCACTACAACCATACCTCTTCCCCCCCAAGAAGTCCACACACTGGGGCTTCACCCACCACTGGCATCCCTCACACAGGGGGTCATCTAAACCTGTTGGTCCTCCCTGTAGCTCTGACACTGGACACACCCCTCTTGGTGTAACAGTGAGCCACCACACTCCTCACACCTGTAGGGGAAAGAGAGAGCTGTCATGACACCTGGCTTTGGACCTCCCAAACCTCCAGCTTGACCTCCAGCTTGACCACAACACCAAAGAACCTGACCTGTACACAAGGCAGCCTCAGCACAAATTAAACTGTGGTAGCTGTGCACCATCACACAAACAAGAAACACTACATACCTAATTGTGGTGGGCTCCCCTACCACTATGTGTCTGTGTGTATTTATTTTATTTATCCATCCATCCATTTTCAACCGCTGTAGCCGGGTGCGGGGGCACCCAGGCCAGCCAAGGACATGCCCGAAACTCCTTTATTTATTTATTTATTTATTTATTTATTTATTTATAAAATAAATACAATTCTGTGACACGTGTATATTGTTGGTATGTTGCTGTTTGGTGCACCATTAAATGACTTGGGCCATGCCGGATTCTTGTCTGTTGAACACATGGAATTTCTATAAATATGATAGAAATTTTTACTAAGTCTTTTGTTGCTTTATGTATCTTTCAGTCCAGTGGTACAGTAGCAATATTGACCCAAATTGGTTGTAATTACTAGCTTCAACTGCAAAAGAACTGAAGCTAAAGATGTAAATTAATTTGTTATTTATTGTCAGTAAACTATTGGTTTGATTATGACTTGCAGCAGTTACTTAATAGCCTACACAGTAACTTTAAGAAGGGTGATCCCCCCCCCCCCCCCTCCCCTCCGAGACGTGGAGACTGAGAGGAGTGAAGAGAGAAAGTAGCCCACGGTAGGACGGAAGTGCAGTGAGGCAACGTCTGTGTTTGCCACTACCCATAATAGTGTCCTATTTGTGTATTGTCTTATTTCATTCAGCTTACATGTTTTATGTGAAGAAACTACGGATGATATATAACGTAGCATTTTAAAAAAATCAGAGCGCAAAGCTGTCAATGAAACGCGATCTGGCCATTCTAATTAATGATGAGAAAAAAACGTATCTCCGCCGTCGCAGTAAAATAAACACGTAAATCCATTTAAACACGATTTTAGTGAAATGTGGATTATATCATGACACGTACAGGTGTATGAGCACATTTAATGTAATTGTAGCAAATTTGACGACACCACATTCAAACACTGTGAAATTACGTATTTTTTTCCATTTCCTGTAAAGTTGCCGTTTTGGACATACGTGTTTTACGTCGGGCAGCGACGATATGTTTGTGCTCTTTGTTCTTAATGACTGAATCTGTGTGTTCTTTAAAAACCAAGACAACACAACAATTCTGCTTAGAGACACACATGAATGAAACACACACACGTAACATGATGTGTTCTCAGTCAGGAGGAAACACACACTGATCATTATTCATCTTATTAAACTGTAAATTTACTAATAACTGATTACAAATAAATACATGTGTCGCTGTGGTGATGACTGGATCTGTTTATTTCTCTACATACAGACAAATCTAATGGACCTGACCGTCCCAACAGTGAGTTAAAGTGAACTGAGTCCCAACTGTTGTGTTGTTTGATCTGAAACTTTACACTTTAAACTGTAGGATTTCATCAGCTCATAAAAACACCAATTATTGATTTTAAATGATCATTTGTTCTATTTCTTCTTCAGTGGTAAATAATGACTGAATGAATCTGTGTAATTCTGTCCTTCACAGTGAAAGATGCTCCAAATCCCATAGGCTGCTTGGTGCCAACCAGTATCCTGCAGGTAACTGCACTGATTTCACCTGCTTTAATGATTAAATAATGTGAAAGAACACATGTGTAATAACATAGTGAACAAATAAGTGTTAAAGGGATAGTTCAACATTTTTGAAAATTGGCCCATTGCCATAATCGCTATAGTCATAGCAGTAGGTTCGTTACCTTTAATTGTCAGTGTAAGCTACTTTCAGTACGGCGGAGCGGAGCTGCACGCTGCTCAGAGCTACGCTATGGAGGCTAACGGGGTGTTCCCACCAAACGCGATAACGCGTGTTCGCGCGTCGAGTTTACATGTAAAGTCAATGCAGAGACGCGATTAGACGCGTCATCGCGCCGGGCGATGCGATGGACGCGATGGCGCGGCGCGATGGACGCGTTGGCCGCGAAAAATCGCTTCCATTGCGCCGCCCGGCGCGTTGAACGCTTCATCGCTCGAGTTGAAATAATTGAACTTTTGAGGCGAATTCGCGTGCAGACGCCCCACGACAGCCAATCACCGTTGAGATCCTCACCGACGGGCTCCGTACGGAAGTGCTTGTGTTTCCCTCCATGGTTGCCCTGGCAGTTTAATCAGAGCGAGTCTATTGACAATAAAAGTTATCTGGTTTAGTTTTTATTCAGATCCCTATGAGCTGCAGCAAAGCCACAGCTCTTCAGTGTTGTTTTTCCGGTGCTGTTACAAACGTTTCTGGTTTGTATGTTCGGACGTGAAGGCACATTATCACTGCTGTTTTCAACCAGCGGGGGCTGTGAGCCGGCAACGCCGTCCCCAAGCACTCACAAGCGGTCAGTCACACAGCAGTGTCACGGAGCTGTCTCCGCTGCGGCCATGATCCCGCCCAAACAACAACATTTCTCCCACTATTTAATTCTCTCGTGGATCATGGCTGGAATAACCACCATAGCTTCACTGTTCCTGTCCCTGTAGATGGGACAGGAACAGCGGTGCAGGTCTCGGCTGCAGCGGAGGAGACAGCTCCGTGATAGCGGTCTCGGCTGCGGGGTTGCCGGCGCTGTGACCCGCAGCCAAGCACTCAAAAGTGGTCAGTCACACAGCAGTGTCACGGAGCTGTCTCCTCCGCTGCAGTCAAAGACCTGCACCACTGTTCCTGTCCCATCTCCAGGGTCAGGAACAGTGAAGCAACGGTGGTTATTCCAGCCATGGTCGACGAGAGAATGAAATAGTGGGAGAAATGTTGTTGTTTGGGCGGGCTCCTCGCGCGACGCGATGCCGCGATGAGGCGTTTTTTACATTTTGGACCAGCGTGAAAACTGGAGCGTCTAGCGCGACGCGATTTCATTTGACGCGCGTTTAATTCGCGTCCATCGCGTTTGGTGGGAACACGGCGTAACGGGGTGTTCCCACCAAACGCGATAACGCGTGTTCGCGCGTCGAGTTTACATGTAAAGTCAATGCAGAGACGCGATTAGACGCGTCATCGCGCCGGGCGATGCGATGGACGCGATGGCGCGGCGCGATGGACGCGAAAAATCGCTTCCATCGCGCCGCCCGGCGCGTTGAACGCTTCATCGCTCGAGTTGAAATAATTGAACTTTTGAGGCGAATTCGCGTCACGACAGCCAATCACCGTTGAGATCCTCACCGACGGCGGGGCTCCGTACGGAAGTGCTTGTGTTTCCCTCCATGGTTGCCCTGGCAGTTTAATCAGAGCGAGTCTATTGACAATAAAAGTTATCTGGTTTAGTTTTTATTCAGATCCCTATGAGCTGCAGCAAAGCCACAGCTCTTCAGTGTTGTTTTTCCGGTGCTGTTACAAACGTTTCTGGTTTGTATGTTCGGACGTGAAGGCACATTATCACTGCTGTTTTCAACCAGCGGGGGCTGTGAGCCGGCCACGCCGTCCCCAAGCACTCACAAGCGGTCAGTCACACAGCAGTGTCACGGAGCTGTCTCCTCCGCTGCGGCGACGAGCGCGCCCAAACAACATTTCTCCTACTATTTCATTCTCTCGTCGACCATGGCTGGAATAACCACCGTAGCTTCACTGTTCCTGTCCCTGTAGATGGGACAGGAACAGCGGTGCAGGTCGGCTGCAGCGGAGGAGACAGCTCCGTGACAGCGGTCTCGGCTGCGGGGATGTCGGCGCTGTGAGCCGGCATCCCCGCAGCCAAGCACTCACAAGCGGGCAGTCACACAGCAGTGTCACGGAGTCTCCTCCGCTGCAGTCAAAGACCTGCACCGCTGTTCCTGTCCCATCTCCAGGGTCAGGAACAGTGAAGCAACGGTGGTTATACCAGTCATGGTCGACGAGAGGAGAAATGTTGTTGTTTGGCCGGGCTTCGCGCTACGCGATGCCGCGATGAGGCGTTTTTTACATTTTGGACCAGCGTCAAAACTGGAGCGTCTAGCGCGACGCGATTTCATTTGACGCGCGTTTAATTCGCGTCCATCGCGTTTGGTGGGAACACGGCGAGGGAATTTCTTGGTTTCCCTCATTAAACTCATCAAATACAAAATCCCAAAACTCCAAAATGCTTTTGTGGACAAGTTGTGAGCTGCAGAACCACGGCGCAATGAGATAATAACGGAATGATACGAAACGGAGCCGTTTTCGAGGTAAATACAGGGTAAATACGGAGACTGCTTGCTGAAAAACTGTCCCTGAACGCAACGCGCATCAGCGGTTTTGCATGATTACATGTCTGAAACGGCTCCGTCTCATAACGTTCCGTCTCATCTCATAGCGTGGTGGTTCTCCAGCTCACAACGTGTCCACAACAGCGCTTTTGAGTTGCTGGGTTGTGTATTTGATGAGTTTAATGAGGGAAACCAAGAAATTCCCTTAACCTCCATAGCGTAGCCCTGAGTAGCCTGTTGCTCCGCTCCGCCGTTCTAAAAATAGCTTACACCGACAATTAAAGGTAACGAACCTACTGCTATGACTATAGCGATTATGGCAATGGGCCATTTTTCAAAAATGTTGAACTATCCCTTTAAACAAACCAGAATATGTTTGGTCAAGAGACAGTTTTAAAAAGGAAAATGTTGAGGAGGTTGAACTGTAGAAATAAAATGACCTGACTTTGTTCTCACAGCCGCGGTAGAGGCAGCACTGGTCTCACCTGTTGGTGCAGCAAGTAACAGATTTCACATTCATTTTGTCATTTTAATGAATTTATTCTCTGGGATTACACTCAGATTAAACTGTTTAGATTCATATAATAGGACAGTTTCCCATTGGTCTAATCTAGATCTACTGTGTCTCAACTTTGTTCAGATTAAATGATGTTTGAATCTGAGTTTAACTGGACAGTCAGAACTACACTGCTGATTCACATTACATACATATAGATTTTATCTCAAATATAATGTGTGTCATCAGTCAGAGGAATCACAAGAAGAACAAACTGCACAATGACTAAATGTTGTGGAGGTTGAACTGTAGAAATAACATGACCTCACTTTGTTCTAGCAACCCTGGGAGGGGCCGCAGTGGCTTCACCTTTTTGTGTAACAGGTAACAGATTTCACATTCATTTTGTCATGTTGATCTATTCTCTGGGATTACACTCATATTAAACTGTTCAGATTAAATCAGTTTTTACATTCACTAGACACATAATACACAGTTTAACCAATGTTTTAATTCTGATATATGATTCTGAATGTTTGTGCTCTTTCTTCTCCAGTGGTAATGACTGAATCTGTATCTGAACTTTTCAGACTAAAAGAGTGTTACAGAGTTCACATTATTTTTATGATTTAATCCAGATTAAAGTGAGTTCATATTAAACCAGTAGATAATCTAACATTGTACTGATCAGTAGAGATGACAGTAGCGTCACATCCATCAATGACAGACATGTCACTTTATGAATCCTGAGTCAAACTGCTGACTGTCTCTGTAGAAACATGGAGGCTTCAACACAACTTTAACACTCTTTCTCTTTACAGTGTTGAGGTGGTCCAGATGGTAGACTGAAGATCTCTAGGACTCCATGTTCCTGCAGGACGGACCAACTCCAACAGTTCAACAGCTGCTGCTGAATGTAACGACCTGCTGTCTGGACATTTATGTCTTTTACTCTCTGGGTGCATTGTGTGTGTGTCGTCTGGTTCTGTATTATTAATCTGTCATGAATCACATTTTGTAGAGGATGGACTGATGTAACATGTCTTCCCACAAATAAACTATGTTGTGAACTATTAACTATTTCTCAAACTTTTTTCAGTAAAGGCACCTTTCAAAAGTGCATAAAATCTAACGACACCCCTGTGTAAAATATAATTTAATATGACAAGGGAGAAAGGTCTACATGCGCGCAGCGCAGGCACGAGCTCAAATGAATCTGAAAATTTCCACCGTGTGCACTGCAGTGTGTTTTTATACATCAAACGCAGTGGAGTCGGAACAGAGTGGACACAGATCCACTGGAGAGAAGACTATCACGCGCTGTTGGAGCGGTCGCTTTCCCTCTCCCTCTCTCAGAGCGCTGCCGACCAGGTTACAAGACGAGCCGCGGCGCTGTTGCAAAATATTGAACATATTTCAACAACTCTGAGCGCCGCTACAAAGAAAGGAAGTGCCGAGAGCTTTTTTTCACTGAGCGGTGTGAGCACCGAGCTCCATAGGATCTGAATGGAAAGTAGACGCTCAGAGCGCTGAAAGTGCGTCCGGTGGACACGGTCCCTTTGTATATATGTAAAAAGAATGTTTTCTATGAGATGTCAGAAGTATTTTTTTCAAGGCACCCACTTTGAGAAAGGCTGTATTAATGTGTCTGCCCCCCACTCCCTCCTAGTGGTTCTGTCTGTGACTGATTTGATTGACTGAACCAGCTGACTCCAGTCCCAGTGAGTTCAGTAACAGCCAGAGATCAGGAACATGAAGCAGCCACTGATCAGCTCCAGTTTAAACTCAACACCAGCGCCACCTAGTGGCTCAATGAGAGGAGAACTGGTTCTGTCCTGAGTCCAGACACCAGGGGTCTCATTTATAAAACTGTGCGTGGGATCGTTACTAAAAGTGTACGTACGTCCAAAAGCCAAGTTTTGCGTGCGCCAAGAAATATTCAGATTTATAAAACCCTGCGCACGCACACTTCCAAGCAAACTTCCCTTTATAAATCACAGACGTCCTACAAGTGTGCGCCGCTGAATCAGCTTCACATTCCGCCCTGTCCACACCCAGTTTTAACCGTAGATGGTCAATGCAAACCACCACATGAACGCGATCTACATGTCAATGAGCCTGACGTGCTCTTGATCTGCCGCTGTTGTGAATGGTGGCAGCGTGACACGTTGCTGCAGCTGTTAACGGCGTCAGCGGCAGAGTTTCAGTGCTGCCTCTCAAGCGCTGGACCCGGTTCGGCGCATACTGAAGTTACAACAATGACAACAGTTCTAAACTGAAAGGAGTTATTAACCTTCATCACGGTCTCCCTCTCCCTCCTTTCTCCTCCAGCGGTGCCGTGGTGCAGAATTACGCACGGGGCTCACCGCTGTATTCATACATTTACAGTAATTAGACCGATCGATAGAACTTTGAAATCACTTCCTACATTCTGAGGGGTGATCACTTCTCTTGATAACAAGAATACAAGAATACAGAATATAACAATTGTACGAACGATTACTGGATTTTTTTTATTCCAGGCTTTGAGATTTAATTGACTCTGGATCATATGTTCACACAGTATCACAGGAACATAGTTATTTACACTGTGTTTATTCCATGCAGCAGCGCCGTCCTCCTCCTCCTGCGCTCTGAGTGGACAATATGACGGAGAGATGGTGCAGATTAAATAGAGAAGAAATTTTGATTTTGAATCTCAAGTTAAATTCTATGAAGTTTTTTTTCCTGAAAAACCAGTCCGATGCAAAATAATGCTATTGAATTAAATCACCATGGCAACATGTATCTAACATACGGGTTGAAATGAAATGTGTGACGCAGCGCCGATAATAAAAACATAATCGTTCTTCTCACTCTACATTTCTTCAGTCTGACTTCAGTTCACCACCACACCGTCTGTATCACCAATTCTCCTTTTCCTCCAAACCATACGTACGCCTGGCTCAGAGTTTGCTTAGAGCTGCGCACATTCTCCCGTCAAGTTTGCTTTTTATAGATCACAACCTTGGCGTAAAATGTCACGTACGCCACTTTTTGTACGTACGCAAGGTTTATAAATGAGACACCAGCTCATTAAAAACCACTTCACTTCTCTACACTGACATTATAAAGCACTTTTAATATTACTGCTGGAGGTTGAGGGAGAACTTTAACAAAACGTTAACTGTGTCGATCAAAAATGAGAAAGTGATGATATTTTTAAATCCAAAAGGTCAAAGGTCAACGTTACTGCCACAGTGTTCCACAAAGACACACTGACCTTTATTCAGATGAGATGAAATACACATTACAAACTACACATCTCACTTTCATTGTTTCTGCTTCGTTCAGTTTGAGGACAAAGATTAAAAACATCCAAGATCTTCTCTGCTGCACAGGTCACATGACACCTGGACCAGGAAGTGGCAGGTTTCACAGGAGACACCGGGAATGCATGGATGTATTATATTATAGATCCATGCGTGAAAGAGTCACTGGAAGGTTTTATACACAAATGACCACTGTTAAACCCGCTGAGAGAATGCAAAATCAAAGTGACTGTGTCCACAGCCCACACTCTCACACACATTCACGCAGGGCTATTAAAATAAATGAAAATAAAAACCGTTGCAGGCCCGTTTGGCGGTTGTGAGCGTGGAGACCGGGAACGAACGACCTCTTCATTAGGTTTAAAACAAATAAGCACGTGCAATGTGTTAGTGTACTCACGGATCCTCACAGTCAGAGTCAGAGATGAAGGGGGGGGGCGATACGGCCAGGTGCAGTTTCAGCGGCAAGGCGACGGCGCGTGCAGCAGCACGGTGCAGGGAAACCACGGCAAGTCCAGCAGCTACAGTCTCTCTCCAACGGTCCAGGGCTCCCAGTCTTTGGTCCTGAATCACACAATTCCTCTTAGTGACTGAGCTACAGGCCTGTTCATGGCGAAAACCCCACAGAATGTATCACACTAATTAGCAACGGCTAACGACAATGCAGAATCAACAGTGTGAAGGCCTCGGAGGAGGCTAAGCTAAAGGCTAGCGGTGATTAGCGCTTCGGCTCGTTTTCAACACATTATGAATAAACAACAGCACTGAACACATTAAAACACATGAAATTACCTCTGGCAGCTTCTCACAGTTGACACACATCGACCACACGACGACTGTCCGTCAGTCTGGGAAGTTACGAGTGTTTTTACTTTCACCGTTTACAGCTAGGCTATCCGACTCAGGCGCCGATGCTAACTTTGCTTCGACACGTAGCCTAGGTGACGCTAAGCCCCGCCCACCCGAGCCAGGTGAGGACATGATTGGCTCTACAGACAAACAAAGATGGGAAAATAAAAGAATGATGCTCCACTGCCCCACAACAATCAAGGTCTCCTGATGACATTGAAATTACTTTTTTTTTGTTTGTCATTTTATAATCCAACATTTTTAACATACGGTATTTAAACGTCCATGAACAATTATGTATTATCAACACAAACATCTTGATATCTATATAATGAATGAAAATAATAGTAGGCTATTACACCCCTCTATATGTAGGGGCTGCTGTATCAGTGACGAAACAAACACATGTCACTTTATGAATCCTGTCTCTTCAGCTCAGAGTCAAACTGCTGACTGTCTCTGTCTCTGTAGAAACATGTGGAGGCATCATTTAACCTTCTTTCTCTTCATAGAGCAGCAGCAGTGATCCAAACCCATCAGATTTCTAGGACTCCAGACCACGACACTACATGTGAATGTTATAACCTGCTGCCTGGACTCTGACAGTTTATCTGAAATGAACCCTGTCTTTCCTTTCACTCTGTAACCATGTGATAGCTGTTGGTTGCCTACGGAGATGCTGGTGTGGATGAAACTGTTTCTCACTGTGAAACACAATCTGGTTCTGGATTTGTCATAAATCATATTCTGTAGCCTAGAGGAAGCATCAATGTGAACACTACAAAGTTAATGATGTGCTTCATTATTCATTTATGAATAAACTACGTTATATTCATGTCAGTTTCTTGGTTCATCTGATTCAACTGTAAAACCACTGAAACACCTGATTCCAGTTTCAGTGACTGCAGTAACAACCAGTCCTCAGGAACATGAAGCAGCCGGTCGACAGTAGTGTGAGCAGTTATTGGCTGGTGGAGAAGAAGAAGGAGAGAAGAAGGAGTGCAATGATAATTATTTCTTCTTTGGTGTAGAAGTTGAGAGCAGAGATCATAAGAAAGCAGCAGGTTTATCTCCCTGACCCGCAGAACCGAAAGATTTAAAAGATTGTTTGTTCCTGCTGCAATCAGTCTATATAACAAGTCCTAAAATGTTTTGTGTATTCCTAATATGTTTTTCTTTTTTTTTTCTTTTTTGTGTTTGAGCTACCAGTTAATTTTGAATTTCCCTGTAAGGGATTAATAAAGTATATCTCTACTCTCTCTAGACTGAGTCTCCAACAGTGAGTCAGTCTCCATAAACTCCCATGTTTGACTTTCAGTTATCAACTCAACAGTGTCACCTAGTGGCTCAATGTGACACTGACTCTGGTTAACAGTTGGTACAGTAGGTTACAGAAACACCAGCTCAACACACACTGACTCCTCCACTATATTAATGAGCCTCTTATTGGATTTCTATGCTACTTTGTAATGTTTAAATGTTCAGTTATATTATTTTAAATGCAATATGTATTAAGTAGTAACCGTTATTTGCGTCTTGTATGTTTTTATGTATGTATTTTAGTGAGATTTAGAAGTCGAGAAGAAATAAATGATATAAAAGTTGAGTTAAAATGAGATCTCACTGTAAACAAGGAGTAAAATTAAACCTAAAGTCTGTCTACTTGAACCTTTTTTTCTTGCCATGTTTAGAGTGATTTTCTCAAAACTTATGTTGTTGTTGTTGTTGTTGGTGGTGGTACTTTAGTTTAGTTTTATTATGGGTCCCCGTAGTATTATTAGTCAGAGTCTTACTGAAACAAAATCTGTCCACAAGTCAGAACTTTTATGTTGACAGTTTAATCAGTCACTAATAATATGAAATCCCGTGGACTTTGACATGTTTACCTCAGAGTGTTAACCAAATTCTTCCACTCAGTGTGACCTGCAGCTCCTGTTGAGACGCAGCTTTCACCTGGTGAGTAAACTCAACAGAAATAAAAAAAAAGACGTAAATTTATAGTGAATGTTGTCTGTTCTGCTCCTGGATGTTTAATAGAGTTAATAAAACAACAACAGACGGCTGCAGATTCACATCGTTGAATCAATAGATCAGATCAAAACAACTGTATTCAACTGAACCAGGAAACTATCAGCTAAAGATATCGTACTTTCCAGACTATAGAGCGCAACTCAAGCTGCACCAGCTACATTTGAAAAGAAAATACATATATAAGCCACACTTGAGTAAAAGCCGCAGGTTTTCATGTTGTAACGTGAGATATTTACACAGAAAGACAGCAGGGAACTGTAAGTCTGCTCACTTTTCTGCTGTTCTGGTTCCACTCCTCTCCTCCATGTGCATCTGTTTACAACGAAGCCAGCGAAAAATCAATAAATGGAGCGATGGATGATGTGACATGACATATACAATGTTAGGGTGTGTGTGTTTGTGTCGTCTTAACTGTCATGAACTAAAGATTACTTGTTACGGAGCGCGTCTGTGTTGCGGTGCAGAGACGAGACCTCGGACACTGTAGTGGCTTATAGTCTGGTCATTTGTATAATTTCATAAATTTTTCTGGGTGAGAGGAGTTTTTCATTTCTACATGACTTTCTGCCTTTGTTTCTTCAGTTGTGTAGGAACTGTCTGCTACCTCTACTTGATCTGATAATAGAGGTGATTAGTATATTATAGTATTATAGCCTTTTATAACACTATACTGTGGACTTTGACTTTGATTCAGGTAAAACTATTAACTGTTTATCTCAGAGTGATAACCAGTATTTTCTTCCTCTCAGTGTGACCTTCAGCACCTGTTGAAATGCAGCTTTAATCTGGTGAGTAAACTCAACTAAAACAGATAAAAGACTGAAGTGAGTGAACGTCAGTTTGTACAGCTGATCATTTTGATTCTGTAGATGGTTTAAATGTATTGTGTAGACGTTTCTCTGGTGTTAATGTCCTGGAGCGTGGACCTCTCCTCTGGTGAAACTAGTGGGTGAATAAAGCAGCAGCTCTGTGTGACAGAGAAACATCAGTGTTGAACTCTGTCTCTACATGGAACCATGGATCAGATCAGGACGTTTTCTGACTGACAGCTGGATTTAATAGTTTCAGGAGGTTTCACTTTGATACTGTTGTGACAAAAACGACAAAAACAGATATAAAGACGTAGTGAATATTGTTTGTTTATGTCCTGCATGTTTAATTGAGATAATTAGACAGTTACCGATTTACATATACTGTAGGTTCTTTTGTCTGTGTGTAGTTCAGGTTCAGGTTGTTTATATCTTTACTGAGACCTTAGATGAACCAGTGTGTTGGACTGAACCAGCTTTTAGAAAAGATCATTAACAGGTCTTTTGATAGGTTTTAACTTTAGAGACTAATAGCCTACTTAAGTTTGTTAAGTTGAGTCTCTGTTTCTATGTTTAGCAGCTGTCTGTCATCTTTGCTTTATGTGGTACCAGAGACCCATCACTGTGTGGTAACTTTATGGTCGTTTTTTGTTGTTTTTATTGTACTTTTTGGGTTGGGTTTTTTTTTTCATTCCTTTATTAAAGGGCAGTGACAGAGAGGTGAGAGAGGGAGTGAATTGCCAAGTTGTGGTAGCCATCTTTGTTTGATCGAGGTTACCTTGAGTAAATATGCTTAGTGCAACTGCAAACCTCCTGTTAGTCAAATTTCCTGGTAAGCCTCAGACCATGAGTTTCACTGAAGTAAGTTTAGATGATTATCTCTAGAAACAGCTCAGATCTCCTCTGGACAGCAGCTCTGATGCTGAGAACACATTAGATCAGTTTTCTGGAGTTTAGCAGGTTGGAAGCTAACAGGCTAGTAGGCTAATATTGTAACAGAACCAGTTTCTATAATGAATGTGCTCTCAGTCACAGTGTTCTTATTGCTGAAGTAGCTCTACAGATAGCACAAAATGTTGCTGAAATGTTGCTTTTTCTTTCAGAAAACAACCTGAACATGGAGAACCAGAACCGTAACAAGAACCAGAGTCCTGATGATGGTGAGTTGTTCGACCCCTCAGCAGCCATCTTGGCTCTGACAGTAGCCTATTGTCACTTAATTCTCATCTAGATCACACTTAATTCGCATCCAGCTGTTTCCATCCCATTCGAATCAACCAAAACCCGGCCATAGCGAGCATATTTCAGTTTGTGCGAATCAGGGGATTTTAATTCGAATCACGGCGTTTCCATCATCATTTTCTGATGCGATACAACTAGATGTGCATCCAAACAGCTGATGGAAACGCACCTAGTGAGAGCACTTGTATTGGTAAATACAAGTGGTGTGTGTGCTTGCATGTGCATGTTTAAGTTGCTGGTCTCCTCAAAAATTTCCCCACTCCACTGATACGCCTGTCTGTGTATATGTCAATTATGGAGGCTTGAGAGACACCTTTGATTTTTTTCTACTGTTCACACTATTAGCCTATCTGCAGGGTCTGGTGGTCAGCAGAGAGTTCCCATGTACTCTTAGGATTTGTGCAGTTTTAGTAGTCATACACATACACAAGAGATTACAGATTGTGGGAGGTGTTTGAGTAGTTGTGTAAAGAAGTACACGTGAGACCTGGTTCCCGGGGCGGAGGCTCTGATGTTGGTTTTCGGTCAACAGCTATTATATAATGACGTCTCAGTTCAAGGTCATTGCTATGCAATGAGAACTTTTAACTCTATTAAACATCCAGTGCGCAAACAGACATCTTCAGACATATCTGTTTTTTTTTTTTTTTTTTAGTTTACTCACCAAACTGCATCGTCACAGGTGCTGAAGTTGTTTTCTCTCAGTGTGAACTTCAGCACCTGTGAGGAATAGTCCACCAAAATATTGGCTCACCCTCAGGCATTTATTGACTAAAGCGGCGTAGACCATGTGCATTCTGTGTGACATCAACGCCAGGGTTTTTTTTTGTGCATGTCCGTGGAGCTGTGAGATGTGTTTCTGTGTCAGGCAGTTGTTTCCCACAGAGCTCTGTCCCGTTTGAAAGGAAAGAAGCCCTAAGTGGAAAGACGTCATCTCCGTGATGTAGAATGTTTATTACAGAAGAGAAACACAATTTCAGGACTGCTGATTTATATAATCAGAACAGACATACTGTATGTAATCACAGAAGGCTGAAAATCACTGAACAAAATCAACAGTGTAAAGTAGAGCTGTTGTATGCAGTAGTGAGTTGCAGTAGCAGTTGCATACACTGTACATATCACTATTGTTTCTGGTGTACAGGTGCATTAGAATATCATGGGAGAGTTTATTATTATTATCATGGTATTGATTTTGGCTCCATCACAAAGTCACCTCAAGCATTATTAGCCTAATAATAATTCTTAATTTAAAAAATGTGTGCTCCTTTTCTTAGCTCAATTAATTTGTCAATTGGTGTCTTTTACAGATGAAGATGATTCAGAATCAAGAAGCACTAGTGATAGACCATCACACTTTGACTGTGAGTTTAACTGAGTCAAAAATATTCTGAATTAACTGTGGCATTCGATAAACTCGTTAAAACAGCAATGAATTACAACACACAGACATAGGTCTACACTCTGTCTTCTTCAGTGATAATAACTGTATTTCTGTTCTTTACAGTGAAAACTCCTCAAAAGAGAAAGCACAGTCTGAGTGGTAATGGACTTCTCATTCATTGTGATCTGTTGTTTAGGATTAAACCCAGAATAAACTCACTGTTGTTATTTTTTTGCAAACAAAATAAAAATAATCATACTAATGTATTTAACTGATCAGCTATCGTCAACAGTTTTGGATTAAATACATTTGTGTTCAAAACACACTGGAGATGAAAACTCTCAGAGTTGAGTCTGAAAGTCCATTTAACAGAAACCTGTATCATATTTGTCTTTTACAGATGAATGTGATCCAGAACCCAGCATCACCAGTGTTGGACCCTCAGAACCTGACTGTGAGTTTAACTGAGTCAGAACTGTTTTGATGTTTGATCACATCTGGGGCGTATACCAAGCACAAGTGACGGCTATCTGATGCCGAAGTTGTTTGTGGTTGGCTGAGAAGAGAGAAGTGAACTCGTTACTTTCCATTACACTGCCAACTGCCACTGATTCAGCCTACATTAAATAGTGGTTGTTGTGATTATTTATTGCATTTAGTTGTACCTGACATTCTGGAAACCTACCTGTGAGGTTTTGGTGATGTGTGCACAAATTGCTAAGCGATCGGCTGTGCTCCGCTCTGCGCCAGGAGTAGACCAGGTTGTATCTGGCAACCTTTCGGTACAGCCTTTTGGCACAAAATTGTCACCGCGTCAGGCTGGATCTGTTGACACTCCCCTATACTGTGTCACCACACCCATCTCAGTGCACCTTGGTCTACCAAATTGGCAAACTGCCTGCGTGCAGTGTTGTGCTGGACAAAATTAGCACTGCGCAGGTTCACCAGCTTGAGCCTTGCTTGCACCTGGGACAAAATTAGAGCCCCTGAAGTTACAGAGTTGAAATTGTCTGATTTAATCATAAAATAACAATGACTGAATTCTGATTTAAATAAACTAGTGTTTTCTTCTGGGCGGCTGCAGGAGGTAGAGCGGGTCGACCATTAACCGGAAGGTTGGTGGTTTGATTCCCGACTCCTCCAGTCCGCATGTCGAAGTGTCCTTGGGCAAGACACTGAACCCACACTTGCCCCCTGATGTGCCATCGGATGTATGACTGTGTGTGAATGATTAGTTAAAAAAAAAAAAGGCCTGTCTGCGAACAGCGCTGTATGAATGTGTGTGAAAGGGTGAATGTGACCATTACAGTGTAAAGCGCTTTGAGTGGTCCAAGAGACTAGAAAAGCGCTACAGTATATAAGTGCAAGTCCATTTACCATTTACCATTCTGCAGTGGTAAGAACTGAATCTGTGAATTTCTGTCTTTTCACAGTTAAAGTTCCTCGAAAAGTGAGGTCCATACTGAGAGGTAATGGACTTCATTGATTTTTATTAATTCTTTAAGATCCAGATTCAACTGTTTTCAGATGAAATCAGCTTTTTATATTATATAATAAATAAAGATCATTTAAAGGTACTTGAGGCAGGATTTGTGAAGAAATTAGGGATGCACCGATACCACTTTTTTCAAACTGATACGATACTGATACTTGGATCCGAGTACTTGCCAATACCGAGTACCGATGCCGATCCTTCTACCACAACAAAAAAACAAACGATTAGGCAAAATGCAATGAATCGGAAGACAAATATTATTTTATTTTATGCTTGTTACAACAAAATTTGTTGCAACAAGCCTCTGATCTAAAAAAAAAAAATACAACAAAGATGCAAAGCCACCCTCTGATCGTGGTCTTCATGCAGAGCAATTGCATGCACTGGTATTGGTTCTTGTACTCGCTAAAGTTCACTGATACCGATACAAGAATATTACAACAGTTTATATATATTAACAGTATATCAGGGCATCCCTAGAAGAAATGCACGTGTGTTTTAAGTTTTTTACTGCTAATGGGTGATGAAGCGTTCAAAACCAAAAAGAGATCCCACTCCCGTATCTCTCCGTTGCCTTGAACAGGCTGTGTGCTGCGTCCTCAGCGGCTTGGCTTTCCACCGCTTGCAACCAGCGGCAGTTGTCGGCTGTCTGGCAGCCTAAACAGTCATGGTCTCCTTGATTTATTATATCATTATTCCTTGATCCTGCCTCAAACTCCTTTAATACTCATCTAATGACCTGCCATCATCAGAAGTTTTGGATGAAATTAATTTGTATTTACACTCAGGAGAGAAGTTGATCAGCTTCAGATCCATGGATGACATCCGACCTAATTGTGAGTTTGACTGAATTGAAACAGAACTATTCTGTTGTTTGATCACATCTGAAGTTACTGAGTTTAACCTGTGGGATTTGATCAACACAGTAAAACAATAATGAAATATTTCTGATTAACTACATCTGTGCTCTTTCTTCTTCGGTCAGTGGTATTGACTGAATCTGTATTTTGTTCTTTATAGTGGAAGCTCCTCGAAAAAGAAGGCGCATCCAGATTGGTAATGGATGTTATACTGTGTTCACATTAATTATTTTTTCCATCAATGACTTTACAGTATTTGTCCCCAGTGGGTTTCACGACAGTAGGATCATACAAAATTACAAAAAAATCACAAATACACATTGTATAATAGGCCTAAATAACATTGTGGAGGCCAATAATAGCAGTAACCAATGATATGTTAGTACATCATCACCATTTCATCCAATGAGAATGCAGGATTGCTGGGAAGTCCCTCCCCCTATTCATCCAATGATATGATGCCATGTCATCCTCCCGGTCATCCAATGAGAGCCCTGTTCCCCATTCTCCCATTTCATCAAAAAAGTGATAACTATTCTATTGTTTTTCAGTAACCAGTGATATGTTAGTCATCACCATTTCATCCAATGAGAATGCAGGTACTTCGGCGCTTGTGTGATGAGTGTGTTAGGCAAGGCATCTTTATTTATATAGTGCATTTCATACCAAGGCAACTCAATATGCTTTACCTAAAGTCAGAACATTTAAAGAATAAAATGAAATAAAAGAGAAACATAAAACAGAATAAAAACAAAAACTTAAAACAGAGTTAAAAGCAAGAGCAAATAAAAGTAAAATAAAAGATAAGGTTTAAATTTCTTAAAAGGAGCTCAGCTATAAGCACATGAAAAGAGAAATGTTTTTAACCTGGATTTAAAAGTGCTCACAGTTGGCGCTGATCTCAGTTTGCATAGTGCTATATCAATGTTTAGGCTTATTTGTCAGTGCTTTATGATGTCTTGATAATTAATATATGCTGAAAAACAAACTTGTATCGTAATTCAAACAAATCCTACTGGAAAGACCAATTCATCTTTAATGAATCAATATTGTTTTGGTCATAGTAACTGATAAAAAAATAGGCTATGTTTAATTATCTTTTTTTGCACTAAACCTTGTTTAGTACAGTAGGCCTACATCTCTCTCTTTTACTGTCAGAGATTGAAGCCAACAAATAAAGGAACATGTACTGTAATAACAGACTCCATTAAGCAGCATTGGTCGGGGCCAGGCAATTTTGCACAAATTTAGGCAAGTCTGAGAAACAAGGGATAAAATAGGAAAACAACATAAACATCATTATTACAATGTCCATTCAGCTGAAGTTTGAACTCTGAAAACAAGAACCAGTTCATTGAGGTAACTGGCTGGAAGTGAGACCAGGGGCCAAATGTATAAACCATGTGAACACATGAAATGTGTGAGTACGCCACTTTCCACGTATTTAGAGATTAATTTTAAAAAAAAAGACATGTGGGAATATACGGTCGGGTTTTATTCATCTGATGGAAAGACTGGGTATGCATGTTTCCTGTTTTGTCCGCATTCATTTTGTATAATGTAACTGGGGTAATAAAAGCTCTGCAGAAAATCTTGTACTGTACATACAATTCTAAATCTCACACATTTCGAAGCATACAATGCAGATCTCCAGATACCATTCCACTGAGGAGGTGTTAACAATGTATTTAGGTCATGCTCCCAAGGTAGCTGAACAGGAACATAGGCACTGGGGGCAGATCTGAACAGTAAACTAGATGGAGAGCAACCCAATCAGGGCAGGAGGTGGGAACAGTGCCTTCTTTACATTTCCTATTCATGATGGATGCTATCTGTGCATATGTTGAAAATGAGGACTTCTATATGAAATACATTTTCAATTTGTTGAAAAGATAGAAGAGAATCTCTAAAAATGTGACCAACCGTTAGTATGCCATGCTGCTGCCAGCTTTTGTTATTTAAGGTGCCATCTCTGGTTGATAAAATGGGGTTACACCAGATGGGGCATGATGGGAGAGAGAGCCCCTCAATACCAAATCTCCTGTGCAGCTGCTTCATGATAGAGATATTGCCCAGCTGTGGTGGAGGATTGGGACAGTACCATATACCATATGTTGACTTTTCAAGTCAGTATTTTTCTGAAATACTTGTTGTCAAGAATAGTGAGTATGACTCTACAATTTCAACTGCCTGACCATCAATCACTGTGAAGTCAAATAAAAATCTAATGTATGTCAGCCATCATCAACATTTTTGGAATAAATATGTTTGTGTTCAAAACACTCAGGAGAAAAAAAAACTTCCACAGCTGCAGAAGTGAATCAGTTCAATCTGAGAGTTCATTTGAGAGAAATCTGTATTATTTGTCCTTTACAGAAGAAGATGAACTCAGCAACACCCATGATGGACCATCAGAACCTGACTGTGAGTTTAATTGAGTCAGAACTATTCTGTTTTTGATCAGATTTGAAGTTACACAGTAACTGTTGGATTTGATCAACTCAGTAAAACAACAATGAATTCATGGTGATTTAAATGAACTGGTGCTCTTTTTTCTTCAGTGGTAATGACTGAATCTGTATTTATGTTCTTCACAGGTAAAGCTCCTCAACAAAGAAGGCCCAGTCTGAGTGGTAATGGACTGAACTTTAAATTAGATCTATTGGTCAGGATTAAACCCAGATTAAACACTGTCTCCACATTACATATTTGTTTTGCATGGAATAAATAAAGATCTCATGTATTCAACCACCATCATCAGTTTTGGATTAAACACTTTTGTGTTGAAAACACACAAATGAAAACCCCCACAACTGCAGAAGTGACTAAATTCATTCTGAGAGTTCATTTAACAGAAATCTGTATTATTTGTCTTTTACAGATGAATGTGATCCAGAACCCAACACTGGACCATCAGAACCTGACTGTGAGTTTTAACTGAGTCAGAACTGTTCTGGTGTTTGATCACATCTAAGTTGCAAAATTTAAACTGTGTTTTAGTCAACTCAGTAAAAAACAATGATAAAAAATGAATTAATTCTGATTTAAATGAGCGTCTGTTCTTTCTGAACTGAACTGAATCTGTGTATTTGTGTATTTCACAGTTAAAGTTCCTGATCCAGAACTCAACAGCACCAGTGATGGACCTTTAGAACCCAACTGTGAGTTTAACCCAGTCACAACTATACTGATGTTTGAATCGATCTGAAATTACTCAATTTAAACTGTGGAATTTTGATTCAGATAAAGAAGAACTAAGCAAGATTTCTCCTGTGGCTATGCTACATTTTTACATTAATTAAAAAGCTCCGGAGTAATTGTGATAGTTAACTACATGACTTGTGACTGGTTACGAGTGAGAACGAGTGAGAGGCTCTATGCATCTCATGGGTGAAAACCAACCATGCAACATCACTACAGTACCTGGCTGCCGTCCCGGTGTCCCAGCTCTCAATACAAATGCACTCCGTAACCCGTAATCTCTTGTTGATGACAGATAAGACTACACACAGAGATACTATATACACATGGTAATTGTAGTGAAACATCCTCTGATGCAAACTAGGCACATCATCAGTGATGTATTATGAGCTCATCGGGTGTTTCGGGTCTCACGAACATCGGACACCCTCCCTCAGGCGACCCAGCTGAGGTTGATCAGGCCTCAAGCTCTGTCAGGTCATCCATGAAGGCGCGGATTGGTGGCTAGTGGATCACAGACTTGGTTTTGGGGCCTCTGCATTTTGGTTCAGCAGATTTCACCAGCATGTTCATTGCTAATGCAAACAGGATCACTGAGATGGTACACCCTGTGATGATTCCCACCTCTAATCTGTGCCACTCAGATATGATTGATCCTGCCGAGATTCTCAGGCTGAAATCGCTGTAGTAATCCAGTATGAGGTCTCTTACTGCAGCTGGAACATGGTGCCTCTCCAGTGCTTCGAGGACCAGCTTGTGGGGCATTGAGCTGTAGGCATTGGCCAGGTCCAGCCACAGGACCACCAGATCCCCCTTGTTCTCCCTTGCCTCTCTGAGGAGCTGGGTGACCACACCTGTGTGCTCTAAACAGCCTGGTACCCCGGGGATGCCACCTTTCTGCACTGAGGTGTCGTGTCGATGTACCCATTCTTGAGGAGAAACTCCGCCAGTCGCTTAGCCACAATGCTAAAGAAAATCTTTCCTTCAACACTGAGAAGCGAGATGATACGGAACTGGCTGATGTTGTTGGAGTCCTCCTCTTTTGGGATCCACACACCCTCAGCAAATCGCCACTGCTGCGCTGTTCTTCCCCTTCTCCAGATGACCTTCAGGATCTTCCAGAGCCGCTGTAGAAGCTTTGGGCAGTGCTTATAGACCTTGTAGGGTGTACCGCTCGGTCCTGGTGCTAACTTGGAACTTGCTTTTTGCACCACCTCCTGAACTTCTTTCAGGAGAGGCTCCCTCAGATTGAAGGCCTCGGCAGGTTCTGGTGGTGATTTTACCGCTTTGCACTGCCCTAACTCTTGGTGTTGTGAGGGGTCGCTGAAGGTGCTATGGAGGTGCTGGTCGACTTCCTCCTTTGAACAAACCAGGCATCTGCTGCATCTCTGTCCAAGAAGCTCCTTGACAAAGACAAAGGGGTTGTTAATGAAAGCAGCCCGCTTTCTAGCCCTCTCCCTCCTCCGTCTCCTGTGTTGTTCAGCTCTGTGCACGACTAGGAGCCTCTTCCTGAGCATGTGACGGAGCTCTGCCAGGGGCCTCTCTCCTAACATGTAACATGGTAGATGATAAATAACGTTATCCACCGCTCAATGGATTGATTTCTCACCGGCTTCTTTGGAAACAAATGCACCTGGAGGAGAGGAGGGTTAGAGACACAGAGGAGGAGAGACCCGAGTTGCATAGTTCCCCTTTAAACAATCATCACAATAATCCAGGATTGATATATTCTGCATCCTGAGTGGTATGGGTGTCACATTGATTTTGATCTATATTTTAGGATCCAAATTCTACTGTGTTCAGATCAAATCAACTTTTTACATTAAACAATAAATAAAGGTCATTTAAAACTAATCTAATCCCCTGTTTGTTTCAGGGAAGTTCCAGTCCTGGAGCTCTGGGTTGAGAAAGGAGGATCAATCAGCAGCTGCGGTTGAATGCAAAAGAAACAGCAGCTGCGTTGCCAAAATTAGAGCGCTGCTGATTCTTTCAGCTCATCTCCTTCCATTTAACCAAGTCACATTGCTTTTTAACGAGTGTGTTTTTCTTGGTGTTGCAGCAACACGTTAATTTTTGGCATACATAAAATTTTAGTAGCAGTTTTAAACCCTGTTTGATAAATGAGGCCCCTATTAAGTGGTTATGACAGAGAACAAATCTACATGATTATTATTCATTTTTGTCCTTTTGGTTCTCATTATTGATTGTTGATACACACACGTAAAATGAAAGTGTTTTGCTTCTTTCTGTCCCTTCTCATACTGGATTCCGTTTGTACCGTATAGTTTATTTGTTTCGTCTGTTAATGTTTGGTATTGAAGGAAAAAAGAAACAACAGTGAAATAAACATGTTAACAGCAGTTTAAAACAACTTTGATTATTCCTGATTATTTCCTCGTTCACTAGTGTTTACATACCGTAGCCACAAAGACACAGCAGCAACAGTGATTCACACCTGACACACTGAGAGGCCGCCCTCACAGCATGGTTCAGTGGGTAAATCTGAAAACACTGCCCCAGAGTTTTTGTGCAAACACCCAAAACAATGATGTCATAGTCCCTGCCTCTCTAATGTGAGGCACGCTGCAAGACGTAACAGTAGATGGTAAAAAGAATGGACGCCCCCCCCACGGTGTTCACGGAGGTGGAAACTATCGGTAGAGACCAAAAAAATAAAAGGCACCAGGCTGTAAATATGTTTTTATAAGCTGTAAAGTCGGCTGTTTATTTCAAGTATTAAACAGACTCAGACTCAAAATTTGCAATTTTGTATAAGAAATATTATGAAATCAGTCTCCCAAATGCTGTTGTTTTCATATAAAGAGTCAGAGCTGTACAGAATCCAGTTCAGTCACCTTTTATTTTATTCATTGATTTCATTTTCTACATCTGATACATAACACACACACTGTCCATCCATGATAATTATAAAAACACTTCATCTTCATTAATTCATGTATTTTAATGAGTTTTAATAATGATTTTCTTCTGCTTTAATCTGAATATAACTGAATATTTAGAGTCTCATGAAACAAAGAGTGAGTTTAATGTTCACTCCTGAGCAGCTCGGCCGTCTCCGCCCGTCTCCGCCCGTCTGCTCGTCCTCCTGTTTGTTCTCCTGGTGGACGTCGTCTCAGTAGCTGCAGAGACAAACAGCACGGCTGATCACTGATAGGAAGTATTGATCACTGATAGGAAGTATTGATCACTGACAGGAAGTATTGATCACTGACAGGAAGTATTGATCACTGACAGATGTGAGACATTTGTAAATAACAATAAGACTTAAGGTAAACAGGAAGTGACTTACGACGTCATGCTGCAGCCCGACACGTGCGCGGCGGTGCCCGTGTACTGGACGTCGCAGCGAACCACGTTGTTGTTGAAGTTGGACTCTGGGACCTGCTGCCGGGGGTTCACCGTCACCTGACACACACACAGTAACACACACACATCTGTTACACACTATTACACACTGTATCTGTTGAAGGGACTATTTCCTGAGGCGGATGAACTCATGTGTTGCTCTATAAGTTTCATTTACTCTATAAATTGTTTCACTACTGAACCTTGAGGGTGTATTTTCCAGGTGAGACGTCGGTGATGTCGATCCACTGACAGTCGATGTCGGCGTTGTAGGTGTCGTAGCAACCAGGACTCAAACCCTACACACACACAAACACACACAC
This sequence comes from Decapterus maruadsi, assembly GCA_030347415.2. Lineage (NCBI taxonomy): Eukaryota > Metazoa > Chordata > Actinopteri > Carangiformes > Carangidae > Decapterus > Decapterus maruadsi. The sequence goes on from CM064895.1 coordinate 31,001,766, forward strand.
GTACACGTTTGTAATCATTGACATAATGTATTCCTCAGCTCCTAACCCTAAACTTAATCATTACTCTTAACCCAATGATAACTTAAAGTCTGAACTGTCCTCACTTCTCAAAAATGTTCCCACTCTGTTGGTTAAAAACTCGGTCCTCACAACGTAGTAAGAACAAGAACACACAAACACACACACACAATTTCAATTGAAGCCATTATATTTCTCTTTTTACTACAGTATCCCATCAAGTCTTTGTAACACATTTATTTCCAATCATTAATCAGTTAACGGTTAAATATAATATGTTCTTTCATACTGTCATAAAAGCACATAAAAGCTACCTTAAATAAATATCATTATCTTACACATTAATATGTCATTCAGTACGAAGGAGTATTAGGGCCAGCCAAAAAAAAAAAAAAACATCAGGTAAAAAATGTTTTTTTCAAATCCGGCACAACAACAAAAAAGTCAGGCAAAAAAAAGAAAAAAAAACGGCACACGAAATAAAAAGAAGTCAGGCAAAATAAAGAAAAAAAAATTAAAAATCCACAAGAAAAAAAAGAAGTCAGGCAAAAAAATAAAAAATAAATCCAGCACAAGAAAAAAAGAAAGTCAGGCAAAAAATAAAATAAAAAAAAATCCGATGCAAGAAAAAAAAAAAAAGTCAGGCAAAAAAAAAAAAAAGTAAAAATCCGACAAGAAAAAAAACAGTCAGGGAAAAAAAAACAAAAATCCGACACAAAAAAAGTCAGGCAAAAAAAAGAAAAAAAAACAGCACAAGAAAAAAAAAGTCAGGCAAAAAAATAAGAAAAAAAAATCTGATACAAGAAAGAAAAAAAGGCAGGCAAAAAAAAAGAAATCCAGCATGAGAAAAAAATAAAGTCAGGCAAAAAATAAAAGAAAAAAAAATCCGATACATGGAAAAAAAAAAAGTCAGTAAAAAAAAAAAAAAAAAAACGATATAAAAAAAAAAAGGCAGGCAAAATAAAGAAAAAGAAATCCAGCACAAGAAAAAAAGAAAGTCAGGCAAACCCCCCCCCCCAAAAAACAGATTTCTTTGTTTTTTTTTCCTAACTTTTTTTCTTTTTTTGTGCGGAATTTCTTTTTTTTTGCCTGACTTTTTTTTCTTTTGTGCCAGATACCTAATACCTCACCTTTCTGTCGTAGGTAACGTAGTTGGTACCTGAGTGTGTGAGGTGCAGGCGAAGCGGCGGTAGTAACCCGGGTCGCAGGACGTGTCCTCCAGACAGAAGCTGGCCTTGTGGCCCTCGGCGACCTGGCTCTGGGTCCGGTGGTCCAGCAGCTCGTACAGACTGAACTCGTCCATGCTGTGGAAGTGACTGAGACACAGAGAGACGCCGTCAGACCGTCAGCATCTCAACGTACCGATCTGTTCAACACCTGGTCGACACCTACTTGTGGCAGCTGTGCCACTCCCAGGCGTAGCGAGGTCTGCTGGGCAGGAAGTCGGCCGTTCCCTGGTTCTTCACCCGCTGAGGAAACCTCAGCAGAACCCTGGTGTCGTAGTCGTGGGAATTAGCTGCAGAGCTGCAGGAGAAACACAGGAGCAGAGTTAGAATAAAATTAATATTTATGTTGTGGATAAACAGGAATACTGAGTTTAGTCAGACAGACATTATGATATAATTTACAATAGCCTATATTTGTAATGGAAAGAATCAACCATTCAATGAGGCTTCATAACAGGAATGTGAATTTAAAGGCATCTGGAAACAATGGAAAAGGTATATTTCACTGAAATACCCTACTTTTGTTCTCTTCTTTCCTTTTCTTTCTTTCTATATCAAGATGTACTTGATTAATTACTTATTTTATTGTCCTACGATAACAGAAAACACCCTTTACTTCATAGAATGCATTGTAAAAGGTGGGGGGGGGGGGTGAATAATAACCAGTAAGGGAACTGCAGACTAAAACATGGTATTTGTTTTGTGTTTTTTTGTTTTTTGCAGCCTTCATATAAACTCAAATTCAAATACTGACTTAAATCAGGTCAGAAGTCAACAATCAATCTCTACTCATTGACTTCCTGCTGCCCCCTGGTGGTTGGTGACGGTGCTGCAGGTGGAAGTCATCCCAACAAACAGGCCAACATATAATTTTTTTTAAATTCATAAATGACCTAGAAATAAGTCACAAATATGAACAGTGACAAAGACGTCTTCATTCATTAATCTGATCTGGTGTTAATGTTTGTTTCCGTGTCTGTTTGTCCGTGTGTTTGAAACAAGAGTGAAGAATGAGAAGCTGCAGGTGTTGGTGTTGTCTTGGTGTTGTGTTGTTGTTGTGTTGGTGTTCTTACGAGGCGAGGCAGTTCTCCTCGGCTGCACAGCGCAGGTTGTACATGGGCAGCCGCTGGACGTAGGTGGCGATCTGGATGTAGTAGGGGTCAGGGACCAGGTCAGGGAGACCTGCAGGGAGAGGACACAGGGGGAGGGGGGGCCATTAGTCCCTGGAGGGAAGACAGGTCTCTGTTGTCCAGAGGACGTTTGGACCTGGAGACGTTCAGTCTGAAGGCGACTGCAGCTCCAACAGCTGTGATGGGTCTGAAGGTCTGGAGGTCTGGAGGTCTGAAGGAGCTCTGCTGCCCCCTCCTGGTCTAGAGGCTCAGGAACAACCAAACCCTCTGAGACTGAACTGTTGTGTCAGAGTCTGGACCATCAGATGGACTCTCTAAAGGGTCCTGGATCAGGGGCCCGACTGACTCGTATTATTACAGTTTCTTTAAACCTCCAGACAAACAGAACCAACCAACGTTCATGAGTGCAGTCCTTCATCCTGAGTCCAGGTTTTTGTCTTAAGTTCAAGTCTTTAGTCTTGGGTCCAGTCTTTTTTCATGACTTGGGTCTACTCTCGAGTCTTGGGTCCAGTCTCTAGTCTGAGTCCAGTCTTTTAGCCCGGGTCCAGCCCTTTATCTTGAGTCCAGACTCCAGTCTTTAGCCTTGGGTCCAGTCAGTCTTTTATCTCAGGTCCAGTCTCTAGTCTTTGGTCATGAGGTTTTTGTATCAAGTTCAAGTCCTTGGTCTTGGGTCCAGTCTTTTGTCATGACTCCAGTCTGTAGCCCTGGGTGTAGTCTTGGTTCTGGTCTTTAGTCTTCAGTCTTTTATCTCAGGTCCAGTCTTTAGTTTTAGGTCCTGTCTCTAGTCTTGGGTCCAATCTTTTGTGAGCTCAAACAACCTGTGGTATGATTTCAGCGAATCAGCGATTTACTGAGTTTGAATATTAATCTCATGATCTCCCTGTACATGAAATTAATTTCTTCCTCTCAGATGTTGCACGCATGGTTTTTCTCACATTTTACGAAACAAAAGGAAACGCCTCCTGCACCTGTCCATCACTGTGACATCACTGTGACATCACTGTGACATCAGCAGCTCATTGAGTCCAGATCCAGACAAAACCTGGACCCTCAGACCGACAGACTTTTATTCTATGTTTCATGTAAATATAAATAAAACAAGTAACAGATCCATTATTAACAAAAACATTTGCAGCAGGAGTTTGAATATAAACTAGATCATGTGACGTCACTTTATGGCTGGGGGGCGGAGCTACATGGACATTGAGCCAATTAAGACTGAGTCAATCAGAACAGGCGTTTCAAAGTAAAACACAACTTCTTCTCTACCATGAAATATTTATAGTTTTGTCTAATTGGTGACGTCACAGCCTAACAGCCAATAGAGGGGGGTCAGAGGTCAGAGGTCAGACAGGTGGGCTCGTACCGTTCTGGTGGTAGCTGGTCCCGTAGCCGTGCCGCTGCGGGGTCCGGGGTCTGGGTCTGTAGTAGGAGTTGTAGTAGTTGTAGTACGGGTTGTAGTTGGAGGCTTTGTACGGGTTGTACGGGTCGTCACCGACCATCATGTCCTCGCGCCTCACCGGGGCACCGTCACCGCCGGACTCCTGCTGCCGCTCCGGCTGCCGCTCCTGCTGCCGCTCCGGCTGCCGCTGGCGCATCATGGCGCGTAATTGCGCGGTGCCGCTGGATGCCGGGGCGCGCGGGGAGCTGCGAGACGCGGTGTCGTTACTGCTACTGCTACCGTTACCGTTACTGTTACCGTTACTGCTGCTGACCACGACCACCGGGGACCCGCCGCGGCTCGGGGACCCGGTCTGCCTCCTGCCGGACGGCCGGTACTGAGCCCCGCGGCTCAGGATGCTGAAAACCTGCCCGTTGTGTTGCCATGTCAACCCGCGGAGCAGCGCGTCACCGACGGAGTCACCGGCACCGGCACCGGCACCGGCCGCGTCCTGAGCGCGCGCCTCGTCCAGAAAACTACAGAGACACAAACAGAGATGCGCGACGGAGAGAAAGAAAGCGTCGGAGGAAAACTCCTTCATCTTCACATTAACAGCACGAGACTCACACTCCTCACACACACACACACCGCCGCGCACTGACGAGTCCACAGGAGTGTGTGTGAGCTCGACTGCTGCTGCAGAGAGAGAGGGAGGAGAGGGAGGGAGAGAAAGAGAGTGGGAGGGAGAAAGTGGAGTTAGATAAGATGCAGTTAGTAACGTTACATAGTCACATAATGATCTGACCTTTGACCTCCGTTTAATGTGACTCAGTCTGGGTCAACAGGTCAACGAGCAGGTGGGAGATCAGATCAGATCAGTAAAAAAACAAACATGTTTCTTAAATTTCACAGTAAAAGTTTTGAGAAGGTGACTGGAGATTTTTTTTTTTGATTTTTACAACCACACTTTATTCAAATCAGATTCATAATAAAAACAAACAGTTTTTTTGTTTCATTTAAATTTCAAAGTGTTAAAAAGTTTTGAGGAAGATGGAGGATCAGCACCTGCCTGTCAGGGAGAGGAGGAGGAGAAGAAGAAGAAGAAGAAGAAGAAGAAGAAGAAGAAGAAGAAGAAGAAGAAGAAGAAGAAGAAGAAGAAGAAGAAGAAGAAGAAGAAGAAGAAGAAGAAGAAGAAGAAGAAGAAGAAGAAGAAGAAGAAGAAGAAGAAGAAGAAAGGAAGGGAGGAAGAGGAAGAAGAAAGAAAGGAAAGAAGAAGAAGAAAAAAGAAAGAAGAAGAGGAAGAAGAAGAAGAAGAAGAAGAAGAAGAAGAAGAAGAAGAAGAAGAAGAAGAAGAAGAAGAGGAAGAAGAAGAAGATGAAGAGGAAGAAGAAGAAGAAGAAGAAGAAGAAGAAGAAGAAGAAGAAGAAGAAGAAGAAGAGGAAGAAGAAGAAGGAGAAGAAGAAGAAGAAGAAGAAGAAGAAGAAGAAGAAGAAGAGGAAGAAGAAGAAGAAGAAGAAGAAGAAGAAGAGTGGACCAGACAGAAGAACAGAGACTCACTGAGGCTTTTATTTTTGTTCAGACCTCCTAGAATTTTAGACATTGTATCAGACGTCACAGGGTCTTTGAACGCACCGTGATGGAGAAGTTAGAGACTGGTCTCCAAAAGAACGGATCCTGAAGGAATGAAGGAAGGAAGGAAGGGAGGAGAAGAGAAACAGTGGAGTTTGTTTATCAATATAAAGTTTACGTCTCTGATCACTCTCTCCCTGGAGGCGTCGTCCTCCCTCTCTCTCTCTCTGCCTCTTCAGGGCGAGCTGTAATTAGAGCTGTGACCTCATAACGAGGTCGTCTCCTTCTCTCTGTGGTCGGAGTCCATCGACCAATCAGAGCCCAGCGACGGCTGCAACGACGTGGAGCCTCGTTCAATCCCTTCAAGATGCTTTTGTTTGGTTTTTTCAGGAGGAACCCCCTCCCCCCCCCCCCCCCTCCATCTGCCCCCTCCCCCCTCCATCTGCCCCCCCCCTCCCCCCGCTGAGCGCTCAGGATGCTTTAAAAAAAATCTGAAGTTGAAGCACTTCAACACTGTAAAACACACAACCTGCCACCCACATGCTACACACACACACACACACACACACACACACACTGGTTGAATAACAGTTACAGCGTCTCTCCGTCCTGTCATGGACGACCAGCGCTACGGTGGCTCAGAGGCTCAACTCAACCACACAAACCTCAGGTGAACAGGGTAAAAATTTAAACTAACAGTTATCACCATGAAACTTCCCAAATTTATCACTTACATTAAAGCAAATATTTTTTGTATTACAAGTTTTGTCCAATTTTATGTTTAAATATGTAAATGAGGCAATAACTGATGAAATATTCACTAATTTTCATACATTTCCAGAACTGAAATCTGAACAATGGATAAAACTGCTTTGTTTTATTTTGTTGACACATTAGAGTCATACGTTTTTCCAGAGGAGGATGTTGGATAACTCTGTTTATCACTCTGAAAATGAGAAAATGCAGTCACAAGTCCAAAAAAACTCAAATTTCGCCATGTTTTTAGTGATAAAATGTTGTATAAATGAGGCTGTGAATGATATATCAACAATCCCCTCTGGAAAAGCCTTCAGGATATAGACAGGAATCAAAGTGGAAGGTTTGGTTTTGTGTTAGTGCTGCTGAAGTGGAGATTTCCAGCTCAGAGTCTGAAAACATCCTTTAAAGACTTGAACTGTGAAACTCCATAGATTGTTAATATAAATCGTACTTTTACAATTGCTTGCGGACACAAAGGAAATGACCATTTTTGGAGTCTACATCATAGCTCATGAGAGAGAGAGCTTTACAACGACACCTGACATGACATGGGTCAGACTGACTTTTAGTGAATTTAGGAGAAATCTACTGATGAAAAAGACAAAATGAAGTAAAATAAAAACCTTTATGTGGATTTTCTATTATTTCTTTTGACTTTTCTGAGAGAAATGGCCCAAAATCTCCAAATTGCATGAAGAAACAGTGTTTTTGTCTGTTCGTGTCTGTCCTTCACCAGTTTGTCGACTCATGAGCTGCAGAAACACACAACACAGCTGACGTACGTGTTTCTGAGGGGTTAAACATTCAGTCTGCTTAATTGATGATGACATCACATCAAAACTAAACAACTGTATTTAGCGTGGGCTGATTGTTCAACAGCTGGAACATCTGCATCCTCTGACTCCCACCTGCTGCCCCCTAGCAACCGCCCAGGATGCCATGGCAGCCACCTAGCAACAACACATAAACAAACACTGTAGCTAAACGCCTAGCAACCGTCACCGTCCACATCCTGTAACGTACAGTTCCTCATCTGTCCATGTAGCTGTGGTTTGTCCTCAGACTTCATTCTTTCATTCATTCATTTCCCATGAGCTCTTGGTGCCTTTTTTTTCATTTTCATGTGTTTATGGTGGAGCAGAGTGTCTCTGAATGCAGCGACTGTGTAGGTTGACAGCAGCAAGTGCTCGCTGCGGCGCCGCTGCTTGTTAAAATCAGCTGCAATAACGTGCTTTCAGGTCCAGAAACGTTAGGTATTATCTCTGGAAAAAGTCGCTAGATTTGTCGCTAGGCGCTTTTGACAAAAAAAAGTCGCCAAGAGGGTTTGGAAAGTCGCCAGATTTAGCACAAGAGTCAACAGAGTTAGACAAAGTCGCTAAGTTGGCAAAACTGGTCGCCACGCCACGCGGAAATAAAATAGACTTATGGTGCGTTCAGACCACACGGCCGTTGGAGGAGCTTCCAGCGACATGAGCAGCAGTGTTTTCCATCTTCTGTCTCAGCTTCTCTCTGGAGCGTAACAAAGGTCGGGACAATCAAGAGAGGAGGAACATGTGTCCACTCATTGGCGACTCAATTTCTCCCTCCCGGATCTGCAACATTTCAGAACAAAACACTCAGAGAAACCAAATTCTGCAAAGTTGTTGTTGGATGGTGGGTCCAGGTGGTGAGGGGGGCGGGGCTTTGTTGTGACATCACAAAGTGACAGGAAGTCCTGACGGCTGGTTTTAAGGCTCAGTTTCTGAATACAGGCTGTGTGCATTTCTCTGTGGACTGAGGCTTTGATACTTTCACAGAAACGTTAGGTATTATCTCTGGAAAAAGTCGCTAGATTTGTCGCTACTCGCTTTTGACAAAAAAAAGTCGCCAAGAGGGTTTGGAAAGTCGCCAGATTTAGCGAGAAAGTCACTAAGTTGGCAAAACTGGTAGCCACGCGACGCATAAATAAAATAGACTTAGTGCGAAAAGAAGGGAGATGCTGCGCGACGGCTGCTGGCCGGTGTCACACGACTCACGTTTCGCGTTGCAGCCGCTCCCAGTGTATTTCAGCCGTTACGTTCAGGACCTTGTGTTTTTCGTATAAAGTTCTGGAGCCCAAATTTCTGTGTAACATTCAGGGCTTCAAAATGTATATGTAACATTCAGGACTTTGTGTTTTCCTCGTAGCGTGATGGTGGTGGAGGATACGATTACTTGATCTGATGTGATGTCATAACGTTGAGTTGTCGTAGATAGAATACAGAATAAATTGTTCCCAGAGGCGTGAACGTTTGCTCCTGCAGCAGCTGGAAGACGCCGCTCGCTCGCGGCTCCAACACGTGTGCACACTTTAACCGATTCCTTCACCGTTTGAGGAAAAAGTGATCAAGCTGAACAAGAGCTGTTTTTTTTTTTAAAGACCTTTGTGTAAAGATCAAAGCGGCTGACTTTACCGCAGCGCTCTGCACTTCCCGTTGAGGAATACAAGGCAGCGCGGCGGCGGCGGCGGCTGCTGCTGCTGCAGCTCCCAATGAGAAGCAGGTGTCGGCCGATCTGAGCTCCATAATGAGGGCCGGCCGCCTGCGGGGGCCTCCTGCACACAGGACACATAAAGAGCTGTGGAAACACCACACACAATAGCACGGCCTTCATCACTACAGCATCATCATCGTCAGCTCAGAGCGAGGATGACAACGGAGGAAAGAGGAGATTAAAACACAATAAACACCACAAAACCCCCCAGCGTCACTGTCAGGTCGCCGTGAGCCTGAACGTACATGAACATACGTGACCATACGTGACCATACGTGAACATACGACATACGTGTACATACGTGTACCTGTGTGTTGGCAGAGCCAGACCCGCGCCGGCCTGTAAAGAGGTGTTTAAGACCTGATGCAGTGACGCCAGTGAATGTCACACCTGCATTCAGCAAATTAGACACGTGATGCACGTGAGCGAACAGTCCAGGTCCAGACATGTGGGTCTGACTGGACATCAGATATCAGAGGGTCTTTGAACGCACCGTCATGCAGAGGATAAAAAGACTGTGGTGGATAATTGATGTCATAAAGAACCGATTCTAACAGATGGAAATAAAGAAGGAGGGAAGGAAATGGAATCAAGGACGGAGGAAGTAAGGCACGAAGGAAGGGAGGAATCCATTTCAATCCAATGAATAAAGCACAATTTTAAATGAACAAACACGTTTCCAATGTGCTTTACAGTAAAAGAAATACAATAAAACATAATGAAAAAGACAAAATACTAAAGATTAAAAACCAACAACCTATAGGCTGTGTGGTGGAAAAGCCAAAGAAAAGAGGAACGTGGGAGAGAAGGAAGGATGGACGGAAGAGCAGGTAAGTAAATGAAGAAGAATGTGTATATTTTGTATATATACAGTATGTATGTATTTCCTGGTGTTGCACATGTGTTGGTGTTCTTTGTCTGGAACAGAACGGTGAAAATGAATTTCCCCTTGGGGATAATAAATCATGAATCTGAATCTGAAAGGAGAAAAGAAGGCGATGATGGAGGAATCGGTGGCCCTGAAGGCTCAACTCACTGCAAATTCAGAAATCAGTTTGACAAAAACTCACAAAGCAACAGAAGGTCAAGAGTCAAGAAAGTCAAGTCAAGAAGAACTAAGAACAACTAAAGACCCCAGAATCACAACTATCACAAGTCCAGGTAAAAATCCGGCGCGATGCCGACCCGTCCCGACTCCTCTCACAGTGAGGATCAAGTATAAACCCTGAGCGCCAGGAGTTCTTTCAGTCGTTGCTGCTGCTGCTGCGTTTCCATCCAGTTAAGTTTAAGGAGAAACTTGAAGAGCGAAGCAGCGATAAAGATTTGTTATAAATGCACCTTTAATGTCTCCATTCCTGCTCGGCAGCAAAGCAGAAAGAGCTGCTTCAGAGCTTCACATAGGAGGCTTTTTAATAGAAACAGTGGCTCGGTAGAAGCTAATAGAATCCAGGCTCAATAAAAACAGGACGGACCGGCAGCAGAACCTGGTTCCACATCAGCCGGCCTTGACCTCTGACCTCTGACCCCGGGGTCGAACCGCCAGAGGACGGATCGACAGCCCGTCTATTAAACATCACAGGAGTCACTGTACTTTTCCCAGAGATCAGCTGTCAATCAAACCGTGGCGGTGGAGCCGACTAAAGGACAAAGGTTGAAGGTCAAATGAGGTCGACGAGGAACTCAGACTGAATGTGTGACAATATTTAACGAGTTAGTTATTATTTCATGATTTCTTCGCTTACTTGCTTTTGTTTCGTATTATTAGCTGCTGCAGACGCAAAATAACCCCAAAATATCTAATCGACCTCATTAAGCTTCATTCTAACAACAATTTACCCCATTTCCTCCAATCTTGCATTTTTGAGTCTTAAATTATCAAGAGAAATTTCTTTTTGGCACGATAGGAGTCAGAAATGAGCCTTAAATAGAACGAAATCCCTCTACTCTCAGCTGAGAGCAAAAGTGTTTTTATACATGAATGAGCCATGAGTCACCGCTCAAACTCTCAGTCCGTCTTCATGTGGTGTTTAGACGCAGATTAAAGATGCTGTTGCTGCTTCTTCAAGTTTTTTATTATGGAATATCAAAGGTTTATTAAGAAAATCTTAATCCTGATAAAGTCGCATAACTGATTATGAAGGGTTTGATCCATCTCAGTGTTTTCCATCTTCTCTCTCAGCTTTTCTCTGGAGCTCTAGTAACAACAGGTCGGTGTCAGCCAATCAGAAGAGAGGAGGCTCTGAGCCTCTATTCTGATTGGCTGACTGTTTTCTTAAGTGATTCAATAAACAACATTTCAGAATAAAACTCAATCCTGCAAAGTTATTGGTTGGATGGTGAGTCCAGGTGGTGAGGGGGCGGGGCTTTGTTGTGACATCACAAAGTGACAGGAAGTCCTGACGGCTGGTTTTAAGGCTCAGTTTCTGAATACAGGCTGTGTGCATTTCTCTGTGGACTGAGGCTTTGATACTTTCACAGTATTAATATAGAACCTAGAGCTGCTTTATAATCACACTACACATGGACGTCTACCTTTATACCGTATGGAGCTTTAACACAAACATCTACCTTTATACCGTATGGAGCTTTAACGCAAACATCTGTATGGAGCTTTAACGCAAACATCTACCTTTATACCGTATGGAGCTTTAACGCAAACATCTACCTTTATACCGTATGGAGCTTTAACGCAAACATCTACCTTTATACCGTATGGAGCTTTAACGCAAACATCTACCTTTATACCGTATGGAGCTTTAACGCAAACATCTACCTTTATACCGTATGGAGCTTTAACGCAAACATCTACCTTTATACCGTATGGAGCTTTAACGCAAACATCTACCTTTATACCGTATGGAGCTTTAACGCAAACATCTACCTTTATACCGTATGGAGCTTTAAGGCAAACATCTACCTTTATACCGTATGGAGCTTTAACGCAAACATCTACCTTTATACCGTATGGAGCTTTAACACAAACATCTACCTTTATACCGTATGGAGCTTTAACGCAAACATCTACCTTTATACCGTATGGAGCTTTAACGCAAACATCTACCTTTAAACCGTATGGAGCTTTAACACAAACATCTACCTTTATACCGTATGGAGCTTTAACACAAACATCTACCTTTATACTGTATGGAGCTCATTCGTGCTGGATTTAAATTAAGAAGCCAGATAAACATGTGTTATCTAAACTTTAACTTTCCGTCTCCTCAGATTGTGTCTGTGTGTTTGTGGACGTGACCGTTCTCACAGCGAGGAGACAAAAATAATCTTCACTGTGACCAAATGTTCTCTCACATTCAGGAGGACAACACCAGCCACGGCAGCCAGGTTGGTTTGGCAGCGGCTGCTCCACCATCACACTGCTCTGTTATAAAAGCTGTTTGTTGTCACCTCGCTCTCTGGGTTGCGTAAAACTTTTATTTATGTCCAAAACGACTCGTGCTGCTGATTTCTGACCAGGAAGACATTTCTCCTTCACACCTGGAGCTGCTTCTCGCTGCTGTTCGATCAGTCTGAACCTGCTCCGTTGTTTATCCCTCCCTGACGCTGCCTTTGGCCCCGAGCTCCTGTTGAACCACGGCGCTTATGAAAGCTGTGGTCACCGAGCCCCACGTCTGCAAACAACCCTCTGCTTTTGGTTTCTTTGTCTGTCAAATTTAGCTTTGCCTCCACAGTCGGTGTGGCCGGGAGCGAGTTTCTTCTCACATCTCTGCATCATTAAACCCAAACAGAGCTGAGAGGAGCCGAGGTTCTCCCACCGCTCCTCTGCCCCTAGTGGATGGAAACGTCATGAACGCTACTGTATCCCTATTTATTTAATAGCTGTAAAGTTTTGAGGCTGGGTTTTATCACCCATCGTCATGGCAGCAGAAACATTCCTGCCCACCGTGGGAGCACCCTGTTGCTAAACTGAAGTGAGGAGGGAAAAAAACAACAACTTTAAAACAGAATTCACACTGAGCGTCAGATCTTAAAGAGTTGATGCTTCAGTAAAAACAGAAGAAAAAACTTTCAGTTCAAACCGAATCAAAGAGTCAAAAAGTCTCTGCAGAACCAGTTACAGTAGTGACTCACTGCTGCCCTCTGCTGACACAACATAGAACTACACACACTGCTGTTGGTGCTGCACAGGAGGCTACGGTGGCCCTGAGGGCTCAACTCACTGCAAATTCAGAAATCAGTTTGACAAAAACTCACAAAGCAACAGAAGGTCAAGAGTCAAGAAGAACGAAGAACAACTAAAGACCCCAGAACCGCAGCTTATTGTGTCCCTGGACTGGTCCATTGACCAAGTCACCGCCCAAAAAATGCAAAAATGCAATGCAAATGCAAAAAACCCAAGAATGTGGAGACACCCAGTCCCACTCTGCCCTCCAAAGACTCTGCACCCTTACTGATTGATCGGACGTCAGCTGGAAGTGGTCGAGTGTGAGGGTCTGAAAGGGTCCAGATGCTGTGATGAGAACGGGACAGCACTTTCTCCCCTTTCTGAACCAGGACCAGAACCACTGGAACCGTGAACGGTATCAGTACTCGGACCAGAAGCAGAACCAGGAGTAGTGGTACCAGAACTGGGACTGGAATCGTACTGGAATTTTGACCTGGACCAGAACCAGAACCAGAGTGATACTAAAAACGTGAGACACAAAAACTGATTGAGAAATGGGACAGCACTTATCACGTTACCTTGTCTACACAATGTTGTCGACACCGGCTGGTCTCCATCCATCCATCTTCAACTGTTAATTCGAGGTCAGGTCTTGGGGGCAGCAGATCGACTTCTCTTTCCTGATGTGTTCCCAGACCAGGGTCCTGATGATAGTGGTCTTGCCCTTGTTCTGGTACATGTCGGGTCCAAGTCCCAGGTCTGGTTCCGATCCAGAAACTGGTCCTGGTTCCGGTGTCATCTTGCAAACACTGGTTCTGGAAACGTTCTGCAAACACAGTGAGTTTTTGCAGTGCATGTGTTCCACAGCCTGCAGATGTTAGATGTTACTTCTACATCTGGACCAATACTGGACCACACAGAGAACATCTACAGGTGGTTTGTGAAGATTGAAAGATACAGATGTGGGCCAGACTGGAGCTGAGGATGTGTTCTACAGAAATACGGACATTAAACCAAGTTATTACAAACAGACACAGTGTCATCTCCTCTGTTTGACAAGTTTTACTGTTTATTATTAAGAAAAACAAACGGAGACATGAGAAGGTACAGAAAATGAAAATGACTTGGGACAACTGAACACAAAGTTCCCACCTCCCAATATATTAATATACACAGCTACGAGCCTATGTACAATATATATGTCTGAGACAGTGTGGATGAGAAACCGGAGAAAACAGCAGGAAAACAAACAAAGAATCAAAGCTGCTGAAAAACCAAAAAAACCCAACACCTTTCCAGAATAGAAATAATCAGAGAAATAGCTACTTTAAATTCTGATAGATAATCAATTATCAATAACAATTATCACACCTAATCTGCATTCACACACTGAGATATTATAGATCACTTATACTGTACACTATCAAACTAAAAGACTTGTCTATCTCTCTAATTATGCAACCAGAACAAAATACACAGGCTCACTGTAGCAAAGGACTCTGGGAGATTGAGTTTAGTGGTTTCCTTACTTCCAGCACTTTTTTTTCCCCTCTCGTCTTAAAACAAACAAAAATCCGTTCTCTCCCGTTTAATCACATAATTTGGCACAACAGAGCAACTCTGGTCAACCACTATAATCCCAGCTCGCTCCCAGTGCTCAAAGGAATGTTGAAAACACTCATTCACAAGTCGTTTCTTACACACACGCTCATCATCAAACACTCGTAGAAGATACAGTACACGTAACAAAACACTACTGTAACAACATAAAAACACTCAAAGATGATCAAACTGAACATGTTTGCACTTCCTCCCTCCCTGTGTGAAGGTGATGATGTCGGTTTGCGATGTCCGTTTCTCAGACAATTCGATTGAAAAATACTGTTCAACACGTTCTGCGCTAGCTAGGAGGCTAACACAGAAACAGAGTGGGACGTAAAGTGAAGAAATATCAAAAATGAAAATGTGCTTTACCACATTAACACATGAGAAGATGTTGACAACATAGTGTAGGCTAATGACACATCGCTACAAAATACTTTGGTGAACTGGCTGCTAACTTGCTAGCCCTTCAAGGCAGCTAGCTTGCTAATGTATGGCTCATGTTGGTGTTGAGTTAGCATGCATGCCAACGGCCGGCTGACATTGGTTTTGATTTGATACTTGCAAAGTTTTGTTGGTAAACTAGCGACTAACATGGCAGTGCTTCAAGTTATGGTGCGTTCCAGGCTTTTGACCCCGTAAGTCACGACTTCAAGTCACCAGTTACGAGTTTGTAGCGTTCCAGGCAAGTTGCTAACTGGAAACTGGGAGTAAATCGATCTAGTACGAGTTCACTAGGGTTGTAAACGATAAACCGATGCGACCGGATATTCGGTTTAACAAGTGAGAGATTCGGCTGCATCGGTAGCAGCCTCCTGAATCGATACAAATTAGCCATGAATTCCTAGATGAATCGGTTGTAGCGTCATGAATCGGTTATCGCTATGGGCTAGAGTGCCTAGCCGTTAGCGGTCTCTTTAATAACTCATAAATCAATCAGCAGGCCAAATAAAAACTTTTTTTTTCAGCGAATATCTTAGTTACAACACGATTCGCTAACTGGAGTAGTTTCATGTTGTATCCGATGACAGGAGGGAGGGGGGGTTAACAGATGACGCCCTGATATTAGCTTTGCTGCTGCTGTTAGTTAGCACACTCCCCATCCAGGGGCTGCTCCTGTGTCTGCTGCTGCTACAGTCAGAAAACCTGCTCCAAACTGCGGCTGTTGAACACCGGACCCGACGTGGAAGCATAGACTTTTGATAACTCTAAACTCGGCTGAAAAAAAGCAGCCGTGATCGCCGTGACGATGACCGACAACTACGTTTTGACGGCAATGTTGTGAGACGAGCGTTAGCTGCTGTTAGCCACTGCCTGTAGCTCAGCTTGTTAGCTTCATCAGAGACATGGCTTCACTGATAAACAAACGGAGCGATAATCTTTTATACAGTCTATGCTCTGTATGCGCTGGTCTTGTTGCTACGGTAACCTCGCTCTGACACAGCAAGGAGTTGGTGCTGAACCTAGAACTAAACTGGTGCTAAGCAGCACTGGCTCCGAAAAGCACCTGAACCAGCTGGGTGGAAAAGGGATCGCATGGCTAATTTACATAAACTCTTACAGATACTGGTCCATGTCTAAATATGAATACATTGACATGTGATCTTGTTATTCTTTTTTCCTTTTTTTTATTTCTTTTTTGCCAGTGCTTTAAAGCAACAATGCTTGGAGATATGTGGTCTTTTATATATTTGAAAAGAAAATATTGTACTGTAGAATGGTAGTCACTTTCATAGAATTGGCTTCTTGATCTACAACAGATATTAACCGAAAATCGAATCGTCCTACACTGAATCGAATCGAATCGAATCGGTCTGTAATAAAAGGTTATCGTTTTTGAATCGAATCGTAATCTGTGTATCTAGATTCGAATCGAATCGTTTATCACAAAGAGATGTGCAACCCTAGAGTTCACTGGTGGGAAGTTACGAGTTTGACTGTACGATCCAACGGGTAACCATAGGAACAGGTCGGGAAAACACGAGTTACGGGTTGCCTGGAACGCACCATTAGCTAGCTTGCTAATACTGCACTCACATTGACATTTAACCTTTAACGGCAGCCGTTGGTCATCTTGTGCTGCCTCCTCACACTCATGACTGGAGATTCCAGTTGTTTAAACACTGAACGCTTACTTAACTAAACGGAAAGACACAACAACATCTCTGTGAAGAACATCTACTAGAAGAAACTCAAATAACTTTGGCTAACAGCTGATTTTGCAGAATTGGACGCGAGGTGTAAAAATGCCACGATACAATGTACTAACATTTCAGCATTTACTCACCTTAAGCAACAGACTTACACGGATAGTTGGATATAAAAACTACACTTTCCCTGACGGTCATAATTACAAACTGGATGTTTTACCATCATAACAAGTACGTGGTCATGGTGTGTCTGATGACGTGAACGTGGCACAACTGCCACTTCGCAGGTTTGCTAACTCGGAGCGCTAGCGAGCCTGTTCACTGTCACAAATCCAAGTGAAACGTTAATCCAGTTGCAGTGTTGGCTTGAAATGTAAAAACCCATCATCACGACACAAAATCAACACTTCTTTCTCTGTATCTGCCTTTCCCGCAGATTTACTGAAGACCACAGTGAAGTCCACAGCTCTGTTTTCATTTTGTTCTGTGCTGCATCTGCACCCTGCATTAGCTCTGTAAACAAGACTCTTTTGAATGCTATGCGGTAAAAATCTGTACAGATTTCAATAAAGACTTGTTTGTCCAACATTACAGACACAATCTCTTTGAGGGCATTAGGAAAGGTGCAGCAGTGATTGCAGCAGTTGTTAATATTGGCTCAATTCCCACTGGCACCACCCTTGCTACAGATGTAAGGCACTTTGAATAACAGCACCAATAACAGGTGTTTTTGCTGTAATATCGTATATGTTATAATAATATCATTATGTTAACACTAGCAATCCTTGTTACTCTTTGGCAACAATTAAAGGCACAATGTTTTTTTTTTATTATTTCAAAGTGCCTCTGATTGTGATTCTTTCTCAAACTACCCACAGTTCCCCACCGACTGATTCTCAGTCCGTGGACCACACAGGTGTCAACGCAGCCTCTCGGCACCGTGACGTTAACCTCAGCTGAACATTCATATCCACAAATAAAAAGACCAAAACAAGTGAAATACAATAAACCAAGATAAAATAAAATAGAATAAAAATCTAAAAAAAAAATAAAAAAAAAATTAAATCCTACACTACAATTTGACCCTAACCCTAACTCCAGTGTGGGTTAATATATGAACATGAATAACTGAGAGACACACACACAGTGCTTTACAACAACAACAATAATAAAATAATAATAATAATAATAATAATCATAATAATAATAATAAAAACCACAGGGACAGAAGAAAGTACCCAGACCCAAGAGTCTGTCCAGAGAGGAAGAAAATAAAGTTCAGGACACCTTTGGCTTTATGAAGAGATAATATGTGAAAAAGTCCGATAAGACGTTTTGGTCAAAGAGATGGGTGAAACTGTAAAACTGGCATTGAAAGAAAACTTAAGAAAACTTAAGAAAAGCTTAGAAATTGTTGTTCACTTTGAATCTTTTAAAAACATTTCTCCTCTGACTGGACCGACCTTTTCTCTTCCCATCTCCATTGTGTCTCTCAAAAAAATGTGCTGTGATTCCCACAAAGCCAAACCAACCTTCTGACCACAGCTCTGCCAGTCCGCTCACACCAGTCATCAGTCAGTCTTCTTGTGTCAGTTCTGTTGTCTCCCAGGAGTCCGAAGATGCACAAAGATGCACACTAAGGAAAGCCCAAGTGGTACATCCCAGCGGCTTCGGCTCACTGGTTGACGTGGGGCCTCAGGGCCTGGTAAAGTCCCTCGAAGGAGGGTCGGTTGGGGATATCCCGACTCCAGCAACGCATCATCAGCTCGAAGAGAGAAGGTGGGCAGAGCGGAGGGGCGTACAGGAAAATCTGAGTAATAAAGATAAAGAAAAACGTCAAGAAGACCTAAACCAGGCATGGGCAACCTATTCCATAAAGGTCCGGTATGGCTCTTGGTTGGCTCCAACAAAAACCTGCAGCCACAACGGCCTTTTGTGGAATAGGTTTCCCATGCCCCCTCTAGACGGACCTTTTAGAGACACTCTGAACTCTTAATACTGCAGGTGGTTTGGTTTCAGCTCACCTGTCTGCCCTGGTTCCTGAAGAACTCGCCAGTGTTCTCTATGACCTGTTCATCAGACAGCAGGCTGTAGGGCTGCTCCTTGCACAGAGTGAAGATCTCCCACAGGGTGACACCAAACGCCCACACGTCACTGGCTGTGGTGAACTTACCCTGGAGAGTAGATACGAAGGCCACAGTACAGGTCTAATTATTATGTTTCATGATTGATCTTTCAAAGTTAACAGCTTCTAAAAGGGTCCTCTAGGTCCACAGGGTTTCTGTCAATGACAAAGACCCCAAACTTGACCAACTGGACTTCCATCGAAAAACCTGGATCTTACCCCAACTGGGTCTTCTGGAGGCCAGATAGACCAACCTCAACAATAACAAGCTCAATTTGATTGCCTTGACCCCCGTCCCCTGTTAAACCCTCACCAGTAGGATGCTCTCCCAGGCCATCCACCGAATGGGCAGCACCGCCCGGCCCTGGATGCGGTAGTAGTCGCTGCTGTACAGGTTCCGGCTCATCCCGAAGTCGGCGATCTTGATGGTGAGGCGGCGGTCCAGCAGGCAGTTCCTAGTGGCCAGGTCTCGGTGCACGAAGTTCAGAGATGCCAGGTACTTCATCCCCGACGAGATCTGCACCGACATGTGGAGGAGGTCGGACAGACTGGACACATGGAGGGAGGGAGGAGAAGGTTTCAGTCCCCATGTGAGTACCTTGGTTTGTTGTTAGCAGGTCTGACCAGGTGTGCTACCAACCTGACTGAAGGGATGTTGTTGGCGTGGGTCAACGTGCTCTCGATCTCCCGCTGCGACAGGAACATGTTGAGGTCTCCGTTCTCCATGTACTCGGTCACCATGCACAGCGGGTCGGACGACACGCACACACACAGCAGCCGGATGATGTTGGGGTCGTTCAGACGAGACATGATCTTTATTTCCTTCAGGAAGTCGTTCCTGGTGAGAGAAACATCATCAGTTAGGGTGTAGTCAGACATGGCTTGTTTGGAGCATTTCACCACAAAGATTGGTCCATTTGGTTCTTATGTGAACACAACGATCGTGCTCAGATACAGGATGAAACAAACGGGACGAGATCGCTTAGAACTGGTGGTCTGGTCTCGGTTAACATCCATTCAAGCCCTGGAGCTTGGTTCGTTTGCAGTGAGAACGTAATCAACTCAGCAACCAACACAAAACGCTGCTGATGTTGAATGGTTCTCGACTGGGCGTTTGAGTCAAAAATATACACCTAAGGTGACTCCAGTAGGCTTTCTTTGTTTTGGGCTGTGTTCAGGTTGACTTTGGTCTGAAAATATACACAAATTACTTGGATCAGGTCAGGTCCAGGCTTCAACCGCGGGTCGGATTTAAATTTTCCAGCCCATTGAGACCTCTATTGCATGCTTTTTTGGTTTTCCTGGGTAAGAGTATTTTCCTCTTCCTCCTCCTTCCTGGTACGATTTCTGACCAATGAGAAGCAGTTGGTTCGCACATGACATTTGTATACAACTTCCGACTGAGCTTGGCACTGTTATCATGGGAGCACAAACGACCCATAAGAAAAATGCAGCAATTGTATGTGTTTAGCCGCTAAATCAGAACAAAGCACGAGTCTAATTACAGCTGGTGCTGCAGTGACCAGATGTGTGGACGCAACTGGCACAAATCTCAAACAGGAAATGACCCGAGCGCACGGATACCTGGCCTGACTGGTGGCGTCGGCCCTCAGCTGCTTCACCGCCACCAGCACCGAGTGTCCGTCCCTGTCGGGCAGCGGCGACCCCTCCCCAAGGAATTCTGGGAGTCCCTCGGCCTCACACAGGTGGACCTGCAGGAGAGCGGGTTCAAGTTAGTAAGACGTCAAACTCATGACGGACGCCTGCGTTGACTCCGCCCCCTCACCTCTCCGAACTGCCCCTCCCCCAGCTTCTCCCTGAAGATCAGCTGTTGCCGTGGGAACTCGGCGGCGGAGATGTCCTTCCTGGTCAGAGAGTCCACGGTGAGGGCGGGCACGGCGTACATGTTGCTGCCGGTGACGCCCTGCAGCCGCACGATGTCCGTCTCGGCGTAGTGCGGCGCGTTGCTGTGGAAACACTGGTGCGGTGTGCACTGGGTGACGTCAGGCTCAGCGTAGCCGCCTCCGCACGCTGACGGACAGAAAGACCAGGGGTTATTAAAGGGATAGTTCAACATTTTGGCAATTTAGCCCATGACCATAATCCCTAAAGCCATAGCAGTAGGCTCATTAATCTATCTTTAATTGTTGTTGCAAGCTATTTTTAGAACGGCAGAGCAGAGCCGTGAGCTGCTTTCTCTCTGTAGATTCACCATACTACGGGATAATAACAAAACGTCACCACACAGAGTTGTTTTAGAGGCAAATTCATGTAAAACCTCTGATGCACGTTGCCTTCAGGGACAGTTTTTCATCACCAGTCTCTGAATTTCCCTCTAAAACAACTCTGTGTGGTAACGTTGTGTTATTATCTCATAGCGTGGTGAATGTGCAGGTCACAACTTGTCCACCAGAGCGTTGTGGAGTTGTTGGATTGTGTATTTGATGAGGGAAACCAAGAAATCCCATGAGCCTCCGTAGCGTAGCTCTGAGCAGCTCACGGCTCTGCTCCACCGTTCTAAAAGTAGCTTGCACTGACAATTAAAGGAAATGAACCCACTGATAGGGATTATGGCAACTATGATTATCATTAGAACATAGTTTGCCAATGTTACGAATATTGTTTAGATTTACTGTTGACAGAACCTGAAAATGACCTTAAAAATCTAACTTTTAAAACATTTTTCTAATTAGTAGTTTTAGAAAACAGTTTGACAGAAACTCTGATCACACACAGACCAGGACACATTGACATGAAACCATTGAACTAGAAATAAAGGTTTTAATTTAATAATCACTTTGAAACTGCAACATAAATTTACTTTATTTACTATAAAAACAAAACTTACTTGACAATTTGTTGAGATATCATAATAACAGGAACACTGAGATTAATGACCCAGAGTTAAACATTTATAACTGTTTGTAAATTACAGACTAATTAGTATCAATGTAGGAAGAATGCTTTATTGATTATGAATCAATAGTCTGTAATCATTATGAAATGCTGTATAAATAAAGTTGGTCAGACATGAGGTCACACCTTTCAGCTCTTACCACGCAGCCAGCCTGACGTCATGTGACAGGAAGTCAGCAGGAGGAGATCATAGAGAGGGTTACCGAGGAGGAGAGCTGGAGGAAGAGGAGGAGGACGAAGGAGGAGAAGAAGAAGAAGAAGAAGAGGAGGTAACGGAGAGAAACACTGGAGAAAAGAACGAGTGTGAAGGTTGAGAGCATCGTCATCCAGGAGAAAAAAAGACGAAAATGCAAAGAAAATGGAGAAAAGACAGGAAGTTTGTGGAGGAAGTGAAGTTTCAATGAGCAGAGGAGAAACCAGACAGAGCCAGCAGGGGGCAGTGTGTGTGTGTGTGTGTGTATGTGTGTGTGTGTGTGTGTGTGTGTGTGTGTGTGTGTGTGTGTGTGTGTGTGTGTGTGTGTGTGTGTGTGTGTGTGTGTGTGTGTACCTGAGGCCTCGGCGCTCTGCGACAGCTCCGGCAGCTTGTTCCTCAGCGCCGCCGGGTTCTGGTACTGAGGGTCCAACAGGAAGACTCTCTCATAGTGAGGGTCAGTGTGGGCGGAGCCTGAGGGCGACATCACAACAACACCAGTGAAGAAGAAGAAGAAGAAGAAGAAGAAGAAGAAGTGTAGTGAACTTTTTTTTTTTTTTTTTTTAATTTTACATAGTGCAATACAGGTGCGAAACATGACAAAACAAAGACCAAAGAAAACAAACGTACTTAACAGCACAGGGCGAAATATTAAATGCTAATATGTCAAAGTATGCAGTAATGACCAATCAATCGAAGTAACAAAGAAACAAACAAGACAAAATAAAGCAAACAAAAAAAACAAAAACAAAAAAAAACAAACAAACAAACAAAAAATAATAACAGAGTTTCATTAACAAAAGAACAAAGGTGTTTTGTTTAAGTGTATGTGTGTGTGTGTGTGTGTGTGTGTGTGTGTGTGTGTGTGTGTGTGTGTGTGTGTGTGTGTGTGTGTGTGTGTGTGTGTGAGTGTGTGTGAGTGTGTGTGTGTGTGTGTGTGTGTGTGTGTGTGTGTGTGTGTGTGTGTGTGTGTGTGTGTGTGTGTGTATGTGTGAGTGTGTATAACAGCAAAGCAATAATCAATAAATAATTAGGTAAATTAAAATAAAAAATAAATAAATAAAAATAAAAATATTCGCCAGAAAAAGAGGAAGTAGAAAAAGACCATAGAAGGTGTGGATGTCTGTATTGAAGAGATGTCTGTAATGTAAATAAATGGAGAAAGAGAGAGAGGGAGAGAAAGAAAGAAAGAAAGAAAAAAAGAAAGAAAGAAAGAAAGAAAGAAGGTAAAAGAGAAAGAAAGAGAGAAAAGAGAAAAAAAGTGTAGTGAACTTTGAACTCAATCAGCCCTGAATCCGTCCCTTGTTGAAGGCCACGTACCTGTGGAGGCGTGGCCAGAGCGGGGGGGCACAGGGGGCGTCTGCAGGATGATGGTGTCGCTGCAGGACGACAGTCGGACCGTCATCTCCTCGTCCAGGATGCGGCGTGGAGCCTGGACGGACGGTGAAAGAAAAAGAAAAAAGAATCAAATCAAATAGTTGGTGCCGACGCTGCAGCTCCAGGTGTGATGATGGCGGCGGCTCCGTCCGTCTCCTCACCTTCTCCAGCACCTTGCAGACGTACTGGCACCAGAGGATGAGGAAGATGATGATGACCAGCAGCAGGATGATGGTCACCAGGCAGCCAATCAGGATGGGCGTGTTCCCGTCGTCTGGTTGGTCACTGGCTGAAGGACTGACCGCGTCTGTGGAGGAGAAAGAGAGAGAATCTCAGTTTTCTCCTCTCTCAGCTTCTCTCTGGAGCTCTAGTAACGGTTTCAGCCAATCAGAAGAGAGGAGGACGCTCTGAGCCTCTCCTCTGATTGGCTGACTGTTCTTATTGACAGATTCAATAAAAGACAGCAGATTTCAGAATAAAACACTCAGAGAAACCAAATCCTTGAAGATGTTGGATAGATGGTCCAGGCCGTGGTGGGCGGGGCTTATTCTGCGTTCACTTTGCAGATAATAAAACATTATTTAAAATGCTTTTTAATGCCGAAAAACATTAAAACGTTATGAAATATAGAATATTTGATGAATTCATGTTGTTATTTTTGTTCAATTTTAAATGATATGTTTTGGTGCGTCTCCAACACTTTGAACGCAGCATTAGTGCGACTGCTTTGTGACATCACAACGTTCCTCCAAACCAAACTTAGACCACATTTCCCATCAGCCCCCTGGCCTCTGCTGCTGAGAGACCTTCCACTGTTACGAGGTCAGAGGTCAAGGGTCATACCTATCTTTGGTGTGGGTGTCACGGTGCTCTCTCTCTCCTCATTGGCTGGAGGGGACGTCACCAGCAGCGTCGTCTGGGTCGGGAGTATGGTGTCCTCTGAGGGACAAACGACAAACGAGAGGTTTTACTTTTCTGTTTTGATTAAAAGACTAATGATGTGTGTGTAAATTGTGTGTGATGCAACTAAAATCTGAAAAACTAAAACTAACACTAAATAAAAAATAATAAAAACTAAACTAAAACTAAACTGTGTGTGTAAAAATAAGTGTGTGTGTGTGTGTGTTACCCGACTGGAAGGAGACCTCGCTGAACATCATCCAGACGTCGGCGAAGTAGAACCGGCAGCGGAGGGATTTGGCGGCGCGGCGGTTCAGCGGCACGGTGACGTAGCGGGCGCTGGGGTTCCTGTCGTCCAGGACGGTCTTGAACGCCACAGGCTCCGCCTCCCAGCCGGCGATGAGGCGGGGCTTAAACCAACAGGAGACGGAGGAGAAGATCTTCACGCCGCGGGTGAACATGTTGTTACTGTGAACCTGGAGGAAGAGGAGGAGGAGGAGTTTAGAACGGTGACATACAGGATGTGACGTTGTACTGCTGTCATAAAACTCATGACACCATCAGTTCAATGGAAAAACACTGAACGTGGAGGTTCATTGTCTGTTGTACGACTGATTTTGTCCAATTGGTTAATTTTACCTCACTTATAGTTACTTAAACTGACACTAAATTCACTTAAAACTATGTATTTTCCTCTTTTATCCTGACTCTTGTCTTGCTTTGAAGTTAATTTGGATTTTTGAGACTGTGATAAATTATTTTAGTTAGTTATTTATTAGCACATGAGTACTATATATGTAAAACAGTATTAAAGAGTGGACAACAACAACAACAACAACAACAACAACAACAACAAAAACACACAGACAATACAATGTTTACAGTAGATACAGCAAATCTACAGGAGAAACCAAAAAAAACCCTAAGGGCTTGTCAAGTGGTGCTCCTAAAGATAAACATTCAACATAAAAAATGGTTTATGCGTTGCTCAACAGTCCATTTTGCACTAAGAGAAGGGAACTGTACCAATCATCTTCGTTATATTCTCGATTAGTATTTCAATAGAGATGAAAGAAGATAAAAATATTGGTAACCCTTTAATTTACAGGCTGCTAATTACATGATAATGTCAAGAAAGAGCCTAGAAAAAACAATTAATTGCATCATAATGTCAAGAAATAACGGTCACGTTCATAGTAATGTCATGTTTTTCATAAAGGCTAAAGATTACACATGCTTTTCATGCTGTAAATGTTTTGGGAAAGGCGAGAATTTTTCTCCACCAAATCCTTATTTCTGAGCTATTTCTACATAATCGATATTTCATGTCGATACTTCTCGACATTAGTATGATATTATTATTTCTTGACATTACTATACAACTAATTGTTATTTTTAGGGTATTTAAGACATTATCACATAATTAGTTACCTGTAAATCAAAGAGTTACCAAAACATCTTCTGTACAGATGATTTATTTACTGTCCTATCAGTCAAATGCCATGGTGATGCTCCTGTTGCTCGTGGTGACGTAAACACACCTTCATGGAGGTGAAGTTCCTCTGGCGGTCGAACACAAACTCCATCTCCACGTATCCCTGAGTTCCCAGCGAGTCGTTCCTCCAGCCCAGGTAGTCGTAGCCCGGCCACACGTGGTACTGGCGCGTCAGCAGGAAGTCGTCCAGGCCGATCACGCCGTCCGTCAGCTGGCCCATCCCGCCAAACAGCCTCCTATTGGACCACACAGCTGTCAATCAACCACCAGGACCAGGAAGCAGGAAGTACAGTTACAGTGTGTGTGTGTGTGTGTGTGTGTGTGTGTGTGTGACTCGCCTCCTCTCGTGCACGCCGTCGTACGTGGAGTCGTTGAGGCTGGCGATGGGGTAACCGGGCGGCATCATCAGCTGACCCTCGGGGGCGCTGTAGGCGATCAGCCCGTCTGAGGGGGGAGGAGGAGGGGGAGGGGCATGTCAGCGTCTGATTGGTTGATTGACAGGTGTGTGTGTGTCTGTGTGTGTGTGCGTGTCGTACCGTCCCAGGGACAGCCGTACAGCTCCACCCTCATGCAGACGGTGGTCGACAGCACGGTGACCGGGAACAGACGGACGAAGCGAGTGATGATCGGAGGATGGAGGTCGTTGATGACGGAGGCGTAGGCGTTGGTGTTTCCCTCCATCACCTAGCAACAGACGACAAACATCATCCATCCATCTATCTGTCTATCTATCTGTCTATCTATCTATCTATCTATCTATCTATCTATCTATCTATCTATCTATCTATCTATCTATCTATCTATCTATCTATCTATATCTTTCTTCTTTTTTCTCACCTCAGGAGGCGGGGCTTGCTGACTGCCTCATTGTGACATCACAACGTCACATTGTCTTTCTTTCTTTCTATACTCTTTCTTTTTCTTTCTCTATTTCCTTATTCTCTCTTTCTTTCTTTTTTCTTTCTTTCTTTCTTTCTTTCTTTCTGTCTTTACTTTCTTTCCTTACTCTTTCTTTTCCTTTCTCTGGTTCCTTACTTCTTTCTTTCCTTTCTTTACTCTTTCTTTCTCTGTTTCCTTACTGTCTTTCTCTGTCTGTTTCCTTATTCCCTTTATTTCCTTACTCTTTATTTCTGTCTTTCTCTATTTCTGTCTTTCTTTCCTTACCTTTCTTTCTTTCTGTCTTTATTTCCTTATTTGTTTTTTCTTCCTCTCTCTCTCTTTTTTTTTTAACCTTTTTTCTCTCTCTGTTTCTTTCAGGTGGGCAGGGCGTGGTGACTGTTTTGTTGTGACATCATAAAGTCACAGAACTCCTGTCGGTTGGTTTTAAGGCTCAGTTTAGAAAAACTTCTCTTTCATACGATTCGACAGTTTTGTTGGACCCAAAGTTTTATGTTTTTATTTTCCAACACACATCTTTATGCTTCGGAACAGACGGCTCCGCCTCTGCTCGTCATCTCTCTCCTGATTGGTCGGGAATATTTTCCTCCTTCATGAATGAATTCTGATCTTTCTTTCATTGTTTTCCGTCTCTGAATCTGGGCCGGTTTTTCCGGAGAGGAAAACAGATAAAAACACGACCTCACGCCCTTTATCTGTTTTTATACTGCTGTTGCCGTGGCAGCAGGGGGCACTAACAGGAAGTTGGCGTCTAAATGTAATTTCCTGTGACACGAGAGTTAACGAGCATCATTTTCATTTCCTTTCCTCTCTCTCATTCTTTTCCTTCTATCGCTCCGGCTCCCGTTTCCTCTGCAGCTTTTCTCCCATTCTTCTCAGTCTTCCTGCCTCCGGTTTAAACCCCGCCCCCCTCGCCCTCGCCGTCGCCCGTCACTCACCGTGTTGCCCTGACGATTCCTCCAGGACTTCCACAGCAGTCCGTCCCGGCTGTAGTTGAGACGATACGCTCGCGCGAACTCGTTCCCGGAGTTGCGTGCGTATCGGCCCTGAGTCCCCACCACGGTCAGGAAGGTGAGCCGGCCCAGGTCCACCTGAGGACACGGACCAATCAGAGCGCAGCAGGAAGTCACGTGACACATCAGAGAGAGGGTTTACACTCCAAATCTGATCGTTACTTCACATTTAATTCACTAAATAATCGTTTATTCTATTTGTGACGTCCTGATTAAATAAAAATAAATGCGTCAGTCGTTAGTGAATGAAACGCCGTGTGAGACGTGAGAAGGAGCTGACGACACGGTTTAAATATAACTTTATTAGTCTACAGTGTCATCACAGCCTGTGACCTCCTGCTCTGAGCTCTGAGCTCCTCTTACACTGACGGTGCACGATCATGTTCCCGCTGCACACACACACACACACACACACACACACCACACACACACTGACCTGCAGGTACTGACTGTCAGCAGGCTCAGGACACCAGGCGCCGTCGCCCTCCTCACGGTTCAGCCTAAACAACACAACGTCATAGAATAGAATATAATACCATATAATATGATATAATATTTAATAACGTAACATAGCACGATATAACATTATATATAACATATAATATAACACAACATAATATAATATAATAAATACAAATAGTCGCCCAAAATCTCATTGGTCGATTCGTCACATATAAACATGTGGAGCCGTGTCTTGTCAAAATGAAGTCAAAATCTATATCATTGAACTGTGTATGAAAGGCTAGAGGGCTTTTACTTTGAAGGACCAGATACAGGAAGTCGCGAGTCTTGCTAATTAACGATAAACACTATTATCCGCAATGATATTAGTCGACTAATGGCCTTAAATGACTATTGGTCGACGAAGAGCAGCTTCGGCTTTAATAATAACATACATTTTAACATTAGTTAACATAATATAATATAATATAATGTAACATCTACCTGGCGTACTGCGGTCCTGTTGTCTCCCACCATTGGCTGGAGGCTGTGATGTCATCGTCCTTGATTCGTCCATCCTCCATGCCCAAGGCATAGCGACAATGTCCTGGAAAACACACACACACACAAGTTGTTAGTCTGGTTCACATCAAACCTGTGTGTGTGTGTGTGTGTGTGCATGTGTGTGTGTGTGTGTGTGTGTGTGTGTGTGTGTGTGTGTGTGTGTGTGTGTGTGTGTGTGTGTGCGTGTGTGTGTGTGTGTGTGTGCGTACCGGGGTCGATCTGTCCGAACGCTGCTCTGGCTTGAAGGATCAGCAGCAGGAAGAGGTGCATCATGGTCCGCCGAGCACACCAGCACACACGCTACATCTCTGAGAGAGAGAGAGAGATGATGATGTCACTTCCTGTCACGATGACCAACCTCAGTCCGACCAGGTGTCATGGCCGACAGATATTCAGCAGGAGCCGCCACAGGGACGAGCGTGTGTGTGTGTGGTTTCACAATGTTAACACAAACACTCGGCCCACGCACTGCGGTGATGTAACGAGCATGAACGCCACAGCTGTGACATCACTTCCTGTTCAGACACCTGATCACGACCTAGTGATCAACCAATCAATGACCGTTATTGGTCTGAGCTGCTGCTCACAACCAATCAGAAGTCAGGAGAGGCCGCTCTGACATCACAGTGATGTCATAAGTTACACTGCGTCCTGATGGTGTCTTTCTGTCTTTCTTTCTTTCTTTCTTTCTTTCTTTCTTTCTTTCTTTCTTTCTTTCTTTCTTTCTTTCTTTCTTTCTTTCTTTTACTCTTTTCTATCTCTCTTGCTGCTCAGGTGAGTGAGTCTTGGTGACAGCTTTGTTGTGACATAACGTCACAGAACTCTTTCTTTCCTTCTCTATTTCCCGACTTTCTTTCTTTCTTTCTTTCTTTCTTTCTTTCCTGATTCTTTCTTTCTTTCTTTCTTTCTTTCTTTCTTTCTTTCTTTCTTTCTTTCTTTCTTTCTTTCTTTCTTTCTTTCTTTCTTTCTTTCTTTCTTTCTTTCTTTCTTTCTTTCTCTCTTTCTCTCTTTCTTGCTGCTCGGGTGAGTGGGGCTTGGTGACAGCTTTGTTGTGACATCATAACGTCACAGAACTCTTTCTTTCTTTCTTTCTTTCTTTCTTTCTTTCTTTCTTTCTTTCTTTCTTTCTTTCTTTCTTTCTTTCTTTCCTGATTCTTTCTTTCTTTCTTTCTTTCTTTCTTTCTTTCTTTCTTTCTTTCTTTCTCTCTTTCTCTATTTCCTGCTGCTCAGGTGACAGCAGGGCTTGGTGACAGCTTTGTTGTGACATCATAACGTCACAGAACTCTTTCTTCAGTGTTTCCTCTACATTCATTTAGCAGTGGCGGCCCGCCACACCTAAATCCTCGCCGCCGCTCCTTCAAATTTCTTGTTTTTTTTTATTTTTCAATTGTCGCAAATACACCACCGCCACATGCCTCCACCTTCACAGCAAAGTCCTGCACTGCACCTCGCGAGTAGCTACTGAGGTAAACTACAGATAACTATCTTGCTCAGTATCTACTCTTTGCACCCCTCTGCACCTGGATGACAGACCACATCGTGTTTTTCCGCAGAATCATTGAACTCAGGTGACAGAATGACAACAGACTCAGGACAGATCAGTCAGCCACTCCTTAAAAAAATCCTGGAGGAAACACTGTTCTTTCTTTCTTTCTTTCTTTCTTTCTTTCTTTCTTTCTTTCTTTCTTTCTTTCTTTCTTTCTTTCTTTCTTTCTTTCTTTCTTTCTTTCTTTCTTTCTTTCTTTCTTTCTGTCTGTCTGTGGTCCCTAGTGTCTGTTTCTCAGACGATGATGGTCTGTGCTCAGGAAGTGATGTCATTGAGCTCGACTTCTTCTTCTTCTTCTTCTCCTCCTCTGGCAGCGAGTGGAGGTGGAGCTGTGTAATGTGTTGGCTGCTGCTCAGATTCCTGCTCTGTTGCTCATCTCGACAGCAGAATCACATGAGACGGAGAGAAACACATGGAGGGAGAGACGGAGGGAACACAGAGAGGAGGAGGAGGAAAGAGAAGAAGGAGAAGAAGGAGAAGAAGAAGAGCAACAACAACAACAACAAAGGCGTCATCATCATCAGCGTTTGCTCTTGATGACACTGATCTATCTATCTATCTATCTATCTATCTATCTATCCGTCCGTCCCTCTAGTGGTCGGTGGAGGAACTGCAGCGTCGACACTGAAACACAAACAGAAGAACGGACAGATCTTCTCGTCTTCTTTTCCTTTTTTTCTGCTCCTTCTTTATCTCCTCCTCCCTTCCTCTCTCATCCCTCCCTCCCTCTCAATCCTCCCTTTCCGCTCCCTCCTCCTCCTCCTCCTCCTCCTCCTCCTCCTCCTCCTCCCTCAGAACAAACCAGAGCCAAAAGCCTCAACATTCCTGACATTCAACGCAACCCAGAGCTCTCTCTCTCTCTCTCTCTCTCTCTCTCCGTCTGTGTCTCTGTCTCTCGCTCACACAAACACAGGAATCCACATGCCTTTCTCCAACCCCCCCCCCCTCCCCCGCCCCCCCCCCCCCTCCCTCTCCACAGTCCACTGAGAACAAAACAGACACAGTAGAAACAATAGAGACCAACACAAAGTTACAACTGTAACGTGTTCGACATCGTCGGCCAATCAGAGACCAGCGAGGTCACGGTGCTCCAGGTGCACAGGTCTGAACCAAAGGTCAAAGGTCAGAGTGTCAAAGCTGCTCTCTGATTGGTCGCCCATCCATGCTTAAAAGGGATACTTCACCCAAAATCGATACTTCACCAGTTCATCATCTACTCCCCGTCACGCCGAGGAAGGCTTCCGTCCTCCGTGGCCTCACGTATCCCAAGATGCTTTGCACGCTGTTGTTGTTATTAGCAACCTAGCATGCTATTGAGCGATAGCGGCCACTTTCAAATGTTTAACGTTAGGACGTTGTTTACATTCGGATGCAATCGGGAAATGCACAGAAGGAGCTGTAGCAGCAGCTCCTTGGCTTGACGGTGAGTAGATGATGGGTGAGTTATCGATTTTGGGTGAAGTGTCCCTTTAAATGATGCCACATCCTTCCTGTCTCCGTGACAACGTGCTTCTGAATCTTGCTCCATCCCCTGATACAAAAACCAGTCGCCACACTTCAGCAGCTGATGCATTCTGGGGAATCGTGCAGGTTTCTAACCTGGTGTGAGGACACGCAGCAAAACACTGGACCACTGGTTTTAAGGTGGACGTTCGTAGTTACAAGGTTTTAAGCGGGATGCTTTAAAGGAGGACATTTACAGTTTTAAGGTGGACGTTGGCAGTTTTTAAGGTGGACTTGCACTGTATTACAGAATGGACATACGTAGCCTGTATCATGGTGATGTCGACTTTTAAGGTGGATGCACACAGTTGAAAGATGTACACAACATACACAGTTCTTAAGGTGGACCAACCCAGTTTTTTATGGAGTGAGGAGACTGTTGAAGGAATTGAGAGGGGGCGGACGCGCACGCACACACGCACACACACACGAACACACACACACACACACACACACACGGCCTGTGTTTTGCGAAGCTGCTGTTTTCAGCCTGTGGAGCTGCAGCAGCGTCTGATTATGTAACACAATAAACAATGTGACACACACTCACACACAGACACACACACACACACACACACACACACACACACACGTCCAGCTGTGTGTGACGAGACTCAGCTGCTCCACAGGAAACGTTGTTCACATCGTTGAACGCCAGCGAGGCTGCGTTCGACAGCGTGAACGTTTGTAGGTCAGAAACACGTTACATAAGAGAAGACGCTCAAACACACTGACCTCACCGCCGCTCTTAAGGTGGACACGCACTGGTTTTTAAGGTGGACACTCACTATTGACAGTGTTAAACTTGATGCTATGGTGGACACTAACAGTTTTTAAGGTGGACGTTTAAAGTGGTAATGTTTTTAAGGTGGACGACTGAAGTTATAATGTGGATGTTGAATGCTTTTAAGGTGGACGGTCACAATTCACAGTGTTGAGGCGGACACCAACAGGTTTTAAGGTGGACAATTAAAGTTGTAAAGTGGGATGTTCACAATTCACTGTGTTAAGGTGCACACAGTCAAAGTTTTTAAGGTGGACGCTCACTGTTTTTTTAAGGTGGACGCTCACTGTTTTTTTAAGGTGGACGCTCACCATTGACAGTGTTAAACTCGATGCTAAGGTGGACACTAACACTTTTTAAGGTGGACGATTAAAGTTGTAACGTTGATGTTTACTGTTTTTAAGGTGGACGGTCATAATTGACAAGTGTCAAGGTGCACGGTCAAAGTTTTTAAGGTGGATGTTCACAGTTCTTTGGGCTGACTCTCTAAGTTTTAAGGTGGACGCTCACCATTAACAGTGTATAACTTGATGCTAAGGTGGACACTAACAGTTTTTAAGGTGGATGATTAAAGTGGTATTGTGTTTACTGTTTTTAAGGTGGACCGTCACAATTCACAGTGTCAAGGTGCACAGACAGTCAAAGTTTTTAAGATTCTAATGTTGATATTTACGGTTCACATTGTTAAGGTGGACGTTTGCAGTTGTTATGTTGGATGCTACCAGTTTTAATTAAGGTGGACTTTCCAAGATGCTGTTAGTTTGATTTAAGGTGGACTTTCCCAGTTGTCAGTGTGAGTCTCTGGAGCTGCCGGCATCTGAAGAATGTGGAGGAGCGCTTGATTTAACATGTCCAGCTTTGAAGTGACGGCTGAGGCGACGGGAATCGAACACACCTGAAGCGTTAGAGCTGCATTCTTAACACACACACACACGCACACACACACAACCGAGTCCATCCACCTGAACCAGGCCCCAGTGCATGCTGGGATGCACTGCAGATCTACTTTGATCACAACGAGTGTGGACACGACGTTCACTAATAAAATATGCGTTAGAAATGAGAAAAATCCGACCTGAGGCTCCGGTAACGCCAGGCTCCGCCCACTTCGCCACGCCGCCGCGCCGCAGCAGGTGTGTCTGTTTCCACCGGGTCTGATCACCAGGGAGAAAATCTGATTGGATTTTGGAAAACGGATCGGATCAAACCTTGAAAATGAGTCGTTTCAAAACTAAAAACGGATTCTGTGACTGGATCAGATCACGTGGTCCAGTCTTTGTTTTAAAGGGATAGTTCAACATTTAGTCAAACTGTCCCATCACCATAACCCCTATAGTCATAGCAGGAGGTTCATTACCTTTAATTGTCGGTGCAAGCTATTTTTAGAACGGCGGAGCAGAGCCGTGAGCTGCTCAGAGCTACGCTACGGAGGCTCATTATGGGATTTCTTGGTTTCCCTCATCAAACTCATCAAATACACAACCCAACAACTCCACAACGCTCTGGTGGACAAGTTGTGACCTGCACATTCACCACGCTATGAGATAATAACACAACGTTACCACACAGACTTGTTTTAGAGGGAAACACAGAGACTGTTGATGAACAACTGTCCCTGAAGGCAACGTGCATCAGAGGTTTTACATGAATTTCCCTCTAAAACAACTCTGTGTGGTAACGTTGTGTTATTATCTCATAGCGTGGTGAATGTGCAGGTCACAACTTGTCCACCAGAGCGTTGTGGAGTTGTTGGATTGTGTATTTGATGAGTTTGATGAGGGAAACCAAGAAATCCCATAATGAGCCTCCGTAGCGTAGCTCTGAGCAGCTCACGGCTCTGCTCCGCCGTTCTAAAAATAGCTTGCACCGACAATTAAAGGTAACGAACCTACTGCTATGACTATAGGGGTTATGGTGATGGGACAGTCTGACTAAATGTTGAAATGTGTGTGAAGTGTTGTTTACGCCCAGAGGCATCATGGGAGCTTCAGAACCCTCAGAGTTTTAACTTCACTGGACGGAGGTTCAGGTTCAGGTCGTTTAGAGACACACACACACACACACACACACAGGATCCAGATGGAGACGTAGGACGGTGTGTGATTGGACGGTGAGAGCGCTGTGAACTGGTGCAGAAACATAAACCTGGACCTGGTTCTGGTTCTGGTTCTGGTTTTGTTCCTGTCCTGGTTTTTCCTTCAGTCACAAGACCAGACGAATAGAATCCAAGACTCGTCCTGATGTCCTGAACATCAGGTCCACACACACACACACACACACACACACACTGGAGCGGCTCTCACAGTCTGAGCCAAACACTGCTGTTGTGAAATCACTGAGTCTGAGGAGAGACACACAAAGTAACACACACACACACACACACACACACACACACACACACACACACAGAGCAACACTGCTTCCCTCCGGCAGCAGATTCTAATAATCAATAATCAATCAGTTCTATCTAGAATATAAAACAGTGAACTACGTCCTCGTGATTTCCCAGAATGCACGGCGGCGGCGACACCTTCAACCACGTGTCTAACAAACCAACAGACCTGATCAATAATCAATAGGCGACTGATCAATACTGACTGATCACTATGGGTCAACACTTCATCATCATGATGCTATGTTGCTATGGTGACACCATCTTCATCATAGAGGAGGACCAAAGCAAACGTCTCGCCATGGTAACAGTGTGGAGCACCTGGTCCTGTCAACAGCCTCCGACCAATAGGAAGCCACGAAAAGGTCGAAGCAGGGGTCGTGTGACGTTCAAGGACCAGAGGAGAAAACAGCTCCACCTGTCTGACCTCCGACCTCAGGAACCAGAGCCCCCCCCCCCCCTGTCCTCCCCAGACCTGAACTTCACTTATTAATACTTTTATTGATCGGTGACTGTTTGTTGTTATTATTATTGTCCAACACTGACAATAAGAACATTTGAACGGTGTTTGTTTGAGGTCAGTGAAGGCAACACGACTTCACCACTGACTCACAGACACTGCAGAACTGATCCAGGTACAGATTATTGATTAACATCACTCAAAGTTGCAACTTGTATCAGTTTCTGATCAGTTTTCACTTTAACTCTATTGATCGATTGATTCGATCACTTGTTGCTCCATAAATAAAGATGATTATTATTATTGTTGTCCTTGTTCTGATCCTGCATGTGACTCTACTCACTGTTAATCATCGTTGTCTGTTTCCACTGTTGGACCTTTAACAACATGTTCATCATGTCGTCAGAGTGGAGCAGCTTCCTGACCAGAACCAGAACCACATGCAGCAGGACTCTGCAGGACTCTAATGGATTCAGGACTCTATTGGACTCTTTAGGACTAAATAAGACTATGTTGGATTCAATAATACACTTTAGGACTCTGACTAAGACTCTGCAGGACTTTATAAGACTCTATTGGACTCTTCAGGACTAAATAATACTCTGCAGGACTCTATTGGACTCAATAAGACGCTTTAGGACTCTGTTGGACTCTATTAGTCTCTTTAGGACTCTGTACGACCCTGCAGGACTCAATAAGACACTTAGGGACTCTGTTGGACTAGACTAAGACTCTGCAGGACTTTATAAGACTCTATTGGACTCTTTAGGAGTCAATAATACTCTGCAGGACTCTGTTGGACTCTGCAGGACTCAATAAGACTATGCTGGATTCAATAAGACACGTTAGGACTCTGCAGGACTCTGTTGGACTCTGCAGGACTCTGTAGTCTGGTCTAGGCCTCAGTAGCGGCTCTGCTCCGCTGTCAACCCCCCAAACCTCCCTCTCCCCCCGGCTTCACCTTCCTCCTCCACCCGCTACACAAACACACTCACACACACAGACACACACACACACACACCGTTACCTGTCCGCAGGTTTTCCTCCGGATCCACAACAGCAGCTTCGGATCGGCTCGGCTCGGTTCGGCTCGGTTCGGCTCGGCTCGGCTCGGTTCGCTCCGGCCCCGGCAGGTCGGGGTTGTTGTCGGGGACAGACGGAGGGACAGACGGGCGGAGCAGCTTTACAGGATCATGGTGGAGGAATGTAACGCTCCCAGGGTCCGGGTCCTGGTCTGGGTCCGGGTCCGGGTCTCTCCGCTCCGACTTTCTTCACTTTTCAACACTTTTTTTTTTCTTTTCCGACTTCAGGGACCGAGCCGAGCTGAGTGCGCGAGGAACAAAAAAAAAAAACGGCTGTGTATTTACATCACATCCCGTCTGAGAGGAGGAGGAGGAGGAGGAGGAAGAGGGAGAGGAGGGGGAAGGAGGAGGAGGAGGAAGAGGAGGAGGAAGAGGGAGGGGTGGGGGTGTGCTCAAGTTCAAGACTTTTAATGATTATTTTTATTTATTTAGATTTTTAGATTCATTGCACAGTATTTGTGGACTAATTATTGTGGTTTTATACAATCAATCTTCTTCTTTATTTTTAATTATTCATTTATTTTGGGTTTTTCAGTATTTTCTTTAATATTTTCCATATATTTAGGGTGTTTAAAGGGATAGTTCAACATTTTTGGCAAACTGTCCCATCACCATAACCCCTATAGTCATAGCAGTCGGTTCATTACCTTTAATTGTTGGTGCAAGCTATTTTTAGAACGGTGGAGCAGAGCCGTGAGCTGCTCAGAGCTACGCTACGGAGGCTCATTATGGGATTTCTTTGTTTCCCTCATCAAACTCATCAAATACACAATCCAACAACTCCACAACGCTCTGGTGGACAAGTTGTGACCTGCACATTCACCACGCTATGAGATAATAACACAACGTTACCACACAGAGTTGTTTTAGAGGGAAATTCATGTAAAACCACTGATGCACGTTGCCTTCAGGGACAGTTTTTCATCAACAGTCTCTGTATTTCCCTCTAAAACAACTCTGTGTGGTAACGTTGTGTTATTATCTCATAGCGTGGTGAATGTGCAGGTCACAACTTGTCCACCAGAGCGTTGTGGAGTTGTTGGATTGTGTATTTGATGAGTTTGATGAGGGAAACCAAGAAATTCCATAATGAGCTTCCGTAGCGTAGCTCTGAGCAGCTCACGGCTCTGCTCCGCCGTCCTAAAAATAGCTTGCACCGACTATTAAACACACACACACACACAAAAAAAACCCCACAATAAATATATGTTTAAAAAATTGAATTAAGTGTGTGTGTGTTGTCCAGCAGGGGGCGGCAGAGTTCCATCTACTCTCAGTGTAGTTTCTCTCTGTCCGTCTCTAACTCCTCCAGCAGGGGGCGCTGTCTCCTTCTCCGTCTCTCTCTCCACTTCACTTCCTCCCTGACGGTTCCCCTCGCTGTGTGATGACGCAACAACAGGCCTCTGCACTGTATACACAACATAACAAAGACGGCAATTACAGCACAACTTTCTATAACGTCACAAGTTGTAGGAAAATAACTGCTGAAAACACTCCACACTGAATATTCAGGAGTCACACACTGACTCACGCACTCACACACACACACATTGATTATTTACTGTATAAATAAACAGTCATGATGTCGTCTAAAACAAACGGTGACATAACTGTGACTGTTGTGAGGATTTTATTGTGAAAACAATAAATGACTCTGGTTCAGGAAGTGAAGCTTTGCTTAAAGACTCTGCAGGGCTCAGAGGTCAGAGGTCAGGGCTCAGAGGTCAGAGGTCAAAGGTCAACCTGCAGCCAGCCCTCTGACCTCTGACCTCTCACCATGGCAACCAACCAGATGATTGGACTGTTGTTGCTTTGGTTTTGATGAAGGTTCTGCATCTTCTTCCTCTTGCTGCTGCGGACACTCGTATCCATCCCAGCTGAGCTCCACGGTTTCCATGGCAGCATTTAAGATAAAAAAAGAGGAAGTGATGACAGTTAAAAAAAACAACAAAAAAAACTACAAAGTTACAACAGAAGTCAGAAGAAATCAGTGGAAAATCTCCTGAGACTCTGAGATTGAAGAGTTTCCTCAAAGTCTCACTGAAGTTCCCTTAAAATAAAAACACCTTAAGTTTCTCCTTAAGATTCAAACTGAAGTATTTAAGACTTTTGTTTGTTTGTTTGTTTGACACTTGAAGGATCTAACGATAACAAAAACAGCAGATTGAAACTAGAGAATGCATTGGAAATACACTCGAATGCTGGAAGCTGAATAAATTGTTGAATCAATGCTGAATTAAGTGAAGAAACTGCTGAAACAATCTTGAAAAAACAGAGGTAAAAAAAACATTGTTAAATTCTTTCACCCAAATAACTGCTGTCAATCTCATTGTTGTTAACAGGAATCTCTTAAACTCAGGAACATTTTAAGAGACCCTTATATTTTAAACTTTTCCTTTAAGTGAAATTCAGTGCAGTGTTAAGTGTTATTTTCAGTTTCTCCTGGTTTTAAATTTTCCACTTGAAAACACACCAAAGGTGAAACCGCCTTAAATAACCTAATAATTACTAATAACTCCCTGAGTCAAGGTGACATCTTAGTTTGGAGTGATGATGATGATGTCACACACAACAGTGTTTGTGACGTCAAAGTCTTTAAATAAAGATGATTCAAAAACACAAAGAGCCAGTTAAATAAACTCAGTCTGAGGGGAAAAAACAAGAAAACAGCTTCAAACGTCAAAGTCATGTGGTCGTCGTCCGTCTGACTCACTAATGTAAACTTCACTACATCTGTGAGAGCAGCTGGAGACGCCTCAGCATCACGGCTCTGTTACATCATCATCATCATCATCATCATCATCATCATCATCCACCCCGTGGTGGTGAGCAGCACGTCGAAAAACACAATAACAAGTGGATCATCTGTGAAAGAGAAGCAGAGTTAAAACACAGTAAATAACAACGAGGCCAGAGACACGTCAGCCAATCAGGAGCCAGCGTGGGCATCTGCGTATGTCATCGCTTAGACGTCTCAGTTGACGCTAAAACATCATGGGGCTCAGCGTTGTCACGTTGGATGCTCCACTGCCACCGCCGCCATCTTGGCTGTGTGTGGCTCCGCCCCCCTTCCTCAAAGCTAGTCCAAATATGGTCAAAGAGCAGGAGGGGGAGGGGCTTGTGTTGAGCTGGTTCTGCAAAAAATATGAATGAAACGATTCTACAATTTCACGCAACACAACATGTGTCGTTATTATCTGACGTTTGCTTTATTACCTGCACACCTGTCACTCAAAGAAGCCCCGCCCCCTCAGCCGTCCACAGTATGTACTTTATTGTCCCACGAAGGGAAACTGGTCTTAGGCGCTGCATCGTAGTTCCTCCTCGCTCTCTCAACAGTTACTCAGACGCTCTGTGAATAACTTTTATCTTTACAGTGTCCTATTCTTAACTTTAAGGGGAAATTCTAAGAATTCTTTTAGAGTGACATCACTAGAAGTCAGTCTCGGTGAACGCGGGCCCCGTCAGTAAGTAAGTCACCTGTCTGACCTCTGACCTCCGTTTCCCAGACTCTCCTCCTCCTCTCGGTGAAAACCCGCCGTGCTGTTCCTGGATCAGAGCGTGGGGGAGAGTTTGTGTTTATCAGCAGAGTGAGAGGAAGGTCGTCACTGTTATCTACACACACACACACACACACACACACACACACACACACACACGCTCACGCTCTGTATGATTCATCCAGACAGACCTCGGCCCCGTGTGGGGGGGGGGGGGGGGGCTGAGGCCACACAGAGGCTGATCTGGACACATTCCAGCTGCCTGCAGTCAGACACGCACCGAATCAACAGACCAGCTCTCCTATAGCTGGACCACCTATAAGGTCTTAAGGTGTTTAGTTCTTCGGGTCTTAAAGGGATAGTTCAACATTTTGGCAAATTGGCCCATTGCCACAATCCCTATAGTCATAGCAGTAGGTTCGTTACCTTTAATTGTCGGTGTAAGCTGTTTTTAGAACGGCGGAGCAGAGCCGTGAGCTGCTCAGAGCTACGCTACGGAGGCTCATTATGGGATTTCTTGGTTTCTCTCATCAAACTCATCAAATACAAAATCCCAAAACTCCCAAAACCTTGTCGTGGACACGTTGTGAGCTGCAGAACCACCACGCTATGAGATAATAACGGAACGATACGAAACGGAGCCGTTTTAGAGGGAAATACAGAGACTGTTGATGAAAAACTGTCCCTGAAGGCAACGTGCATCAGAGGTTTTGCATGAATTTCCCTCTAAAACAACTCTGTGTGGTAACGTTGTGTTATTATCTCATAGCGTGGTGAATGTGCAGGTCACAACTTGTCCACCAGAGCGTTGTGGAGTTGTTGGATTGTGTATTTGATGGTTCC
This sequence comes from Decapterus maruadsi, assembly GCA_030347415.2. Classification (NCBI taxonomy): domain Eukaryota; kingdom Metazoa; phylum Chordata; class Actinopteri; order Carangiformes; family Carangidae; genus Decapterus; species Decapterus maruadsi. The sequence goes on from CM064895.1 coordinate 31,042,264, forward strand.
GATCCCGGTCCTGGTTCCGGTTCCGATCCGGGTTCTGGTTCTGGTCCTGGTTCTGGTACCGGTTCCGGTCCCGGTTCCGGTCCCGGTTCTGGTTCCGGTTCCGGTTCCGGTCCCGGTTCTGTTTCCGGTCCCGGTTCTGGTACCGGTTCTGGTTCCGGTCCCGGTTCTGGTACCGGTTCTGGTTCCGGTTCCGGTTCTGGTACCGGTTCTGGTACTGGTCCCGGTTCTGGTTTCGGTCCCGGTTCTGGTACCGATTCGGGTTCCGGTTCCGGATCTGGTACGGGTCCCAGTTCTGGTACCGGTCCCGGTTCTGGTCCGGACTAGAACAGGGAACCACGACGCTATGAGATTCTAACGGTATCATCTGATACGAATCGGAAGTTCAGTTTCATCTGGTACCGGGACTGGTATCAGAACCGGTTCTGGGTCTGGTATCATCTGGAGACTGCTTGCTGAAAAACTGTCCCTGTTCTAACGGTTCTGGGTCTGGTATCATCTGGCCGGGATCAGCAGTTTTTGAACAGGGATACCAGAATTTACCTCACCAGAAACGGAACCAGAACCGGACCAGAACCGAGACCAGAACGAGACCAGAACCGAACAAGAATCTCAGAACTGGAACCAGAACCGGGCGAACTGGTGGTTCTGCAGATCTCGGGACCAGGACCGTGTCCAAATAAACAATAAATGAGAATGAGGACCAGAACCATCAAATACACAATCCAACAACTCCAGAGTTGCTGGGTTGTGATGAACAATTTGATGAGTTTGATGATTTACCTCAAAAACCAAGAAATCTCCGTGGTGGTTCTGAGCTCCTCCGTGTCCACGACAGCGTTTTTGAGTTGTTGGATTGTGTAGCCAAGAAATCCCATGAGCCTCCGTAGCGTAGCTCTGAGCAGCTCACGGCTCTGCTCCGCCGTTCAAAAAACAGCTTGCACCGACAATTAAAGGTAACGAACCTACTGCTATGACTATAGGGATTATGGTGACGGGCCAATTTTCAAAAATGTTGAACTATCCCTTTAAAGTTTTCCGGTCTCTAAGTCTGTAGAGGGTCAGATCTCCAGCTTTTCAGCTCATCTGGTTTCAGTTTAATTTATTTGACGAGGGACAATGTACATAAATAAAACACAAATGTAAACGGACCTGAAGTCAAGTCTTAAAGGGATATTCCGGCATAAATGTAACCCATGGTCCAACGCACCGTGACACTGAGTTAGACCAGCCCACCCCCCGCCACCCCGATCAAAAAGCCACTCATAGCCTCAAATAATGCTCAGAACAGCACCAAACGTCACCAACAGGACAAACAGGGTCCCATCCCATAATACGAAACATCAAACACCTGTTAGCTTAGCCTGGTTTCTATTGAAAAGAGATGAAAAACACAACTCACCCGCTCTGCTCCAGTTCCAGGCGCTGACCAAACACATCCGAGTCCGACCGGCAGCACAAACATCTGGTTTCAGCCACCGACAGGCAGCGACCACCACACTGACCACCACACTGACCACCACACTGACCACCACACTGACCACCACACTGACCAATATAAGCTTATTTATTGTTTATCATTTGTTTGATGTTGGTGTTTTTTTAATTCCTTCATTTCACATCAGTTTTTATTTTATCTTTTATTTTCATGTCAAATTCATTACTATTCACACTTATATTCACGTTGATGAAATATTTCAAGTATTAAAAACAGCAACAGCAACCTTGTGACCTCATCTGGTTTGACCTTTAACCTTCAGTCAAGTTTATTAAACACAAAACTCAGTGTTTACATGAGAGCTGTGATTAAACCACAGCGTCGTCGACACGGAGCTCCAGGCTGTGACCTCTGACCTCTGATGTCACTGCTTCCTGTTGAGGTCTCTGATGTGTCTCAGCTTGTGTGGGATTTTCTCCTGGTTTCACCTTTCATCACTTCACACTGACGCCAGACCACAGAAATGTGTCCAGTCGGCTGAGACACCGGGAAACAACGCACCGCTCTGACTTTTAATAACGACTTTAGAAAAATGATGAAGATAAACAATGAAGTCATGAAGGAAACGACGGATCTGCATCTTCATCACAGATCAGACGTGTTCAGGACGGATATGAATGTAGACTGTGTGTGTGTGTCTGTCTGTGTGTGTCTGTGTGTGTGATGTGAAGCTGATTCCTTCCTGTAGTTTTCCACCGCACACACTCACTTCCTGCTTCTTGCTCAGCCGCGCTCTGATTGGTGCAGGTGAGACAGGTGAGTCGGGATGAGGAAGAGGAGGTGGATTTGTCAGGAACAGGAAGTGGAGTTCACTTCAGCTCAATGAAACACTTCAGAGAAACGTGAGAGAAGTTTCACAGAACCAGATTCTCATGATGAAAATGGAAATGAAAGCATTTCTGTCTCTGCGTGAACGAACGTCTTTTAATTTAATTAATGTTTCATTTTCGAATTTGTCAATTATTTTCCTTTTTCTTTGTTTTATTTTATTTCATTCTTTTGCTTCCTCAATGCACATTCCTATATCATTGTTGGACCAGAATTAGTAAATCAGTAGCAAATAGCAAGCCCTTTGTTTTATTATTTTAATATTCGAAATAAACAGTACAAACAAACGGATAAAGGATTGAAACAATAAAACACAGATATTAGTTAGTTTAATAAATATTTCTGTATTCATCATATGTAAAATGAAACCAACACCTTCAATTTGGAAGAAATACCAACATGGCAAAATATAATAAAATAAAACCTGAGAAACATCAACAAAAATAAAATAAAATAAAATAAAATAAAATAAAATAGTCCAAACAGAAGAACAGAGTCTGAGCTGAGATTGGGGAACAACGGAACAGGAAGTGAAGCTGCTCGTTCTTGTTCTCGCTGAGTAAACGGACGTTGAAGAAGATGAAAGAAACTTTTAGACTCATCTTTGTTTCAAAATGTCGTTTCATCATCAAATCTGATTCAACTAAATACCTGCGCCGTGTGTGTGTGTGTGTACAGTACAGTATGTGTGTGTGAGAGGGAGTGTCGGGGTGTGTCTCTGCACAAACAGCAGGACGGGTTGAGTAATAGCTGCATTCAGCGTTAATGTTGAAACAGAACGAAAAATAATTGGAGACGAGTTCATGATCGAAAATTCAACAGGGAAACTGAAGGAATGTCAATGTTGTTAAAAACATCATTTTATACAGTTTTTCACAACAGGAGAAAAATAATGGGCTGAAAAAGGTCGTAAAACAAAAGAAGGAAAATTGACCAAAATTTTTAAAAATTTTTAAAAAAAGTTTTCCTGTCGTTATTCTCGTCAATTTTCATGTTGAGTTCAGATTTTGGCAACACTGAATGAATGGAAGAATGAATTAAATCAATAAATGAATTAATGGAAGGATGAATAAATTAATGAACAAACAATTGAATTAATGAACAAATAAATGAAAGAAGAGAACAATGAATAAATGAATAAACGGAAGAATGAATAAATGAAGGAACAAATAAATGAATAAACGGAACAATGAATATATGAATGGACGGATGAATGAATGGATGATGTCATGTGGTTTCAGGATCAGAGGAAGCTCCGGTTTCCGGCCGGAGGAAGCGGCAGTGAATGCAGCAGGTGGTGGTGAGGCGTTCAGGTGCTGCACTGAGTTACATCACGCTGCACCTTCCTGTGATATTTCAGATATGCCGCGCGCGCACACACACACACACACACACACACACACACACTCCACTGCCCACGCCTGTGCCCGGCCAGGTATGCGGGGCCTCTCAGGTATGAAGCTGCTGCGCTCTGATTGGTCCGTCACACCTCGCTGGTTCTAGCGTGAGGTGTGGGAACCAGCTCCATTAATACCAGTGAGACTGAGTAAATAACAGAGTGCACCTGAATGCAGCTCCACCTCTGCTGCCCCCCCCCCCTCTCTCTCTCATAGATACTGACATATTTCTCTAATCCAGGGTTTACTTTGTCCCCGCGGCAACACGTGACCACAGGAAGTGAAGTTACTCAGCGCCGCGTTGCGCCACGCGAAGCTCTTTGTACAAACCGCTCGTTAGTTTAAGTTCAGGTGTTTGACACAGGGAGGCGTTCACAGACATCTGGACTCCACCGTGACCTTTACAGGGACTAAAGGTCACAGGGGGGCGGAGCCAGACTCACCTACATCCCATAGTTAAAGTAGGTCACTGATATACAGTACAGTAGAGTATGCATCACCGCTACGAACCAGCTGCTACACAATAAAACTGCATTTTTACCAGTAGATATTATATTATATTATATTATAAACAGGTGTTTAGCCCAGAAAATGATGTTTTGTATTTTCGAATGTGTCCAAACACAAACAGACAGACATGTTTGCACAGCAGCAGACGATAGAAGTTGTTCTTTGTGTGACATCCAAGAGGTAGAGAATAACATTCATTTAGTGTTCTACTGTCCTCTCTGTGACTTTATTACTTTTTTAAGACAAAAATCGTTTAGTAAGGTAGATCCAAAATAAAATGTATGTGGTTGGACGATGCTGAGAAGATAAAACAGCTTTTTCAGTTGAATATATTTGCAACGAGACCAAGAGCGATATATAGATAAGAACTGAAAGTAATCTTAAATTGTTTATTTATGTCCCACCTGTGTGGCCGGTAGCACCAACAGGAAGGACTGTCTAAACATGTTTTTGAAGGCTATTTGTCATTAAAGCAGATATCAGCGGTTCGGCCGTTTTCGCTAATGCTGCGTTCAAGGCAGGCTTTTGAAACCGTAAGTTACAGCTTCAAGTCACAACTACGACTTTGTAGCGTTCCAGGCAACCTGTAACTCGTGTTTTTACCATCCTGTTGCCTGTGAAAGTCACTATAACAGCCTCTCGTAACTTCCGATCCGTGAACTTGTACCAGATCAAACTGGTATGACTTCACAGGAAGGAAAAACACAAGTTACGAGTTTCCTTGAACGCACCATGAGTTAGCAGCCCCCGCCCTCGTCAGGCATCTATTGGTCCTCGTCCCTACGTCACCACATTCACCCCTTGGCTGCACACACAGCCCTTCATGCTGTTCTCTCTCCTCATTGGATAACACTTGTATCCCACAAGGAAAGTTTTCTCCTGGTTTACAGCAGAGCAGAGTGACGGAGAGACTCGTGTTACGGCTGAAACACTCCATGTAAGTGATTGCTGACAAAAATAGGACTATTTAGGACTTATATTAACAAAAACATTCCGCTGATATCTGCTTTAAATGTGTCTTGTAATCCCATATGGGATGGACCACAGTGGTGGCATGACACGAAAATAAGAAAAATCATTCATTCATTCATATTATATTATATATATGAATGTATATATTGTGTTACTCTTCTGGATTCATTGTGAGGGTCACACAGGAACGACTGAACAGACCGTGAAGCTACAGCACAAACTTACTTCACTGCTTTCCTGTTGTTGCAGCTCGTGTGTGTTTTTTTTCTGAATTTATTCCCTGTTTGTGTCTTTGCAGGTTGTTGCAGGTTTTTCTCTCTGCAGCGGGTTGAGCCCTCAGGGCCACCGTACCAAACTTCACCCCATGAAAAACTGGTTCCTGCATAAAGGAACGAATGAAGCGAAGCTCGAGCTTGAGTCAGAAGTCCGACAGAAACTGTTACACAGACTCCAGCGATGCCACCAGCGTTCCTGTCATTCGTCACATTCCGTCCACCGGTGGAATGTAAACTAGGCAGGAAGTGAGAGTCTGTTAATCATAACTCAACTCTAACATTAATATCAACACCGCTGCTGCTGCGCCTTGTTCACACAAACCAGTTCAACGTTGACGATAATTAAATATGCTGATGACACAAGTTTATATTTGAACAATGTTGCAGAAGAACTCATCATGAAACAGCTGACACATCGACAGGTTGAGAGAGAGGCAGAAAGTTCTGGTGTCAAAGGGTTTAGTGGAAAGAGTTTTATGGTTATAAACGATAGTAGTGTGGTGCAGGGACCTTCAAGTCTCCAAAGATCCTCAGAAAAACCATGTTCAACCTTTACGTCAAAGGTTGAACATTTAAAACCTTTAAAACGATTTAATAGAGACTTTTGTGTCACAATATGTTCATAAATGTTGCTGTTGTGATTGTTGGTTGTTGTGTGTGTTGTTGTCTTGAGAGTCCGTCGACGTGTTAGCATCGTGTTTTAGGGCAAAACAACGGCAAATAAAAGAACTTATAAGAAATCATGTATTCTTGTAAAGGCACTGACACACTGGAGACATATTCGTCATGTTTTCATTGTGAGTCCTTGTTATGCACAGGGCTCTAAATGATCACCCACCAAGCCGACAAATGAGGCTTTAAACTCACTTTGGTGGGTATCAGTACAAAGTTACCGGCCAGTTTGGCTGGTGATCAATGAGCTAACTGTAGCCGATCGTTCTGGTCAATAACATGTTTTCTAACAGGCCGACGATCTCAACAGTGGTTCGCTAAAATACCCACTCACAACTCAAAGCAACCGTAACGAAACAAAGGAAGGACAAAGTGTGGAGGAGGATGTCAGGATGGTGATCACACAGTGATCAGATAGTGTTTAGATAGTGATCGATAGTGAGCTGCTGTGTTGGACGTAGTAGAGCTGGTAACAAGGCGACAGCGGCACAGCAGGTTTGTCCAACGTAAACAAGCTGCTATACGTGAGAGATAATCAACATGTCGGTGTGTGAGTTATACCGGTTCCTGCAGGCATCGAACCACCTGGGCTCATAACTGTCACGTCTGACGTATGTTCACATGGATAGAGAGCGGAAGCGGAAGAGAAGCTCGCCATGGGGCCTTGCTCAATTCGGAAAAAAATGCTGATTTCTCGGCATGAAACACAATGTATTACACAGCTGACAAATCCAGCAAAATACCATTAGAAAGAATGGTTCCTAATGGTCTGATGGGAATTGGAACACCATTGGGAACTATTAGAAAAAACCATTAGGAACCATTGGAAGAAATTCTAATGGTGTTCCAATTCCCATTAGACCATTAGGAACCATTAGAGGAAACCATTAAGATGTAAAACCATTAGGAACCATTGGAAGAAATCCTAATGGTGCTCCAATTCCCATTAGACCATTAGGAACCATTAGAGGAAACCAGGATGTAAAACCATTAGGAACCATTGGAAGAAATTCTAATGGTGTTCCAATTCAATCACAATTAAATTAGATCACGGAATAAAACATTGGCTCCCGTTCATTTACATGCAGATTTTTTCCAAATCGAGGTCCCATGGCAACGTTACTTCCTGCTTCCGCTTCGGCTCTTTATGAACGGTTTTGATGCAAAATACCAGCGAATATTCTCATTTCTTTTATCCGTCACGTCTCATCACGGTGTCGTATAACGGCCTTTAGTTATTTCATGTATGTTGATGATGTCACGGTTGATGTGGTAGTTTTTTATTGTGACGGTCAAACTGAAGGTAGATGACCACAACTCCAGTCGTTCATTAGCTTTATTGATCAGTTAATACAGTAATAACAACAATAACAAGCTTTGAGGATAATCCTCCTCCAGTCTGATTAGTGATGATGACTGGTTTTCATGAAGCTTGTTGTTGTTGTTGTTGGTTTTTCCAACTAACTCCTGGAAGACTTTCCAGGATTGTGGGATTTTCCTGTTTTACAGTTTCGGTGCCTCCTGGGTCGACTCCTGCTGTTGCAACAACTCTCTGATAAAGGAGATTCACTTTATCTGATGGGGTTTTACCAGTGAAAAGTGATGGATTTTCTGCTCCACTGGAGGTTATTTCTTATTTTGTTCAGGGTCCAACGTCATTGTGAGTGATGGCTCAACATTATTGAGAAATCATTACCCGATCATTTTCTGCTTCCTGTCTGATGTGTGTGTGGAATCTCCCACTTAAAAACCATTCTTCCTTTTTTCTTTCTCTCCCCCTCCTTTCAGCTCCGGGTCTTCCAGCCTTCCCTCCCTCCCTCCCTCCCTCCCTCCCTCCGGTCTCTGCCAGCGATGACTCACTCTGTTGGTATGGAGGGACAAAAAAGGGAGAGGGAGGAGGAGGAGGTGTGGAAAGAATAAAAACTTTCTCTGTGTCTCTCATTAACTCAGCTAAAAACAGGGGGGGGGGGGAGCTGCCGAGAGTCGGTTCCTCCTCTCATCTTCACCTGGATCAGAGCCAGCAGAGAGGAAGAAAGAGGAAGAAAGAGGAAGAAACACCAGTGACGAAATCTGACAGAGGAAAGTCAAGAGCTGCAGATCAGTGAAGATAAAAAACTCAAGTTACATTAGTGTGTGTCCACAAACTGGCTCCTGCAAATAAACTGGTCTGGTTGTTAGTTATTGGTGTTGATAGGTATCGGAATGGTCTCGTCTAGTTGTTGGGTGTTGGGTTGTTGAGTTGTCTAGTTGTTGGGTGTTGGGTTGTTGGGTTGTCTAGTTGTTGGGTGTTGAGTTGTCTAGTTGTTGGTTGTTGGGTTGTTGAGTTGTCTAGTTGTTGGTTGTTGAGTTGTTGAGTTGTCTAGTTGGTTGTTGAGTTGTCTAGTTGTTGGGTGTTGGGTTGTTGAGTTGTCTAGTTGTTGGTTGTTGGGTTGTTGAGTTGTCTAGTTGTTGGTTGTTGGGTTGTTGAGTTGTCTAGTTGGTTGTTGGGTTGTCTAGTTGTTAGGTGTTGGGTTGTTGAGTTGTCTAGTTGTTGGTTGTTGGGTTGTCTAGTTGTTGGTTGTTGAGTTGTCTAGTTGTTAGGTGTTGGGTTGTTGAGTTGTCTAGTTGTTGGTTGTTGGGTTGTCTAGTTGTTAGGTGTTGGGTTGTCTAGTTGTTAGGTGTTGGGTTGTTGAGTTGTCTAGTTGTTGGTTGTTGAGTTGTCTAGTTGTTAGGTGTTGGGTTGTTGAGTTGTCTAGTTGTTGGTTGTTGGGTTGTTGAGTTGTCTAGTTGTTAGGTGTTGGGTTGTTGAGTTGTCTAGTTGCTGGGTGGACTTCTTTCCATACTCTCTGGGTAGTTTCCACCTTCCTTAACTCTAATTAGTTAAATTGAAGCTGAGCTGATCCTGACGTGTGGGGACATGAAGACAAGAGGAATCAGATCAGTAACTTGATTATAGAGCTGAGATTAAAGACCTGAAGTGAACGTTGGTGAGACTTTATCAAAAGACGTTGTAGAAAAACAATCATTTGATTATAGCTCTTCTTTATACGCTGTCATTTATAAAAACCTGTTTCTGAATGACTATGTTTGGTGTAGACAACAATGATAACAGCAGCTAAGCTAATGGCTAGTGACAAATAAGCAGAATACTTAGCATAGGCTACTGCTTGCATTGCTAACAAGCTGGAAGACATAAACAAGGTAACATCAGCTACAGGCAAACACAAACCTGACTGATATTAACATGTAAACAAAGATACAGCCAATAATAATAACATTTCCACAGCAGTAGTTTACGTTCACACATAAATTCAAACACATTGGCATTTCATGCTGTAGCTAATAGCCATGCAAACAAAATGTAGTGCATTCATTAGCATGAGACAAAGTTGGTTCAATTAATATTTATAGACTTAACATTAGCATGTAAACAAAGACAAAGCTAACTGTAAATGTGGTTCACAGCATGCTAACATGCTAACACCAGTTTGAATTGAAGTAAACATGCTCTAGGCTAACAGTCGAGCTTAGCTTAGCTTAGCTTAGTTTAGCTTAGTTTAGCTGAACTTGACTCCAGCGTCACACCAGAAAGATGTGAGGTTATTCTCCGTGTGTCCTGGCTTCACCTCCAGGTGATGTAACACAGATAAGTGTGTTTACAGCGGAGATAATGAATGAAGTGTGTTTGGAGAAACTGAAGAACTATCACGCAAACGTAGCTGAGCGTAAAGTTTCCTCTGCACGTGTGTGTGAGTGTGTGTGTGTGTGTGTGTGTGGGCGACCACAACTTCCGATTAGTAACCGGGTGATGATGACACAAACATCGTCACAGCGTCACAATTTTTCTTTAATGCAAAAACATTTCAAGTGACTTCTACTGCAGCTGTTTCTACTGTTTATTATAGTATGTGTGTGTGTGTGTGTGTGTGTGTGTGTGTGTGTGTGTGTGTGTGTGTGTGTGTGTGTGCTGATAAACAGACGTAAACAGAATGAGTTTGCATAGAGATGTGATGTTGTTGAGTGTGTTATCACTGTGTGGCTGAACCTCAGCAGCTGATACAGTCCTGTTAGTCAGACAGGTCACAGCGGCTGGAATATCATGACAAACAACAACAACAACAACAACAACAACAACAACAACAACAACAACAACAACAGCAGCAGGTCACGGTGACAAAACACGGACCAGATTCACAAAACGTTGTGTCATTTTTTTCTTAACTTCCGTCTTAAGAAGAAAAAAGAGAAGAAGTTTCTTCCTGAGAAAAAACTTAAGGCTAAGACATTTCTTAAGATCTTTCTTAAGAACATATTGGTGAATCCGGGCCCTGGAACAGCTCATCACTTCCTGCAGGATGTCGTGTCTGTTGTCAGGTTTCACTTCGATTCTCATCCTTTTAGATTCATTTGCATCAGATGCATCCGTCCGTCCGTGACGATGACGAGCACCGCAGCACTTTATGACACTGTATTGTCTCATTTTGTGCAATATTTACAAACTTCTGCTTGTGCAACTGGGTGTAACAGGCGTTATGCAAAACAACCTGGGACTGTGAACTGATGGACACTTACGGGCCTTGTGCAGTACTACATGTATCTAGCACATACAGTACTTATACCACCTGGTACCCATGCACTTCTGCACTTTAACACTGTCACTTTAACCCAGCACTTCTGCACTTTATCTCCCACAACAAAACTCTTATTTTTTCCCATTATATGCACCGTCCCATTCAAATAAACAAATAAATAAATAAAGTTGAATTGTGTTCAACTTTTGGGACACGCTGCGTCACCAATACCCAACATGCTTTGCAGTGGCATTGACACTTCCTATAAGGAATGAACCGAGCGACTCCAGTTGGCGTCAGGGTTTCCTCAAGTAAAGCTGCAGGTTACGTTCACAGAGTTTCAGTTACTGTGGTGACTGACACAGAGTTTTATTATTATTAAAGTATCTCTCATTCTGCAAGGAAAACCCAGAGTTTTCCCATAATCAGCTTCCTGGAAAACCCTCTGGTAGTAAATACAGACGGCCACTGTGACTCTGTTGTTGTGTTGTGTGTGTGTGTCGTGTGTGTGTGTGTCGTGTGTTATCAGTGCGGTCGGTGTTGTGAAGGTCAACTCAGCAGCCGCTATCAGGAAACTGACCCACAATCATTTTAGTGTCAGAGGGAAAAACCAAAACACGTCCTGAAACACGTCGGTCGTGGTGAATGTTTTCATTGTTGTTGTTGTTGTTGTTGTTTTTTCCCCGTTGGAAACCTCCGACAGGAAACCTGTGACCACAGATAAGAGCTGGAAACAAAACCAGAAATGAAATAAAATAGAAACGGATAAAAACCGAAATAATAAAGAAAAGCAAGTTTTTATCTGCACTTTTAATTATTGATTACTTTTCTTCATCAGTGAATATTATTGATTTTAAATAACGAGTAAAAAGTTATTATCAAAGTTATTTACAGAGCAATAAAATATGAAAAACAATTAAAGGGATAGTTCACCCAAAATTCGAATTACACATTATCTACTCACCCTCATGTCGCCCAATTTGGACGAACCAGGAAGAGGAGCTTCCGCTACAAAACAAGCTTGAAATATAGACTAATTAAATTCTTTTCCGGACAATTTAGCGTTTCGGGGCTCATGGAGGGATTTGGATGTTTTTGTGTGTGTTTTTTTGTGACAAAGACAGTTGGTGTCCATTTGCAACTGTTATTTCACTTTTGGGTGAACTATCCCTTTAATTTTCAAGTGTTTTTTGTTGCAGATCAGATCAGTGCAGGTGATTGGAGGTGGTTTTTCACCACTGTCCTCGATCAGTGCAGCTGGGACACATGAGCCCAGAGCAGCGGAGGAGGATCCCGGAAGAAGAAGAGTCCCTGAACGCACCACGGGCCTAAATCCAGTTTGTTTCCACTGAGAAACTTCCAGGAAAAACAGAAGAAAAAAGAAAAAGAAACCCTCTAAACTCAGAGCTTCAGAGCAGAGGAGGAGTTTTCAGGAACCTGTGGTCTATATGTTATGTGTCTGAGCTCTGGGCCCTCGGAGGCCGCGGCGTCTGGGCTGAGGTCACTACCAGTGTTTTTCCACCACGATGACACACACACACACACACAGAGCGGCCGTGACGTCACCTCTGATGTGACACACACACACACACACACACACACACATGAAGAGTAGGAGATACTGACTGACCGCCACTCGTGGGCTTTGGAGGAACTGAGAATCGAACCAGCGTCTCAGTTTTAACACCTCCATGATACACAGCAACAGACGCCTCATTCACCTCAGTGTCGCTGTGGTGTCGGCGTGAAACGCAGCGAGTCTTTGTGATGGTTTGTTTCACTTTCTGTCGAATTGTGTTTCTGTGACATTTGATCATTTTTTCAATCATGAGGAAAAGAACTGGTACCAAATCTGCATTTAAAGCTCCATACGGTATAAAGGTAGATGTTTGTGTCAAAGCTCCTTCAAAATAAAGGTAGATGTTTGTATTAAAGCTCCTTCAAAATAAAGGTAGATGTTTGTATTAAAGCTCCTTCAAAATAAAGGTAGATGTTTGTGTTAAAGCTCCTTCAAAATAAAGGTAGATGTTTGTGTTAAAGCTCCTTCAAAATAAAGGTAGATGTTTGTGTTAAAGCTCCTTCAAAATAAAGGTAGATGTTTGTGTTAAAGCTCCTTCAAAATAAAGGTAGATGTTTGTGTTATAGGTCATTCAAAATAAAGGTAGAGCCTTCAAAATAAAGGTAGATGTTTGTGTCAAAGCTCCTTCAAAATAAAGGTAGATGTTTGTGTCAAAGCTCCTTCAAAATAAAGGTAGATGTTTGTGTTAAAGCTCCTTCAAAATAAAGGTAGATGTTTGTGTTAAAGCTCCTTCAAAATAAAGGTAGATGTTTGTGTTAGAGCTCCTTCAAAATAAAGGTAGATGTTTGTGTCAAAGCTCCTTCAAAATAAAGGTAGATGTTTGTATTAAAGGTCCTTCAAAATAAAGGTAGATGTTTGTGTTAAAGCTCCTTCAAAATAAAGGTAGATGTTTGTGTTAAAGGTCCTTCAAAATAAAGGTAGATGTTTGTGTTAAAGCTCCTTCAAAATAAAGGTAGATGTTTGTGTCAAAGCTCCTTCAAAATAAAGGTAGATGTTTGTGTTAAAGCTCCTTCAAAATAAAGGTAGATGTTTGTGTTAAAGCTCCTTCAAAATAAAGGTAGATGTTTTTGTCAAAGCTCCTTCAAAATAAAGGTAGATGTTTGTATTAAAGCTCCTTCAAAATAAAGGTAGATGTTTGTGTTAAAGCTCCTTCAAAATAAAGGTAGATGTTTGTGTCAAAGCTCCTTCAAAATAAAGGTAGATGTTTGTGTCAAAGCTCCTTCAAAATAAAGGTAGATGTTTGTGTCAAAGCTCCTTCAAAATAAAGGTAGATGTTTGTGTTGAAGCTCCTTCAAAATAAAGGTAGATGTTTGTGTTAAAGCTCCTTCAAAATAAAGGTAGATGTTTGTGTTAGAGCTCCTTCAAAATAAAGGTAGATGTTTGTGTCAAAGCTCCTTCAAAATAAAGGTAGATGTTTGTGTCAAAGCTCCTTCAAAATAAAGGTAGATGTTTGTGTTAGAGCTCCTTCAAAATAAAGGTAGATGTTTGTGTTAAAGCTCCTTCAAAATAAAGGTAGATGTTTGTGTCAAAGCTCCTTCAAAATAAAGGTAGATGTTTGTGTCAAAGCTCCTTCAAAATAAAGGTAGATGTTTGTGTCAAAGCTCCTTCAAAATAAAGGTAGATGTTTGTGTTAAAGCTCCTTCAAAATAAAGGTAGATGTTTGTGTCAAAGCTCCTTCAAAATAAAGGTAGATGTTTGTGTCAAAGCTCCTTCAAAATAAAGGTAGATGTTTGTGTTAAAGGTCCTTCAAAATAAAGGTAGATGTTTGTGTCAAAGCTCCTTCAAAATAAAGGTAGATGTTTGTGTCAAAGCTCCTTCAAAATAAAGGTAGATGTTTGTGTCAAAGCTCCTTCAAAATAAAGGTAGATGTTTGTGTTAAAGCTCCTTCAAAATAAAGGTAGATGTTTGTGTTAAAGCTCCTTCAAAATAAATGTAGATGTTTGTGTTAAAGTTCCTTCAAAATAAAGGTAGATGTTTGTGTTAAAGCTCCTTCAAAATAAAGGTAGATGTTTGTGTTAAAGTTCCTTCAAAATAAAGGTAGATGTTTGTGTTAAAGTTCCTTCAAAATAAAGGTAGACGTGTGCGTTAAAGCTCCTTCAAAATAAAGGTAGACGTGTGTTAAAGCTCCTTCAAAATAAAGGTAGACGTTTGCGTTAAAGTTCCTTCAAAATAAAGGTAGACGTGTGCGTTAAAGCTCCTTCAAAATAAAGGTAGACGTGTGTTAAAGCTCCTTCAAAATAAAGGTAGACGTGTGCGTTAAAGCTCCTTCAAAATAAAGGTAGACGTGTGTGTTAAAGCTCCTTCAAAATAAAGGTAGATGTTTGTGTTAAAGCTCCTTCAAAATAAAGGTAGATGTTTGTGTCAAAGCTCCTTCAAAATAAAGGTAGATGTTTGTGTTAAAGCTCCTTCAAAATAAAGGTAGATGTTTGTGTTAAAGCTCTTTCAAAATAAAGGTAGATGTTTGTATTAAAGAAGAAGTAAGTGGTCCGGTCGTTTTCGCTAATGCTGCGTTCCAGGCAGGCTTTTGAAATCGTAAATTACAGCTTCAAGTCACAACTTACGAAAGCGTTCCAGGCAACCCACTCGTGTTTTTCCGACCTGTTTTACCGGTGAAAGTCACTATAACAGCCACTCGTAACTTCCGACCGGTGAACTCGTACCAGATCGAACTGGTACCACTTCACGGTCGGAAAAATACGAGTTTCCTTGAACGCACCATAACAGTCCTCGTCCCTACTTCGCCACATTCACGGCGTTCCTTGGCTGCACACACAGCCCTGCATGCCGTTCTCTCTCCTCATTGGATAAAAACTGTAGGATACGATAAATGTTTTCTCCTCGGCTCAGAGCAGAGCAGAGTGACTGACAGACCCGTGTTTTGGTCCAAACACTCTATGTAAGTGATTGCTGTCGGAAGATATAACTATTTAAGACTTATATTAACACAAATATATCACCTACTTCTGCTTTAAAGCTCCTTCAAAATAAAGGTAGATGTTTGTGTTAAAGCTCCTTCAAAATAAAGGTAGATGTTTGTGTTAAAGCTCGTTATCCACCGCTCCATGGATTAACTTCTTGAAAACAAACGCACATGGAGGAGAGGAGGGTTAGGGACTCAGAGAAGAAGAGAGATGACCGTTCATCAGTCAATAAACTGAATAAATAAAGGTGTTTCTAGTTGTTCAGGGTCCAGGTCTCCTCTCCTGTCAGTCATGTTGATCCAAACAGAAACAAACCATCAGGTTGTTACGGTTGTTTGGTTTCATGGAACATCTGTGTCACAGCAGGAGAACACGCTGTACCCCCCCCCGCCCCCTCCCTCCCCCCCAGCACATACACATCATACCTGTCCTGTTACCTGTCGCGGTGATACCCGCATGGCAACCGCCAACGACAACATCAACAGGCTTCCCCAGAGGCCCCGCGGCGGGAGGCGGGAGGCGGGAGGCCGTGGCCCCCAGCCAGCTATGACATCATCAGGAGACGGTGAAGTCACAGTGAGCTAACGGCGAACGCGTGAGGAAGAGCTGCTGCTGATTTAATCATCATCATCATCATCATCATCATCATCATCATCATCATCATCAGATCATTGCAGTCGTTGTCATGACTCATCACAACCAGAGCTGTGATGTCACCTGACTCAGCAGCGCTCACATTTTATGGCAAAAACCAGTGAAAGTGAGTGAGCAGAGGAATGTTTCCTGCTCCGTCTGCTCCGTCTGCAGCGTCAGCGAGCAGGAAGAGGCTCCTTCACACACATCTGGAGCCGTCTGCTGCTCCCGCTGGATGGAAACATCTGCAGCAACAACCAACTCCCACCTGCACGGCTGCGGTCTGGTCGACCTGCTGCCCTCAGGATGGACTTACAGGAGCAGCAAAACAAAACCAAACCAACCTGATTCTACAACAGTTTCTGAACTCACACAAGCTGCACTTTATATCAGTGAAAGCTTATGTTTTAATTGCTTGTTTGCACTAAAGGAGCTGCTCTGATTTTGTTTGTTTATTCTTATTCAATCATTTATTTCAAACCAACAAAACCACAACTCTCGTACTACAAAACAAGAACAGAAAGTTACAGGACACCATTGAACAGAACAAACAACAGACACTATAACAAAAGCAAACACTGTTTGAAAAGGGGACGGCAGAAGCAAAGCTCATTCATTTCCATCCCTCGCCAAAGACAACCATAACACAAAGTTACTCCTTAAACCCCTCCATCATTTCATTTCTTTACATCAATTTATCTCCTCTTCCCTTCTAAACATTTCAAAGACTGCTTTTCTGTACTTACTTTTAAATTGACTGACACTTTGACTACGTTTCATTTCATCTTCTAGTAGTTTAGTTTTAGTTTAATTTATTTCGCACCAATAAGGAATAAAAATGGGACACATTACAATACATTGACAAAACAAACAATAGGTGCAAGGCGAGACAAGACACACATACACACACAGACACACACAGACAACACACATGCACCCACATACTAGACAATAATACTACTCATCTTAATAATAACAATGTAATAAAAATCACAATGCTACAATACTATTGATAACATTAATTAACTCGATACAGTCATGTAGTAGAACAGAGCACTGAAATAGACCTAAGTCATTATATGAGGGTTAGAAGTCCAGATTAAAGTTGTACAGAGTATAATGACAAATAAAGGCATTCTATTCTATTCTATTCTATTCCAGGTCCAGTCGGGTCTGGAGGTTCAGGTCCAGTCTGGTTCCTCCACCACATGTTCCTGTTTCTGATGCAGCAGGTTGAAAATATTTAAAAACATCTTTCATTTGGTTTTCAGCCTGAATTTCCTGCTTCAGCTGCAAAACTCGTCTCTTTGAGTGGCATCGTGTCAAGAGTTTCTGCACTAAACTGATTTTCTGCAGCGTGTTTGCAAAGCTCAGTTTTCTGAATCCCTGAATGGTTTAAAGAGTCTGATGTTGTGTCGAATCTGATCTTTAAAAACGTGTAAAAAGGTTTAATAATGATCTGTTTTCATTGTCAGACTGAGTTTTAGTGTCTGAGCTGCAGGATGTGAGTGGATGAAGTGATGCAGTGTTGGTGAGGCGTTTGCAGGCTGCAGGATTTTCATCTTCTAACACATAAAACATGCAAAACCACAGATTGAGCACAGAGGACAGAGACAGGAAGTTTCTTTTTGATTTTTTATTATAAAATTATTATCAATAAATAGCAAATAACGGAATAAATAACTAAATAACACATTAGACAGACAGACAGTGTCAGTTTCAGCTGGTCGGCCTACATCAGTGACAGTTCAGTGACAATATTGTAAATGTTCTTGTAAAATGTCCACTTCAGGCCTATAAGTGCAGATGCAGAACAGTTCAAGTTTTCGTGAGTTCAAGTTTCAGGGTTTCTTCTTAGTTCAAGTGTCCTTCCCGGCCTCCGTCCTCCGCCGCTCTCAGCGGGGCGGCTGGCAGCGTGAGGCCGACGCATGGAGCTCCCTCCCCGGCTGCGCCGCGCAGGGCGCACCGATGTTCTCCGGAAGCTTTTCAGGAGCAACTCCAGCTCGGTTCAGTTCTGTTCCCATAGCATGGGGGGCCCGGACTCGACCCGGGCGGGACTGTGGTGTTTCCAGCAGACTGTTTAGTTGTCGCTGCCCAGCCTGTGGTAGACCAGCAGAGCCACCATGTAGCCGTTCCCGGCGGCGCTCTGCTCGTAGGACCGGCTGCTGTCCGCCTCCTGCGCCGGCGCGGGGCAGGTGGTGCTGGGGTCGCTGGCGGAGCCGTCGTCCTCACAGCTGTTGGCGTTGGAGGCGGAGGAGGAGGAAGAAGAAGAAGACAGGAGGAGCTCCGAGTCGAGCTGCCGAGCCTGCTCCTCCGCGGACTGGAAGGAGAAACCCTGGAAGTCTCCGCCGACGGGGCTGTCTGCGCAGGCTCCGAGCGCCGAGTCCGCGGCGCACGGCTCCTCGGTGTAGATCTGCCACAGCACCACCAGGCACAGGATGACCAGCCAACGCTTGGCCTGGCTCTTCTCCGGCGGGGGGAGGTGCATGCGGACTTTAGCTGGGTACATGACCCGGGTGCAGCGCTTCTTGGGCCGGATGGGCACGAAGGAGCGCACGGCGGTGGCCTGAGCCGGGATCCGCTCGAAGGTGAAGACCTCGGGCTCCGTGCTGCGGGAGAAGCCGAAGCTTTCCCGGGGAACCGTCATTGTGACGCTGTTGGTCCGTGAGTACATGTTCTCTGTTTCTGTAGTGTCGCTTCTTGTCTTGGAGTTCAGGCTGAAGCTCAGATCAAGCAGTGGGATAAGTGCTGAGGCTCCGGCTCGGCAGGTTTTATACTTTTAGTTCAGGTAGAGCAGACCGCCCCTGCTGCAGGCCCCACCCTCCCTGCACGCGCCACGCACCTATTGCTCAAGTGGGAAAAACCTAAAGAGAATTTGCATTTGTGTAATTTAGAAGCCGCAGCAGCTGCACAGAAGGTGAATCACCATCATCACACTCATTCAGAAAACCAACTACTACACACACACACACACACACACACACACACACACAGACACACACACACTGCAAAAA
This sequence comes from Decapterus maruadsi, assembly GCA_030347415.2. Taxonomy (NCBI): domain Eukaryota; kingdom Metazoa; phylum Chordata; class Actinopteri; order Carangiformes; family Carangidae; genus Decapterus; species Decapterus maruadsi. The sequence goes on from CM064895.1 coordinate 31,061,110, forward strand.
CTCAAAATATTTCCAAGAATATTTGTTTTATTTCTTGTCAAAATGTATCAGTTTTAGTCGAAACTAATCTCTTTCCACTTAAATTAAGACTCATCACCTAAAAAGTAACTTGTTTTTAAATATTTTTTCACTTGTTTCAAACTAATTTTCAATTGAAATAAGTAGAAGCAAGTTTTTTCTACTTATTTACAGTGAAAATATGTTTGAAAAAAGTAAAAAGTGTCTAAAAACAAGCTACTTTTCAAATGTGATGAGTCTTATTTTAAGTATAATTAGATTAATTTTGACTAGAAATGACATTTTGACTAGAAATAAGACAAATATTCTTGGTAAGATGTTGAGTCACTCACACACCATTTATCAATTAATTACATGAACATATGAAAAACTTTCATTTAGTCATAAAAAGTTAAAAACACGAGTCTGAATTAAAGCAACATGTGATTTAATCTAAACCAGAAGTCGTGTTTTTATTCTGGAAACAGATCCAATGATTCATGTGAGTGTTTGTTCAAACTGTTTATTCTGCTCATTATTACTGGATGTAGAGGTCAAACTGTCACACAACAGGAAGAAAAAGTAAAAAGGGATTCTTTCATGTTTCTATTTCAGGAACATTTTGATCCAGGAAGATAAAATGTTTTTAATTCTGCAGGAACAAAAATAGATGTTGTCTCCTGTCTGTGCTGCCGTCACGCTCACTTCACCTTCACACGTTCATCAGTTTACTGTCAACACAGCAGGCGCTCGGTCACAGGTCGGAGACGCTGCTGGAAAACTCCCACTCACTCAGTTTTAATTCATTTTATTTTATTTTATTCTTCACATTGAACATTTAAACACAAACTGAACTGATTCTTCATCTTCAACGTGTCACTGAGAAAAATCTGGAACATGAAACAAAGTCCAAGAGAATTATTGAATTATTGACGTTTGAGTCTAGACTTTAAAATAAATAAATAAATAAATAAAAAACAACTCTATAGATAAAGATCAGTCAAAAAATTCAAATGTCATTCTTTGAAAAACAACAACGCCTGTTTGATCTAAAAATACCTCCAGTTGCCTAAAATTGGAGACAGAAGAAGAAACTTCTGCTTCGTGATGAGTTCAGTGTCAGTGATGAAACGTCCGGTCGTTGAGACATTTTAAACTCTGAAAGGAAAATTTTACTAAAGTAGGAAGTTTTAATGAACTGGGTTTGTGTTCATTCTTCAGAACAGATTTTTGGACGATAAAAACTTATCAGACACAAAATAAACTGTGTGCAAAATGTAATTCAAATGTATTTTAAGTTTTTGTTTTAAAGAATTTTAAAGCAAATTGTTATATCATCAATGAACGATAACACAAACACAACACAAATTTAACACAAATTTAAAATAAATTCAAAAAAGTTGATTTTAAAATTAAGTTGAAAACACATTGAGTGTTTGTTCAAGTGTCTTTTCTTTTGTTCAGTGTGATTTATTTTACAAAGACACAAACTTGAACATTTTGAAGGAGCTGATTTTCCTCTTTTTTTCTTTTTTAAAAGCAAATATTGAAACATTTTTGCAGATTTTATAACTGACACTCAAATGCAACATTTAGACTTTGCTGCATTTTCACATTTATCACAAATCACATCCACTAATATTAAACAGGACAAGAATCGGCCTCAATTTGAGTAAAACTGTACAGAATCGAACAATAAGATGAATAAATAAAGTAATAAATATTGTTTTGTACCAAACTTAGTGAATATGTATAGAAATCTGTATAAAACTTCATTATTATTATTATATTGTTATAATAATTTATTCATGATTCTCCATCAGACGGTCCAGTTTCGTCCAGCTCACCCAGTTCTGCTGAAAACAGCGCCCACTCACATGTCAGGAAAAAACTTTCCCTGATGGAGGAAGAAGAGCGGCTTTAAAGCTTTTTTGTTGTGATTCCCAGGAAGCGGGCTGCGACCGGTCTGGACCTGTCGTCCTCCGGCTGACTGCGCTGCGCTGGCGGGTCGTGTCCGGGCGTCTCCCCTCCTGCTCGGCAGCGACTGGCTCACGGCGTTCCAGCGAAACACCGGCTGCAGCTCCACTCGGCTCCTGCAGCCACAGATCAGGAGGTTTGGTTCAGTTTAATTTGATGCTATCAATTAATTAAAATACTAGTTCTAATTCTAAAATTCCTCTTATGTATTTTTCATATTTTGTATTTGAGAGCTGTAAAAGCACTGTATGAATAAAATGTATTACTATTAACAAGTTCAGTCACTTCATTAAAAGTCCCTTCAAGGCTTTGGTTGCAACAGACGTTTGTCATCACATTATTATTAATCACAATTACATGTTAATCAAATGCACATTTGTTTTGTCCAGAATTAATCCTTGAGATTTCTGTTTTCTTAATTGTAGCAAAAATACTATACTTGAAGTTCATTTTATTAAGTATAGCAATTATACTATGGGCCATTTACTTGTAGCGTACTAGAAAGTATACTAATTTAATACTTCTTCGGACTAAACTGGAACATTTCAAGTTTATAAAAGTACACTTTCAAGTATACAACAAGTACACTCATCTATATATAGTACTCCTAGTGTACTTAGTATATACTTCTAGTCCAGATTTTAGTTTATTAAAGTATTCTTATATAAGGTCATTTTAAGTTTACAAAAGTACACTTTGTAGTATAAATGAGAATACTTGTAGTACACTTTAATAAACTACTTTTTGCGAAGGGAGATAATGCACAAATCTGCTGCTTTATTCAAATAAACAGTGACAAACATTTTCCAGAAACCCTCGAACGCCTCACTGTGCTCCAATAAAAACGGAGGAAACTGGAGCAGAGACTGATTTAAACCGAGGGAGTCGTGTGTTGCAGGTTTGTGTGTCTGCAGGTGTGTATTTTATGTATTTATTCATGTGATTAGGACGCACACCAGCGTGACGCATCAATATTAATGAGTTGATCTGCTTTGTGTTGCTGCAGCGACTTGACGCCTCTTTCAGTTTCCTGATCAGAGCCGCAGCGTGTTTAACATACCTGACCACTGTTTCTGTTTCTTTTTCTGACTCTGAACGAGTCGGAGGAATCTGAAATGAGGACGCCAACAGCATGACACACACACACACACACACACAGGTGGGAAACTGTGTGTGTGTGTGTGTGTGTGTGTGGCTGCAGGACGGTGATGATGTGTCATTAAGCCTTTTCTCTAATCAGGGTGTGACATTCCTTTCTCACACTGTACATTCATCTACACTCTCTCTACTGTCCCATGTGTTTCCATATATGGACGCCACTGGAGCGAGACGCCGTGTGTGTGTGATGGTGCATGAGAGATGAGCTCAGAGGTCAGAGGTCACCGAGCTGTAAATGTGTGTCTGTGTACAGTATACTGTACATCTGCAGCTGAAGTTGATGATGTCATGGCCTATTTGTGACCATTTTGTTTTTCTCTGTAAGTTACAGTCATTTATTATTCCATTTGTCTGTTTAGTTGATGCTGAGTCATCAAAAACCAGCTCCTTCCTGTCACTTTGTGATGTCACAACAAAGCAGTCGCCCAAAGGCAAGGCGATTTTATTTGTACAGTATAGCCCTGTTTTTACAAACAGTTTGTCTCAAAGGGCTTCACATGACATCATAACAACATCTTCTGTCCTTAGACGCTCACATCAACTCCATGGAAAACCGTTTTAACTGGGAAAACCAGGAGAAACCTCAGCGGGATCCCTCAACCAGGATGGACAGATTTCTTGGTTTCGTTACCTTTAATTTTCGGAGCAGAGCCGTGAGCTGCTCAGAGCTACGCTACGGAGGCTCATTATGGGATTTCTTGGTTTCCCTCATCAAACTCATCAAATACACAATCCAACAACTCCACAACGCTCTGGTGGACAAGTTGTGACCTGCACATTCACCACGCTATGAGATAATAACACAACGTTACCACACAGAACCATTTTCCAGGTAAATACAGAGTCTGCTCGCTGAAAAACTGTCCCTGAAGGCAACACGCATCAGCGGTTTTGCATGAATTTCCCTCTAAAACAACTCTGTTTCATAACGTTCCATTATTATCTCATAGCGTGGTGAATGTGCAGCTCACAACTTGTCCACCAGAGCGTTGTGGAGTTGTTGGATTGTGTATTTGATGAGTTTGATGAGGGAAACTAAAAATATCTTGCACCGACAATTAAAGGTAACGAACCTACTGCTATGACTGTAGGGGTTATGGTGATGGGCCAATTTGCCAAAATGTTGAACTATCCCTTTAAGCCTAGACTTAAATGTAGTTATATTGGAGAGAGCTGGTTCCACGGTAACGGAGCCCCGCCCCCTCACCACCTGGACCCACCGTGCATCCAACAACACTTTGCAGGAGTTTATTTAAATAGAAACTCTGAATCTGCTTCCAGTGAAACAAACACAGACGCTGACGGGGCCTTGAACGCATCGTTTGCTCACATAAACAACATCATGAGGCGGCGACCTCTGACCTCTGACCTCTGCATCTTATCAACATCTGTGATTTTAAAAAAAGTCTTTTTCCTGCTTCTTCAAACGATTCGATTGAACGAAGGAATTCAATCACAAGTTGTTGTGTAACCGAGCAACAAGTTCAGACGACGACCAGAGAGACCGGTCGAGTCGGAGCCAGGAGAGAGAGAGAACAAACGCTTCTGTTGTGTTGCGTTCACTGCAGTCTGTAAATGTGTGCGCTTCATATAACTGATAATAACTCTGCTGTCAAACAAGCTTTTTTTTCCTTTTTTCTTTTCTTTTCAAGTGATGACTGGTGTTGGTTTCATTTGCAGACACATGAGCTGCAGAAACACAACGGAAGTTACACGATTAAGGCTAAAGGCTAATTGCTAAGCTAACCGTTTTGGGAAACACTGATTGATATTTTTCAACATTTTATTGAACAAACAACAAAAAATAATCAACACATTAATCAATAACGACAATTATGTTAGTTGCAGCCCTAGTTGTGAGTTTCTAAAGTATTTTTTTTAATGAATTTGTTGCAGGTTTGTGTGTTTTCTGCAGCTGCAGTGGTTTGAGCCTTCAGGGCCACCGTACCGAAGGCCTGAGGAGTCTTTAAACTGCAGCTTCTGCACGAGGACGGAGAGATGATTTCACCTCCTTCATGTTTTAAATTCCTGCCTCGTGCTTCTGTTTTCCTTGCGACTCTGAAAGCATCGGAGGAATCTGACGGCCGGACGCCGACGCCGTGACACAACTCTGGTTTCCAGGCGACAATGAAAAGTGACAAACGTCGTCTCATGGGCGGAATCTACACCGCCTTGTTCTGTGGAAGTTACAACGCTCCTGTCGTCCTTCTGGTTCAGACTGACCCCATCTGTTCCCTTCATCCATCCTTCTTTCTTCTTTCCTTCCTTTCTCCCTTCCTTCTTTCCACAATCATTTTTCCATTCCTTCCTTCCTTTCTTCCTTTCATCCTTCCTTCCTTTGCACTTCCTGCCTTCCTTCTCTCCCTTTGTCCTTCCTTCCTTTCTTCCCTTCATCGTTCCTTCCTTCCTTCTTTCCCTTCGTCCTTCCTTCCTTCCTTCCTTTTTCCCTCGTACTTCCTTCGTCCTTCCTGCATCCTTCTTCCTTTCTTCTTTCCCTTTGTCCTTCCTGCTTGCCTTCCTTCCTTCCTTTTTTCCCTTCATCCTTCCTTTCTTTTTTGCCTTTGTCCATCCGTCCTTCCTTCCTTTTTCCCCTTCGTTCTTCCATCCTTCTTTCTTTCCCTTCGTCTTTCCCTCCTGCCTTCTTTCCTTCCCTTTTTCCCTTCATCCTTCCTGCCTGCCTTCCTTCTTTCCTTTTTCCCTTTATCCTTCCTTCCTTCTTTCCCTTTGTCCTTCCTTCCTTCTTTCCTTCCTTTTTTCTTTCCCTTCATCCTTCCTTCCTTTTTCCCTTTGTCCTTCCTTCCTCCCTTCCTTCTTTCCCTTCGTACTTCCTTCCTTTTTCCCTTTGTCCTTCCTTCCTCCCTTCCTTCTTTCCCTTCATCCTTCCTTCCTTCTTTCCTTTTGTCCTTCCTTCCCCCTCCCTTCTTTCCCTTCATCCTTTCTTTCCTTTCTTTTTTGCCTTTGTCCATCCTTCCTTCCTTCCTTTTTCCCCTTCGTTCTTCCATCCTTCCTTCTTTTCCTTCGTCTTTCCTTCCTTCCTGCCTTCTTTCCTTCCCTTTTTCCCTTCATCTTTCCTGCCTGCCTTCCTTCCTTCCTTCTTTCCCTTTGTCCTTCCTTCCTTCTTTCCTTCCTTTCTTCTTTCCCTTCATCCTTCCTCCCTTCCTTCCAATAATCACAGAAGAACGAGTGCATTGTGTTGTCCTTTATCCCTCCGTCTGTCCATCCCTCCATCCTGCTGGTGCGTCTCTGTTTATCGTCCCCCTGGAAACGCAGCTCACGCAGCTCGGGGGAACGTCGGTCCGTCCCCAACCCGTCCACCTCCAGCCGGACGATGAAATCCAGATGTGGAAGCGTTTCGTTCTCTTTTCCACTCTGACTGTAACTGATGAGGCGTTCGCTGTCCGTCTGTAGAAAAACCTGTCGTGTTGTTTCAGCGTCGTCTCCTCTCCTTCTACAGACGGAGCGGTGACCTCACAGCTTCCACACGTCTCACACCTCGCTCTGCTTTTCCCCTCTTACTGTAACTTACTGTACCCCCCCCTCCATCCCCCCCCCCCCCCACCCCCCCCCTCTCCTCCTCCTCCAGTCACTGAGTTCAGCTGAGTCATGTTTCTTTAACAGTAACTCTCTCTAATCCCGACGACCACCGAGGCATCATGGGTCTTTTCAGTCAGCAGTTTACTCTGCACACAAACTCAGACACACACACACACACAGACACACACACACACACGTTCACCGGTGATCCACACTGATCCCCGGGGATGTCAGGTCGTTATGGCGACCATGTGATGTGGGTCACTGTTGTTGTTGCGCGATTGTTCTGATCAAAGACGGTTTTGATTGGCCGTGCTGGCTCAACGCTGGCGTGCTGCCATGTGAACCGGCGTACGTGCAGGACCGGGCGACCAGCGGCGGGGGGAGGGGGGACGAGAGGAGGGGGGGGGGGGGGGGGCAGCGTCCTCCCACCACGACCACGTCCCATATTGTCCCTGAACGCATCGTCTATGTTGTCGTTGTTGATGTTTGCCACTTTTTTTTCCCACATTTGCAATAAAGTTTTTCTGTTGTCATTTGTCTGTCTGTTTAAATAAAGTTTGGTTCAGTCAAATTGAAGCAGAATTACACAGTAACAAAACATGATAAGCTCCTCGGCAGCGGGCCGACATGGAGACGCTGATGAAAACCATGTGGTGTGAGTGAACGTTCCAGAAAACCACGTCTTCAAGAGCATTGATTTGTTATTTTAAAGGGGTAGTTCAACATTTTGGCAGATTGGCCCATTGCCATAATCCCTATAGTCATAGCAGTAGGTTAATGACCTTTAATTGTCGGTGCAAGCTATTTTTAGAACGGCGGAGCAGAGCCGTGACCTGATGAGTTTCTCTCATCAAACTCATCAAATACACAATCCAACAACTCCACAACGCTCTGGTGGACAAGTTGTGACCTGCACATTCACCACGCTATGAGATAATAACACAACGTTACCACACAGAGTTGTTTTAGAGGGAAATACAGAGACTGTTGATGAAAAACTGTCCCTGAAGGCAACGTGCATCAGAGGTTTTGCATGAAATCCCATGAGCCTCCGTAGCGTAGCTCTGAGCAGCTCACGGCTCTGCTCCACCGTTCTAAAAACAGCTTGCACCGGCAATTAATGGTAACGAACCTACTGCTATGGTGATGGGACAGTTTGACTAAATGTTGAACTATCCCTTTAAGATTTTTATTCACAAAGAGCAGTGATGGCGTTGACGCAGCATAAGCGAGACACGAGGACGACAGATGTTGAGTCAGTGACAGACTGAGACGTGAACCACAGTCTCAACCTCAACACGTCCAGTAGAACCAGATTCAAAGGAAACTTTATCAATCCTCTGAGACGTCACATTCATGAAAACAAGCAGAGTCTGCAGAACTGAACGGTCACATACTGTAAGTTATAACAATAATAAACTGTTTCAGACTTCAATAGGATTCACAAAACACCTTAAGTTTCTACTTAACTTTCTCCTCAGCTGAGGGAGTCGCTGACAGCAGCACTTTATCTGTTGTTAAAAACGTTTTAAATAACAGAATAAGACGAGTTTGTTTCAGTTTGTTGTTGTTGATGTGAAAAAAGAGTCTGTCCTTTAAAGTGTGTGTCTGTCTGTGTGTGTGTGTGTGTGTGTGTGTGAGTGAGTGTTTCCTGACCAGATCCAGATGTTTGTGGTCACAGCAGCAGCAGCACAAAGAGCAGCTAAAGCCTCCAGACTCACCGCTTCACAGCAAATCAAACACTCTGACTTCCTGTCTCTGAGTAACCGCTGCTGGACATCGCACACACACACAGACACACACACACACACAGACACACACACATGTTCACGGGGGAGACCACACCGGACTCTGAGTGACGTACGGAAAATCCCAGCATCCTCTGAGTTGGAGGTTGACAAAGAAATTCCCAGAATCCTGGTTTTCACACTCGGAGAATGAAGCTCAGCGGAGAAGCCCTGATGTGGCGATGAGGGAACGTGCAGCTGCAGCGAACGCATCATCAGCCTGAGGAGCAGCTGGTCTGAGATCAGAAACATGAAACAACCCTGAAGGTACAGCTGTCGCCTCAATGAAGATCCATTAACCTGCAATAAAACACTCAGAGGAACCAAATCCTGCAAAGTTGTCGGATGGTGTTTGTTGTGACATCACAAAGTGACAGGAAGTCCTGACGGCTGGTTTTACGGCTCAGTTTCTGAGTCCAGGCTGTGTGCATTTCTCTGTGGACTGAGGCTTTGATACTTTCACAGTATTAATATAGAACCTAGAGCTGCTTTATAATCACACTACACATGGACATCTACCTTTATACTGTATGGAGCTTTAATACAAACATCTACCTTTATACTGTATGGAGCTTTAACACAAACATCTACCTTTATACCGTATGGAGCTTTAACACTAACGTCTACCTTTATACCGTATGGAGCTTTAACGCAAACGTCTACCTTTATACCGTATGGAGCTTTAACGCAAACATCTACCTTTATACCGTATGGAGCTTTGCAAACGTCTACCTTTATACCGTATGGAGCTTTAACAAATCTACCTTTATACCGTATGGAGCTTTAACGCAAACGTCTACCTTTATACCGTATGGAGCTTTAACGCAAACGTCTACCTTTATACCGTATGGAGCTTTAACGCAAACGTCTACCTTTATACCGTATGGAGCTTTAACGCAAACGTCTACCTTTATACCGTATGGAGCTTTAACACAAACATCTACCGTATGGAGCTTTAATACAAACATCTACCTTTATACCGTATGGAGCTTTAACGCAAACATCTACCTTTATACCGTATGGAGCTTTAACGCAAACATCTACCTTTATACTGTATGGAGCTTTAACGCAAACATCTACCTTTATACCGTATGGAGCTTTAACGCAAACATCTACCTTTATACCGTATGGAGCTTTAACACAAACATCTACCTTTATACCGTATGGAGCTTTAACGCAAACATCTACCTTTATACCGTATGGAGCTTTAATACAAACATCTACCTTTATTTTGAAGGAACTTTAACACAAATATCTACCTTTATTTTGAAGGAGCTTTAACACAAATATCTACCTTTATTTTGAAGGAGCTTTAACACAAACATCTACCTTTATTTTGAAGGAACTTTAACACAAATATCTACCTTTATTTTGAAGGAGCTTTAACACAAATATCTACCTTTATTTTGAAGGAGCTTTAACACAAACATCTACCTTTATTTTGAAGGAACTTTAACACAAACGTCTACCTTTATACCGTATGGAGCTTTAACGCAAACGTCTACCTTTATATTTTGGAGAAAGAGCTACCTTTATACCGTACACAAACGTCTACCTTTATACCGTATGGAGCTTTAACACAAACATTTGGAGCTTTAATACAAACATCTACCTTTATACCGTATGGAGCTTTAACGCAAACATCTACCTTTATACCGTATGGACAAACATCTACCTTTATACTTATTTTGCAAACATCTACCTTTATAATGGAGCTTTAACACAAACATCTACCTTTTTATTTTGGAGAAGGAGCTTTAACACAAACATCTACCTTTATTATTTTGCAAACATCTACCTTTATACCGTATGGAGCTTTAACACAAACATCTACCTTTATACCGTATGGAGCTTTAACACAAACATCTACCTTTATTTTGAAGGAGCTTTAATACAAACATCTACCTTTATTTTGAAGGAACTTTAACACAAATATCTACCTTTATTTTGAAGGAGCTTTAACACAAATATCTACCTTTATTTTGAAGGAGCTTTAACACAAACATCTACCTTTATTTTGAAGGAACTTTAACACAAATATCTACCTTTATTTTGAAGGAGCTTTAACACAAATATCTACCTTTATTTTGAAGGAGCTTTAACACAAACATCTACCTTTATTTTGAAGGAACTTTAACACAAACATCTACCTTTATTTTGAAGGAGCTTTAAAACATCTACCTTGATTTTGAAGGAGCTTAAACACAAACATCTACCTTTATTTTGATGGAGCTTTAACACAAACATCTACCTTTATTTTGAAGGAGCTTTAACACAAACATCTACCTTTATTTTGAAGGAGCTTTGACACAAACATCTACCTTTATTTTGAAGGAGCTTTAACACAAACATCTACCTTTATTTTGAAGGAGCTTTAACACAAACATCTACCTTTATTTTGAAGGAGCTTTAACACAAACATTTTTAAATGTGCATCTTTCACACATATCCTAACTCTGATATTTCCTCCTGAGTTTCAGTGAGTCAAGTGAAACTGATCAACCATGACTTTCGACTGAATCCACAACGACTGGATTTACATCAACAACGTTTTAGTCATTAACTAATTGGAACCAGAGGGAAAAACGCAGCTGCAGGTGACGAAGCTCGGCCAAGGTGACGTCAGGAGCCAATCGAACGGCAGCTCAGCAGGTTCTGCTTTGATTTTACTGCAGAAGCATCAGCTGCAGGTTTAACTGTTTCAGCTCAGACTCAGATCCACATGGTTTTTTATTACTGAACGACTGGGATGTCGGAACCAGATCAGAACCAGATCAGGTCCAGATCACCTGCTCTCTCCAACGTGATGCACCACTGACGCTGTACAAAGACCAGACTTCAGCTCTTATCTTTTCATCCTGAGCTCTTTGTGTTGATTAAACTCTGTGTTAGTGACACGAACATGTCGTGGCCTGAGCTTTAATTCACTTTGATTCAAACCAGAACCAGTTCCTTTAGTTTCAGGAGTCGTGTTTGGATCCGTGAGTCCTGGTGAACAAACCCGGTGCCAAACCTCAGAGGAGATATCACGTTCACAATTAATCAGTCAAGCAATCAATAAATCAGACTTTAATTTATTAGCACAGATAAAAGAAACACAGAGTTTTTCAGAGTAAAATCAACGACTGAGGAGCTGGAATGATTTGAAGCAAAGAATAAAAGGTAGGATATTAGGAAAAGAGACAAAATGAGGCGTAACAGTAAAAATAAAATGAGTGTAACAAACTGACGAAACAGTTAAAATAAATCAAAACATGAAGATACTGTAAATGTGCCACTGACACACTTTCTTTCTAAGAAACAGATGAATCTTCACTCCATGATGATGATGATGATGATGATGCTGATGGTGTTTGTCAGACTTCCTCAGAAGCTGGAACAATAAAAAAAGATCAATGAATACGTGACAAGAACGAGGAAGAAGAAGAAGTGGGCGGAGTCAGAGTTTATGAGGCGTATCAGCGGTCGTTTATCAGCTGCAGGAGAATCAACGAGAAACTGATACATTGTTTCCATCAGTGAAGAAGAAAACAAACCCAACAGGCCGCCCGTCGCCTCGCTGCATGGTCATCACGTGGTCACCGCCCTGGAATCAGGATGTTTCCTACCTGCAGGAGGGGGCGGAGCCAGAGCTGTTGATGATTGACAGCTCGACGCTACACTACAGGTTTCCAGACATGCAGAGACCTGCAAGGGTCAGTAGCTGGGACGCACACACTTCACCTGAACGCCTCACAATGACCCGGTTTCAGCCCAGCTCATTGTTTTGATTCATTTCTCACCCGGATGCATCGAAACACATGATCCAAGAAGAGAAAAGCATCTGGACGCCAACATCTGTCAACACTAAAGCCTAGAGATGCTGTTTTGTTTTCTTTTGTGTTGTTGTGAAGGTCATGCTTTTGTCTTTCTAACATAAACATGGAGGCAGCGTGGCGAGTCCACAGGTTCAACCACGCAGCGTTCCTTTCTGTTTCTGTCTGAACAATCACAGAGAAGATGAGAGCAGCGTTCGCCCGCTGCAGACACACACAACCCCGACAGACGCACAAACCTCTGAGTAACAACACTAAGCTGCTATGAGGAAACAGTGTGTGTGTAACCGCAGCTTACACACTTCACCTACCAAGATGTCAGCCGTTACAGCAGCGTTCATGTTCTGCAGCGTTAGCACACGTTCTGCAGCGCCGCTCCACTGCCGTTACCTCACCAGCTGAAGGTACGGTGGCCCTGAGGGCTCAACAACCACACAACAACCTGAAAAACACATTTAAGAAGTCAGAAAACACCTTCTAAAAGCAGAAAGGGCAGACGTCAAAGGTCAAAGTCCAGAGTTGTTTTAGAGGTAAATTCATGCAAAACCTCTGATGCACGTTGCCTTCAGGGACAGTTGGTCATCAACAGTCTCTGTATTTCCCTCTAAAACGTTGTGTAACATTGTGTTATTATCTCATAGCGTGGTGAATGTGCAGGTCACAACTTGTCCACCAGAGCGTTGTGGAGTTGTTGGATTGTGTATTTGATGAGTTTGATGAGGGAAACCAAGAAATCCCATAATGAGCCTCCGTAGCGTAGCTCTGAGCAGCTCACGGCTCTGCTCCGCCGTTCTAAAAACAGCTTATGTGCGAAAGCTCCAGAACACAGCGCCTTCAGGAGCATTGATTTATTATTTTAAAGGGATAGTTTAACATTTTGACAAATTGGCCCATTGCCATAATCCCAACAGTAGGTTCGTTACCTTTAATTGTTGGTGCAAGCTATTTTTAGCTCAGAGCCGTGAGCTGTTCGGAGGCTCGCTACGGAGGCTCATTATGGGATTTCTTGGTTTCTCTCATCAAACTCATCAAATACACAATCCAACAACTCCACAACGCTCTGGTGGACAAGTTGTGACCTGCACATTCACCACGCTATGAGATAATAACACAACGTTACCACACAGAGTTGTTTTAGAGGGAAATACAGAGACTGTTGATGAAAAACTGTCCCTGAAGGCAACGTGCATCAGGTCACAACTTGTCCACCAGAGCGTTGTGGAGTTGTTGGATTGTGTATTTGATGAGTTTGATGAGGGAAACCAAGAAATCCCATGAGCCTCCATAGCGTAGCTCTGAGCAGCTCACGGCTCTGCTCCACCATTCTAAAAACATCTTGCACCGACAATTAAAGGTAACGAACCTACTGCTATGACTATAGGGATTATGGTGATGGGCCAATTTGACAAAATGTTGAACTATCCCTTTAAATTGCATTGAGATGATTTGAGCCCTCAGGGCCACCATAGTTTGTTCCATACACCTGCATTTGAATTGGACCATGTGGAAAATCGGGGGATTTTGCAGTAGAAGGCTGTGTAAACATGTAGATGGAGGTTTGTGTTCCACTCGGTGCAACACAGGAACGTTACCCAGGAAAAAACACCACCTGGCTGATTCTGGATCAGTTTCCAGGTGATTTAATCTCCCAGATGAAAATAGACTCAGTCGACACCAGTAGAACCAGATTATTTCTATTAATAATGTTAATTGTTGAAGTATGTGTGTGTTTATCTCTCAGGAATTTGAAAAAGCTTCCGAACACAGAGATTGAAATAATGATTAACCCACAAAATATGTGTGTGTTGATCTTCAGTGTCTCAGTGTGTGGGAACCAAACCTGCACACACACTCTCACCTGTGCACACACCTGTACACACCTGCAGGGAGTGTGTGTCCTGATTGTTCTGTCAGTGTTTGAGCTTTCAACACGACTGTGAATCACAACAGAGAGGCCGATCACGCCGGCGCGTGGTGACGTTGCATCTTCATCCTCCTCTTCTTCCTCAAACTTTAGTCACGGCGACAGAATCAGAATCATCAGCTGTGTGAGAGTGAGAACGTGAGGTCGCCGTCACCTGCAGCTGTTTACGCCGACGTTTATCTTCACTCCTCCTGACGACGGCTGATTGATCGGAGCGTCATCACGTAAACTCATCAGTCACCACCACGTTCACCGCCACGTGCTTCAGAGCTGCTGCCGTTGTCGGACCCACCACTAGGGGGCGGAAGCATCTCAACACAACCTGGTCTGCAGAGCAGGGCGTGGTCCTCCAAACCCAAACCGACACCTGTGACTGTGATCTGACTCCATGTGATTCATGTGGTTGAAGCCCTGGTAGCTACCGTTGTTTTAACATTGTTGGCAGGGAACGGACCGATGTTCCCCAGGTTTTATGTTCCCCTATTGGGAAATATAGGACCCTCTGTTTGAAAATAGGTCCTATGTTCCCCATTTTTACCAAGAAGGGTCCCATGTTCCCTGCTGTTGCTGGTCGATGGACTCTCTCTACGTATCTGGACTCCCTCCCTCTATCTGGCCTGTCTAGCCTCTACCTGCTCTATCAAAAGACATGCATGGAGTGCTGCATGGGTATCAGTGTCAGATTCGGACAGACAAACCTGGACCCACAAAAGCAGATCTGAGACAGGGGATCCAGAAAAAGTGTTGTTTATTTTACAGGCAGTTGTGTACAAAAATTTGTCTCTTTGTCTCTGGCCAGGGACACAGAAACCTCTGGTGCTCATTAACAATCAGTGTAAAAGGGATCCAAACATTGCAGCAGGAACTGAGGCACTCAGAGCAGGGAGGTGATTTTAAAAAGCCTTTATTGCAGAATGGCCAAACAAATTAATTGAAACCGAGCCGACGCGTTGCGGCCACCAGCCTTCATCAGGGCCGGTATGTACCATATATCCTCTACCTGGTCTTTTTACTAAACTTAACCAACACTTCTTCGTTGCCTAAACCCAACCAATGGGACAATCAGCCTACAGCTGTCACTCAAAAATATGCATAAATACGCCAAGTCACTCTCAACTCCACTTCCAGGTATGGGTACAAAACCTGCATGTTCCCCGGTCCTTTTGGGGTGATGATCCCCTGCACAAGCTGCACAGCTGAAGAAAGTGGTTTGATGATTTGTGACTTTTTGGAAGCAAAAGAACTGAATAATGATGTATTAGAATACACTGCAGGGTCAGGTAACAGGTAGATTAGATTTGCAGTAGGAGGGTGAGCCCAGTTTCAGAGGGAATGTGATTTTTGTTATCTTACGCTATATTCAAAGTGTGATTTGATAAATGCTGAAGAGTATCCTGTGGTTTTTGCTATTTCATGATATTATGACCAGAAAAAGTATCATTGCTTAATATGATAGTGTTAAAGAGAAGGAAAGATGGTCATAATTGTATCTGATGGCAGGACCAGGATGAGAGAGTGATGTGTTTTCCGCTGTATTGAGATTTATAGTGAAACCTGAACTGATGAAATAACTGCTGCAACCTGTTAAAGAGGGAAGTAGGAGATGCAGGGCAAAGGTTACGGTATGAGGAACCGGTGACATGTCCCCGAGACAGGCTGAGACAGGTCGAGGAGAGAAGGCCGCGAGGTGGCAGAGATTTAAGATGAGGAACTACGAACATTGACCAAACACGGCGAGTACCGGTGCAGAATGATGGAGAAATCGTCCCATGACAGGGGAAGGGTGGAGGCTGAACCAGGCCTATAAAAAGGTTATCGGCCCAGAATGCAGTTGTAGAACTTAGCTCTTCGACTATTTATTTTTTGCACAAACATATCATTTAAAACAGCATGAACAATCATTATGACTGGGATGTGCAAAGAGGAAACCCCAGAAGGGCTCATAGTGTATGAAAACCTCACCTGGGAAGAACATAATAAAAAAAAGAAGAAAATAAACAAAGACAAAACAAAACAAACAAAAAAACGCTTGTGTGACCAGTGCCCTGAGTGGGTTTTGAGCCTGCGTCTCCCACACCGCGGGCTACCATGCAAACTGTTTGGCCAAGAGGTCAATGACTTACCTAATGGGAAATGCATGGCATCGTTTGCATCGTGTTTGCATGTGCTGATGTGTTTTCCTAATTTGCAGTGAACTGAGCTCTGTGTGGAAGCTGCTACAGTGCATCAGATAAAACAACAACTGGGAAACACCGAGACTGAACCAGAGAAGGAACGTTCAACAGAACCAAAACAAGGAACTGATACAGGCTAGAATAAATCTTCTTCACTCTGTTTGAAGCAGTAACAGGTTTATTATTCACCTGCAGCAGTGCAGCCACACAGGTGCACGGACTCCCTCCTCTGGTCTGCTCTGAGCAGCTGACGCTTTGTTTACAGCCTCACATCCACTTCATGCCTCCACATGTCGGCGGTGAGCACAGACCTGCAGCGCTGAGCGGAGCACACGCCCACACCCAGCACATCCAGCTGCAGCGGAGCTCCTGATGCTGCCGCTCAGCTGATGTCACTCAGCTGGAAACAGACTGTGTGTCACTGCATCGTCTTCTTCTTCTGGTGCTGCCGCGGTGACGTTACCACTAATGAACAACACGGTTTCAGACTCACAACTTCACACAGACGAATGAAAACAGACAGAAAGTGACAAATCCACACTGACATCATTCAGCCTTGACACAGACTGTGTCACCTGTCACACGTGATTTATTAGAATCGGAGGTTCGTCTCAGTCACGTAGTACTATTGTTGTTATTGTTGTTCTAGATAAATAGAAAATAATATTTACTATGGATTCATTCCTATTTAAAACTGCAACATTTTTGTATGATCACATTCCTGCTTGTCTGTCAGTTTTGTTTGTGCTACAACAGTGACTCGGTATCGGAAAGTGACGAGGCATGGTTCCAGCCGTTAGCATGCTAACATCAACAGAGGAAAGGAAACCATAGAAACAGAAGCGAGACTAGAGGGTTGGAGTCTGGCAGCTCCACCAGTAAAAACATCAACACTGGTTATGTAACAACACAAATACATTCAACATTAGCTCCTTTCAGTCTGATCTTTTAACATGTTTTCTGTTTCATTTTGTTGCATTTTTGGCGCCAAGAAAGTTTAAAGTCAATTCAACTTTTCTGGTTAAATACTGAACCTGTGAATCTATGTTACATCTTCAGATGTTTAGATGCTTCTCCACCATCGAAGAGGCGTCTGATCAGTCCCACATTTATACTGAGGATTGACAAAGAACTATAACAGTTTCTCCAAGATGCTTCAACAACCTGCCAGTCAAGATCCTGGAAAAACTGTTTGCAACTTCTGTCTGTAGAGGAACTGGAGCTGTTTTAATGACAAAGATTATGGTCTGGTGCAGGTTTCTTCTGGATGAAGTTCATCCATAAGTAAAGACCATTCATGAGAGCATATTCACTTGCACTTTTCACTGTTGCACTGAACTGTATAACTGTCCGTTTATTCCCTAAAATCTAGTTGACTTTCAGTATTTTAGGTTTAAATGTTAATTGAGATGGCAAGGCAAGGCGATTGTATTGGTATAGTCCATTTTTACAACCTGTTCGTCTCAAAGGGCTTTACATAGCATCATAACAACATCCTCTGCCTTCAGATCCTCACTTCATCAGGAAAAACGCCCAATAAACTGATGAGTGAAGTCAAACTATGTCTTAAATTAGTCACTATAAGTAACTCGTGTGTGTGTGTTACCACAACAATATCTGGACAAATTAACTTCTTGTTATTTGTTTCATTTATGTGAAAACGTCTGATGTGACACACGGTGAATAAAGCAGATTAAAGCATAAATCAGCCCAGTCATGCTGTGTTGCACACACACATACACTTTCACATACTGAGGCGTGTACGGACACACTCGGCTTCTCACAATGATACCAACCCGACACATATTTTCTCTGACAGTCGCAGACTTGTGTGTGTTTGTTTTCTCCGCCTGCGTGGGCTGAAGGAGGGATTACCTCCTCTCTGAGTCACTGCCACACTTCAAAGACCACTCCACTAAAAGTAACCCCTGTGCACCCGCCCACCATCAACAGACACACACAATGACACACACACCCAAACCTCACAGTTTCCCAGACTCAGGAAACACAACCGAACGCTGGTGGAGGGTTTTATAGCAGGTTGAACCAGAAACCGATGTGTTCACTGTCTGATTATGTGCAATGACTGATGATCTGATGTCACACAGACACTCATGAGAAAATATTTTATCATTTTGAAAATGTCTCAATATCTTAGTGACAGAGACGGACACTGAACAGAAGAACAGGTCCCATGGGAACAGTTTAAAAATACACTTACACCATAAAGCTGGAATATAAGAAGATATACATTTTATCAATCAATAATAAATCAGATTGTCACAAATCAAGTGTGCACGTATAGCAGTAAAAAGTGTAATATTTATGTCTGGATATAGTGTTTAGTAGAGAGAAGTGATGCTTTAAGAATTAGAGTTTCATCTCAGGAAACCGTGTGTGCTCAGTTACTCTTCATTTCTGCTGCAGTCACACAGAAACACTTGCAACTGACTGATTTATTCGACTCTAGGTTATAAAATACAGACGCTGAACTGTTTTTAATGTATCTTTATTGACATTGTACAATTTAAAAAACATTGCACAGAAACACTCTGCAGAAGTTTACTTTTGTGTTCTGGTTTGAAGACCAGTCCTTTACCAACACAGAGCAGCGTGTCGTCGGCGTATCGTCGAACACAGCGACCGCACGTTAAGGGATTTTAATTCTCCTCCAGTGAGATTTCAGTCTTAGAAATATCTACATGGTCTTCACCAGACCCTCAACACCCTGAAATGTCACTGTCAGTCTTGATGTGTCATCAGTAAAGTTGCACAATTAAAAAACAACGACATATCTTTGCATATGTCTCAATAGACTGTGGTTTCAATCGCGTCCTTTAGAAATGCACAGTGCAGTGTCATCGGCATATCGGCGAACACCGTGAACACACACAGCCCTGTGCATCTGTAACCGCTGTCATTCATACAGAAGATGAACGTCTCAGTCCAACAGGCGAACCCAGACCCTGACGCCTGACGCTGTGTCTCCGTCCAGCAGCCGTGGATTCAAACCGTCTCTGAGAGGACGGGAGGTCTTCGCTGCCTCATCCGTTCTGTCTCCCTCCTGGAGAACTCAGTTTTCTTTGGACGGAGAGAATTGCATGAGTGGAAAAGTATCTGACTCCTCTTCGGTCAGGCCACCACACACTCCAGCTGAGTCTCTGACGCTCCACCCACAGTGTGGACCATCCAGGGCTCCTCCCCTGTCCGCCCCCACGCCACGCCCAGGCTCCCCTCACCCTCCTGGGGATGACACACTGCCACGTCTGGGCACTGGCTCTGGAGCTCTGAGAGTGGAGAAGAGAAACTGTCTTTAAACTGAATTCAAAAAGGAAGAATAAACATCACTTTGACTTTAAAATCACAATCTGAGATTTAAGGAAGTTTGTCATGTGTCATTTGGCTGAATGTTGAGCTCAACCTCCCAAAACAATCTGATATTTTGTCCTTTAATAACAAAAAATATTGATCTGTGAACTAACTCAGGTTATAGTTCTGTGCATATTATTATAACAAACAACACAAATCTTTTGAAAGCTGAAATCAGGGGCCAGAACTGATGCTTTCATGTCAAGATCATTCCTGCACATATAACAAGCATTGGGCTTAGCTGACTAGCTCAAATGTCTCCTTTGCTGGTGCTTCTCTCACCTGTGCAGGTGTGCGTCTCCTCCATGTAGATCTGCAGGAAGACGAGAAAGGAGAGGAGGAGGAGCCAGCGGTGGGCGCGATCCGGGGCCTCCCTCATGGTGGGCCTCCTGCTCTGGGAGGCCGGGTACAGGACGCGGCGAGGCCGACGCAGCCGGGGAGGAGAGGGATGCAGGGAGGAAGATGCTGATGATGAGGAGAAGGAGGCGGTTGCTTCCAGAGGGCCGAGGGCCACGGGAGTCGATCTGCAGGAGGAGGAGGAGGAGGAGAAGGAGGTCATGGCTGTTGGTCTCCTTTTTTTGGTTTCAGCTCCTCAGATGTTGAGTTTTCTTCTTGACTTTGTTCGTCTAAGTGTTTCTCTCTGATCTTCTTCTTCTTCTTCTGCTCCTTTATTTCTCAGAGCTGCTGTCGTCACTCAGCATCCTCTTCTTCTTCTTCTTCTCTCTGTCTCTTGCTCTGGAGCTTTGTCTCCATCACCGAGCTGTGTCTCCTCTCAGCTCGCAGCCTGTTTAAATATGTGCAGAGTAGGTGTTGTCAACTCGCCTGTGGCCAGGTAAGCCCCGCCCACCTCTGGAATTATTGTTGTCTTCAGCTCAAATTTTAGATGCACGCGAACTTCTTCTTCTCCTTCTTCTGAATCCGCCTCTTCTTCATCTTCTTCTTCTGGTTCTGCCGCTACTTCTTTTTCTTCTTCTTCTTCTCCTCCAGAGAAAAGTGCCTCAGCCGGCGTCTGCATCACATTTCAGTGCTGTGGGGAAATCCCTGCTGCGACAGGTCGAGGTCGTCAATCACCTGAACGCCCTCGCACGCCGGAGACACCTGAGCTGCAGCCTCACACACCAGGAGCCACGAGGAGAGAGAAAGAGAGAGTGTGCATGTGTTTCTGCCATTGTTTCCCATGAGTCACATTGCTGCTCTGATCCATGTCCCTTCTCCACCATCAACACACACACACACACACACACATTCATGAAGCTTTGTTTTATTGGAGCTGAGTCCTGAGACCGTGAACCGAGGTCATGAGGCGTCACCAGATGTTTCCACCTGTTGCCTGGCAACTTTGTCCACGTGTGACTGTTTTCAGGCCTCAGGTTTTAGATTGATGAGAATCTTCAGGTCGTGACCTTTGGTTAATGAAGCAGCTGAACGAGCACTGATGAACATCAATGTGTTACAGCATCTTCTTCTTCTCCTCCTCCTCCTCCTCTTCTTCTCTCCTCCTCCTCCTCCTCCTCTCCTCTTTGCGTGTGGATTGAGTTTGTTTTCCTCGTCTCTCCTCAGGCTTCGACCACAGAAACACTCAGCGAATCTTCTGGAATGTTTTTGTCTTTCTTTGATCGCCTGCCCGCCTCTCTCTCTGCACGCAACACACACACACACACACACACACACACACACCACTGCATGCAACATACTGTATATCATTATTACATTACAGTATGCGAGGTGCAGTAATTGAATACAGACAGACTGCGGTGCATGCAAAGTGCAGGAACTCAACACCAGTCATAAGACACTGGTTCCAGTAAACTGTGGATCGCGTGCACACACACACACACACACACACGATGCCCTGTTTGCAGTGAGTTCCTCAAGTGACTGAGGTGATGCTGATACACACACACACACCTGAACAACTGATGACAACACTTGTGTAGCTTGTCGACATGTTGGTTGTGTGTTGCACATTCAGAACCTGCAGCGATCTGGTGCACTAGTAACAACAGGTCGGTGTCAGCCAATCAGAAGAGAGGCTCTGAGCAGATTTCAATATAAAACACTCAGAGAAACCAAATCTTGCAACAAATTTGTTGTAACAAGCCTCTGATCTAAAAAAACAAAAAACAACAAAGATGCAAAGCCACCCTCTGATCGCGGTCTTCATGCAGAGCAATTGCATGCAAGTTGTGACATCACAAAGTGACAGGAAGTCCGGTTTTAAGGCTCAGTTTCACACATGGACATCTACCTTTATACTGTATGGAGCTTCTTGTGGAATCTGCACTAAATTAATTGTTTCTGACAGTTATAATGTGTTGATCGTGTTTCAAATGGACGAAGTAAATGGACGAAGCAGAAACAGGCTGATGAAACAGCAGCGTGCGTGACGATGAGGTCACGAGAGCGAAGACACGAATGAGATCGTCTCACGTTTGGAGACAACAGGACGTTTGATCATCTCCGTGACGTCTCTGCACTAAAATTAACAACGAATGGAGCTGGATGAAACGTGGTGCAACTCTCTCTCTCTCTCTTTCTGCTTCATTAACTCTTATGCATCTCGACCCTTTGAGCTTCCCGAGGTTCAAAAAGGCTCCAGTTCACAGAGTCCAAACACTCTGACTGTGATTCACAGAGGGAGTGTCGGAAGTTCAGGCCCTGGCCATAGGGAACACATACCTCACCGGGGAACTGTCTCAGTGCCAGAACCTATTTTTACAAAGGTTCAGGTCGTCCACACCCATAGGCCATGAATGAAGAGCAATAAAAGTTAACAAAATACAAAACAGTCATTAAAACCAGTCAATAACGGAGGAGATCTAGCAGCTATGAGGTCCTGGTGAGTGTTGCAGGAGTCCGTTCTCAGACTCAGCTAAATGCTAACATCGGCATGCTAGCAGGCTCAGAAACATGCAGATGTTCAGCAGGTTGAAGTGCAACTTGTACTGCTGGGAAGTCGTTTGTTTCTGCAGAGGCCAATTGAGCCAAACGTGACATACTGTACCACAGACCTGTGACGTACTAAGTCCTCCTTAGTTAAGGAGGAAAACGAAGGCATTGTCTGCAAAGAAACACAATTCTTCAGTGTGATTGTTAGCATTAGCATCTGTGATTTCATAAAGTCGTTGAACTCACAGGTTTCTGGACCCAAACCTGAACGTACGTAGCCTGGCTAACACCAGACCTCATTTCAATGTAGACTGAGATTCGGTCTGGGAAGCCAATCGTATCAATCATTCCCGGTGTGTATGTAGAGCAACAGAAATCCACTCGCTAATCGTTGCACTTCTTTTTCATTGTAGCGTGGCTATACAGTGTTCTAGCCTGACTCTCGCCAGACCCTTGTAGTTCCTCAAAGCTCCAGCAGAGGCGCTACGCTCAGCTTCACACAAGGGTCTGGACTCGAGGGCAATGCAAACTCCTTCACAGGAGCAAAAAATAATGAACCAATCAGGATCGCTGGGCGGGACTTTCGATTCAAACAACAATGGCGGCTCGCAGCGAGGACTCGTGCATTGGCGTTGATTCTGCTATTTCGACTGTTTTGTCGAATCTATCGAATATTAATTCTTTGAAAAATGAACAGAGAACGGTTTTGAAGGCATTTATTGGTAACAAGGATGTTTTCGCTCTTCTTCCGACCGGGAAGTGGCAAGTGGTTTATTCAGTCCATTGAGTTGTCTGGTTGCAGAACTTTTCTTGGGACACCATCCGTCCCATCAGTGTTGTGCTGTTTCAGGACAACGTGATTGGCTCCAGCGTGTTGCATTGACTGACGTACACTTGGTAACCTGTGGCCGACTCCTGTCGCTTCACTGATCCCAGACACCAGCGTCACTGGACTGGAGATTACCTCTTAAAACAACACATTGTTGTGCTTGCACATTAAGTGTGGAGCTGTGTGTCAATGAGCTTTTTTTGTCGCATGAACAGAATAAATTTCTTTGTGAGTGGAAATCCTCTGCGGCACGTCAGCGTATTGTGTTTTCACGGCAGCCAGGTCACTCTTTTGTTCACATAATGCGACATGTGAGACTTTGTGCAGCTCAGGTTTTGATGCTGGCATGTTGCTTTGTCCTGACGCAGCATTAAAAGACCTATTTTTGGTTCGCTGCCCTCAGGTTAAAGTAAAAAGATAAAAAGAGAATTTACACATGCCTTCAGGCTGATGAGGTGAACAGTAACACAACGTCACTCAGGTTCCTGTCAGAGAACAACTTTCCAGACCTCAGGCAGTCGACTGTCTGTTGAACCTAAGAACAAGACACTGGACATAAAGATCACATACAATACACGACTTCAGAGTCTTCTGTGTGAATGTGCATTGTCCCAACTCAATAAATAAATGAATTAATGCACCACAACAGCAGGGACTGTGTTGAGGTAATGGATCTTCCCAACTTCCCAGACCTTTTAGTGATTATTTAACAAAAGTAGCGCTGTCATCAAGAGGAAACCAGCTGAAGTGGGTCAGTCGGATCGGTTATCGGACATCGGATACGGATGTTTCCTGGGAACTTTGGAGATCTTCCAGGAATTTGAGGCAGAAGCGGAACTCTCTGAAGGATTACATATCCCTACCTGGCCTGTGAATATGAAGGGATTTCCAGAGAGGACTGCTTGATGGAAAGGTTGGAATAGACAGACGGACTTAGTGATACATCTCAGGTGTTTTTGGACCAACCTCAGGTAGCCTACTTTCAGGAAAAAAGCATCACCAGATTTACGCCAGGAGTGAAAAACACACTTTCCTTACATAAGTGAACTTCTCAATGTCATTCAGTTTGGTAACATTGATGATATAAGCAGCAGCTTGGACGTGACTGCTGGTTGATGAGTCATCTTACCGCATCGTTTTTGAGAGATAGGCGGACTTAGTGATACATCTCAGGTGTTTCTGGACCAACCTCAGGTACTTTCAGGAAAAAAAAAGCATCACCAGATTTACGCCAGGAGTGAAAAACACACTTTCCTTACATAAGTGAACTTCTCCAGGGTGACATTGACGATTTAAGCAGCAGCTTGGACGTGACTGCTGGTTAACCAGTCGTTTTACCGCATTGTGTTTCCGCCTTTGTTTCACACTTGTTCCATTGTTATTTAGGTTCATGGAAAGATCATCATTTGCATTGTACTTCACTGAGATTAGACGACCTTTGTCCTTCGTGTAATGCATGTTCTTTGTTACCTGCCTCGCCTCACACCTGTCCCACTTGAATTCACCTGAAGGATTCCTTCCATCTGCTCAGTTCCTTATAATTAACTTAACTGAGTGACTGAAATACCAGAGCCTGAAGCCTGAAGCTTACACTTGTCCATGTAAGAAGGTATGTACAGCACATAGAAGCATCCATACATCTCTTGGACAATATACTTCAGTAACATCTTGATTAAACTTCTTCAGATTTGACGAATACATTCACTTGGACTCAAGGATGCATTGATTTGATTTTGGTCGACAATGGTCAAAGGTCAAGGGGTCACACCGACTACATAACACACGGGTTTGGCCTTGTGAACACAATATCTCCAGAACGCCTTCAGGGAAGCTCTTCAGATCTCATAAAATCATACTTGTGCCATCTTCTGTTGTTGTCAGCAGTCGTGTTTGGCTCTGCCTGTTTCTTGCTCTGATTTGGTAACAGAATACCGAGGTGTTGGGTAACAGACACTGAGAGGAAAAGGAGGCTCATTAGAGCTTGAAGATCAGAGCTTTTACAACTTAATAAAACACATTCATACTACAGATGCCTCAGATTTGTTAGAGGGAAAAAAACATTAACCAGGACTCGAGGGCAAAGTAAAGGTCAGGAGGTTATTCTGGTTCTAGAGCTGAATTTATTTGATCAGCTACGAGGTTC
This sequence comes from Decapterus maruadsi, assembly GCA_030347415.2. Lineage (NCBI taxonomy): Eukaryota > Metazoa > Chordata > Actinopteri > Carangiformes > Carangidae > Decapterus > Decapterus maruadsi. Next base: position 31,086,709 of record CM064895.1, read on the forward strand.
ATGCTCTGATTAAACTCATTATGTAGTTTTATCACAAAAAGTAACAGAAGCAGAAAAGTTGCATCATGATTATTATTATCAGTGAGGTTTGGAGAAGGCGTCACTCAGGGAAATCAGGTTCTGTGGGTAATTAGTTTACATGAACTACAGTAACCTGGTGACTGTAGGTCTGAGTAAACAACCAGATCCATCATGAACTGTTTGACCTGTGGTCGTTAGAGAAGCTGCTGCTTCCTGTTTAGACTTCAGAGAGGAAGACTTGTTTAAACTAAATGTTCACTTTGGTTAAAGGGATAGTTCAACATTTAGTCAGACTGTCCCATCACCATAACCCCTATAGTCATAGCAGTAGGTTTGTTACCTTTAATTGTCGGTGCAAGCTATTTTTAGAACGGTGGAGCAGAGCCGTGAGCTGCTCAGAGCTACGCTACGGAGGCTCATGGGATTTCTTGGTTTCCCTCATCAAACTCATCAAATACACAATCCAACAACTCCACAACGCTCTGGTGGACAAGTTGTGACCTGCACATTCACCACACTATGAGATAATAACACAACGTTACCACACAGAGTTGTTTTAGAGGGAAATACAGAGACTGATGATGAAAAACTGTCCCTGAAGGCAACATGCATCAGTGGTTTTGCATGTATTTCCCTCTAAAACAACTCTGTGTGGTAACGTTGTGTTATTATCTCATAGCGTGGTGAATGTGCAGGTCACAACTTGTCCACCAGAGCGTTGTGGAGTTGTTGGATTGTGTGATAAGCCGGTGAATATTCACATTTGTCCAGGTCATAGTTATCTCAAGGAAATTTAAATCGAACGCAACTGGACTTGGTTATTTGTCTACGAAGACGTTTCACCTCTCATCCAAGAGGCTTCATCAGTTCATGTTCGCATCTGACCAGGCTGAGACTGGTCCTGGATTGTGTATTTGATGAGTTTGATGAGGGAAACCAACCAAGAAATCCCATGAGCCTCCGTAGCGTAGCTCTGAGCAGCTCACGGCTCTGCTCCGCCGTTCTAAAAGTAGTTTGCACCGACAAATGAAGGTAACAAACCAATTTGCCAAAACTGTTGAACTATCTCTTTAAGTTTGACTGTGGTTGGAATCTTAAAACCCCTTTTTGGCGTCACATCTGATTTGGATGAAACTATCACCACCATCATGGAAAACAGTTTCTCACTCGTCAAACATGGTTTTACTGCAGAAAGATGACTCTTAACTCTGGAGCGCTTAAGTGCATGTAAACAGTTTGTCTTTCATCACCAGCGATGGTCTGCAGGACAGGTGCGCTCTTGTAAAACTCCCACCACACCAAGACATGCCCCCACACACAAATTTCCCAGGAAAAGGTGCGTGGATTTTTTTTTGGAGGAAGTCCAAATACCTGATCAGAAATTCTTTGAATTCAAGTTCAGCAGCAAAGAGGAAGTCAGCGCGTCGGGCGTGAACGACCTGAGCAGCGTCTCTGAAGCTGATTCACATGGATTCCTGAGGCCAGAAAGAAAGTTTCGGTGCGATCCGCGGCTTCATTGTCTTTGTCACTCTGCTATTGTTTGATGCTGCTGCCTCTTCTCCCTCTGGTGTGGCAGCAGAATACCGATGTGCTGGGTCACAGCCGCTGAGAGGAAAAGGCTCGGCCGCGCGGCTATAGGAGGCACGTTTGAGCTTGAAGGTCAGGATTAATTAGACAGTTTAATAGTTTAATAACACAGATAAACGCTTCCCACGGCGGTGATGACAGAGGCTAACACCCTGCAGCTGAAGGAGTCTCATCGCTTTAAACTTCAGTCTCCGAGGTCGAGCCTGCAGCGAAATTCCAACTTTATTGAACCGCAGCTGAAAGTAATTGTAGAGAGTCAGGAATTCTAATTAAGCCAAACACTATAATCATCTCATCCATGAAATTTCTTTTCGACTACTGTACAACACAAAGGAATTTTACAGTAACGGTTGTGTGGCCTGTGATGTGTTCACTGACACAGAGGAGCAGCGAAACACTTTCAGCCAAACCCAGATGAATTAGTTCGAAACCACAAGTGTAACAGCGAAAAAGACACAACACACAAGTGTTTTTTTACTGCCACACAGATGAAGTACTGGCTGCAGCACATGTGGGTTAATCCTCCGCTGAAAATAGTCCTGAATATCCACACTCCAGCAACAACCTGGTGAATAACTTTTTTGTTGATTTTCAGGACAAAACAAGGATCAAGAACCTCTGACACGTGAAGAAGCAGCAGCTGCAGTTCCTCTGCTGACCACTAGAGGGATAGTCAGTCAATCCGCTGTGGGTGCTGTTGTCCGTGTGTTTTCAAATATAACGGGATCTGATTCACGCTTGCGATGACACTCTCTGGCCAACTGACATGAACAGCGAGAAGAACATGTGAAGAAAGCAACGAGACATAGCAACAGTAGCGAGCGGCACGACAGCGCCGCAACCAGAGGTGTATAGTACTTAAGTAGTTTTTTTGGGGATTTGTACTTTACTGGAGTACTTTTTTAAATCAGAACTTTTACTTTTACTTCGTTACATTTAGAAGAAAAAATATGTACTTTTACTCCGTTACATTTACTTTTGCCACCTCGTTACACGTTACAAATTAAAATGGAAATATAATCAGCCTACTTGTTCGGTAATGATCGCCTGCGTGCAAATATGTCCGAGTCTTGCATAGTTCTCCACGAAACGGCATCGCGCCGCCCGGCCCCGTCGGAGGAGGACGATAGTCACGTTCGTCTCCGATTTAATAATTTTCAGAGCCCGTACTTTTTACTTTCACTTGAGTAGATATTTGGGTCAGTACTTTCACTTTTACTCAAGTCATTTTTTACACAGGTACTTTTACTTTTACTCAAGTAAAGAATCTGGGTACTTTTGCCACCTCTGACCGCAACTGGTGGAAAGTTTGGACTCTTTTAAATCATTTGTAGAGTTTTGTTCCTCCCGAAGCTCGAGGAAACAGAGGAACGTGATAAAAACACACATTAGCGCTGCTCTCTCATATTACTGTAATGGAGTTATGCACACTCAGAGTTCTGTGGTGAGGAAGGAACTGGTGGACGTTGCAAAGCATGAGTAGTGATATTTTGAGCATCATATAGAGGCCAAAGAGGCAACATTGCAAAGTCATCTGGTTGGCGCTATTTTGGGGGAGAAAAAGTTGAAAACGAAACAAATGCCTCCGTTGATTCCCATTAATAAACAGTATTTACCACATGTTCTGGAGACTGTTTGACGACCGGAGGGGAACCGTAAGTTTGGCTTTTACCCAACTCGTCTATCCTCGGCAGAGGGAGGGGGAGGAGGGGGGCAGCAGCAGGCAGAGAGTTACATAGTGCAGAGGTCAGACGGTCAGCAGCGCATTATTCATTTTTCTCTGATTGTTGGAAACCCGAAAAAACTCTTGGGGACTTGGGGACCTAGAGCTGTGGTGCATTAGGCTGCTTAGAAAATGCGCGGAATTTACCTTTAAGTTATGTAGAGTTGTGGGTGTGGCCTGTTTGATTGACAGGTGTGTGAGCATACCAGCATCATGCACCCAAGTTTCACCTATTTGCTTATTTTTGGATGAGCTTGGAGTCGGACTCTGCCAAGACGGTGACAGTTGATCAGCTCGCTCTCAGCCTCAGAAACCTGTGGGCGGAGTCACGGAGACGCCGTCCATCAGTGGATGAACCAACATTGAACCAAGTCGTGGCTGTTTCATAAGATTTGTTGACAGTAAAATCATAAAAACACAGAGTGGTTCAGTGTGAGCCAGACAAACACTGCAGCAGAGTGTTGATCAGAGAGCCGAGCTGAGCAGCTAATCAGTGCCTTTACATGTCTAATTACAGCTGCCATGGCAACAGGGAAACAAACAGGTGATGTATTTGCATGAAGCCCGTTGATGGAGGAATTCAGGGGAGATGTTTGGATGCGTCTGAGCTGCGATCTGCAGCCCGAGGCCTGCGTGAGCCGCCGCTGTCACCAGAACACACAGCTACACATGCTGTTTGATGTAAAGCAAAGCATCCGACAGCCTGCACGGCACGCGCCCCACTTTCTAACGCCTGAGAAAAGGTCAGGATGAGTCTCGACGCCGCAGCCCGGGCTCTGAGACGCTGGACTGGAACATCTGAACAAGTTAAAACACCAGGCAACACGAGGACATGACCTCATGAACCAAATGGATCAAATCTGTTTTTAATTCTATAAAAGCAGCTCGACTGTTGTTCTCTCTCTGTCTGCAGGTTTCAGTCACGCTGCTGTTTTTCATTCATGATAAATCATAAATAACAGATAATTACATGACAGCAACATGAACTGGAAACACAAAGCGTCACCTCAGGATTAAACTTTTGACACATTTCTGGGGCTTGAACCTGTCGTGATAGTGTGTGCACATGTGCCTCGTCCTCCTCCTCACCCCCCACCACCGGCTGCTTCATCTTTTCCTGCAGAGGAAACATCTTCATCTCACTTTTCGTGCAAGGAGCAGATTATTTGTGTTTTAAAGGCGTCGTCCTCTCGGGCTGAACTCTGCCGGGTTGATGCAGAGGACGGGGGCGGAGCCAAGACAAACAGAGACGGCTGAGCTGCAGCGCGGCGGCGAGCGGCCTCGGGCTGAAAAGCAGTGGGAGGTGGAGGTAGCGTGCAGCGCACCACGGGGTGATAACCCCGGGTTCAGTTGTAACAGTGCAGAAGAAAAACCTCAGCTATGAAAATGACTTACTGTACCTGAAGGTATCACACACCGCACACAGGTGTTACACGATGAGTTCAGTGAACTCAGGTTCAACTCAGAGGTGAAGTCGTGGCCTCGAATTCACATCCAGCATCACTGCGTGTGTGTGTGTGTGTGTGTGTGTGTGTGTGTGTGTGTGTGTGTGTGTGTGTGTGTGTGTGTGTGTATGAGAGGCCAAACACGGTAATTACAGAAACATGTTGGCAGCCACACACACCGGGAAGAGCCCTGTTTGTGTAGGTATTAATACAGATGTGGGTTGAATGACTTGGGTGGTGTGTGTGTGTGTGTGTGTGTGTGTGTGTGTGTGTGTGTGTGTGTGTGTGTGTGTGTGTGTGTGTGTGTGTGTGCAGCTGTTAACTGATGCAGATTAAAATAAAACCTCTCCTTGTTGAGTGGAGTTGTGTATTTTACGTCGTCCAACCTCCGAGCAAAACAGATCCTGTCGTTCAATCAACAATAAAAAGACAAATTCTAAGTTAGTTAGTTAGTTAATTTTATTGTCCACAGTGTGGAGATTCATCTTTGGTCTCATAAAAAAACAGACAACAAGTAAAAAACAGCAACTAAAACTAAAACTAAAACTGTTTTATCTGCAAGAAAGTGTTGATTAAAAAAAGTTCAACAATCCAATGATTCGTCTTCTTCTTCCATTGACTTTATATCCTAGTTTTATAGTTTATAGTAAATTGTATTTAGTGCAATAGAAACATTTTGTTTATTTTTGAAAAGAATAGAACTTTACGATCTGTCCCTGAATGCAGCATTCCTTAGCAACACGATTTGAAAAACAACAACAACAACTACAACAATCCTGTTTGTGAGATTAAAACAAAAAAGGAGCAGGAAAAAAAGAAAAAAAAACACAACGATGGAGGACGACAACGACAACAAAGAGAAGTGGTTGTATTTGACCACACAGCTGGAGCGGCTGGAGGAGCAGCGACACGAGGCCGAGGACGACAGAACCAATCTGACGCTGCAGCACAGACACAAGATAGAGGAGCTTCAGGAGGAGATAGACAAACTGATGTCGAGCAGAAGGAGAACAGGTGAGAAGTGTTTCTGTTAAAGCTCCATACGGCATGAAGGGAGATGACTGAATTAAAGCAGATATCAGTGGAATGTTTTTGTTAATATAAGTCCCTAATAGTCCTATTTTCCGTCAGCAATCACTTACATGGAGTGTTTCAGCCGTAACACGAGTCTCTCCGTCACTCTGCTCTGCTGTAAACCAGGAGAAAACTTTCCTTGTGGGATACAAGTGTTATCCAATGAGGAGAGAGAACGGCATGAAGGGCTGTGTGTGCAGCCAAGGGGTGCGCGTGAATGTGGTGACGTAGCACGAGGACCAATAGATGCCTGACGAGGGCGGGGGCTGCTAACTCATGGTGCGTTCAAGGAAACTCGTAACTTGTGTTTTTCCTTCCTGTGAAGTCATACCAGTTTGTTCTAGTGCGAGTTCACGGGTCGGAAGTTACGAGAGGCCATTATAGTGACTTTCACAGACAACAGGACGGTAAAAACACGAGTTACAGGTTACCTGGAACGCTACAAAGTTGTAGTTTTGACTTGAAGCTGTAACTTACGGTTTCAAAAGCGTGCATTGAACGCAGCAGTAGCGAAAACGGCCGAACCGCTGATATCTGCTTTAAAGCCTGTATTCAGTAAAACCAGCCGTCAGGACTTCCTGTCACTTTGTGATGTCACAACTCAGTTTTTTTTTAGTTTAATAAGTTTATTTGTATCAGGGACAACGTACAAAATAACATTAGTCTCAAGACGAGAAGAAATGCTTTGTACCAGATTTAGCTTACTAGCTACTTTCCATCTGTAGTCCCTGGGCAGGTAAAAAACAATAAAAGAGTAGAATAGAAAAGGTAAGAATTAACAGTTTACATAACATTCCATACACATATACACCCTGTAACACATCACAAACATTGAAGACAGACTCAGCGGTCAGGAAATGAGTTTGCCTGAGCAGCCTCTCCTTCCCCTCAGTAGCGACGCTGCAGGAGCTGCAGGAGCAGATGCAGGAGCTGCTGGAGGAAAACATGGCGCTGTGTAGGAAGAAAGACGAGCCAGAGAACTCGGAGAGCTCGTTGAACTCTGAAACGGACTCACTGAGGAAGGAGTTCGACCAGGTTGCCCGCGACGTCTCCAAAAATGAGCAGGTAAGTGCTACACAGGGGGCATCAGGACTAAACAACGCCACCACGGCCGTAGAATGGGGTCTCAAACATCATCACCACAGGGTCAGCTGATCCGTGAGCAGAGCAGCATCATCCAACAGCCTGTTTCCTGCAGGAGGTCGGGGAGCTGACGGCGGTGATCGGGCAACTGGAGGCGATGAAGGAGCAGTGGTGCATCAGACTGAGCTGTTTGCTGAGTGAAGACAAGTAGTTCAGGTAAGAAGAAGATCTGAAACACAAACAGACGGCTGGTCCAGGAGGAACCTGGTCAGTCCATCTCCCATCATCCTCTCTGTCCTTCCACAGGCCACGGCCCCTGAACCTGGTCACAGACCTCATGGTTCTCGACCCAGAACCACGTTCTGAACCTCGGTCCCTCAGGAGATTCGGCCGGTTCTGTAGATCCATCTGATGCGGAGGGCGGAGCCTCTGCAGATCACTGAACCAAACCCCGACAGGTTCTATCCTACCATGTCCTTTCAAAATAAAAGCCTGCTTTTCAAGTTTCTTTTTTTTATTCTTTTGCCTCATCTTAATTAGGCTCAAACATCTTATGCGTGGTGTTGTGCCCCTTCCCCTCACTCTGATGTTAAAGATAACGACATCATTCTTACACTAAAGATCTGTGTGATATTGCTAAGCGTGCTGCTGGCTAGGGAGAAGGGAATATTCATATCCAGAAGGAAAAGAAACAGGAATGGAAAGTGGAATAGAAACATTTTGTTTATTTTTGAAAAGAGTAGAACTTTATGATCAGTCCCTGAAGGCAGCATTCCTTAGCAACTCCAGTTTGTAACAGCACATTTAAAAAACAACAACAACAATCCTGTTTGAGATTAAAACACCTGAAACAGGGGGGAAAAAAGAGCAGGAAAAAGATAAAAACACAACGATGGATGACGACAACGACAACAAAGAGAAGTCGTTGTATTTGACACAAATCCGACATCTGGATGAACAACTGGAGAGGTGAGATAAATCACTGAGTTACTGAGTTGTGTTGTGAATGTCTGATAAATGACTGAAACTACATCATATGTTCATTATCAGAGAAGTTGCCGCCGGTAAATGTTGTTTTTAAATCATTGTTTTTGCGCTTTCTTGGTTTAATCGGCTTCACTCTAATGTCCTCTTATTTTGAAAATCACTGCACACATATCAGTTTATTTGACAAGACATTTGAGACTCTTTACTTGCAGCTTGTTTGCACTGAACTATCTATGAGTGTGTTCTCGGTGTTCACGATGATGCAAGTTCGACATAGAACCACAGCAGCTGTTTGTGTGTCAGGTGTCAGCTCAGGTGTGACGAGCTGCAGAAACAGATCAAGCACCTGACGGCCCAGTGCACAGCGCTGAGGGAGGACAAGGACGACATCGTCGAGTACCTGAAGCACGCGGCGGCTGCAGAAGACAAGAAGGTGGAGGACCTGACGGAGCGGCTGGAGAAGCAGCAACATGAGGCCGAGGAGGACAGAGAAGGTCTGAAGCTGCAGCACAGAGAGAAGATGGAGAAGCTTCAGGAGGAGGTCGACAAGCTGAAGTCAAAGAGCAGCACACAGGGTGAGACGTGTTTCTGTTAAAGCTCCATACGGTATAAAGGTAGATGTTTGTGTTAAAGCTCCATACAGTATAAAGGTAGATGTTTGTGTTAAAGCTCCATACAGTATAAAGGTAGATGTTTGTGTTAAAGCTCCATACGGTATAAAGGTAGATGTTTGTGTTAAAGCTCCATACAGTCCACAGAGAAATGCACACAGCCTGTATTCAGAAACTGAGCCTTAAAACCAGCCGTCAGGACTTCCTGTCACTTTGTGATGTCACAACAAAACAGTCAGGAAATGTGTGTAACTGAGCAGCCTCTCCTCCCCCTCAGCGGTGACGCTGCAGGAGCTGCAGGAGCAGCTGGAGGAGCAGGTGCAGGTGCTGGATTCTCTGCCCCTCATTGAGTCTCTGAAGGAGCAGCTGGACAAGGAAAAGGAGCAGCAAGCCACCTCCCTCTTCCACCTGAAGAAGGACATAGAGCGGGAGAGGAAGAGGTAAACACTGACTGTTCACAGCAGTGACTGTTCACCAGAAAGACAGACGTCCAGCTTCACCCATGCTCTCCAACACACAGGATACGTGACGACAGATGGAATGAAATAAGAAAGTGTCTTCAGATGAAGATCCCGGAGCACCTGGAGGCGGAGAGGGCCGAGCACATTGAGCTGCTGCGGAGGGTCGAGAAGCTGCTGGAGGACGACATGGCGCTGTGCAAGAAGAAAGACGAGCTAGAAAACTCCAAGAGCTCGTTGAACTCCGAAATTGACTCACTGAGGAAGAAAATCAGCGACATCGGCCGCAACATCTCCACAATCAAGCAGGTAATGTGTGTGACGCAGGAGGCATCTGGACTTGAACCAGAGACCTCTTGATCTGCAGTCAAATGCTCCATGAGCTGCACCCCCACACAACTGTAGGACGAGGTCTAAGACATCGTCACCACCCTGTTTCCTTCAGGAGGCCGAGGAGGTGACGGCAGTGAAACAGCAACTGGAGGCGATGAAGGAACAGTGGAGCATCCGATCCAGTTGCTTGCTGGGCGAGGGGGAGGAGCTCAGGTAAGACGTTCACCGCGGTGTGGAAGGTGCAGAAGATCTGAAGTATCGACACCCACACACAGACGGTTCCTGTGGTCCAGCAGGAACCTGGTCTTGGACCAGAGGCCTCTTGGTCTACCGACGCTTTACCTCCGAGCTCCACCTCCACCGGTTACATGCTGTCATTCCGACATACCACCATTTAGACATCCCACCACTCCGACATACTACCATTTATCCCACCATTCCGATATCCCATCACTCCAGCATATCACCATTCCAACATCCCACCATTTAGACATCCTACCAGTCCAACATCCCACCATTTAGACATCCCACCACTCCGACATCCCACCATTTAGACATCCCAAAAAAGGCTTTCAATACAAGGAAATTCAATATTGCTTAATGTAAATACAAACCTGTGGATGGAGACAGTCGTTCAGTCTTTCAGGTGTTCGGGTGTTCAGGTGTTCAGTCGTTCAGGTGTTCGGGTGTTCGGGTGTTCAGGTGTTCAGTCGTTCAGGTGTTCAGTTGTTCAGGTGTTCAGGTGTTCAGGCATTCAGGTGTTCGGGTGTTCAGGTGTTCAGGTGTTCAGTCGTTCAGGTGTTCAGTCTTTCAGGTGTTCAGGTGTTCAGTTGTTCAGTCATTCAGGTGTTCAGTCTTTCAGGTGTTCAGTTGTTCAGGTGTTAAGTTGTTCAGTTGTTCAGGTGTTCAGTCTTTCAGGTGTTCAGGTGTTCAGTCTTTCAGGTGTTCAGGTGTTCAGTCGTTCAGGTGTTCAGGTGTTCAGGTGTTCAGTTGTTCAGGTGTTCAGGTGTTCAGTCGTTCAGGTGTTCAGGTGTTCAGTCTTTCAGGTGTTCAGGTGTTCAGTCTTTCAGGTGTTCAGGTGTTCAGTCTTTCAGGTGTTCAGGTGTTCAGTCGTTCAGGTGTTCAGCTGTTCAGGTGTTCAGGTGTTCAGATGTTCAGGTGTTCAGTCTTTCAGGTGTTCAGGTGTTCAGTCTTTCAGGTGTTCAGTCATTCAGTCGTTCAGGTGTTCAGTTGTTCAGTCGTTCAGGTGTTCAGGTGTTCAGGTGTTCAGGTATTCAGGTGTTCAGGTGTTCAGTTGTTCAGGTGTTCAGGTGTTCGGGTGTTCAGGTGTTCAGTCATTCAGGTGTTCAATCATTCAGGTGTTCAGTCATTCAAGTGTTCAGGTATTCAGGTGTTCAGTCGTTCAAGTGTTCAGTCGTTCAGATGTTCAGGTGTTCAGGTATTCAGGTGTTCAGGTGTTCAGGTGTTCAGGTATTCAGGTGTTCGGGTGTTCAGGTGTTCAGGTGTTCAGGTGTTCAGGTATTCAGGTGTTCAGGTGTTCAGTTGTTCAGGTGTTCAGGTGTTCAGGTGTTCAGTCATTCAGGTGTTCAGTCATTCAGGTGTTCAGTCGTTCAAGTGTTCAGTCGTTCAGGTGTTCAGGTGTTCAGGTATTCAGGTGTTCAGGTGTTCAGTCTTTCAGTCTTTCAGGTGTTCAGTCGTTCAGGTGTTGAGGTGTTCAGTCTTTCAGTTGTTCAGGTGTTCAGTCTTTCAGGTGTTCAGTCTTTCAGGTGTTCAGGTGTTCAGTCTGTCAGGTGTTCAGGTGTTCAGTCGTTCAGGTGTTCAGCTGTTCAGGTGTTCAGGTGTTCAGATGTTCAGGTGTTCAGTCTTTCAGGTGTTCAGGTGTTCAGTCTTTCAGGTGTTCAGTCATTCAGTCGTTCAGGTGTTCAGTTGTTCAGTCGTTCAGGTGTTCAGGTGTTCAGGTGTTCAGGTATTCAGGTGTTCAGTCATTCAGGTGTTCAATCATTCAGGTGTTCAGTCGTTCAAGTGTTCAGGTATTCAGGTGTTCAGTCGTTCAAGTGTTCAGTCGTTCAGATGTTCAGGTGTTCAGGTATTCAGGTGTTCAGGTGTTCAGGTATTCAGGTGTTCAGGTGTTCAGGTGTTCAGGTGTTCAGGTGTTCAGGTGTTCAGGTGTTCAGGTGTTCAGGTGTTCAGGTGTTCAGGTATTCAGGTGTTCAGGTGTTCAGTTGTTCAGGTGTTCAGGTGTTCAGTCATTCAGGTGTTCAGTCATTCAGGTGTTCAGTCGTTCAAGTGTTCAGTCGTTCAGGTGTTCAGGTGTTCAGGTATTCAGGTGTTCAGGTGTTCAGTCTTTCAGTCTTTCAGGTGTTCAGTCGTTCAGGTGTTGAGGTGTTCAGTCGTTCAGGTGTTCAGGTGTTCAGTCTTTCAGTCGTTCAGGTGTTCAGTCGTTCAGGTGTTCAGGTGTTCAGTCTTTCAGGTGTTCAGGTGTTCAGTCGTTCAGGTGTTCAGGTGTTCAGATGTTCAGGTGTTCAGGTGTTCAGGTGTTCAGTCGTTCAGGTGTTCAGGTGTTCAGGTGTTCAGGTGCGTTGTGTCCTCAGACAGACCATGGCCTCGCTGTTGGAGGAGTACAGTCAGAAAGAAGCCGAGGTGGAGCAGCTGCAGGTCGACATCCAGAAGGAGAGGAGCAGGAGGTGGCAGCTGGAGGCCGACATGGAGGAGGCGGCCGCCATCCTCGGCCACCTGCTGAGGGTGAGCACAGCCTGTGATATCACAACCTCCACGGGAAGCTGATTGGTGGGTTGGTTTGTCTGGTTTTCAGTTCAAACGTCCTCTGTTCTCTTCTTCCGTGCAGCGCCCGGAGGAGATGACTGAGACCCAGGAAAAGGTACGGAGGCTACTGGAGATCCTGGAGAGCCCCGCCCCCCAGGGAACAGGCCCCGCCCCCAAAGACCCTACCGACGAGGGCAGACTTCAAACCACCAGCCCTGAACCAGACAGGTACCTGAATCCCTCACGTATATGAGTTCAGAGCTACAGCCAGGCGATGAAAGGACTCCATCTCCCATCATCCTCTCTGTCCTCCACACAGGCCACAGACCCTGAACCTGGCCACAGACCCACGGTTCCTCTTGGTTCGCTACAGGCCGGGCGACCTCGGCTTCGTACCGAGACCCACGTGGAAACACACAACAGGGTCGAGCGCTTAGACCAAGAGTAGAAGGTCTGCAATGACTTGGAAAAAACAATCAATCAATCAATCAACAAATACGTTTCTCAGTGTAAATGTTTTGTTTCTCTGTCCCTCAGGAGACTTGGCCAGACACGTCCGCTGACTGATCCAGAGGGCGGAGCCTGTGCAGACCACTGAACCAAACCCTGACAGTTTCCATCCCACCATATCTTTTCAAAATCTATTTCAAAAGCCTCCCATTCTAGCGGGATGCTCTGCACGTTCTTATCTATAGATAATAAATGTAATACTTGTTTTTAACCATCCAATGAGCTCAAACATTTTATTCACCAGGAAACACACATACTATTTACTTGGTGTCATGTCCCTTTCTCCCCCAGACTAAATGAATACCATACAATCATTTTTGGTTTTCTAAAGGTTGTTCCAACAGACCAACCAATAGTAAGCCCAGTTGATAGTTTCCTTTTTCATTTTAATGTAACTGCCTTGAACAGTGGTACATTTGTTTCCCAGTTTTATTGCAAAACAATGTTATGTTAATTCTGTCACCCTCTCAGTCACACGGTCATAGTCAAAGTTTTTCCTACAGTCTGTAACGCCTCAGTGGTATATTACAGGGCAATGGCGATTTGTTTTATAGTCTGGCAACCTTTCCTGAAGTACCTTCGTGTTGACTGGCTGCAGAAAGAGCCACCACATTTTTTCCTACACCAAGTCATACAATAGGCTACTATTGTATTTTCTCTCTTTTCCTTTTCGCAGTATAGTCCCAATGTAAACTATTTTTGTATGTGATGTGAATTAGTGTATTTTTGTTTAGCAGTTTGGCGGTATCCGTGCTGTATGGTTCATTGTTTTTTGTTTTTGTTTTTAATGATGTGATACAATTTGTATTTTTTCCTCAATTAATGTTTTTTCTTCATAGTTTTTGATGATGGAATGAAAAACAAAAAACCTACAGATATAAAGTACGTTTGCATGTTTCCCATGTTTCTCACTTCCTCGCTGCTGCTGCAGCAGCTGGGAATCAAACCTGTGGCCGTTCCTGTGATTCAGTGACAGTAACAATGTGGCAGCAGTGACTCTGGTCTCCGGTCAGAGCGGTGATGCAACTACACTGGAAAACACAGCAGCAGAAGGTCAGCTGTGCGTGTGTGTGTGTGTGTGTGTGTGTGTGATGAAACATGAAACAGTAGCGGCCTCCAGCAGCGTGACCACAGGAGTTTTGATTCTGGTGAAACAGGAAGTTGGAGCCAGTCTGGAATATCCAGACAACACACACACTCTGAAAACACACTGTCAATCTTCAAGTTCATTGATTGGTTCATATAAATCACTGTTTTCATGTGACCTTGTGACCTGATGGACAACACCATGATAAATCACAAGGTTGAGAGTCGTCTCTTGCTCAGTGAAATGAAATGCACTAAAAACTAGGCCTACTCACAACTCTGTGAAATTTTGTTTGTATAGCTACAGTATTTCTTACTATCTACTTAAAGCAGATATCAGCGATCCGGTCGCCTAACTCACAACTCTTTGAAAAATTTTCAAGTTACGACTTTGTAGCGTTCCAGTTATAATGTTTTTACGTCCTTTGCCTGTAAAAGTCACTATAACTTTTAGGCAGATTGAATATGTGAGAATGCATGATCAAAATTATTTGTGATGGATTTGATGAAAAATGAAAACTTATATTAACAAAAACATTCCACTGATATCTGCTTTAACTATTTAAATAATGTTACTTTAGGGTCACTTTTATGTGAGAGAACATGATAATGGATTTGATGGAAAGTGCTCTATAAATAAAATTATTATTTTTAATCATAACTGCATTTCTGACGTTCATAACAAACCAAACTGTTTGAAATATTGGTCAAAAACGGAGCACGTTGTTGTTATTTTAGTGGAACATGCACCATAGCAATAAGTTGGCGAAATGTGGGGACGCCGTGTTATTGGGCAACAGCACTGGGTGAGTCATTGGGCTGGGTAGCACTACTGATTTACTGAATCAGTTCGATTTAGATTCACGAGGTTCAGATTCAATTCGATTTTCGATTCCATATTGATTAATTCAGACATATTTAAATTTTAATACCAATTTTGTTCGGTTATGAAAGAGACTTTCACGGAGCTAATGCTGCAAATTGTGCAAAGATGGAACTCTCTGTGTTTTATTAAGAAATATTAATGCTTACATTAAAAACTGACCAAAAAGCAGTTGCATCAATGCAAACTTATTTAATATCACCCTAAAAGTAAACATTATGTAGTACAAATTCTTCAGTACAGTTGTGGATGATAATCACTATTGCACAGATCCAACAGAGGAAACAGGAAATGGCATAAAAGATCAAACAAGATTTTTTTATGATTGGATAAAATAAAGATCGATACGAATTGGAAAATCAATTTGTTTAATGCTAAGCCTAGTGAGTCATCCAGTCTTCTTTCATATATTTATGGTTTCTGTACCAGGATCTAAACATGTGAATTCCTGCTGAAAAGTCCAAGGTCATTTTAACAAGTTGAGTCTAGACTCAGTGTTGGAGACTCACTCTAGTGGTCAGGAGAGGAACTGCAGCTGCTGCTTCTTTGGTATTTGGTGCTTGATTCTGCCTCGTTGGAGCCGGATCAACGTCAGTGGAAAAGTGGGAGGGGCCTGGCGAGACGGACGCCAACACGGGGACGACGACTTGGTGCCAACGTCCGTCTGTTTCAGCGACAGCAGCACAATGAGGGTCTTTAAATGTCAGCGAGAGAGGAGCTGTGTATAAAAGCAGCTTCACTGACCGTCCACTAACACTGTGTTGATGTTCCGGACGCTCACGGCCCACACAGAGCAAGGAATCCTGGGAAACTGGCAAAGCACCGTGAGACTCTGTGGATGTTCTCTGCTGCTTCAACAACAACAAGGCCTCTATCACACAAACAGGACCTGTGTGTGTGTGTGTGTGTGTGTGTGTGTGTGTGGGCGGGAAGATGAGTGAAATTGTTCTGAATGAGGTCAATGAACTCAGGAATCTTTCGTCCAGTCCCGTCTGAGGCTTCATCCAACAAAATGATTGTTTTTGTGAGATCCCGGTGAACGAGGGCGACATCCAGCGGCGCTGACGACCGGACTGAACCTGTTTACGGCTGAATATCGCTGAGTGTTCTCAGACCATCAGCACAGTTTTATCAGGTCTTTTTGGTCCATGTGTGTTTCCTTGACCAATCAGAAGATATTTGGGATCATTTTTTCCCCATTTTTGTGCTAATTCCTGCTTCTATCTGACAAGCGTCCAACTTACTAACCAATTTAGTTCCAGATTTACTCTCAAAAGGTTCATTATCCCCAACAACCCAGTTTCACCTTTGGAAGTGACGTCCGGTGTCACATGTTTATTGGATCTAAAGGGGTCAGGAAAAGCCAATCAGAGCGTCCGACACAGAGGCCTGGCCTGATTGGCTGTGGACATTAACAGTAGTGTTTCTAGGAGACACAATAAAGCGAGGGACCAGGTCGGGGACACATTGGCCCAGTTCCAATCCGCCCCCTAAAGACTGAACTAAAGACCCTGAACCGCCACTGACTGACCTGACGTCAGCTGTACTGTAAGTCTGAGAGTCTGAGGGTCCAGATGTTCTGGACAGGAATGGAAAAGCACTTACCCACGTACACGTTACCTTGACAGCAAAATGTTGTTGACTCTGACTCTCTGACGGACTCAAAACAAATGTTCCTGGATCAGATCTGATCCAATCAAACAATAATCACAAGTTACAGTAAACACGGTTGTGACGAGCAACGTTAACAACAGCTGACGTCTCTTTTTCCTTCTTTTTGTTCCATGAAAACAATAAAGAAACTGGGAGTTCTCTCTGTTTACGGCTGTTTACCTTTACTTCTCTTTCTGTCGATGAAACACTCCACCAGGACCGGGACCTGGACTGGGACCTGGACTGGGACCTGGACCGGGGTCTGGACCAGAACCAGAACCAGGCCCGGGGGCAGAACCAGAACCAGAACCGGGACCAGAACCAGAACCAGAACTGGAACTGAAACCCTGAGCAGGTGAGCAGTCGGTTGAACAGCCAATCAGAGAGCAGACAGGAATACCAGCACAAATTTTACGGACTGGTTCCAGAGCAGAAGTCCAGACGTCAGGCCAAGAACCTGACCCGGTAGGTCATTATGTGGTCTGGTGAACACACACACAGTCTGCCAGACACACACACACACACACACACACACACAGACACACACACACACACACACACTACCTGGTTTGGTTGGTTGGGTCTCGTCCTCCCACATCATTACACAACAGTCAGCTGAGTCCAAACAAAGCCCCCCACCCCTCCAATGATGACGTGTGTCTCAGGTCTTTGTTTTCTGTCCTCTTAGGGACCAGACCAGATCTGGAGCCCAGAGGGGGGACATTATCTAACAATTATCTGTATCACTATCTATGTTTTATGACATTGGCCCATCACCATAACCCCTATAGTCATAGCAGCAGGTTCATTACCTTTAATTGTCGGTGCAAGCTATTTTTAGAACGGTGGAGCAGAGCCGTGTGGTAACGTTGTGTTATTATCTCATAGCGTGGTGAATGTGCAGGTCACAACTTGTCCACCAGAGCGTTGTGGAGTTGTTGGATTGTGTATTTGATGAGTTTGATGAGGGAAACCAAGAAATCCCATGAGCCTCCGTAGCGTAGCTCTGAGCAACTCACAGCTCTGCTCTGCCGTTCTAAAAATAGCTTGCACCGACAATTAAAGGTAACGAACCCACTGCTATGACTATAGGGATTATGGTGATGGGACAGTTTGACTAAATGTTGAACTATCCCTTTAATTTAAGTTTATAAACTTCGCCCGTCGCCCAGAGAGACAGTTATGGTGCTTTTACTTGTAGCATCTTGGTATTGATGCATGTGTTTGGGCGAGAGCTTCAGGTCCACGTGGCTGCAGAGCACAGGTGTGATTCAAGCCGTGGTTCTCAGGTCTCTGTGGAAACGGGCTTGTTTAATCAGGGTGTGTCCACCGCTATCTCACACAAAGCCTCCTGTTGACACACCCACACTGTGTCATAAAGGATGCACAGGAACACACACACACACACTCACACACACACACACTCACTGTGTCCAATCAATCACTTTCCATGTTCTTTCTGATCTGGTTCAAAGGTGGAAACTCAAAAACCAAAACGTTCAGTGGGAAAATTCACGTTACATCCAGAATCAAAGTGGTTGAAACTCAGGAAAATGAAACCGTCGCTGTGATCAGAGCACAAGTTTCACTCCTGTTGGGTGAGAAATAAAAACATGTCATGCTGAGTGTGTTCATCTGCTGGTTGTTTTGTTGCTGCAGCACCAACACGGAACTGGAAAACCATCCCATAAAACATGTAAACACACACTGTAAACGTTTCCTGGATGTGGAGTTTGAACTCGACTCAGAGAAAAATGTTGAAATGATTCCGATCTGAGCTTCATACGACATCGTGTCTGTTTCCTGCTGTTTGTTAATAACTAGACAATCTGTCAAGTGTCTGAGTTCCAGGATCAGTGAAGCTTTGTCATCTTTAATTTTTTTGAAATATTGTATAATATATTGATTGTTGTTGTTTGTTGATATTAAGCCAATGCCATTATGACTATAGAAAGGGGCGAGTACTATAAGTATTTCTTCATCCTGCTCCTTTTCATGTATGATGACCATGTGTAGAGTAGAGAGAGAGAGTAGAGAGATACTTTATTAATCCCTTACAGGGAAATTCAAGATAAACTGGTAGCTCAAAAACATCAAAAACATATTAGGAATACACATTTTAGAACTTGTTATACAGACTGATTGATGCAGGAACAAACGATCTTTTAAATCTTTCAGTTCTGCAGGTCAGGGAGATGAACCTGTTGCTGCGGCTACTCCTCTGACCTGCAAGGGTTTTGTAAAGAGGGTGTTGGGGGTCACCTAGGATGGTCTTCAGCTTACACCCCATCCTCCACTTAACCACAGCCTCTAGCAGCTCTGCTTCCTCCCCCATCACAGAGCTACATTTTTTGATGAGTCTGTCTAGCTACATCCTGTAAATATGTGCCGTCGTAAACCATGAATGAAATAAATCAAAATGAAATGAAATCAGAGTCTCTTCCTGGATTTTCTTCATAAACAAACAATCACTAATCTGTCTTAATCATCATTTACTTGTATAAGATAAACTATGTTCGTGCTCTCATCTCTTTTTTTGGTCTTTTCCTCTCAGTTTTAAATTGAAATAAATCTTTTTTAGCAGATGAACACGGTGTTTACTCAGATCTCTGATGTAGTCGCACCACTTAACAACCGTTAGCCTTTAACAAACTGTTTGTACTCGTGTGAATTATTTGAAAGACAACAAACTTCCCTGGATCTCGTCTCCATAGAAACATTCCTTTTGATTGACAGGTAGCCGATCCATGGCTGTGCAGCTCTGATGCTGCAGCGCCACCTGCTGCTGCTGCAACAAACAGCACAATAATGGAGAGATCCTCCACACACATACTGTACCACGTGTCCTCGTCCTCATCGTCATTACAGCTCGTCTCCCTCACAGTTTTATTTACAGTGTTCTCTAAACCTGTGACCTTTGACCCCGTCTCTGAGGACGCGGCCTGGCTCTACGGGCTGTGACGGTGTGAAGACAGAAGCAGTCAGTGAACGTCACACGGTCTGTGCTCCGACCTGCAGAGGGCGACTTCACTTCACTCTGACTTCACAGACACGTTGGTGTTGAAACATTAATAGGACATTGTTGAATAGAAAATAAGGTTTAACTTAACGCTGCTGCAACTTCAAACCTTTGAAATGTTTTTGAAATATCTGTTTGTGTTTTTTGTCTCCTGTCTAAAAAAACAAAACTGCAGAAACTGTTTTGTAAAGGTAGGAACTGGAAGCCTTGGATGTTTTATTACTGGTATTCTGTCATATTTTTGATGTGATGTATTGGAATTGCTCTATTACACCACTTTGCACTTTATTGGAAAGCAGATTGTGATTTCATCTGCAAATAGCGCTATAAAATAAAGATTAAAATATTGAAACAAGTCGTGGAGTTTTATATTTTTGAGCTTCCACAAAAACTAGAGAGAGATGATCCAAAATGTCAAACTTCTTAAGTCAAAAGGAATTTATTTAACTTTAACATGGTGACAGAGTTTTGCTAAAACAGTTACATAAAAATATATAA
The DNA here is from genome assembly GCA_030347415.2 of Decapterus maruadsi. Classification (NCBI taxonomy): domain Eukaryota; kingdom Metazoa; phylum Chordata; class Actinopteri; order Carangiformes; family Carangidae; genus Decapterus; species Decapterus maruadsi. The sequence continues at coordinate 31,106,443 of CM064895.1, forward strand.
AATAATTTATTTTACATTGCACTTTAAAACAGGTCTGGGCCTTAAAACACACAAACATAAAACAAATAACAGGAAATAAAACATTGGCGTTTGTAACATCAGGGTAAGAATCTGATAAAAGCGGACGGATCAGGTCTGAAGGAGGTTTGAGGTTAAATTAGACGCAGGTCGACGTGCGTGTGGCGTTTTAAATCATGTAAAACTGACGAGCTGAGGCCTCGCCGCGTCACAGCTTCATTCACAAAACAACTTCAACCAGTTTAAAACACGAAGGTCAGTTCACCGACTGCATCGTGTAGTTACACAACTGTCAGACTGAAGACTGGACACTGATGTTTCCTATTCACCACCACTGTTTAGAAAAACCTGCACGAATGTGACAAAACCATGAAACTGTTGGACGTCGTCATGATCTCTAAAAGCGCTGCCGTGTGTTCTGGACTCTGCTCTGTGGCTCAGCTCGTTTGCATGACGAACTGAGCCACGACAACGACAACAGGAAACAGGATCTAATGTAAACAGGTTCAAACACACCTGTGACATTCAGGCTCTTTGAAGCTGCAGCGACGAGGTGACACGGTGGAAGGTGGCGCCACCTGCTGACACAGAGCTCCTCGTCCCTCAGAGACAAAGCGAAAGTTTAATGTTTGACTCTTAATAACCAGCCACAGACTTTGAGCTGTTGTTAATATAATAATAAAGCTGCTAGCAGTTATTTTACCCTCTCATAAACTCATCAAGAGACCTTCACACCACCACGCACGGAAAACCTGACTGACCTCCATCTCCTTTGGGTTTTGGCACGAGAGTCGTGAAGCAGATAAACGTCTTGTTTCCTGCTCACGGTGACGGAGCGGGACTGAGGAGTGGACAACGGGACAGAGACGGAGCGACATCTGCAGGTTCAGACAAGTTCACAGTTGTGACGCAGATTAAAAGTCCAGAACGGTTCTGGTCCACGTCCTCAGGTTCCCACAGCGGATCCAGTTCCTGCACATCTGGATCAGTTCATTTAGCCAGACACACGGGATGATGCGGCTCAGGAACTGGAATTTTACCGTTTGATGGGAAAATAATCATGATAATAATAATAAATAAAAAAACAAAGCAGGTATGATGTCAGGTGACGTCACTCACGGTTACTACGCGTCCTTACTGAAGGTGAGCAGGTAGATGATGATGCCGGTCAACAGCATCATCATCATCACCACCGACGTGAGGAGGAAGGCTCGGCACAGCGGCCGGCCCGTCAGTCTGAACAGAGTGTCTCCCATGCTGCCCGGCTCGCCGCGGCCCCCGGCCGGCGGGCTGGGCAGCCCCACGTCCAGAGAGCGGTTGATGGAGCGCAGCGACGTCAGCGACCTCTGACCCCAGCGCCGGTGATTGTTGGATGAGCTGGAGGGAGAGACAGGAAGTGTTCACTCATTGTTTTTCACTCTTCAATCTGTGTGAACGGTACGGTGGCCCAGAGAGGTCAAGACACTGCAATAGAGAAAACAAAATTGCATGTGTTTTCTTAAAGGGATAGTTCAACATTTAGTCAAACTGTCCCATCACCATAATCCCTATAGTCATAGCAGTAGGTTTGTTACCTTTAATTGTCGGTGCAAGCTATTTTTAGAGCGGCGGAGCAGAGCCGTGAGCTGCTCAGAGCTACGCCACAGAGGCTCATTATGGGATTTCTTGGTTTCCCTCATCAAACTCATCAAATACACAATCCAACAACTCCACAACGCTCTGGTGGACAAGTTGTGACCTGCACATTCACCACGCTATGAGATAATAACACAACGTTACCACACAGAGTTGTTTTAGAGGGAAACTGCCCCCATCTGGAACGCACGTCAATGGTTTTGCATGAATGTAGTCGTTTTGTTGTTTTAGAGGGAAATACAGAGTCTGTTGATGAAAAACTGTCCCTGAAGGCAACGTGCATCAGCGGTTTTGCATGAATTTACCTTGAAAACAACTCTGTGTGGTAACGTTGTGTTATTATCTCATAGCTCGAGGTTCTGCTCTGCCGTTCTAAAAATAGCTTGCACCGACAATTAAAGAAAAATGAATGAACCTCCTGCTATGACTATAGAGATTATGGCAATGAGCCAATTTGCCAAAATGTTGAACTATCCCTTAAAGTTGAGTCGAGTCCTTCACTTCCAGAGAAACAAACATCATGAAAAACATTGATGCTTTCCAGTTAATTCAGGTTAATGAGTGCTGATGATATCAATTATATCAAATTTGGCACAACAATAATGCTCCAATAAAACCTGGACTTTCACCTGTTGACAATCATGAAACTATAAATCAGATAAATCTTTTATTTCTTTCTCCTTCCAGACGATTGTTTATTGCTGTTATTGATGTGAAGTCAACACCAGTTTTACTCATGATGTTGTTTTATGATGATTTTCCCTTCAGTGTGAAAGAAAAGACATAAAACTCAACACCAGAACCAGGAAGAATAAATCAATGATTCATGGTGTCTACGTTTTGTTGCTATAGCTACTATATGTCAAGTTTTGTAAGAGGATAATACTTGTTAAAGGGATAGTGCAACATTTTGGTAACTTGGTCCATTGCCATAGCTGCAGAGTTGTTTTCAGTGACTGTTTACTGAAAAACTGTCCCTGAAGGCAACGTGCATCAGCAGTTTTGCATGAATTTCCCTCTAAAACAACTCTGTGTGGTAACGTTGTGTTGTTGGATTGTGTATTTGATGAGAGAAACCAAGAAATCCCATGAGCCTCTGTAGCGTAGCTCTGAGCAGCTCACGGCTCTGCTCCACTGTTCTAAAAACAGCTTGCACAAACCTACTGCTACATGTATGACTATAGGGGTTATGGTGATGGGCCAATTTGACAAAATGTTGAACTATCCCTTTAACACCATTGATGAAGTAGATGATAACAAACATCCAGTTTTAGATAAACTTTTGAAATCCTGTCTGACCTTTTGACCTCCAGCTTCCCCTTGTTGCGCTGGAAGCGGATGCTGTAGACCCTCTGCATGGCGGCCGGCAGGTAGGACAGCACGTCGGAGTCGGTGGTGAGTTTGGGAAGGCCGAGGGCGGGCAGCGGCGTGAGGCCGCGGCACAGCGGGCACTGGATGGCGCTGGGCTCGGCCGACTTGACGTTCATGCGGGCCAGACACTCCAGGCAGAAGGTGTGCTTGCAGTGAAGCATCTTGGGACAGCGGAAGACGTTGTTGAACTGGCTGAAGCAGATGGAGCACTCCAGGTCCGGGGAGCTTTCCTCGGAGCACTGGGACTGCAGCGGAGACGGGCGCAGGTCCGGGGACGGGATGATGACGGAGACCTGGCTGGACGGGGGCGTGGCGGGGGGGAGGTAGGGGTTTGTTGTGGCATTGGACCCTGGAGACAGAGTCAGGCCGGACAGACTGAGGTCCGAGGCCGGGAACGGCGGGGCGGAGGGATCCGGTGACTGGACCAGGTTTTGACCTCCTCCATTGTGGTCTGATGAGATCTGAGGAGGGTTAGAGCTGAAAACCATCAGAGAGCTCTGGCCGGTCTGGATGAGTGCAGGTGGATTATGGGAAGCATCGCTGGGGCCAGAGGCCGAGGACGGAGGAGGACTCAGGAAGCCAGAGGTCAGGTTGGGATCTCCATACGGATTCATGGTGGTGGATGATGGAGGGATGGAGGGAGGAGTGAAGCTCCAGAGATGGAGGACGGATGCTGGACCTTCAGGGACAACGAGCTCCAGAGACGAGGTCACAGACACTCGGCGGGTGAGGAGGACGTGATGAAGACGCTTCAGACACACTCATCAAAACTCACTCTGCAGAAGGAAAGACATCGTTAACTCACTGCAAACAAACAGGATCATCTTACTGTATTTTATATTATTTGTTTGGTTGTTTGTCTGCCTTGTTTTGTCTTATATGTTAAGTGTGTGTGTGTGTGTGTATGAGAATGGATCACTTTTTTTGAGTCCGTAATAAAGATTATTATTATAATTTACTAGTAAAATGAGCGTCGCCAAACCCAGTCACAGTGTTTAATGAAACTCAGTCCTGGTGCTGCTGCAGCATCACACTCTTTACTTTGTGCCAATGAAGTCAAACAGTAGAAACTTTGCGCACATCCAATCAACAAAAGGTGCTGCCCTCAAAAATAAATGTAGATAAAGAAAATCTAGGTTTTATTTAGCACATCCAACAACATCAGCAACATTTCCAGCATACTGCTCTTCTTCAGACTCTTCTTCATCAATAAAGGCAAACACTTTAATGTCCAGTGGAAAAACAGACAGTCTCACTCTAATATTTCATCAGACCTCCTTTAGCTTTGACGACATGCATTCGCTGTGACATCGTATCGATAAGCTTCTGCAACATCACAACATTTATTTTCATTCAGAGTTGCATTCATTTTTTTTGCCAAGATCTGATATTGAAGGTTGGAGAGTCAGACAAGGGGGTGAAGGTCTGGACTCTGTGGTGGCCGGTCCACTATATTTCAACTTTTTGGTATAAGCCAATTTTAGTAGTTTCAGCAATCCTTAGATGTTTTATTTGCTTAATGCATGGTAATAATTTGACCCTTCTGAAACAGATTTTCCACGACCACAGGATGAGTTCTGACATGGTTGTGTAAGAAGCTACTGACTGCATCAGGTTAAATAAGTTGTTGCTGAAACATAATCATCCACGCTTTTTTTAACGGGCAGTCCATAAAAAGGCCTGCGTCTTTCTATCATTATGCAAAACAAGGAAAATAAATCAATATGACAAACAAACTCAAAAAGGTTAAATTATCTTGCCATATTCCAGCAGCTCAGATCCTCTCACAACAAGAAACACTGAAGTTATTGTTGTGTATTATCTCACATACAAAAACCTTTTACAACTTCAGAAAACCCCACAGCTCCTGAACGCACCAAACCAAGCCAGCTGAGACATTAAAGACATTTAGCCACGAGAAACTAAACAGAAACCAACACTGAAGGAACAGACAGGTCCTACCTCTACCTCCGCCGTCATAAAGATGCTCCGTCACGTCTAACAACAGAGACTAAACTGCTCCGGATCACTTTTCCTCTAGTTTGCATAAGTTTAACAAAAACTGTGTCAGGTCTGTGTCTGAATGCGCAACACGGTGCCACGCTGCTGGATTCATATCCCAGTTTAGCGGCTGTCAACAGGACAGACATTTGCATTGTCGTCTTATTTACAAAGGGAAATAACATGCAAAACAAGATGGCCACCTGTTTGGATATTAGGACACGCTGAGCAGGAATCAACCTGTAAACCAAAGACTTGGTCCGTCTTTACCCGAGTCCGTTTACGTGTTTGACCGTCAGGCTGTGACATTTCCTGATCGGATGAAAGACGTTTTGTTTGCACTGTTCCACTGGTGCCATCTCTGATTTAAAGAGTCAAACAGCAGCAACAACAACAATAGGGGCGTGTCATTGTTTTAAGATTTCACACCAATAAATGTTCATGGTTTTTGTAAGAAAATGTACAACTGTGCACAAAAGCCATGTCAGCTGATGTTAATGTGATGGCTGTGCAGACACCGTCAAAAAACTGAATGCTGGGCCCACATCAACATTATTTACGTAGACATGCAAATATCCCAGTAAAAAAAGACACATGTACTGAGTCTATGTAATTCAACAGCTTAAACTACCTGGAATTGATCAACTGTTCTGTAGATACTGTATTTAAGAAAATACATATTAAGTCCATTGTACCAGAGAAGTTGAGAACAAGCCTCTTCTTTGCTTCAGGGCTTCCTACACTGAGGTGAGACCAGAGGAGCTGTGCAGGTTTCTACTTTGCTCACCTGGACAGTCAGGTAACACCTGAAACACTAGATTAAGAATACAAGTCCTGCATCCTCATGTAAATTATAACTTACTGTCAAATTTATCAATTGAATAGGCCATCGCTGACAGAACAGCTGATCTGCAGTCAGTTCCTCCTCCTACAAGCCTGCCTGTATTCACCTGGTGAACCATGAAAGGCACTGACAGCCACCAAACTCCATGTAAAAATATGGAAATTTGACATTTCTAAACTCCTCGTGGTTTCATAACAGTCAAACTGCAGCTACACGTGTTATTTTGGTCAAACAAGCTGAACCAGGTGCATGAGCTACAATAAAACGGCCTTTTCAGCTGTTGCCTTCCACTTTAAGGGAAATCAACGCCTGATTTGACCGAAGACCCTCTTATTTGAAAAACGTCACACGCAACAGAAAAAGTTACGTAACGACCCACTTCTACGTTTAAGCGGGAAATGTGAAATTATTCGGTTTATGAATGAAGTTTGTCGCTGAAACAGAAACACTGCTCCTACCATCTAGACCCGCCGATGACCTCCTCTGTCTCCACACTCCAGCATCGTCAGGTCGCCTCCAGACGGTGTTGACCCGGACAGAGTTCACCTCTAACGGCCGGGGCTCCACCGCTGTCTCCGCTGCTCGGCTCGGCTCCTCTGGTTTGGCTGAGCTCCGCCGCAGCCGCTCGGTATTTGAATAGCTGAGTAGAAACGAGGAAACGGGTTAGTCAAATCACCTGCTGGCCTCCTGCTGCCCTGGCTGAGTGAGGTGAACACACCTGATAAACTTCAAACATTCAGGATTGAACTAAGTCATGCTGATTCATGCAATCCAGGGATTATAAACAGTTAAAACCAGCAAAGAGACTAAACTTTTAAATTACGAAATTTCAGTAGATATAAGGCCAGGACTGCGAAATATTTGTGGAATAAAACAATGATGATCGCTACGTCCAAAAGATAAAGCAAATTTTGACCAAGAGTCATCATTTTATTGTAACTTCGCAACACTATTCTAAATGAGGTCTTCTCCTCAATGGGCTCTCAAGTTGAAATAAAGGAGATATTTAGCGTGACCTTGCCATGGAATTTTTCTCATCCACTGCGACCAGTTTTCAACAAAATATGACGGTAAGGTAGCCTACATTCCCATTTATGGTTTAGGCTACATAATGCAAACCTGATAGCTTTGTGTTTCCTTTAGTTTCCTATAGAAGCATTAGGCTACATCATGACTTACAGTAGTAGATTAAATGAAGGTGTTTTTTTTTCAAAAGCTAACATAACAATTATTTGTGAATAACTATATTTAATTTTTCTTGTGCTTTGACTAAATGTGTCATCTTTGCCACCAGTCTGCTTATCTTAAGATAAAATGAGAAATGATTTGCCCACAGTAAACCAGTAGTAGGATATTTGATGGCTACTTTTCCATGTTTGGTCCAACAATTGCCTTTTTATTGTTCAGTTAAACATTGACTTGGGTTTCACATTGACGCCACAGATTAGGTGTCCTGCCCACGCCACTGAGAAAAGGCTCAGTTAGATGAGTCAGATATCACTGTGGAGACGTACTGTTTTGCCTTGTGTGTACGGAGGAAGAATGGAGCACAAACTACTGTAGTTCGCTTGGTAAGTGAAAATACCTTTTGATAAAAATCTACAAGAAACAATGACAATGATTTAAACTGTAAAGACTTGCTCCAATCACAAATTGTAAACTAATGTTGATAATCTCTCTCAGGTGTGTCATCTGTTCAAGCTCGGTAATCAAAAGGACGACTGCTTGTACCTGATGAGTTGAGCTCTAAACAGAACAGCAACATCAGTCAAGTGAAATAGCAAAAGGAAAGTCTGGTAAGTTTTACATGTTGAACTGAAAAAACAAATTAATTCAAAAATATCTGTCTCAATTGAAACGACAGAAAATCTTCTTAAAGTTAGGCTATACAATTTGAATGTTGTCTACTGGTCTAAAGGGTAGTGTTTAACCATTTTATTGACCTGAATTACAGCAATAAATATTACAACAGTTCGGGAAAAATGTAAGGGGTACTTGCACAATGTTTCATTGCCTGCCATAAAAGTTTTAACAGCATTCATGGAGATAAATGAACCGCTTTTCACATTCTTTCCGGGTGATCATTAAGTGTAACATGTTCTTTTTTCATCATCAGTCTAGATTTCAGTAAAACATCCATTTTATAAAAACAAATGGTTTGACTCACCACAGTCCATCAATCTCGTGGAACAATGTTTAGCCATTAATACCACAAAAAAAAAACAAAGTTTTGGTTGTAACTGCATAATATTTAGGGCCATAGCCACTATCTAAATTATGTTATTAGGCCTAATAATGACGACTCTTTTAAATCCTAGACCATAGCTTTGATTTTCACTTCTTTTTTTTTTTTTTGAGTATGTTTTTGGCTTTTCATGCCTTTGTTAAATTGTAAGGAGCGCCTTAGGGGACAAAAAAGGATGAAGTTTCACAGACTGTCTGTGATGTAGCAGATAAATAAATCAGTTAAATCGACAGATAAATAAAGATCTATGGTCTGATGCCTGATGCTCGGCTACAGCGGCTCACTTTCTCCTCGTGATGACGGCAGAGTTTGACCCTCTGGTTCTGGTGGTTCCACAACATGTCAGTTTATCCAAATTACACAGGGTCGAACTCCGCCGGCATCATGGGGAGAAAGTGAGCCGCTGTAGCCGAGCATCAAGCATCAGACTGACCCACCAGAACCAAGCTCGTGAACAATTGAAAGAGATAGGATGAGGAGTAAGAGAGAGGGGGAATTACATGCAGGAAAGGGCTGCCTGATTTGGGATTCGAGCTGGGGCCGCCTGCAGCAAGGACTGTAGCCTCTGGGGTGCCTGCTTTATTTCCACTCGGTGCCTCAGTCTTAATTTTCACTTTTGATAATGAGACTTGTATAGCATTTAATTTAAAAAACAAATTATGAAATCATGGGGATATGGGGAGAGACAGTGACAGTGAAGGGCATCAAAACACCTTGTGCCTAAACAGAAAAATATTAACACTTAAATTTCACACAAACATACATGATATGAACAATGCTAATGTAAGAAGATAAGGTAAGTTAAAATAAGAATTGTCTGTCTGTTCAGAAATGTGTGTTGCACGGCAGCTCAGCAATCCTGACATTTCTGCATTGCACTTAAAACAACTCAAACATGCATATTTTATTTACAATAAGTAAGATGATCAGGTGTAGAAATTATACAACACATGCTAGTTCAGAAAGTCTGATGTTATGAATTTTTATTTTTACAGAAATGTATGGCCAATGTATGTATAATATCTATCTTCATTTTACCTCTAGCATGAATGACAACATGGAAGAGTCCGTGACTGCAGAGAATGGTGAGTCTATATCATCATCATCACCTTTATTTATTCAGGGAGGCCAGTTGAGAGCAAGCTCTCATTTCCAATGGCGCCCTGATTAAAGCACAATACAAATCAATACCAGTCAAACACAACACAATACAATACATAACCCTAATACATATATTCAACATTCAACAGAGCACATTGTGAATTTAAGTAGCACATGTACATTCAGAATCCATAAGATCAACAAGAATGTTTCTAAAATGATTAAAAGGAATCAGTGAATCCAATTGAAGCTGAGACAGTAAATTATTCCATTTAAAAGGAGCAAAATAACTAAAAGCGAGTTTCCCTACCTCCGTTTTAACAGCTGGGATATTAAGAGCCAGTGGGTTTTGTGAACGAGTGGGATATTTAAAAGTTCTGAAGCTCAGTAGGCTAGATAGGTACAGTGGAAGTTTTTTTAGCAGTGACTTATAAATAAACAGTATACAGTGTTGCTCCCTTCTTAGGGCTAGGGAAGTCCAACCTACATTATGATAAAGATGACAATGATGGGTCATAAACCCATTGCCCGTAACAAATCTAAAAATCTAATATATGCATATTATAATGTGCTAAAATGAGTTAGGCCATCTACTGTTAACAATATTTTTTGTATATATTGTATCTGCTCTGGAAGATTTTACTGTCTCTGCTGCAAACTAATTTGGTTACCCTGGGGTATTAAAGATTTTCAAATCAAATAAACAAAAGTTAATTAGAATCATGAACCCTGGAGTCCAGATTGGAGATTAAAATGTGTTTTCAACCATCTAATAGATAAGGTATATTGGGGTTTAAGGAACTAAACCCACTTGACTAAGATACAAAGTGCTGCCAGAGGAAGTTAAGATGGTTGGACTGACTGAGCCACAATGGGAAAAACAATCGTGTTGAACTACAACAGTGTATGTGGGCCACCAAAATAAGCTAATTAATAATGAGCTCACACATAAGTGTCATTGTCATGTCATTCTAATTTGTACACTCAAAATTATGTTGTTGTCTTGTTGTCAAGAACTGCACATATCAGGACTCATACATTGGAATTGTGATTGGAAAATAGATTGTCGCTCATCATAAGTTCGATGTCTGTCAAATGTTCTGTTGTACACCTAATAACACAGAGATATAAGGCATTAATTTATTCTGTTTTTCCTTAGCCTCACAGTCACAGATGATTTTACAACCCAGAGACGCATAAGCAGCTATAAATTCCTGCCACCTTACAGTAGTTTTAATAAGGCATAGCCCAATATGGGGAAGAGAAACACAATAAATGTTGAATATTATTGAATTGTTGCTCCTCGGACTGACTTACCCTTTGACAGGTTGGTTGTGTATTTTTCCTCAATGTTTTCAGTTTCTGAGCTGAGGGTTGTTCTGCTGGGGAACAGCTGGTCTGAGAGGAGTTCAGTGGGGAACTTTATACTGGATGAGACCAAGTTCAACACTGAAGAAGAACCAAACAGTTGTCAGAGAATCAGTGCACATTGGAAGGAGGAACGTGTAGTCGTCATCAACACTCCAGATCTGCTGGATCCAAACATTTCTGAGCACAAACTGACAGAACATTTGAAGGACTGTGTGAGTCTCTCTGATCCTGGACCTCATGTGTTCCTGCTGGTTCTACAGCCTGAAGACTTCACTGAGGAACAGAAAATAAGGCTCTGCAGAGTCCTGACACTTTTTAGTCTAAAATCTTTTGACCATTCACTGATACTGAATGCAGATACCAGATTATACAGCATGTACCTTCCACCCTTACAAGACATGATTAGAAGATGTAGATCCAACTCACAGAAACTGAAAGACCTCCCCAGCTGTAAGTTGTGGCATTCCCTAAATCGAATTCTGGAGCAGAACAAAGGAGAGCATGTGAGCTGTCCAAGCATGGAACAAGGTAAATAAGCTCTCATTAGAGTACTACCACACCTTTCTATGTTGCTAAGTTGTCTAAGTTATTGTATTTTTAAAATGGTACTGACAACACCACACACATTGTCCCCCCTTCTTTGTGTGTACATATCTTGGTGCTGCTCTCTTGGCCAGGTCATGCTTGTAAAAGAGTTTTTTTTTTTATCTCAAGCAATTTGCCTGGTAAAATAAAGGTTACATAAAAAATAAAATAAACATGTGCTCAGCCTGTGCTGCTGCACAGGAACTTTGCCCTAAGCATGCTTTTCAGACACTTAAAGTGCAACTTTGTTTTTTTTTTTCAACCTGGGTCCTGTTTTCCTATGTGTTTCTGTATATGTGAGTGATGGATAACACTTTTATTGAGGTGGCTCCAGTATTGAGCCGGGCAGGCAGTCTGCAGCCCAGCTAACTGTCTTACATCGGGCAAGTGGCTCCCGTCAAAGTTTGCGGTATAAACAGGCATTTTTTTCAAACTGACAGTCCGACAACATACCAGATCCTGTGGTCGGCACGGCCTCGCTGAAATTGTCAGCTACGCTACGGTATGGAAGCTCAGCGGCGCTGTTTTCAACTGGTTCAACTCGACCGCAGCAGGAGGGGTGTGTTTGATTTCAGCTCCGGGCCAGACCGCAAGATGCCGTTGATGCGCGGCTTGCTTGTGTGCCTGCGGGGGCGGGGCTCATTGGGGCTCATAGACTCCGCTCCGTTCAAACCTGGTGCTGAGTGTAAACACACCCCACCGGCACAGAGCGTAGAGAGAGAAGGAGACGGAGGGCTGCAGCTACTGTAGCGAGCCGGGCTCTCCTGTACTACAAAGGTGGCTGTTTAACCCGGCTAGATCTCCATGGTAATTTATGTTTACGTTATGTTCAGAGTTTCATCCTAAAATCGGCTGTAAAAGCGCGGATGTTACACTATTACAGCTGGCGGCACCTTTACTTTGCAGTGGATGTGGATCAGGACGGGGCGTTTGACCGGAGGGAGAGATACGTATCCCCGCGGCCGTCTCAACCCAAATTTTGGCCAGAAAAAACCCTGAATACGTTAATTTCTCCTCTCTAGTGTGTTGTCGGACACTCATTGTAACTATCTGAGCCTGTCAGTTTGAAAAGTGTTATCCATCACTCACATATACAGAAAACATATGAAAACAGGGCCCAGGTTGAAAAAAACCGAAGTTGCCCTTTAACTAGAACAGTAGAACAGCTCCATGCAATTTTATCAAAGCATCAAGTTTGTTATAATAATAATAACAGTAAATAAGCTATAATGGAAAGTTTTTATCTTATTAGGTGGGTTTACATGGACAGTTGTAAATGGTTTCAAACAGGTTTGAGAGACCAAACTGAATACTTAACATTAACACCTCAAATTGTCTCAACTACCGTAATTTCCGGACTGTAAGCCGCTACTTTTTTTCTCACACTTTGAACCCTGCAGCCAGGGTTTGACATTAACTTTTTGACCTACTAGCCAAGTGGCTAGTAGATCAAAAAAGTTACTCGCCAGACAGATTTTTTACTAGCCAAAACCAACAAGTTGTTTCATTATTGTATTTCGGCATCACTAGTTATTTAGCAGTCGTAGTAATGGCCTTTCAACTTTTCTGGAATAACAGAAATCCCTATGCAGCAATAAGAAGACAGATTATATTACAATTATCAAGTGTTTCTCATTAAGTTGACTGTTGAAATAAATAAATAAAAATAGGCCTGTATTTTTTTTCATGATGACAGTACAATGTGATAGAGAAGACTTCCATTCCTCCGTTTTTTTCCCCAGTTTTTTTTAATCCCACCCCACTCAAAGGCGAATAGTATAATAATAATTTTAAAACTGCGTTTCACTCATCTCTGCCAGTCATTCCACCTGCCGTCTCTCTCTCACGTGCGGTCACACCGCACGTACACACACACGCGCGCGCGCGCGCACACACACACAGACACGGGTGCATAGAGACAGTTTGCACTTTGCCGCTCGTAAACATTAAATGCGCTATATTGCGCTGATTGTACAGTGTTTAATCCCCCCGCCGGTCCGTCTGTTGGATAGTCCGACCACCGACTCTGGCGAGCTAACAGCTACCAGCTAACAGCTGTGCTACAGCAGCTGACCGAGCCTCTTGGAGCCGCGGCTCGGCTCACTTAACTGCGCTCGGTGCGTTCCTCTCGGTCAGCTGGTGAAGCAGCGGTCTGATGAGCATGATGTACGTGACGTGTCCCGTTATGCGCGACGAAGTTGTGACATTGTCAGGTGACTGTAAGTTTATACAGTGGGGGAAACCCTGGAAACAGGTTGGGAGTCTCATTTTTTCTAGTTCGCCAAGTGGCGAGGCAGCTGAAAATCTGTCTCGCCACAGAGGAATCTGGGTCGCAAATGGCGAGTGGCGAGTGCGAATTTCAAGCCCTGCCTGCAGCTTATACTACGATGCGGCTATTACAACAATTTATAGATTTTTACTGGCTAACGGCCTTCGGGGGCGCTCTAGCAGGAATCGCAAGTGAGACAGACGTGTGGGTAAATATTATGCCCTGAAGAAGACACTAGTTTTTAGTTTTGGTGCAGTGTTTTTTTCTAACCAGGCATGTTACTGTCGTGTTGGTGCTGTGTTGACGCAGTGCTGGTGCCGTACTGCCGATTTTCAGACACAGAAAAAAAAGCATGTCAGGAGCTAAGCAGGATTTCCCCATGGCCCTTCTACATTTTTACCGTAGCCTAATTAAAATGCTAGTAATTGTGATGGTTAACTCGCTACGTGACTTGTTACAGTGAGAACGGAGGCTCTCTGCCTTCACCTGGTGTCTCACGGCTGAAAACCAACCTTGAAACATCAGTGTAGTAGCTACCTCCCCAGCTCTCGTCTCTCATCTCTGCACCGTGACACAAACACACACGCCGTAACATTGTTATGTAACGTAATCCACCGCTCCATCTAGCCTATTGATTTTTCGCCGGCTTCATTGTCAACAAATGCACATGGCTAGGAGCAAGCGGACTTCCACACATCTTTTGTGCACGGTCTTTCTGTGTAAACATCTCATGTTACAAAAACATGCGGCTTATATTCAGGTGCAGCCTATAGACCACCTCGACGAACGATTTGTGTATGCCGCCATCTTGCGGCGGCGCCTTTTCTGCGGTGTCAGGCGACATGTGTCAGTCACAGTAAACTGATTCTCTATGACAGCGTCATAAATATGCTGGATTGGTGATGTTTAGTGTCCCCCAGTAAGTGATTAGCAGGAAAGATTAGAGTTATAAGAGACTGTATCTACGCAGTAAAGCCTACGGTACGTTATGCGTGCTGACGTTACAAGCCAGCAGCGGGATTTTTAATCAAGTGGACAGGCTACATGAATAAAAACAACAACGACTTGCTTTGTTTTAGATATTGGATAATATTTATTGATCAGCTGTTCCTAGACCTATTTACAGAAGAAAAAAGGTCCACTTCTTGGCGGTTGCATTCAAATGCCTGCTTCGCACACTGAGCCCAGCTGACTGGGAGCTGACACCGCAGTAATGGCAGCGGTTCAACTAACGGTTATTTTGCCAAATTTGTCTAGTCTATTTTCTTTTCAAATTTAGCTGGTGCGGCTTATATTCAGGTGCGCTCAATAGTCCGGAATTTACGGTTCCCCAAACTGATTGAAATTCCAGTCGGTTTGAAGGGGGTAGTTTAAACCTTTTCTAAAGCATTCTGTCTGTCATGTAAACCTTGAAACGGATTTATTTCTGGCTGTGTTTGTTCTGCATGCTTAGGACTGGCTCAGGCACACACGCACGAGCCATGCCTGGCTGCCACTCAAATGAAAATGTCGAGCAAGAAATCCACCGGACATACTATTGAACATACTAAAAGATCAAAATATTACGCCAGCAACATATTGCATGTGCTGAAACCGTTTAAAGCTGTCCATGTAAACCCACCTTGTATGTCATCTTTCCATTCACCCTTGTATCAGCTGGTTCCCTCTCTCTTATTCACACTATCCACATAAACAAAATTTGTCGCCAGATAATAGAATAAATGGGAAACAGCATATAACATAATGTGACAGTTGAGGGTCCTGTCACTATGCCTCCAATTGATCATGTGCCCTGGCCACTTGGCCAAGGGGATGTCCCTTTGGCCAAGTGGTTAGCGCACATGACTCTTATCCGGGAGGTGTGGGTTCATTCCCCGCCCTGGCCCTCTTCACCTTGCCACAATAACATATAATTTAAGAGATGCATAAATCATTTTGTGGCAATTAGTTCCTCATAATTATATGACAGACACTCATACTTGTTTTTGTTTGTTTGTTTATAGGATGTGGACTCAGGATTGTGCTGTTAGGAAAGAGCCAACACAAAAAATTTTCACTCATTAGTCTTATTATGAAGAAAAAACGTTTCTCTCAAGCGTTCTTTAATCCCAGTCAATCTGTTGTTGTTCAGACAGAGTGGAGAGGACAAGCATTAAGTGTAGTTAACACTCCAGATATGTTCAGTCAGACTGTGGAAGCAGTGAGAGAAGAGATGAAGAAGTGTGTGGCTCAATGCCACCCAGGACCAAATGTTCTGCTGCTGTTGGTGAAGCCGTCTGAGTTCACTGAGAAGAACAGGAAAACTCTGAAGTTCATCCTCAGTATGTTTGGTCAAGATGCTTTTAAACACTCAATGGTCATTCTTACACACAGTGAGAGTGAGAGTGAAACCTTACCTGTGAAAAAACTCATCCAAGATTGTGAACAAAAGCAGCACAGGATCAGTTTTGACCAAAAAGATCAAAATGCCTTACAAGAGTTAATGCAGAAAATTGAAAATGTAGTGAATAACAACAAAGGAGTATATCTAAAGCTAACGGAGGAAGCTGATTTCATGACAGTGTCTAGCTGTTGCAAACCAGCTCTAAACCTGGTTCTGTGTGGGAGGAGAGGAGCAGGGAAGACTTCAGCAGCTGAGGCCATTTTAGGTCAGACAGAGCTTCATTCAGTCTCCAACTCATCAGAGTGTGTTAAACATCAGGGAGAGGTGTGTGGACATCAGGTTTCCCTGGTGGAGCTTCCTGCCTTGTATGGAAAACCTCAGGAAGAAGTGATGGAGGAATCACTCAGGTGTATCTCCCTCTGTGATCCTGAGGGCGTCCATGGCTTCATCCTGGTCCTACCTGTGGGTCCCCTCACTGATGAAGACAAGAAAGAGTTAGAAACCATCCAGAACACATTCAGCTGTAGAGTCAATGACCTCACCATGATCCTGTTCACTGTGGAGTCAGATCCTACAGCTCCAGCTGTTGTTAACTTTGTCAGAGATAACAGAGACATCCAGGAGCTCTGTCAGTGCTGTGGAGGAAGATTGTATATACTCAACATCAAGGACAAACAGCAGATCCCTGAGCTGTTGGACACTGTGGACAAGATGAGAGTTGAAGGATCCAAATGCTTCACAAAGGACATGTTCACCAGGGCTCAGATTGAGAAACTGTCACAACTCAAACATCAACTTCAGGATGTGAAACCCAGCAGTGGGTTTGTAAGTTGTGATAAAAGGAAGAGCAGAGACCCTCTTAGAATAGTGTTGATGGGGAAGACTGGCACTGGGAAGAGTTCAACAGCAAATACAATTTTGGGCCAGAAATGTTTTACTTCCAGAGCCAGCCAGAAGTCTGTGACCAAGGTTTGCCAGAAAGAAACAGGAGTGGTTAATGGCCGGTCTGTTGTTGTGGTCGACACCCCAGGCTTGTTTGATACAACCCTCAATAAAGATGAGGTTCAGCAGGAACTTGTGAAATGCATCAGCATGTTGTCTCCAGGGCCTCATGTGTTTCTACTGGTGCTGCAGATTGGTCGATTCACAGAAGAGGAAAAAGAGACTGTGAAAATGATGAAGCAGATTTTTGGTAAGAAGTCAGGAGACTTTGTCATTGTTACATTCACCAGAGGAGATGATCTGGAAGACAGCACAATAGAAAGTTACATTGAAGAAGATTGTGCTGACTTTGTAAAACAGCTGATCCGTGACTGTGGGGGGAGATACCATGTCTTCAATAACAAAGATCCGAATAACCACACACAAGTCAGTGAACTGCTAAATAAAATTGCAGCCATGGTAAAGGAAAATGGTGGTAGATACTACACAAGTGAGATGTTCCAAGAGGCAGAGTTAGCCATACAGAAGGAAGTGCAGAGGATACTGAAAGAGAAGGAAGAGGAGATGAAGAAAATGAAGGAGGAACTTGAAATGAAACATGAAAAAGAAATGCAAAAAACAAGAGGACAAATTAAAAAACGGATAGCAGAAATTGAATCAGAGAGAGAAATGATTGAATATGAACTCAAGGAAAAGGAGAACTGCATTAAAAGGGAACGTGCAGAAAGAGAGAGAGAACAGAAAGTGAGAGAAGAGGAGGATAGAGAAAGGAAACATCAGGAAGAAATTAAACAACAACGGTGGGAGGAAAAGCTTGAAACTTTGGAGAGGCAAATTTCAGAATCAGAGTCAAAGGAAGATTTGATTAAAGAGCAGGAGAGCAGTAGAGAAAAAATGAGAAAAGAGCGAGAAGCCTGGGAGAAAGAAAGGTGTGAGTGGTGGGAAAAACGGTACGAAGAAAATTTAGATAGGCGAAAGCAGGAAAACATTCGAATAGAAAAGCTCAAAGAACAATATAATCAGGCCTTAAATGCATATCAAATAAAGATGAAAGAAGATTTCGTCAGAGTTGACCAAGAGGAAAAAAGGATAAAAGAATTAGAGAAAAACTACGAAAGCAGAATGGAGGAGATGAAAGAGAAATACGAGGAGAACGCCAGAAATCAAGCAGTAGAACTCAATGAATTCCAGGAGATATACAACAAGGACTTTGAAGCTATGATAGAAAAGTATAATGAGGAGCTAAGAGACCTGAGGGAAACTTTTAAGATGCTAATGAAGGAGAAAAAAGTACATGAGCACGAGTATACTCATCTACACAAACTCGCCCACAACAAAGAAGAAAGCCTAAACGAAGAAATGAAGGAAATGCAGAAAAGGCATGAACAAGATATTAAGCACTTAAAAAATAAATACAAAAACAAGTGCTCCATTTCATGATTGTGCCATACTATAGCTGCATTTCCACTGAAAGTTTCAAGAAACCTTTAGTTCCTGGAACCTTTAGCACCCGGAACTAACGGTCCCTGTGGCCCACTGTTGTCTACATTTGCACTGTGGCCCAAATAACTATAAGTAGCCTACTAATCTTAAAACTACACAAAAACAAAGATTTCTAGTTATGTTGCACTGATTATTATTTCTACTGATTAAAGATTGACATTATATCTACTGATTAAAGTCTTACGTTTATGTTTTACACTAAGATTATGTTCACACTGTGCAGGAAAAACACAGTTTTTATTTGGACCTAACCAACTCACGTATCCCTCCGCCCAGGGTTAGCGCCGGCCGATCAGGAGTTGGTTCGTTCCAAATAAAAACCAGGGAGGATAGGGAGAAGAACAATGCAGGTGTCCTTGAAAGTGTCACAAGTGAGAACATTATAGCTACACGAGTGGGGCCGGTGATAGAATAGGGAGGTTTCTCTTTTCAGGGTGCTGTCTCCAAGGATTGGACGATTCATGTGGCAAGAGGCTGCATGGGACCAGCCTATGCACCAACGATGGGAGGGCTAAGTTTAAACCAAAGTTTCTCCCCACCAGTTTTTGACCAATAGAATTGATTCCACACATAGTATGAAATATATAATGTGTCAGTAACGGTTTTGGTTCATCTTCTCTCTGTGTTGATGGTTGCAGAAAACTGCTTGCAGACTGCGATTTCCTAATCAGAGACAATCCTTGTACAAGATTCTTTTTAATGAGCCTGCCTCTGGGACTGGAACCTACCTTGCTGCTCCGCCCTGCCTCAGCTCTGCCCACCAGTCCAATGAACCAATCCTGTGCTAGGACAGTGCTTGAAAGGCCTGCTGTGGGGAACACCGCTCTCTTGCTTGCTGCTTGCCTCCAGAGCTGGTTGCTGGAGATCAGCAGGCTCTTTTTTTTGTTAAGGGTTTGTGGAAGGGAGGTGGGCCAAGGTAAGGCTGGCGTACCCTATACATTTTCACGCACGTAGGTTGTTTATGTTAAAGTACACTAGTTTAGTGGTTGGTGCCACCTGTGTATGGTTTTGGCTGCAGCCATTTTGGTTAGCTCAGATAGTCAGGTCTTGTGTTCTTTTCTTTTCTTCATATAGAAAGCAGTAGTTGGGTCCAGTTTTGTTCTCTTTAATTTCTTTTCTTTGGCACAACCCACACGGCCCTCCTTCCCTCATCCACTGGTAAAATCCTGTTAATTTACTTTTTCATTTTTGTGAATAAACCTTTATCATTATTGTCCTCAAGTTCTGTCTCTCCCTCATCATTTGTTTGTTGAGTTTCTGTCTCCAACTGGAGCTGTAACTGCCGTTATTTGTCCTCTCTCAAATAACCAACACAACTGACAGCATGTTATGGTCACGTAATGAAGATAATAACTTCTTTCTCCCACAATGTTGTGAATATGGTATCCTATCAGATTATATTTTTATTTACATTTGTTTGGAAACACAATTGAAAAATCCATGCAAAACCACAGCCTGCCGCTGGAATTGAATATACTTCTGGGTAAAATGCGGAAATGAGTGCTCATCCAGAGATTTTCAGTGCGCAGAACACGCCTATAGTTCCTGAACCATATTGAAAGTGGGTACCTACCCTGGACCAGAGCTGTTTTTGAGGGAACTTTTGTAACCTGGAACTAAATTCAGTTCTTGGTTCCAGTAACTAGTTCTTGCAGTGGAAACGCGCCTAATACATTTTACAGTGAAGTCCCTCAAGCTAGATCAACTTGCTACTGTCAACAGTGTAACTGTAAGTAATCAAAAAAGTAGCAGGTGAAATCATAGAACAACCCAAATTGTCTAAAATCTTCAAATGATAAAGATAAAGTGTGGAGGAGTGTGTAAGAAAATTATATTAATGATGCGAAGCCTGCGAAGCTAGTTCAGGCAGACAACTCAGGCCGCGCCCACTCTGATCAGCTGATCAGTCGCCTGCTCTCCTCGCCCTGATTGGGCGAGTTATTTAAATCCCCCAGCTGACCTGCTCGTCCCTGGCTATGCTCTGCTGCTGCCGCCCTGCTGCTGCTGCTGCCTTGCTGCTCTGCCTTCTCTGCTGCTGCTGCCTTGCTGCCCTGCTGCTCATGAGGTTTTGCAAACCCACCACCTCCCCAGCATCCACCTGTGGGCTCTGTCTCTTGACTCCCTGCTGGGGGGTCTGCTTCATTCCCTGTAATGCCTGGCAAGGCAGATCATTCAGGGAATGAATATGAGTCAGAGCCTGACGCCAAACCTGCTGCAGCCATGCTCAAGAATATTGCTATCCCTGCTGTGCTTCAGCTTGCTATGCTTATGCTCAATAAATTATTTCTTCTCATTCCAGAGTTGTCTGATTGAAATATTGTAGAAAGAGAAAATATGGAGCTGAAGGAAGAAAACATTCAAAAGACAAACATTCCTGCAGAGAAATGCTGTAATATATGTTCTCAAGCATGAGGCAGGTTTGTGTGTATGTGTTTATAAAGTAAACTGAAAATGGCCACTCCTAAATGAATGGAGAGGAAATACTGCACATGTAGGGGTGGTGGTATTATGCTATTTTGAAAACAAATGGCATCAAAGGATGACAACTGAGGGAACAGTTCATAAATCCAAGTGGATTTCAATCTAGGGAGCCCATAAATGATATATTTGTTTTTTGCTTTTTTTGTGTGGGCCATTTTCAAATTAAGGGGGCTGGAAGGTAGCCAGGCTAGCGCCGCCTAATGTTTCCGGCTAATTTCATTTGCCTCCAGCATATAGTCAGGAAACTAGTAACACGTTTTCGTTTGCTTCGTCCACTCTGGTGGACGGACCAATCAGCCAACAGATGGGGAACTGAAGACGAAGCCGTTGAACTCAAGCGCTCAAGCTAACCTATGAGCTTAACTGGTATATAGCACACGTCGCCACCAAGCATGGGCGCCGATTTATGTTTTTGCCCGTGGGTGCGCACGCGTGTATGTGTGTGGGGGGGGGGGGGGGGGGGGCCATGGTGTGCACCCCCCCTAAACCGGGCTCTACAAACACTGGTGCGCATATCATGCCACGTAATGGGACTTATCGCTCATTATTAATAAATAATAGCCTATACTGCACAACTGAAAATATTGTAGCAACCCCGCAGTAATGTTCTTGTTATGAAGTTATGAAGTTCTGTGGTATGAGCAGGGGGGTCCATGTGTGTGTGTGGGGTCCACACACACACACCTGCACACCTTGTTACTCCTGCAGAAGAAAGAAAAAAAAGAAGCCTGTGGTCCGACCTGACCCGAGTTATAGACTGTTTACGTTTATTAATAAGAAGTTTAATTGGTGCTGATTAAACTTGTAAATGAATGCTGCTCTGGATCCGATTCTTTCCTTACAGTAGCCTATATTATGATTCTAAACAGTGGCCAAACAACAGAACCATTTTATTATATTGGAGTCAGACATATTTTCCATTTTTGCTGGGCATAAGGTTTGTTCTAAAAGCCTGTCCCATAATAAGCCTATAGATGCGTGTCTCTCGGGTCCGCTCGGCACACACACCCTTCAGCAAAAAAACAAAACAAAACAGCGTCAACCTGGTTAACAGGTGACAGAATAATAACAGTCTCAGTAGCTGCAGATCAGTGTGCGCTGCTGCCGGTGTGTTTTTAAATTTGGTGGGTTTGATTCTTGTCGGACATCACACTAGAGTTTGTTTTTTCTTCTCTCTAACAGGCCGATGTATTTGTGTATGAGAAACAGTGTCTCAGATGCAAAAACAAAAATGTAATCAATCAATGTCGGAAAAGCGGAATGTTTGAAAAAATAGTAAAGTGCCGCTACTCCGACAATGAAAAAAAAAAATGTCGGAACAGTGGGACGCTTGAAAAATAATGTTAATGCCGCTAATCTGACAATTAGAAGTCAATGTCGCGCACCTCTGTGCCAGGCTCGCGCTCTGCGGCGATTTGTGTTTTTCATCTTAACAGAGCACGTGAGAGATTAATACACACATTCACGCAGGCTACACATGATACACATACCCACAGACAGAGCTGAGGGGCCGAGGCGCGGCACGGAGAAATGCGCATCTGGTGGCGTGCCCCCCGTGGGTGCTCAACCTGCTCAGTGGGCGCCCGTGCCCTGGAGCACCCACGGAATCGGCGCCTACAGATGTTACTGGTTCAAAATTGCGGACTTCTTGCGTGATTCACGCGAGACGGCACAAGCGTCAGGCATTTTTTTCTTTGGCGAGACAAAGAGGTTTTAATGAAAAGCCGCATGGTGCCAAAACAACCACCAGGTGGCATCTGTGAGAACGGAGGACGACAGGCGGATGAATTAGTATGATCTGTGCAGTAATCCACTGCTTAAACTCTAGGATATTTACTTATTACTTTACTTTCCCATTTCTGAATTTACCAAGTATACATGGACAAACATCATAGCTCAGTATCATAGGCCCGAATGTACAAAAGGTTTGCGTGTACAAAAACGTGTGTAAACTTGACTGCACAGCTGATCTAACCGGGCGATTGCGTCTCTCAAACGGGCAAAATTGCACGTGCAATAGCGTGTTTGCCTTGATGAACATGCAAATATGAGCGTTTCTGCCATATTGGGAGGAGATGCAAATAGATTTGTCTATAAATATTATTTTTTAACCTGAAACAGATTGTGGAGGAAGTTTTTGTGTCTTTAGCGCGTTTGAAAGGCGAGTCTTAACTGCTTTGCCACAAATGACTGCGGATACTGATGCGCAAAAGCTCTTACATCTGCATTTCCTCGTGTCTGGGTGATTTCCAGAAAACTGTGGAGTTTTCTTGGTGTTACAAGTCCTGCACCGTTACGCACGCTGCTCCTCTCCTCGCTGCAGCACCTGCTGCTCAGCTCTGGGACCGGGTCTGAGACGTCACCGGCACCGCTACCTTCACTCCGTGTCATCCCTCTGGTCAGGGCGTTTAGACCCGAGTGGACCCCGCTGCCCAACACTTTTACCCAACCATAATCTCCCTCGTTTCTGCTGCTGCAGCTCGACAATATGTTTATTTGCCGCCGCTCCCTGAACTGAAAGTAGGCTAATGAGAATATCGCTCGCCACCGGCTGAAACCCCGAGTCTCGTCTCCATGTCCCTCTCGCACCAGCAGCAACGCCGCTCGACTCAAATCGATCTCTATGGCAACGTGCTCATGCAGGTAGCTGCTCTGCAATCTCATTGTTTCAAAGAAAATGGATTGATTCATGTTTACTTAACGAAATGAAACGAAAACAATATTATATTGATACATTGTTGTAAAAAAATCCAAAAGAAATGAAAATGAACTAAATAAATAACGAAATTAACTTGACCTCACTATACAATACTGCCTGCAAACTACAATATTTCGAAAACTAAACCACATGAGCAAAGCCTCGCATAACACAGACATGGGGCAGCGGGAGACACAGACTGCTCATTTTGTTGTTTGACTGCGTTTTTGTTTTTCTTTTATTCTCTATTTATTTATTCTCTATTCACACACTCACAATAAAACAGTGGGATTGGTTGAAAGCTGATAATTAGCCAT
This sequence comes from Decapterus maruadsi, assembly GCA_030347415.2. NCBI lineage: Eukaryota > Metazoa > Chordata > Actinopteri > Carangiformes > Carangidae > Decapterus > Decapterus maruadsi. The sequence continues at coordinate 31,130,207 of CM064895.1, forward strand.
GTGCTTACAAGCTGATTGGCCGAAACCAAGAACAAAGCCGCGTGAATGGCCAATCGCCATGTGTTAACAGTCGACATGTAAATCAGATGTTGCGATGGGCGCTACCAGCGCGGAGATGAATAGAGGTGTTAATGTCTCAGCTCATCATTACTTTGCATCTATAGGCTACTGTCTGTAACTGGTAGAAAAACAGCCAGCTGGAAGAATGTGTTGCTGTAGGCTACAGTATGTTAATAAAAAGGCAAAAGGTTGTGTTTACAGTAAATTAATATTTCCCACAACAAAATGAGTCTTTAGATCAAATAACTGACTCATGCCAGAACTGATTTTCTGTAGCTTTATTTAAAATATTCAGCAGCTTTACATTACAGTCACCAGCACACGAACATTGTTGAGTGGGTGAAAGCTGAGCAAACCATACCTAATAAGTCAATTACTATGAACATTACAGTAACCTGATGCTCAGAAAAACTTCTCACCAGCAGCCTGCCATTCTTGTGACCAATGGGTGTGGATACTTCACTCTGTCAGACAAAAGTCCTGCCCCCTCCCCCCACAGCTGTTTGCTTTGAACAGAAAAGGCGGTTCTTAACAGTAGCTCACAATTCAGTTCGTGGGCTAAGTGAAGAAATTTTGTTGTGTTTCATGTAATAAATTCCCCATGTAGGCTAAGGGGAGCTGAACATAAAGCCTCGATTCAAAACCCCAAGACACACGTGCCAGACGCACAGAGCCATGCGTAAAAAAAATCAATCAATCCATTTTCTTTGAAACAATGAGATTGCAGAGCAGCTAAAAACCAGATCAGCGGCACCACGACGCCGGTTATTAACTCGGTTATTAACGATGAGAAAGGAGAGCAGCCAGGTAGCAACAGGTCAGCTGTGGCTGCATCGCTGCGGCGGTGGCAGCAGCTGCTGCTGCTGCTCTTCACTGTAGCTACGTAACGTTACGGTCTGAACACGGCCAGTCCTCCTGCAGTAAGGGGCTGTGTTATGCCTAAAGTTGTTGTATTCTGCTGATATTAGAACAGCCGAGGACGGCACATGTCCTCCCAGCCTTCCTAGACATATTTACAGAAGAAAAAAGCTCCACTTCTCGGCGCTTGCATTCAAACGGCCGCTTCGCACACAGAGCCCAGAGCTGCCTGACTGGGAGCTGACACCGCAGTAATGGCGGCTTTGACTAACGGTTATTTCGCCGAATTGGTCTATAGGCTACTGTATCATTTACTGGCTGCAGCTCATTCTCCTTTCATCCTACTCATGAACAGCGCCACTCCTCATCGCGGCTACATTGTGTGACGTGTCAGCTTTGTCCCCAAAACGTCTGAGCAGTATTTAGTACGGTGCTGCCACCTAGAGGAAAACAGTGGTGGTGAAAATTCTCGCGTTCGCGAGATCCTGCAGTGCGAGACAAACCCCGCAATTTTGAACCAGTAACATCTGTATGCCACCAAGCATCAGTGATTAGTTAAAGCAAACGTAAGCAACCGCCTCCCGGAAGCAAACAAATCCCTATGGCTCGTGTTCAGACGCTCTATGAAATGTAATAAAATAAGCGGCTTATGCATCAGGCTAGCCGGAAGGGTCTGGTCACATGGAACTTTGAAAACCAAGAACACAGCAGAGAAAAGCAAAGCTATTGAATATGCACGAGCTTGCCCATCTGCATATTCAATAGCTTTGCCGAAAATTCAAATTTCACGCATCATCTCCTCACCCTCATGTCGACTAAGAGCTGTGAGAATTTTCAGAGTCCTCCGTTCCTTCTCTGAGTTACGGGGGGTCCACGCAGCAGGATTTGTCCATATAATGGTTGTCAATGGACACTAACTTGCTGGACACCAACTTGCTTCGTCCAAAAAGACCAAGGGGGGAGTTGTCCTTTAAGAAATCCTAAGAATCCTTTAAGAAATTCTGAAATTGTCCAACATACATCGCATCCCACTAAACAAAATCATAACTATGCAGTAAAATAATTGGACTGGCACAGGAACCACTTCACAGCATCTACAGTAAAAGGACGAAATAAAAAGGTTTTCAGATAGCTTCAGACACGGCACACACACACTACAGACTCCGACGCTCAGGCCTGAAATACAGATCTCTCACTTTTAAAACAAAGACGTATCATCATCAATCAGACTACTGAACAGCTGACTGACTTTCTGTGTGTGTGCGCCCTTCTCTCTTTTTAACATTTGTTTCGTATTTTTAACTTTTTAACATTTGTATTTATGTACATGTATTTAGACTTGCACTGAGGCTTTTCCACAAATGTCCCTAATGGAAAAATAATGTTCTTTGACTTGAATTGAATAAAAACAATCCACAAATAGGGGCGTCGCGTGGTGTAGTGGTTAGAGCGGGCGCCCCATGTGTAGAGGCTCAGTCCTCGCTGCAGTCGGCCCTGGTTCGAATTCCGCGTCGGGCGCCATTTACTGCATGTCATTTACCCACTCCCTGCCTCCCCGTTTCCTGTCTCTCTCAACTGTACTATCCATAAAGGCAAATATGCCCAAAAATATACTTTAAAAAAAAGACAATCACAAATGTATTCTATTTTCTAATTTGGTCTGTATATATTAATATAATATGAATTTAGGATTCTGAGGTTAAATGTTTCCACACCTTCTTCTGAGAGGAGGCTGTCTCAACTAAACGTGTCAGTGCTGAGCTTTGATCTTAATTTACAGTCATGTACTCGGGAGAATAATCAGATGAACCAGATCCAGTGTTGTTAACGGAGTTGAAAAGAGTTTCTGTGCCATCACTGTTACAGACCTTCAGAATCACAGCAGTGAACACCTTTGGTAAGTTGTGCCTCTTCAAGTACTTGTGAAATGTAAAATGTGATAGAGCTATGAAATAGACCTACAGTATCAACATTTGATTCTGTTAAGAAACGTCAGTTTAAGGACCAACTGGTTTGATCAGTGCAGATCGGAGATTCATATTCAGCTGTTGTTGTTTTTGTTTATTTGTGTGTTTGTTTGTTTTTTACTCTTTGGAATATTTAGCTGTACAAAATGTAATTTGTGTTTGGTCTTTTATCTTATATCCTGGTCTAAAGACCAGGGTCCAATGTCCAATGAATCAGACTCTTGAAACCATAAAGTAATTTAAGTACTACTACTTAAATTACTTTATGGTTCCAAGAGTCTGATTCATTGGACATGGCCTAAGTGATATCAAGTTGCACAACTTTACAGGTAGGCTAACTGTATGCCAAGGATCAAAGATAAAACAGAATAGATTGTTAGTTAATAATTAACATTAACCGAAAAACCTTTCAGTAACTGTATAACAGTAAAGTGATTCATTTTGGCTGATTTTGATAACAAATAAGGACTCAGCTTTTTTTTTTTATTTAAGTATATTTTTTTGGCTTTTTATACCTTTATTTGATAGGACAGTAGAGATGTGACAGGAAATGGGAGGCAGAGATGGGGGAATGATACACAGAATAGGGCCGTCCGACGCGGGACTCGAACCGGGGCCGCCTGCAGCGAGGACTATAGCCTCTACATATGGGGCGGGTGCTCTACCAACTGAGCTGAACACCGCCCCGACTTACAGCTTTTATAGCTGGTTACAGTGAAATGCTGTAAGCAGTACTTATATTCAGACATGATGTTAGTATTTTGGATGATTGGTTATCTTGAAGGAATGGAACAAATTAGAATTTACTATTTGTGCAGTTTATTTTTAAGATCCAGCTAGCAGTTGTTGCTTCACGGTCTCCAGTTGGGGAACAATATGGCAGCATCAGTGGCAGATCGATTCAGTAAGTTCATTCCTAATATCTACCATATGTAATCAGTTAAATCAATATTAAACAGCAAAGCAGAATGTTGTATGTTTCTGGTCAAAAGATGATCGAAATACAAATATTGTGATGCAGTACAACAAAAACAGTTTTCTCTTATAGATGGGGATGATGCGGGACAGATACAGTGCAGGAGCAGCTATCAATGGCTGCCACCTACCAGTGAGTGAAACTGCACCAATAAAGAATTGTTGTGAGGTTGTTTATCTCATGTATTCAGTACACAGCGAAATATGTCATTACTAAACAGATGGATATTTTCTCCAGTGCAATAATACATTTATTTCCAGTGAAAAGCTTTCTAATTACTGCTTCTCATCTACCCACAGTAGTCCAAAAATGTGTTCACATTCAGTGCTAGCCAACAGAACACACTGTCAAATGCTTATGAAAAGAACTTGAAACACACCACATTTTAATTTATTGGCTAATGTTCAAAGACATGTGCATGCACATGTTCATTGTGTGTATTGACGGCACAAGCAAAAATGAACCTTGCCCTAAAGTTGCTGGAAGTGAAAAACTCTTAATGCATCTATTTTTCTCCTCAGTGTCTGAGCTGAGGGTCGTCCTGCTGGGGAACAGCTGGTCTGAGAGGAGTTCAGTGGGGAACTTCATCCTGGGAAAGACCAAGTTCAGCACTGAGGAAGAACCAGACTGTTGTCAGAGAGTCATAGGAAAGTGGAAGGAGAAACGTATACTTCTCATCAACACTCCAGTTCTGCTGCATCCCAACATCTCTGAAGACAAACTGAAAGAATATGTGAAAAACTGTGCCAGTCTCTCTGCTCCTGGACCTCATGTGTTCCTGCTGGTTCTACAGCCTGAAGACTTCACTGAGGAACACAGACTGGGGCTCTGCAGAGTCCTGGGACTCTTCAGTGATCAATCATTTGATCATTCACTGGTTCTGGTAACACCCAGAGATCAGAGTTCAGGTTTCAGGGAGAATTACATGAACCATTCGGCCTTTCAAGATATGATCAGAGAATGCAGAGACAGGTGTTTATCACTGAAAAACCTGGAACATCAAGAGATCATGAAACAACTTGAACAAATTAAAGAGCTGAACAAGGGACAGTGTGTGAGCTCTGATATGTTGAACACAGTAAATCCTGGTTTTACTAGAGGTCAGCGGCAGAAACAGAAGAGACCAGTTCCACCATCACCAATAACATACGGAGCTGAGGGTAAGTGAGGGAAATAAATTAATGTCTATGATGTGGCAAAACATTAACTCAGTGACTTGATAGTCATAAATTGTTTTTCATCAAGTTATATGATATTTTTTACAGGATTGAAGCCAACTATGGAAAACGTCCTGTCCAACCAGAGTAAGTAAATGACATGACTAAATTATAATTCAAATACCTTTTAGAGTTACACTAAAGTTACTTAGATTATTCACACAATGACTATGGGGTTAAAGTACTGACTGTAAACTGTAACACATATGATCAACAGGTGCATCTCAATAAATTAGAATATCATTTACAGTAAATGTCAATTCTCAGGACGTCGCATGGTGTAGTGGTTACAGCAGGCGCCCCATGTATAGAGGCACAATCGTCGCTGCAGTCGGCCCTGGTTCAAGTCCTGGGCGCCATTTACTGCGTGTCACTCTGCCTCCCCGTTTCCTGTCTCTCTCAACTATACTATCCGTTAAGGCAAAAATGCCCTAAAAATATACTTAAATTCCCAGTAGTTCAAGTCAAAAACCGCCACCAAGTATTCAATACATATACATACTTTTCAGAAGGCCAATATTTTGACATTAAAATGCTTTTTTTAACCTGTTATTCCCTGGGCCTATTTTCAAGGCCTTTCCTCGAAAATTGCATACCAATAATAAAATGAGAATATCTCTGCAACCACAAGGTCTATTTGAATAATTTTGGTGTCATTGAATAGGAAATAATTTGAGGATTGTTGGGAGATGTGTAATTATCAGTATATATGTTACTGGTGCAGACCAAATGATGATGACACACAGCATAAATCTAATAAATTCAGTGCTCACCTAAAAAAAAATAGTATTTTTGATGAGTGTCCTTTAGAATAATGCTAACATAGCTCAAACTCTCTATAAAATTATTGTACAACATATGAACATTGTCTCTGCAGTGGTTGATTCTGATAAAGTGAAGCAGGACAAAATTATTGAGATTTTACTACAAAATATTCAGGCGAGCTTTCCAAAATATTAATTTTTGGCACAGCTTAAACCCCCTGCCACTCTAAACCATTGTTGAATCTTTATTTTAACACAATTTGCAAAAAATAACTGAACAGGAATCCACAGGTTTTTTTTAAATCAGCATTTTCTGCTCTGAGCTACTTTCCTGCGTCTGTCTGCCTCACTTCTCTTAGCTGTAGACCTGTAGCAGAGCGGCCAATCAGGTTCATTCAACCACCGTTGTGACCGGAAGAGCCAGACGAATCAAATGAGCCCTAGCTCGTCTTTCTAGGCCGCACTGGCAGCCAATTAGCTAAGCTTTTGTTTCACCTTCGGAGCACACAGCCTATGGCTGCTCTCCACCATATATGGACACAGAGCAGGAAATCCGCCACACAGACACACGAGGAGGAAGAGGTGCATTCTGGGGGTTGTAGTCCTTCAAACGAAATGTGGTTTGGAGCTACAGAACAGTGTTTTCTCTGTGAAAAGTCCCAGGTAAGACAGCATTTCTGGTTCAGTTTTCCAAATGCGCTTGTTGTTATTTGTCTTATTTGGCTGCTGGATCAGTGAAACTTTGGTTGTAGAGGATACAAATGGTAGTTTTGGAATCTGTGGAGTGTCTGCTTTCTTGTGGTTACCATTAGCTCTGGATCACAACAAGGATGCCTCTTTACTGGCTCGGTTTCTCTGTCTATGTCGCTTTTCGGAAACTTTTTTGCAATGTTGCGACAAATTGTTTGGTTGCTTGGTGTTGTAACTGTGTTTGTTTATCCTATGAATGGTTTATATGAGCGTTTAGCGGAGATTCTAAGCTTTCTATTGATATGCAACATGTCCATGTGTGTGCTACGGGCTTGCTCTATGGCTTTTGCGTTTGCGCTCCAATTGCATTTCAATGTGGATTGCCCCCAAATTTGGGGGCAATCCACATTGTTTTTTTTACTATTTTGAATATGTTGTCCATGTCGACATAGAGACAGAATGTAGCAGAGTGAAAAAATCTTAACAGGCACCATTGCTTCCTCAACCCCATAGTCACTTTGATATAAAACAAAAACATTGTACCTGTACATAATCTTTTTTATATATACAATAATATCTAATATTGTTGCTCTGTCAGTAAATATGTTTTTAACAGTGTTCTCATTGAAAACAAACAAGACTTTTTTTTTCTTTTTTCTTTTTTATAGCAAGTGGACTGAGACTTGTGCTTCTTGGAGAAGGTGAAGAAGACAAGATGACTCTCTGTGACTTCATCACCAGTGAAAAAGCCTTTGTATCTCAGAGAGACTCAGAGAGCAGACAGTATGAAGCCACTGAAAGAGAGTGGAAGAGAAGACCCTTCACTGTGGTGAACACTCCAGACATGTTCAGTCTGAGTGAGAAGACAATCAGAGAAGAGGTGGAGAGCTGTGTGTCTCTTTGTTCTCCTGGACCAAATGTTCTGCTGCTGTTGGTGAAACCTTCTGAGTTCACTGAGGAGAAGAGAAAAACTCTGAACTTCATCCTGAGTTTGTTTGGTCAAGATGCTTTTAAACACTCGATGGTCGTCATCACAGATGAAGAGACTGAAACAAGTGTCTCTGTTGATCAGCTGCTTCAAGACTGTGGAGGAAGACAATATAGGATGTTTGAATATGACCACAAACTGTTAATGAAGAAGATTGAGAACATTGTGGAAGGAAGCAAAGAAGGTGAGGAAGGTGAAGGTATCATCACTGATATTTACAATACAAGATCTGAATCTGAAAGTAAAAATAAAAAAGTACAGAATGTAAAAACAAGAGATGAAAGTCAGAGCAGAGAGCCTATCAGGATGGTTCTGATTGGGAAGACTGGTGGTGGGAAGAGTGCGAGTGGAAACACTATTTTAGGCAGAAAACAGTTTCAATCTAAACCCAGTCAGAGATCAGTGACAAAGTGTTGTGAGAAAGCAGAAGGAGAAATTGATGGACGGCCTGTCATTGTGGTCGACACCCCGGGTTTGTTTGACACAACTAAATCAATGTCTGATGATGAAGAAGAACAGGAGCTACTGAAATGCCTGAGCATCTTGTCTCCTGGACCTCATGTGTTCTTGTTAGTGGTCTCAATCAGCAGCTTCACAAGGGAAGACAGAGGAACTGTTGAAATCATCAAGAAAATCTTTGGTGTAAATGCAGGACAGTACATCATTGTTCTATTCACCAGAGGAGATGACCTGAACAATGAGTCAGTTGAAAGCTACATAGAAGAAGATTGTGAGGACTTTGTCAAAAACCTAATTGAAGAGTGTGGAGGTAGATACCATGTCTTCAATAATTACGATAAGACAAATCACACACAAGTCAGTGAGCTGTTGGACAAGGTTGAAACAATGATAAGAAACAATGATGGCAGCTGCTACAACATTCAGCTAAATGTTGAAAAAGATGTTCGGAAGATTTTGCAAGACATAGAAGAGATCAGGAGAGAGAAGAATGAATTTAAAGTAAAACACGATGAAGAAATAAAAGCACTGAAAATGGAAATAGAAGCTCAGGCATCTGAATTGAAACAGGAACGAGCTAAACAGGAAGAAGAAAGACAAAGAAACAACTTTGCTAATCAAACAATTCAGACAGAAATGATAATGCTCAGACAAGATATTAACCACCTAAAGGCAAGTGCAGGCAATGAAAACAGATGCAGTGTTCAGTGATAATGCTGGTCTCTACCTGTTGTCTATATGTTAATGTCCACTTTGTGTTGCTAACACTTCATCATCATGAATGTTTCACCCACATGTTGTGAATAGTAATCATGAGCAAAGAAAAAACAGTCACTTTGATATTGTCTGTAGTTTCCTTTATTGACACATAGACCTACAGACCTGTATAGGACTATTTTCTAGATTAGAGGTTGTATTTTTTTTGTCTACTTTTTAATAAATACTTTACTCTACAGAACTCCTTCAACTTTTACTAGCTTTTGTCATTTTGGATGTACAGTAGTTGATTATGAATCAGAGCTCCAGATTACTATTGTAATTGATTATATTGTATCCTGTCATTGTTTAGGCTGGTGCTCTAAGGAGCTATGTTGTTATGTAATATAAATGAATGATTTAATAATTATTGCTAATTTCCAAAACGCATTCTTTTTACTGTTATGCCTACTTAATAACATTTTTTTTTAAATCATCAATGTTTATAAAATGCAGTTTGTATTGTATGTATTTGTATTTGGTGTTTTTGTAATCAGTTTTATAAATTCAATATATATTTCTGTTTAAAAAATCAATTGTATGAAGGAAAATCTACTATTTTAGATTTTTAGACATTTTTAATACATTTTATATGAATACTTTACTGTATGTGTGAGAAAGATTCTTTCATTTTTGTTTAATCTGTTTTTAATGTGATAATGCTTTCATTATTTTCTAAATAAATCATTTTTCTACCTGGGCTTTACTCTGATGTTTTTACTTGTTATGATTTATGCCAACTTTGGACTTTTGGAGAAAATTTTGACATTAGACAACCTGCCTGTGCTCTCTGCAAATAAACTACTGCAACACATAGCACTGGTACCTACTTTAAAAAGTTCAGAACAAAGATGTAACTGCACTGTTTTTTGTTGCTTTCAAGAACATTAATTTATTTTGTGGAGATTTTGCAATAATGGATTAGACATTTAAAATGTGGTCAGAAATGGAGACCATGGTCAGAAAAGGCGTGGAATGGGTCAAATAGAGCTTGGGTATGAGCTGAAAAAAGAGATTGATTCTAAAAACAATATATTTTTTCTGGTCTTCGCTGTGTTTGGCTTTGGTGGACAAGTCAGAGATTAAAATAATGAGCCGTGTCAACAGTTTTGAAAAGCAAAGAAGGTTTCATTAAGTATTTTTAGCAAATTTAAAAACTTGAAGTCGGTGTTATGGTTATTGTACTGCTGTTATCTCTGCAACAAGCAGTTCACTTTTCCACATGTTCAACAAGTGATAAGACTCAAGATGTGCAGTCAGATTATTGAAAGCTCACAGTTGACATTTTTCATACAAGTTTATACACAACACCTGTTGATTTGATAATCAGGGATGGTGAAAATAAACTTTTGTTTCAAAGTTAATGTTGGTCCGGTGTCTGTACTGTGTCTTCATGCCTCATAATAAATCACTATGGAGGATGAAATCTGATCTGAGGTGAAATAAATTAGAAGCTGCTCGTTAGATTGAGAAGAAGCAGCTGAACAACACATTTCATCTATATGACAGGATATGGAGTGTGTGTTCCTACAGTGTGTCAGTCAGTAGAGATCAATCAGTGTCAGTATAGTCAGGCGTGTGTCTCTGTCTGTACAGGTGTTGGTCTCACTGTGTTGCCTTTTTATGCATTCATGCTCTTTTCACCTTATTTCCTGTTCTCACTTGTAGTTACATTTGATGTGTGACTTTTTTTCGTGGTTTCTTGTCAGGTCCTTCGTGGTGGAGAGAAAGATGCTGTTGTGGAGTTTCAGTTATTTTCTGTGATGCTCAAGCAGCTGCTATTACATTGATTCACATGCCATCTAGTGTCTCAACGTGGTACTACAACATTCAACATTTGATTTCAGTTTTCTTGGTCATGGCATCATCACTGTGGCTCTGCAAAAATAATGTTCAAAAGCTTCAGCCAAGTCAATTCATTATAGGCTATGGTTATACAATGTACAAATTCAAGAGTGCACATTACATGCCTTAAAGCTAAATATAAATATCCTCTCAGTAAACGACATTAAAGTTCAAGAAATCTGGGTCAATAATTGTTGAACAAGACTGTGTCCAACCACCAGCAGATGTCAGTGCACCATTATGTTTTACTCTGCAACAAACCCTTCAGAGGTGAAGTTCAAACTGCAGCTTAAAGTTCACATTCAATCATTCAACAGCAAGGATTATGTATTTAAAAAAAGCAGCAGAAACATCAAAAAGCTTTTCTTCCATGATGTAAATGTATTCATATTATTCTGGCATCTTAATATTTGCTCATATTGACTGTTTGTCTTTTAACAACATGGATAAAATGATGCACACTAAAATACTCACCTACTTTGTTCACTGTAGACTAATGCTTTGTTTATCTCAAATCAAGCTGTTTCCAATTTGTAAAAAAGTCAGAGTTTAAAACTAGGAGGTCCTCACACATCACTACAGTCTCAGCTCTTGCAATGGTTATTATCAGCCATAGTCAATTTTATTTCTGTTTCATTCAATTCAAATCAAAATTTATCTCAAGGTATGTTTTGAATAGAACAGACCTCAACATGTTGTCCTCCTTTAATGACATCTTCATGTTGTTGTTGTTGTTGTTGTTGTTGTTCTTCTTCTTCTTCTTCTAGGCTATAGTTTAACAACACGAGTGTGTGGTATTATGAGATAATAGTGTTCGGTTCCTTTAAGAAGGGGGAGTGACGTGAGACTGTGTTGTGGGTCCGGGGCATTGTGGGATACACACTAGCTGAGTGCTTGTACTTACCGGTTGCTAATAAATCCAGACTCCAAGTACGTCGTTGTATGAACCTTATTACGGCATGGAATAACAAGACATGGCGTCAGAAGTGGGCGACTTGTAAGGGAGTCAAGTTAAGAAGAAAAAAAAAAAGAAAAAGACGAAAAAGGAGTACAGTTTATTGGTTTCGCGGAAGAATGGGAGACGAGCCGGCAGCCATGGCAACACCAACCGCTACGTTCACAATACAGCCTCCAGAGTCGTTTGATTTTACGAAACCTCAAGAATGGGAGCGTTGGATCAGGAGATTTGACCGCTTTCGGGTTGCAAGCAACCTACACGCAACGTCGGAAGACAATCAGATAAACACGCTCGTGTATTGTATGGGCGATGAAGCCGAAGATGTGCTAATGGGGCTAACGCTAACGGCTGAGGCGAAGAAGACCTACGAGGGTGTTAAGGCGGGCTTTGATGCATTTTTTGTGCCTAAAAAGAATGTGATCTACGAGAGGGCCAAGTTCAATCAGCGTGTGCAGATGCCGGGAGAGACAGTCGATTCCTTCATCACCGCTCTATATGGATTGGCTGAACATTGCAACTACGGACAGTTACAGAAAGAGCTGATACGCGACAGGTTAGTGGTCGGGCTGAGCAATGTCTCGTTGTCAGAGAAGCTACAGCTAGACAGAGACTTGACCCTCGAAACTGCTATAGCAAAAACAAGGCAGTTCGAGGAAATTAGAAGACAGCAGTCTGACTTAAGAGGAGAACATGGCAGTGTTAGCAAGTGCTCCAACGTTGATGCTGTGCACTCCAATGTTGATGTTGTGCACTCCAGTGTTGATGCTGTGCATGCTAAAAGCTACAGAAAACAAAGAATTCCCTCCAAGCCACAGCCACAAGCACAGACACCAGGCAAATACAAACCTAATGCATGGCCACAGCAAAGCTCAAAGGCCTGTTATAGATGTGGAAAAGTGCCCTCACATGGGAAATTTGAATGTCCTGCTGCAGATGCTGTATGTCACAACTGTGGAAAAAACGGACATTATGGCAAAGTGTGCAGACACAGTGCGAGATCTCTCAATGCTGTTACTGCAGAGGACGAAGAGACTTTCTTCCTGGGAGCTGTGGATGCTGGAAAAGACCCATGGACAGTGCAGCTGCAAGTAAGACAGAAGAACATTTGCTTTAAAATAGACACTGGTGCTGATGTCACTGCACTGCCAGCTGAGGTGTATCATGACATCACAGGGGGGCTTGATGTGAAGTGCCTGGCAGAGTCGACACGCCCGTTGTTTGGGCCAGGTGGCAACATGCTTTCTGTCCTCGGTGTAGCCAGAGAAACACTGCGCAGTGGCAAAAAGACAGCTGTGGAGGACATTTATGTCGTGAAAGACCTGCACACTGCACTGTTGGGACGGCCTGCCATAGATCAGCTTCAGCTTGTGAGCAGGGTCAATAGCATCACCATGGAAACAGTGAAACACCAGTATCCGAAGCTGTGCAGTGGCTTGGGTCTTGTTCAGAGGCCATACTCCATTAAATTAAAGCCAGAGGCAGTGCCCTTCTCTCTCAATACACCACGCAGAGTTCCCCTGCCGCTCATGGGGAAAGTGAAGGAAGAGATCGACCGTATGGAGAAGATGGGCGTGATCACCAAGATTGAGGAGCCAACGGATTGGTGCGCCGGGATGGTGGTGGTCCCAAAGAAAGCAGGTACTGTTCGCATCTGTGTGGATTTTACAAAGATGAATGAATCAGTATGCAGGGAAAAATTCATCCTGCCTTCTGTTGAGCACACACTGGGCATGCTAGCGGGCGCAACAGTCTTCAGCAAGTTAGACGCCAACATGGGTTTTTGGCAAATACCATTGACAAAAGAGTCTGCCAAATACACCACCTTCATCACGCCTTTCGGGCGCTACTATTTTAACCGCCTCCCCTTTGGCATAGCCTCCGCCCCAGAGCACTTTCAAAGAATGATGATGACAGAAGTGACCGGCGGCCTGGAGGGAGTACTGTGTCACATGGATGACATCCTTGTCTGGGGACGGACCCAGGACGAGCATGATGTGCGGCTACATGCGGTGCTGGAGAAGGCGCAGAAAGCTGGCATTACGCTCAACATGGAAAAATGTGAGCTCACACGCCACACAGTCAGATTCCTGGGTCATGTGATCTCGGCAGATGGAGTGAAGCCAGATCCAGACAAGACAAGAGCTGTCCAAGAAATGGATCCACCCAAGAACGTCAGTGAAGTCAGGAGCTTTCTGGGCATGGTCAATCAGCTAGGCCGCTTCTTGCCAAACCTGGCTGAAAAGGATAAAGTGCTAAGAGACCTGTTGTCCAAGAAGAACCACTGGTACTGGGGGACGGAGCAGCAGGCCGCTTTTGATCAGTTAAAAAAAGAGCTGTCATCCACACCAGTGCTAGCACTATACAACCCAAACAGTGCATTAAGGATCTCTGCTGATGCCTCTTCCTTTGGCCTGGGGGCAGTCCTGCTGCAGAAGAGCGACACCAGGTGGTCACCTGTGGCATATGCGTCCAGGTCAATGACGCCGACGGAGCAGCGCTATGCACAGGTAGAGAAGGAGGCATTGGCTGCAACGTGGGCTTGTGAAAGATTCAGCTGTTTCATCCTGGGGAGACCATTCGAGCTGGAAACTGACCACAAGCCGTTGGTGAGTCTGCTGGGAGAGAAGGCTTTGGATGACCTCCCACCAAGAATCCAAAGATTTAGGATGCGGCTTATGAGGTACAACTATACAGTCAATCACGTCCCTGGCAAAAGCCTGTGGACAGCCGACACCTTATCCCGTGCCCCTCTGAGAGCTGCAGGAGCACACACTGATACATGCTTACTGGAGGACACTAACATCTATGTGGACACTGTCATCAGCAACATTCCTGTCAGTGGTGATTATCTGAGCAGTCTGCGTGAGCACCTGAAAACAGACAGCACATGCTCTGCACTGATGGAGTACTGCACAAGTGGCTGGCCGGACAAAAGTCAACTGCAGGGAGTGCTGAGACATTACTGGGCTGAGAGAGCAGTGCTAACTGTGCATGATGGGCTGCTGCTACGGGGCACAAGACTTGTCATCCCATCCACGCTACAAGGTGATGTGCTGCGGAGGTTACATGAGGGCCACCTGGGAGTGACAAAATGCAGGGGCCGGGCCAAACAGACAGTATGGTGGCCAGGGCTCAGCAGCCAGCTGAATGACATGGTGCTGAAATGTAAAACCTGCATTCAAGAGAGAAGGAATGTCAAAGAGCCACTGATGCCAACAGAGATGCCAGACAGGCCCTGGCAAACCTTGGGAGCTGACCTGTTCACATTGAAAGGCAAGACCTATCTACTAGTGGTAGATTATTTCTCAAGGTATGTGGAAATTGCATTGCTGTCACCCACAAGGTCCACAGATGTGGTGTTGCACCTGAAATCCATGTTTTCTCGTCATGGAATCTGTGAAGTGCTGAAAAGTGACAATGGACCTCAGTTTTCAGGTGGCAACTTTAAAGCCTTTGCAGCAGAGTATGGCTTTGTGCACATCACCAGCAGCCCCAAGTTTCCTCAGAGTAATGGGGAAGCGGAGCGTGCTGTACAAACTGTGAAAAATCTGCTAACCAAGGCATCAGACCCATATCTTGCTTTGCTGGCCTACAGAGCAACTCCTCTGCAGAACGGCTACAGCCCAGCTGAACTATTGATGGGCCGCCGCCTCCGCACTACAGTCCCTGCCCTCCCAAACCTGCTGGATCCAGTGTTGCCTGACTACAACGCCCTGGGTGCCAGAGAGAGAGTGAAGAGGAGGAAGGACGCTGAATCATTTGACAAGAGACACGGCACGAGAAACCTGGAGCCACTGAGACCTGGAGAGGATGTGTGGATCACTGATGCACGAGTCCAGGGCACAGTGCTATCTACACACAACACCCCTCGCTCTTACATCATCCGGGGGCCTCAGGGCACACTGAGGAGGAACCGGCATCACTTGGTGCCACTACAGACCAGCAGTGGGGTGGGTGATGCTGAGGAGCCACCGGTCGGGGAAGATTTGCCTACACCTGAGCCAGCTCCACCAACTCCACCAATGTCACCCAGCAGAGAGGCCCCCACCACAGAGACTGTGCGAACCAGGTGTGGGAGAGAGGTTAGAAGGCCGCAGAGACTGGACATATGACGCATTGAAAAAAAAAAAAAGTAAAAAAAAAAAAAAAACAAAGAGGGTGAAATGTGATTGTGGAATTGTTCTGCTTTATTGTTTACATTTATCTGGGACCTGAGAGTTTAAGTTCTGAAGTTCACAACCTGCTAAAGTAATAGTTAAAGTTTTGATCTTATTGTGCATGCTTGAGACAGGGACAGATCAGGGACAGGTCTTCCAGCAAAAGGGCAGAATAAACCCCTTAAGACCTGCAGAGACAAAGGTAGTCCACCCTTTGTTCTCACAGAAAGGGAGATGTGGTATTATGAGATAATAGTGTTCGGTTCCTTTAAGAAGGGGGAGTGACGTGAGACTGTGTTGTGGGTCCGGGGCATTGTGGGATACACACTAGCTGAGTGCTTGTACTTACCGGTTGCTAATAAATCCAGACTCCAAGTACGTCGTTGTATGAACCTTATTACGGCATGGAATAACAAGACAGAGTGGAGCCACAAATTGTTTATCTGGAGGAGCTTCATTTAGATAGCCTATTCAACAAGTATTTTGACATTAGCATCATGGATTTAGCTGCAAAGCCTAAAATCAAACAGAAATGTAGGTTTTATTTAGGTTTAGCTAAATATTTAAAGTCTAAATGTTTAAAGACTCTTCTACATCTTCATAAGATGTGTATTAGTAGGCCTAGGCCTAAAATGTAATAGTGACATAGGTAAAATGATCATAAAAAGCCAATTTAATTGTTGACTGCACATGTCGTCATAATTGTGTACTAACCCACTTGAAGACTTCTGAATCAGATTTTACTGGGCAATTAACAATCACGACAAACATTGAACTACACCATAGACTGTAAAAAGAACTACACACGTTGTTTAGAGCAGACAGGTCTGACCAATCGGAGACCGTCTAGTCGGGATAAGTCCCACCTTCCTGTTTACATTCGGTTTGGCCGCGAAGCGAGCGCGTGTTTCCGGTCCAAGCGGAGAGACAGGAAGAACCACCACTACGTTACACCAGAGACATTCTGCTACACCCAGAGCCTCGTCGGAGAAAAGAGTCGATACAGACGGTAAAACAGAAAAAAAAGTCAAGGAAACTCTAAGAAGAGAGTCGTCTTACATTATGTTTATTCATGTTTTGCTCCGAATTTAGCCAGATAGCTGTTCAATTCTGCACAGAAAAAAGTCTGCTAGCTAACCAACCCTACAGCTCCAGCTACTAGCCATGGCCCTTGTGTGGCGGCTTCATGTGCGCCCTTCTGTCCTGCTGGGGAGAGCAAGGTAACTTTTTAATTTGCACTCCACTCTGTGTTTTACATGTAAATGTTACATGTAATATGCAGCTTTTGCAGTTGTAGGCCTACAGTTTATTGAAATTTTATAACTGAGCCGTGTAGAATTGTTGTTTATTTTTTATGGTGATGCCAAAATACTTATTTTGTGGAATGTTTTGTAAGAGTTTGTATTCATGTACATGGATACACATATATGTACATGGATACACAGATGGTGATCTCACATGCAGCTAAAGCTGGTTGAGAGAGCATAAAGCCTCATGTTCCATACTGTTCACAAGCTGTTGAAAGAGTAGATAGATTTTACTACTGATTATTCCTCTGACCCTCTCTATCGACAGGTCTGTTTTTTTGTTGTTTCTGGTGTCTGCATCCTTCTGTCCATGGTCCCTGGGATGTTGATCTGTATTGATGCTGCTGGCGAGCCTTCCCACCTGCAAAGACAGAGTCAATGGACATGGTGTGGTACTTCTCCTACGCTCAGTGGTGTGGTAGGCCATTTGCTAAAACAATACACTCACACTCACTCACACAAGCCGTGGGCCTTTTCCTCCTCACGCATTTCCCCAGGGGCAAGAACATACATTCCCCCCTTTATGGTCTGAAACCTTTTGTTTGCATTTATTTTTCTCCTCATGGAATTTGGATTCAAATGACTGTTTACCTTAGTAGTGTGAGCAGAGTGATAAGATGTTTTCTTATTGTGTACTATCAGATAGATAGATAGATAGATAGATAGATAGATAGATAGATAGATAGATAGATAGATAGATAGACAGACAGTTATTGTCATTGTATAGTTGCCTGGACAATGAAGTTAAAAAGCTGAAGGTGCTTTAAGGTATAAAATAATAAAGTAAAATGAAAAAGAACCCAAGGGTTGAAAGTGAATACCTCTACCTGAAAATGTTCTTGATCTGTAAATGAAACTGACATGATTACTGAAACTAATATATAAGCATTTGCTATAATGATATTTATTTTGAACTGTCATTGAAAAAGTTATGTCCACATTTATTTATTAATTTATTTTTAAAATTTCATCCAACAGAGTCTTTTGTTTTCCTTTTAAATACAAGTTACACTGGCATTTTCAAAATTCAGATCTGTCTCCTAAGTTTATTATACATTCACAGTAGTCATTCTCCAGTAGCTAAACCTACTGCAGCACTGTAGATATTATAGGTATTAACTCATCATCATGTTTTTAAGGTTTGAAAAATGCTTGAATTTTGGGTTTTAGTGTTTGCAAATATTTTAAATTATAATCATATATATTTCACAACAAATAGCAATCTGACCACAATAGGCCGCTTAGAGAAATAGTCAAATAAAAAAATAAAATGAAACAGTGTTTCTCATTGAGACGCCCCTCTACCTCTATGGTCGAGGTAGAGGGGGTGGGGGTCTCAGCTATCAGTTGTTCTGCCAGGGGAAGGCTGGGAGTTTCCCCCCTGACGAGTGGAAATGCTCTAATATTGGATCATTTTCTGATATAACTGATGACACGTGGAAGCCTGCGTGTCAGCAATAAGCCCCAATAAGTTAACGACATAAGGAGCTAAAAAAAAACCCAAAATAACATAGTATTAATCGGTCACAGTTCTTATCGGTTAATCATCCCTAATTAGAAATGACTATGGAAAGCTAGATTGAGCCAAAAGAAATGAATGCAACTGATTTTTTATTTATCTCTGATTAATGTTGTTTTATATGCAATAACTTCCAGGCTTTGTTAGTTTCGGGTTCATTATGTGCAATAAGGTCTCAATAAACACTGAACCAGTTCCGGCCCTCGGCTTTTACCAAGGTGTATTTGAGTTTGACAGGCCTGCTCTAAATCTATAAAAAAATACTTTTGTAAAATGGCTTTTATGAACAACTGGTACACTTTGCATCTGTGGCCATTTTCTCATTTGAGAAAGAGTTTTTTACTCTGTGTTGTATATTTGCATCCATAAGACTTGTTGCTTCTTGCTTTGCCCAAAAACTACAATCAGTCATTTCAAAGTCAAGAAAGTTAACCTGTCCCCTCAAACCCATGTCCTATGTTCACGATTTAACACGCACATAAAAGGAAAAAAATAATTTTTACCCCATAATGTATCGGTACAGTAGCTACTTGTCTGGTTTCACTGGTATACATCTGAAAATCACATACGGTACCAATATGTCAGCAAAACGCCATTTTGAAACAACTGGTACACTCCATTTTGAAAGGAGGCGTTAGGAGGCGGCTGCTGTCTCTTATTCCGTCCAGTCAGGTTTCTGGTTTCGTCCTGACACACCTTCCTCCGATCGCCTGCTCAGCTCAGCTCTCTCTGAGTCAGTTGCAGTCTGTACTTTACTTCATGAGCTCCGAGGTGAACTGATGCAGGAATGAATTCAGGTGAGTGGCCTCAACCAGACACATGAGAACAAATAACAATATCTTTTGGTAACAAAAAATAGAATAAATAAAAGCTGCAGTAACGATTTTAGTCCTGCACATCACTGTTCTGTTTATATATTTTTTAAACTACAGTATATAATATTATATGATAGATTAACTAGTATTTTGCGTATAAAATGTTAATACAGTAATTAAACTGTTAACCGAGAGCTGTTTATTATTTTTAGTGCCATCTGTTCACTTGTGGTGATGTGATGTCAGAAGAACCAGAGACACGGACGACAACTGTAACTGACCTACAGGAAAAGTCATAGCAACAGCATCAATATCTGGTAGGTAGGTACTGTACATCCAGTTCTTACAGAAAATATAATTGTTTTTCATGAAGTGCAGGGACTTATTCAGCTCACAAGGATAGAAATGTGATTCTAAAATGGGGATCATCTTATCAGAGATCTGAGATATTGGTGCCTCTATTACTTTATTGGTCATCATATAAAACACAAATACTCCTTATTCCATAGTACAGAGTCCAAGACAGAGGTGCACGTAGAAATAAAAATATTAATTGAACTACCTTTGCACCTTCAGGTAATAAAACCTTCCTGATTGATTGTGACAAACAGCTCCAGAGCACCCCTTGGAAAATCCTAAGAAGTCCCTTTTTTCACTGTGTTTTACCCATATGTACAATATCCAGGATGCATCTGCATGTAATTATGCTCAATTTATTATTTTTCATTGCCCTTTTTTCATCAACTGTACCAAAACGGTTCAAACATACTGTTTGAAAATGTGTTTGATGTTTTATGTGTTGTTCATACTGACTCTGTCAGAGTGAAGATGATGCAAACACGTGAATACATTTACTCAACTGTAATTATCAAGATTTTTACATCAAGAACTATGGGTTCACAAAGTTTTCAGCTTCAAATTTCCATCTGTTTGATGCAAATACAATACAATATTTCAGTCCTCAAACTTAGATCTAGAACCAGATCATCCACCAGGTGGTGCCAGATTCCTGTTGGCTTGTTTAGAAGAGATAACAACTTGTTTGTGCTTTTGATATAATTATGTAATCTTGTTTTGATTAATTAGTATTGTGTGCATAAGCTAATTAAACTGTTAACTGAGAACTTTCTCTTATTTTTAGTTCCATCTGTTCACTCATGATGATGTGAGGTCAGACGGACGACAACTCCAGAGACTGACAATAATCTCTTGTAAGAGTAACTGTAACTTTACTAACTAGACGCCATGGCAACGGCAACAATGTCAGGTAGGTACATCCAGGTGTGTTGGTATTTGGCATCAATTTATCATGCAGTGAAGAAAGAAGTTTATGGTCTCTTGGTGATCGGACATCACATATTCATGCCTCTATCAGTTTATTGTTCAGTATGAATATGAACCACTTCTCTTCTCATAGTACAGAGTCCAAGACCAAGGTCGACAAAGAAATAAAATCCATTCACACAAGTATCGCTGTATTTTTTATCAATTTGATAGTCTTTGTGATTAGAGATCTGAGATATTCCTTCCTCTATCAGTTTATTCCTCAGCTTATAAAACACTCTTTATTTCATAGTACAGAGTCCAAGACAAAAGTCCAGAGAGAAATAATAAAAAAAACATTCATACAAGTCCTGCTGCACCTTTTATGCAAGAAAAAAATCTGATGTTTTTGCAGTCTTTTCTTTGTTTGTTTTAAATGAGCTAAAATTAAGCAAGCATGATTCATCCATTCAATAAATTCCTCTTTTAGAAATGCTGAAATAGTGCAAACAATAAGAGAGAGAATCGTTGTCTCTAAGCGCTGTAGAGTTGAGGAAATAAGTAGGTAAAAGTACAGTATGTAATAATTACATGTTAACACTAACCTCAGACTGCTCTGCATACAGAATAATCGAAGGGGTCATTCTTCAATTCTGCTGCTTTGTTGAACTCAGACTTTATATATTTATATATTTGTGGACCGGGGACTAAAGAGTTCTTAAGTCTGTCTGTGCAGCAGTGTTCCTGCAGCACACCACAGCATAGTGCACTAGCGACCACAGTCTGGTAGAACATCAGTAGCAGCTTTTTTGGATGTTGAAGGACCACAGTCTTCTTAGGAAGTAGAGGGGGTATTGCCCTTTCCTGTGGAGACTATCCTCAGATATCCATAGGTCCTAACCACCTCCCCATCAGCCCCTTTGGTAGAAACACGTTGTAGATGTGGTTTCATCCTTCTGGAATTCCATGACCATCTGCTTGGTTTTGGAGCTGTTCAGCTGCAAATTTGTTTGTTAGTTTTATTAAAGCAGAAGTGAGCGATCCGGTCGTTTTAGCTAACTTAGCAATCCTCGCCCTCGTCCAAATGTTACCACATTCACGTGCATCCCTTGGCTGCACACACAGAGAGGACCGTCCCTTTATGCCGTTCTCTCTCCTCATTGGATAAAGGTTGTAGGATAGGAGGGGAGGGGGAAAGTTTTCTCCTGGGCTGACAGCAGAGCAGAGTGACTGACAGACCAAACACTCTAAGTGATTGCTGTCAGAAGATATAAGACTTATATTAACAGCTTTGGCTGAATCCCATTTCACCCCTTACCCCTAGTTTTGCACATTCACGTGTAGGGGTAGGGGTGTCCCAATTCCCGTTAGGACGGAGGGGTAGGGCTATATACCCCTCCAAACGGAGATTTTTCAGAGGCACACTCCTAAAGGAAGGGTGTTTCCCAGAATGCATCTTGCAGCACCCAGCAGCCATGGCTGTAAAACGAAAAGCAGATTTATTTCTCATCTCAAATTTCATGCAAGAAAGTAGCTGTTTAGGTCCCAAATGTGCGGTTAGTTTATCCAAATGACGGCTGGTTAGAAGTTTGATGCAACGTTTTTTCGGAGAAGTGAAGCTCCAGGAGGTGGAGGAGGAGCTTTATGTGTAGGTATCAGACAACCGCTGCCTCTGGGTTCTGTACGTACGGAAATCACCACATTTATCAATAAATAAATGTTTTACAATGAACCAATCAGCCTGCACTAAGTTCTATCTTGTTTTTATTACGTTATATGGTACACAGCTATTGATTTCTGGCAAAAGCTTGCCGCATCAGCTTACGTAAAAGCCAGTGGAGACTACGTGATGATGTATGTGACTGTTGAAGTGGTGTCCCAATTCTTAGGGGTTGACTTTCTACCCCTACCCCTTGTAGCTCCGTTTAAGGGGCGAGGGGCAAGGGGTAGGGGTCAGGGTAGGGGTAAAAAAGAGAAATGGGATTGGGCCTTTAAGATCCCCATTAGCTTTTTGCACAGCAGCAGCTATTCTTCCTAGGGTCTTTTCATGACCAGATGGTTTGACTTGCTCTTATACTCTGCCGTTTTCGCACTTTTTATGATCATTAAAATTTTACAAAATAAAAGGAATTTGATTATTTGATCAGCATCAGGTTTGGTTGGTCTAATCTTAAAACCTTTGTTTTAAGATTGTGGGGGATAACTCAACACTGCCTGCACCTTCTAACACAGCATTGGTTTGTGATTTAGTCAGTGAAATACATTTTCAAACTCACCTTATAAACACTGTCCACAAAAATGAAGAAGTTCTCTTTTCCATATTTTGAATACTATGTAAATTTGACAGGAAATTCCATGGAAATCCTGTTGTAGCCTCTTGAGTTATAGTTGAGTAACAGTTGATAATAGGAAGGAAAACAGCAATAATGTGATATTATATGAGGCTAAATTTCCTTTTTTTTGTTCATCACAGATGTCCTACAGCGCCTGAAGCGTAAGAACAGCTTAGTCTATCTGCCACCTTTTGGTAAGTCTGACTGAATCTGAGTCAGAAATATTTTTGTGTTTAATAACTTAATAACAGTTCCCTAATTGCTGACAGGATTTTTTTAAAAAAAATACATCTTTGATTCCCATTCTGGTTGATCCCTAGTATTAGATTAAGTTTTTCTGTTTTTCTCTTCAGTCTCTGAGCTGAGGGTTGTTCTGCTGGGGAACAGCTGGTCTGAGAGGAGTTCAGTGGGGAACTTCATACTGGGAGACACCAAGTTCAGCACTGAGAAAAAACCAGATCGTTGTCAGAGAGTCAGTGGACGATGGAAGGAGAAACAAATAGTCCTCATCAACACTCCAGATCTTCTTCAATACAATGCCTCTGAACACAAACTTACAGAACACTTAAAAAATTGTGTCTCTCTCTCTGCTCCTGGACCTCATGTGTTCCTGCTGGTTCTACAGCCTGAAGACTTCACTAAAGAACACAAACAGAGGCTCCACAGAGTCCTGACACTCTTCAGTGACCAAGCATTTGATCGTTCACTGGTTCTGATATCAACACCCAAGAAGAAGCAGCCAGACCTCATGGAAAACTATATGGATCATCCACAGATAGGAACAATGATCAGAGACTGTAAATACAGGTTTTCTTGGCGCCTTGAACTTGAAGAGCTCTTAACACGATTCACCCAAATTATTAAAGAAAACAATGGAGATTATCTGAGCTGTAATGATTTTGATGATCAGGATTCAGGGACACAACAATCTGAACCCATGAAAGCAGCTCTAAACCTGGTTCTGTGTGGGAGGAGAGGAGCAGGGAAGACTTCAGCAGCTGAGGCCATTTTAGGTCAGACAGAGCTTCATTCAGTCTCCAACTCATCAGAGTGTGTTAAACATCAGGGAGAGGTGTGTGGACGTCAGGTTTCCCTGGTGGAGCTTCCTGCCTTGTATGGAAAACCTCAGGAGGAAGTGATGGAGGAATCACTCAGGTGTATCTCCCTCTGTGATCCTGAGGGCGTCCATGGCTTCATCCTGGTCCTACCTGTGGGTCCCCTCACTGATGAAGACAAGAAAGAGTTAGAAACCATCCAGAACACATTCAGCTGTAGAGTCAATGACTTCACCATGATCC
Organism: Decapterus maruadsi; assembly: GCA_030347415.2. Lineage (NCBI taxonomy): Eukaryota > Metazoa > Chordata > Actinopteri > Carangiformes > Carangidae > Decapterus > Decapterus maruadsi. The sequence continues at coordinate 31,154,437 of CM064895.1, forward strand.
TGTTCACTGTGGAGTCAGATCCTACAGCTCCAGCTGTTGTTAACTTTGTCAGAGATAACAGAGACATCCAGGAGCTCTGTCAGAGCTGTGGAGGAAGATCTGTTGTTGTCAACATCAAGGACAAACAGCAGATCCCTGAGCTGTTGGACACTGTGGACAAGATGAAGACTAAAGGATCCAGATGCTTCACAAAGGACATGTTCACCAGGGCTCAGATGGAGAGGGTAACAAGACTCATGGCTGAACTTCAGAATGTCAGACAGAAGAGTCAGATCAGAGGTGATGATGAAAGTCAGAGCAGAGAGCCTCTCAGGATGGTGCTGATTGGACGGACTGGCAGTGGAAAGGGTGCAACAGCAAACACCATTCTGGGCAAGAAGTGTTTCACACCCAGAATCGCCCCAAAACCACCAACTGAGTCTTGTGAGAGAGCAGAAGGGGAGATTGATGGACGACCTGTTGTTGTGGTCAACACCCCCGGGCTGTTTGATACAACTCTCTCTGATGATCAAATGAAACAAGAGCTTCAGAGATGCATCAGCATGTTGTCTCCTGGACCTCATGTGTTCTTACTGGTTCTACAGATCGGAAACTTCAGACCAGAGGAGAAAGACTCTGTGGAACTGATCAAGAAGGTTTTTGGGCAAAAGTCAGAAGCTTACACCATCATCATATTCACCAGAGGAGATGAACTGGATGATCAATCATTTGAGAGCTACCTTGATGCGTGTGAGCCATTTGTCCGAAAGCTCATAAAACACTGTGGAGGAAGATATCAGGTCTTTGATAACAAAGACAAAACAAACAACAAACAAGTCCCTGATCTGCTGACCATGATCCAGAACATGGTGGAGAAAAATGGAGGAAGCTGCTACACAGCTGAGATGTTCAGATTGGAGAAGGAAGAAACTCAAAAGGAGGAGTTACAGAAGAAAATCAAAGAATTGCGGGAACAAATATCTGAATTGGAGCAGAGAGCCAAACAACGTGGCAACCAACACCAGCCGAATGTGGAGGAGGAAATAAGAAAACTGAGGAAAGACATAGACCAAATAAAACAATCTGACAAACATTCTTGTCACATCCAGTGATGAGAAGATGGAACATACCCAAGAAATTCACTCAGACAGGAGGTTTCTGTCTTTGCACTTCTGGGACACTCTGAGCGTTTCTCTGTTTTCTTTATATAACATGTCACAATTTCCTTCACCCCTTTATCAGTTTCTGCTGTGTTATGACATGACAGTGTGTGTCATCAGCGTGGCCTCTTTTATATTATGTTATATTTTAGTTTAGTTTATTTTTAAGATCTCCATTAGCTGCAGCAAAGCCATGGCTATTCTTCCTGGGGTCCGACAGTATCAAATATACAGTTGAAAACACAAAACATAAACATTATAAAAATAAAAAATAAAAAAAAATGTTATATATACTCTGTTGGTTATACTGTAGGCAAATGTTGACATCAAATATACTCATCAGATTTATTTTTCTTTTTGTTGTTTATGGGCTATTTGTTGTATGTATATTTTGCATATTTGTGTAAGTGATGTGCAGTTGAATTGCATAGTGCTAATGTTGCTACTCTCCTTTCCTGACTCTTCTAAAACTCTAACATGACTAACTCTTCCTTTGACTGTACTTCTCTTCCTGATCTATACTTTTATAAATGATAATAAGGTTTCATTTTGCTGTTAAACTGGAAGTTTCATTTCATAATATCACAAAGTTGAGTACTGTTACTTGCTCTGTGTTCAAACCTAATTGATAATAAATGAGTGACTTAAAGCTGTTGTGGCACTGGTCGTCTTTAAAGAGTGAATAATGAGCTACTGAGCTATGAACAGAGTGTGTGTGCGCAATCAATGCATGCATCTTTTTTAATGTAATATATGTTTTATAGACAGTTTTCCACCAGAGAAGTGTCTCTAACTGAGGCTGAATCTTTAGCATGATGAATAAGGCCTGAGAAGATAATAGCTGTTACTGGTCTCTTCTAAAGGTCTGCGAGTGTGAGCTGGGGATAAATATCCTGGCTATCCTCATCAGATTTGTGTGTATTATGTGTTTTAATTCCTTAAAGGTTTCATCTCTGCTCCACCCTCTCATGGTGTTAAAGTCAGATTTCTCTCTGTAGTTCCCAGATTGAGACACCGACCTCAAACCACATCATGGTTAAAGATGTTCCTCTGTTTGTCCAGCAGGTGGAGCTGTAACACCAGGTAGAGAGACGGTTGATGATCATGTGTTCCTTTTATTCAAACAGTGTGAAATACTCTGATGTCGTTCTGGATTAGTTTAATATTTGACAATAATACAGTTATATAATGAGTCACACTGTAGATTAACCTATTCCACATATTATTTGATCTTAATCAAATGGCATTATTAGAGTAAATTAATTTTTAATAATCTAAATTAGTTTTATACCATGTATGTTTGGAAACACAAATTGACTCTGGTGTTTCTGGATGTTTGTACCAAAAGACAGTAGGTTGGACATCCAGAGGACAAACATGGGTTCAGCTGCAGATCTGGAGGACTTAGATGAATTGATGTAACGATGCATGTTTGGCTATTTTATGAGTATGAATAAAATGATGCATGATGGTTGTGTCCAGACAATTAAAACAAACAAACAAACAAAAAACACTGGCACCACCTAGTGTTGTAATCTGGAAGCTCATGTGACAGGGAGTGGACCACTGTTCACAACCTCTTAGAAAATCAGTTCTTAAGATGTTGTCACGTTAAAAGTCTCACAACCTGAACACTTCATTTAATGGTTCACAGCAGAAACAAAGAGTCAGTCGTCTTACTCTGCTTTTACACAGTTCACACAGAAATGAAGCTGAAAACATATTAACAATAACCTGCAGGTGAATGTTGTTTCAATAAGAAGAAGCTCAGTTCAACTACTATTGCAGAGCTGTTTTATAGCGGTTAATGCCTCTGTGTCTCAATACTGGACAGTTGATGACATCAGGACTAATTTTAATCTTCTCATTTCATTTAGGATTGTTTTTTTCTGCTTCCTCTCTCCTCCGCTATAAAAACTGTTTTACTTTCATTGCTCATCTTATAAAACACTCCTTATTCCAGCAGCAGCAGCAGGTGAAACAAAGGTTCAAAGTAAAATCAGTGCTTTGATGTTGTTGTTGAACTGATTTAACACTGGAGGGAAAAGGGAAGAGTTAATCACCAGTTTGTTTGTTTTTGTTCCTTTTAAATTTTGAAAGAATTTTTTCAGCATCACAAATTAGTACAATGTCATCTTTGGAGAGTGAATCCAGATTTCACCAGTCTCTGTCTCTGTCTCCATATGAATCTGTTATTTACTGCTCTGTTATCACACCATGCTGCTGCTTTCTTTATGTCTAGATTGTAAATACCCTTAGTCTTCTGCATATTGTATTATTATAAATAGTTCTAATTTATAGTCGTCTTTTTGAATGTTTTTCCTTGCTTTTATAATAATTTCTGGTGTTTTTATTTGTGTTTCTTCACTCTGCTGAGTCATGGCTAAAAAAAACATGATGTTGAACATGTTCTGTAGTTGCAACCCAAAAATTGAGACAGTGAATCAAACCACATCATGGTTAATGATGTTCTACTGTTTGTCCAGTAGGTGAGCTCAAATCACTTATTTTGGGCACTTATGATCAGGACTTTATTCAAACAGTATTTGTTAGTTTAATTTTGAGAACAGCACAATTAAAAATGTTTAAGTTAAAAGTTAGTGTTCACCTAGTTGTAATCTGTGCTGCCCAGGGACAGGTCAGGATGGTCTGGGGACCAGAGCTCTGAGATGCCTTAGAAAATCAGGTCTTAAGATGTCTTGACCAGCTGATCAGCTGCATAACCTGAACACTTCTCAGAAACAATGAGCACATTTTTTTTCTTACTCTTTTTTTACACAGTTCCAGAAATGAAGCTGAAAACATATTAAAATAACCGATCAGGTGAATGTTGTTTCAATAAGAAGAAGCTCAGTTCAACTACCAGGTCAGAGCTGTTTGATGAAGTTAATGCCTCTGTGTCTCAAACTCTGCAATGATTGATGACATCAGGACTTTTTAATCTTGCTCATTTCTGTGTTTTAGCAGATAGTTACAGGCTGAGGCCAGGAGGCTACAACAGGTAAAAACTGTTTTCCTCTCACCTCAGTCACCTCAAAGCAGCAGCAACTCAGGTGAGAGACCGTGGTGATTTAAACCGGGGAAAATCAGTGCTTTGATGATGTTGTTGAACTGATTTAAACTGGGGGGAAAAGGTGTGTCAGTTAATCACGTGAGTTTGTTTGTTTTGAAGGCTTTCAGGTCTTGCTCCCTCAGCATCAGACATGATGACCAAACTGCAGCTGGGTGAGTGAAGACCACATTCATTAAAAGGAGTTGTGATTTTTGAAATGGCAATGATGTTTTTTGAGATGGACTACTGATATTATTTGAAATACATTTCACTAAATATGACCACAAATATTGCTAGATATTAAAAATAAGTTCATAATAAATAAGTAGTCTTTTTAAATGTTTTTATTAAAAAAAAAAAAATAATTTCTGGTGTTTTTATTTGTGTTTCTTTTTTCTGCTGAGTCATGGATCAAAAACAACATGAACATGTTTCACCATTAATCTAAAAAGAGAAAGAGAAAGTAGTTGGGAATATTTTTCTAAAATTGCAGCATGAATAAAAGAAAACTTCTCCCTTTCACTTCTGGTTTCGCTATTACTACAGTACATACAAAGGCTGAGCTGTCAATCAGCTGGTTTTGGGGTGGGCTTTACACCCACATGTGCAGTTTTACACCCAGATGAACTGAAATATACAAAATTATCAAAATATTAATTCATCTCTATAACGTATATTACTGCAGGTTCTACAAAGATGCAGTAATCATATGAGCGTGTTGAGCAACAGCCATGTGACCAGTTTAATAACCTGCTGAGGGATGGTGACATGTTGCATCTAAAAACGTTATAAATTAATATTAAAATGATCAGATTAGAACACGTTAAATAAAGTGCATGTAATTAAAATAGAGTCTGAGCTCCTCTGACAGTCAGCTCGTGGATTTTAATGAGTTTAAAATCTGCAGTCGCGCTCTTATTTTGAAGAGATGTTTGAGCTGCTGGTAGTTTGGACGTGTCCTGTCATGCAGCCGAGTCTGTTATGAGGAAACCAATGGATCATGTGGTTGATCTGTTTTCACTCTGACTCCTCCTGAGGCAATTTGTATTTTTACCATTAAATCTTTTATTTGTACTTTCCAAAAACCCGAGGAGGGAACTCCCAGACTTCCTGTTGTTGTACCTTCCTGTAACCGTTCCACACGCCCTGTGGTTTTCACATGACCACACACACACTCTCATTACTCAGCATTATCAATCAATAAACAATATGATCCACTCGATGGGGGTCTCCAACAACAATCAATGGTGACAGACATGTTGTATCTGAAGGTGGATGAAGAATCTGAATGAATATTCTTTATTTTTTGTCTTTACAGTCTCACTCTGTGGCCTCGGCATCATCGCGGTCCTGACACTCTGTCGTAAGTGAAACTGAACTCAATCTCAGTCATAAAGGTGGAAACCGTCGGCCAATCAGTGATCAATAAAAACTTCTCTTCCTCTCTGTCTTTTCCAGAAACAGCGACCGAGGCTGTTTATTGTTCACCAAGCAGTGAGTTTGAGTCAGAACTGTTGCCACTGTGAGTTTTGTTGTTGTTTTTCTCTTCCGATCAGATTCTGTACATTTACATATCTGTGTCCTTTACAGGAGACTTCAATGTGGAGGCTGTGCTACGCCAAGCAGAGGAAATGAGAGCTAGAAGTGAGTTCTTAGTCTTTAAGTGCACAACTCATTAAAACATCAGTTAATTTACTGAAATATTACAAAATGAAAACATGAACTGTCCACAGATTAGAATTTAATAAATCTGGAGCAGGCACCAAATACCACGTAATATATAATGCTAGTGATTTGTGTATTTGTTGTTGTCTTGGTGTTTTTTTCTCATCTGTACATGAATATATCTGTGTCTTTTACAGGAGAAGCTATTCTGGAAGCTGCGAGACGCGTCACTGAGGAGCAAAAACATGCAGAAAGAAGAAGAAAAGTGATGCAAGAAGAATGTGAGTTTAGACTGAACTGAGTCTGAATCTAAATCTACAGAGTTGGAGCTGTGGTATAAAATATATATGTAAAGAAAACACAAATTCATGTTCTGAAATATTAATTGTCCATAAATTACAATGACATTAATTAGTTTAAAGTAGATTGAAAATACTCGATAGCAGTCGTTCTCAACTTTTTTTATATACAAACAAGGACCTAAATTGACACCAATTAGACCACGGACCCCCATTGGACCAAATTTACAAGTAAACATCAGAAATACACAAATATTTGTTCTGAGACTTAAGAACATTACTTTTTCATACATTTAAATTAGGGCCAATGGCGTGAATCTTTGGAAATATTAGAGACATTTCTGGAAAAAAGTGGCCCAATTTCTCAGAAAACATTTAAACATTTCTGGGAAGAAGTCAAAATTCTCAAAAATATCTGTAAATAAATATTTTTTTTGGAAAAGTAAAAATTTTCTCAAAAAGAAGCGCTAAAATTTCTTAATAATAAAAATTTAAACATTTTCTTGAAAAAAAGTGGTAAAATTTTCTCAAAAAAAAAATCTACAAAAAAAGAGGTCAAATTTCTCAAAAAAAAATCTCGAAAAAAGTGGTAAAATTTCAAGAATAAAGAAGCCTTTCTGATGAGAAACACCTTCAAGAACTCACAGTGAAGTCCAGTTGCTGTCAAATTCTGCACTTTGTGACCTCTCTAGTTGTGTTGTTGTAGTTTTTCTCTTCAAAGCAGCTTGTGTACATTTATATACTATATCACATCCTTCTCAGGGGAGGCTGAACGGGAGGCCAGTCGGCGCCAGTTCAGGGAGAAACTACGTGACAGTGAGTCAGAACTCTCCTGCTGTTTGATCCCTGAATCTGAATCTATAGTGGAGTTCATTTTCTAGTCATTACCTGCAGTAATAAAGAGTAATTTAATTCAAAGGTGGAGCACAGGTAGTTGACTGACGACAGATTCTCCCCCAGGGAAGATCCAATTTCCTCCCTTGTGAATCCAATCACAGTTTATTCTTAAGGATTTTGTTTCTGATTCACTCTTTCAGTTCAAAGACAAAGACAAACAACAGAGAAACCCGCTCCTGAACGCATCGTCCCAGAGAAAGCTGCTCCTGAACGCATCGTCCCAGAGAAACCTGCTCCTGAACGCATCGTCCCAGAGGAGAAACCCGCTCCTGAACGCATCGTCCCAGAGAAACCTGCTCCTGAACGCATCGTCCCAGAGAAACCTGCTCCTGAACGCATCGTCCCAGAGAAACCTGCTCCTGAACGCATCGTCCCAGAGGAGAAACCCGCTCCTGAACGCATCGTCCCAGAGAAACCTGCTCCTGAACGCATCGTCCCAGAGGAGAAACCCGCTCCTGAACGCATCGTCCCAGAGAAACCTGCTCCTGAACGCATCGTCCCAGAGAAACCCGCTCCTGAACGCATCGTCCCAGAGGAGAAACCCGCTCCTGAACGCATCGTCCCAGAGAAACCCGCTCCTGAACGCATCGTCCCAGAGAAACCTGCTCCTGAACGCATCGTCCCAGAGAAACCTGCTCCTGAACGCATCGTCCCAGAGAAACTCGCTCCTGAACGCATCGTCCCAGAGGAGAAACCCGCTCCTGAACGCATCGTCCCAGAGAAACCCGCTCCTGAACGCATCGTCCCAGAGAAACCCGCTCCTGAACGCATCGTCCCAGAGAAACCCGCTCCTGAACGCATCGTCCCAGAGAAACCTGCTCCTGAACGTATCATCCCAGAGAAACTCGCTCCTGAACGCATCGTCCCAGAGAAACCTGCTCCTGAACGCATCGTCCCAGAGAAACCTGCTCCTGAACGCATCGTCCCAGAGGAGAAACCCGCTCCTGAACGCATCGTCCCAGAGAAACCTGCTCCTGAACGCATCGTCCCAGAGAAACCTGCTCCTGAACGCATCGTCCCAGAGGAGAAACCCGCTCCTGAACGCATCGTCCCAGAGAAACCCGCTCCTGAACGCATCGTCCCAGAGAAACCCGCTCCTGAACGCATCGTCCCAGAGAAACCTGCTCCTGAACGCATCGTCCCAGAGAAACCTGCTCCTGAACGCATCGTCCCAGAGGAGAAACCTGCTCCTGAACGCATCGTCCCAGAGAAACTCGCTCCTGAACGCATCGTCCCAGAGAAACCTGCTCCTGAACGCATCGTCCCAGAGAAACCTGCTCCTGAACGCATCGTCCCAGAGGAGAAACCTGCTCCTGAACGCATCGTTCCAGAGAAACGTGCTGATCCTGTGGCTCCCGGTGAGGACTTCAAACCTCAAACTTCAAACTTTATTTATTTGTACAGCACATTTCATAAACATAAAAATACAACACAAAGAGCTTTACAAAGTCAGAAATAAACAAAGCTGGTCTGACGTCAGAGAGACGTTGGGTTTTGTTTCTTTGTGCAGAGTGAAAACCAGACGTCACAGCGACTGATGGTCTGAGCGTTGACGCACTTCCTTTATGTTTCACAGAGAAGATCCAGACCGCGTCGTCTGCCGAGGGAACGTGTGGCGAGGTGATGAGAGAAGACCGACGCTTCTGGAAACCAGCAGCTGAGTCTCCGTTCACTCTGAACACCACTCGACCAACAAGCACCAAACATCTCGCTCCAAACCAGCCTCATGTTCCTCTTGTCTTCAGTCAGGTTCACTCTGAGCCTTTCATCCAGGCTCAAAGTTGTTGTAACTAAGGAGACGGGGAGGTAAAACACAGCTTAGCTCTTAACGTGCAGTAGCTGCAAAATAATGGATGAGTTGCCAAAGAAACCATGAGAGATTAATAAACTGAAAAACTAGTTGGAGAAAAAATAAGAGCAATGAACTGACACAAGAGCTTCGGGACCTTTGGACCAAACAAACCAGACACTGACTCACAATGAAATAAAGAAAACACAACACTTGATCTCAGAGAAAAAACTGAAACACCAACCTAATAAATCATTCTATTAACTGTCATTTTAGTCTAAATGTTGTTGTGAAGGCTGAAGTCTGTGTGACCACCACACATGAATATTAGATCATATTATAGTGGCAAATTTGAATATTCCTTTGTTTTAATTCTCCACATCCTGCTGCTCATTTGTATATTCTAAAGTCCAGACCTTGCCATTTGTTAATTCAACCTCTTTTGTATCTTAGCCAACTCCCTACTGTCTCACCAACATGCTAGTCTTTTAAATGCAATTGTATCGTCTAGAGTAGACACACCCAAGAGGTGGGCTTCTCCTAAGATATAAATGTTCAGATTTCTTTGTTTTTTCTTTACCATCATCCGCTCTGGTATGAACTGACCTTCCTTGCAAGGAAATAAAATCGTGTCGGTCGGCCAAGTCTCTATTTCATTATTCACCAGCAGCAGAGAATTTCCACGACAATATGTAGATATAAAACTGTATATTAAGAGGTGAAATATGAGCAAATAAAACAGATGTCAATTTGAGTCATGTTTTATTGCCAAGATTTATTGACATTCAATGTATTTGATATTTTAATTTATTTACCGAGTCATTTTCATATTTGGCAACTTCCATCCTCCATATCGCAGCAATGTTTTTTGTACTTTTCCCACTGAAGCTTTTACTTTCACTTGGCCACAGACCTGCAGCAGCACGTTCAGGTGAGTCAACTCCAATTTTGTTCCCTGTTAAAGGGTTTCCTATGGAGTTTTTCCTCAGTCGATGTGAGTGTCTAAGGGCAGAGGATGTTGTTATGACGCCATAAAAGTCCTTTAAGACAAACTGTTTGTAAAAGTGGGCTCTTCAAATAAAATTGCCTTACCTTGTCTTGGTATTTATTTATTATTTATTTTTATTTTATTTATTTTATTATTTTCATTGGAATAAGTTAAAGGCTCGGTAGGCAGAAATCTAGAAAAAAGCCTTGAGTTGAGTCCACACGGTTCTCATCCCCTCCGCCAGTCCGTCACTTTCTTACGTTTTAATAAATAAGTGACGGTTTAGATTCCCAATCTGTGGTCAGTTTTTCCTAATAAGTATTGTTAAGTGGCAGTATTCAAGGCTGCAGCCGGGAGCTGAGCTCATAAATAATTTAGCTTCTTTCTTTTCCTTTTTTCAATGTTATCCTCCATAAAATGAGAAAAACCTTTTTGAACACATGAACGATCAAAAATATCGATTGTTTCATTTCTGGCTGTTGAGGCACAATGGCCTCAACATCTAAATCCACCAACTCCTTTAACCAAATCTGCTGAACTAATGTTACTCAAATTGCAGTTCAAAAACACACTTTTTTCAAAACACTACACACAATTCTCTGCATTTGGCACAATGTTTTCACAAATAACACAGTGTTATTCAAAATTCTAAAGTTAGTTTCCCTGCTATGCACACTGACTCATCACACGGGTAAACACCTGTCACACAGTTTTACAATTAGCAATCAGATCTTTAGCAAAAAAGGGCAACAGGCAGAGATGGACTGACACCAAAGAGAGAGACACCAAAAAGAGAAAAGCCAGACATAGCCTACTGTAACACAAAGACACACACACGCACACATATATTTATAAACGTGATCATAATGATGAAAAAAGAAAATGCATTGATCACCAAAAAGATTTGTTGATGGAAGGATTCGAACCAAGAAGAACAAAGTATTTGACTACAGAGAGTGCTGCTCTACTCAGTGAGCTACATGTCACTGTTGTCTCATCTCATCAAAATATGTCTTCAGTCTTTCAAAATTGTCTGGCCGTAAACCAGCTGACCCTGACCCACTCTTTTTTTTTGTGTGTGTGGTCACACCAGCACGGCTGCATCGTCACACGGCCACCTCGGTCGCGTCTTCATGCATTTCATTTGTTACCAAGTATTTGAGTGTTCTGAGTATAAAAACAATATTCTAAAATATTTTACAACACATTTACATACTGTAAATGTAATTACTGTAAAAAAGAAAAGAAAAAGCCTAAGTCATTCTGATGAATGGAGAAGAAGTGTGTGTTTTACACTGAGCATATCAGTGTTCAACTGGTTCTTATAAATGTCTAGTCATATGATGGTTTGTGTGTGTCATTTGAGACTAAAATAGCATTTTGAGGAGAAATTACATTGTTTTGAATGTAAAGTTTCATTTTGCTGGAGAAGTTAGGGGTTTTGCCCATTGTGTGTGTTATTTTGGATTTGTGTGTAGAGTTTTGAGAGTATGAGGCATTCTTTCAGAAAATGTGTGTAAACAATCGAGAAAAACTGTAATACGAATAAGAGCTGCTGCTCTGTGATTGGTCAAAATCTACCGTCACGGGTAGATTTCTTTGCAGGCTGAAAACAGAGCCTAGGGGAGACGCAGACGTCTGATCTTTTTTCACATCACTTCATTTACATTATCCTCAAGGTTATTGTGTAAGTTTTTGCCTAATACTGTCAAAAAAAAAGCTGCCTACCTAGCCTTTAATAAATGGTAAAGTTAAAATTTACATAAATAAGTATTTGATATAAATAAGGTATTCAAATGTATAAATAATTTATGTTTAAAATGAGTGACTCAAAAATATAATTTCATAGGGTGTGAAAATAATTATATAATGTTATATTGTTATTGTTACGTTTTATCGCGTGAGTTCATGACCTTAGAATGTTTACACTTCCGGGGGAGACCTGAGCGGAAGAAGGAGCAATGGCGGGGAGTGTGTGTGTTGTCCATGGATGTATTGTGTCGTCTCTGTCTCTGAATCGTGTTTTAATCCAGAAGAACCGAACTGTTGTCTGAAAACCTGCTCTGAGTGTGTGAGTTAAACTCTCCAGCGCAGCTGAGTGTTTTATTAGCGACGAAGAAAGTTCAGCTAGCAGTTAGCTAGTCGGAGCTAGTTGCTAAGCTAACTAGCTGCTAAGCTAACAGCGAAACAAAGTAAGATCACCATGCAGCGGGAATTAAGAAACCGAGGATTGAGAGCTAAGGACGGACGGGGAAAAGTGGTTCATCCGTAGCTTGGCTCAGCTGGTTTCTCAGGTACTCACAGTCACTACAGAAAACCGTCACGAGCTCCAACTAAAGCGCGCCAACGAAACAAAGTAAGATTGCAGGTTGAAAAAACATATTCACCCATGTTTTTTCTTCTCTCTCTTTTCAAAACAAGAAGTTGGTTTTTCTCCTGCTTGTCCCAATACATTTACCTGATAACGTGTATTGTATCATTGAATGGTGTTTCATTATTTAAATTCATGAGAAAATATTAATTGCAGGTCAGAGTTATTCCCACCAGTCTCTAAATAAGTATAGCAGGTGAGGGAGAATAATGCATTATTACATACAGTTATTATTTTTTAGATGTCTCTTACCATAAGATATTGAATGAGAGTTCAGGCTTTATCTTAATAGTCGGGTGCAAATATGACTTGACCGTAAAAAAAAATCTAACAAAAGGTTTCTCAACTGTTTTTTATAGTATTAGGTGTCCTTAATAACATACTAAAAGTTTACCAAAGTGGGGGTTGAAAAGCCCAGAGAGACACCCCAGGTGAATAGGGTAAAAATTTTAACTAACAGGTATCACCATGAAACGTCCCAAGATTATCACTTACATTAAGACAAATATTTTCTGTATTACAAGTTTTGTCAAATGTTATGTTTAAATATGTAAATGAGGCAATAACTAATTAAATATGCACTAAATTGCATACTTTTCTCGTTCATACAGTGGTATTTGTAGTGATTATCAGAGATCCCACTGTGGTCTGTTTCAGTTTTATTGATATTGACTATGTTGACACTTGTTGCCATGGTTACAACAACATAAACAGCTCATTTCTAAAGGGAATCAAACTCCACTGTCCCCTGTCTCAACCTGCTCCAGATGTGGACTTTGTCTCACTTACGTACTTTTTGTACTTATGGGTCATAACTAGCTGATGTGACTCATGTACGACAGTAACTAATAATCACTGTATGACAGTCATGTAACATTTATCATTTTACGGTACGAATATTTGATGTGAATTAATGAACAAATATCGAAAATGTTTTCCAAATGTAAGAGACTCAACCTCTCATTTGTAGGGGATATAGGATGTAAAGTGGTGGTGGTGGTGGTGGTGGTGGGGGGAGTTAAGCAAATAAAACAGATGTCAATTTGAGTCATGTTTTATTTCCAGGATTTATTGACGTTGATGTTTTTGATATTTTAATCTGTTTCCCGAGTCATTTTCATATTTGGCAACTTCCATCCTCCGTATCGCAGCAATGGTTTTTCTACTTTTCCCACTGAAGCTTTTACTTTCACTTGGCCACAGAGTCCTGCAGCAGCACGTTCAGGTGAGTCAACTCCGTTTTATATCAATAAAGAGCTCCAGCACTTGTAGCTCAGAGAACAAACCGAGACGTTTCAGCTTGTAGGGTCGTCGGGTCGGTCACGTTGCTGCTGGAGCTTGTTGTTCAGGTTTCTCCATGCATCCTTTACTGTAAGATGTTGCTGTTGAACCAGATTCAAACATGATACAGCAGCAACAGCTGGATGTGGAATACGCTCCTTTTCCCCATATTTAACCAGTCACACCAGCCGGCTGCTGTGTGAGGCCAACGTGAATGAAAACCTCATTGATGAGCTCTGCCTTGTCGTCTCCAAAAGTACTAACGATAGGGATGCAAATTATCGAGTAATTCATTAATCGATAGTTGTTTCATCTTATCGATCGATGATCGATTAATTGATAAGCGGCAATTTTTCTAAGAACCTGAATTTCCCTCTGAATAGGTTCTATCTACTGTAGATGTAACGTAAAATGTTATCTTCCTTATGTTAAAAAAAAATGCAAATCATATTCCTTCATCAAAGATTTATTCTGGGCTCACTTGAGGGCAGGGAATAACATTTTGGTAGAATATCAAACATATTCTGAATAGAAAATATCAAAATATTACACTCATCTCTCATGTGCGACATTGGAAACATTAATAGCAGCAGCATAAAAAAAAATACTGTTGTTGTTGTCAGAGGTGGGTAGTAGCTAACGCGCTACATTTACTCCGTTACATTTACTTGAGTAACTTTTTGGAAAAATTGTACTTCTATGAGTAGTTTCAAAGCAGCATACTTTTTACTTTTACTTGAGTACATTTGTGAAGAAGGAGCGGTACTTTTACTCCGTTACATTTCCGTTTGCCACCTCGTTACATGTTACAAATGAAAATAGAAATTTCATCAGCCTACTTGTTGGGTATGATCGCCTGCGCGCAAATATGTCCGAGTCTTTCATAGTTCTCCATGAAACGGCGTCGCCGCCCGGCCCCGTCGGAGGAGGACGGTCACGTTCGTCCCCGGTTTGCCCCCCCCCCCCCCCACAATTTGAAGGTTTCTCAGACAGTCTCGGTCGCTATGATCCGCGGCTGGAGCAGCGACAGCTGTGTGTGGCCACAGACGGCTCCAAAGATCCTCAATTTGTGACAGGATCGATCACTCCGACTACTTTATACACCTCTGCTATAGAACTACTTTTTACTTTTAATAATACTTTTGAGTAATTTTCAGAGCCTGTACTTTTTACTTTCACTTGAGTAGATATTTGGATCAGTACTTTCACTTTTACTTAAGTAATTTTTTACACAGGTACTTTTACTTTTACTCAAGTAAAGAATCTGGGTACTTTTGCCATCTCTGGTTGTTGTCGTCAGAGCCCTGCTTCGCTTGTGTTCCCGCGTTTGCGTCAAGTACGTCTGGCGTCAAGCGCGCCCTCACGCGGACTGGCGGGGAATTACGGGTTCAAAACGCAATTAATTGCAAGTAATTTATTTTAATCGAGTAATTTCTTATCGACAATTAATCGATAATCGATTAATTGTTTGCATCCCTAACTAACGACAAAAAACTTGATGTGATGGAGCATTTTCTGTGGAGGCTCCTAAACTATGGAATAAAAATGTCCCCTACCCTATACTTTTAAATCATGTCTTAAAATCTACTTTTATTCTTTGGCTTTTAAAGCAATACTTACCGATCTGACATTTTTACACTTTTTTTTGTAATCCTAAAATGCTCCTAATAAGCATATGGCACACTAAAATGTAAAATAAATCCATCTGGTGTTGAAACTCATCGATATTTAATTCTCATATATTTCTGATAAAAGTCTGACCAATAATTTTAGTCGGTCCAATTAAAATTATTTGCAGAACTTCCTGCCTGTCACCCCTCGCAGCATCCCTTCGCCACGTCCCTTCCAGTTGCCTGTCACCGCTTCGCACGAGGTGGATTTCAGCTCTGCATTCAACACTATCATCCCAACCCTGCTACAGGAGAAGCTTTCCCAGCTGAACGTGCCTGACTCCACCTGCAGGTGGATACCAGACTTCCTGTCTGACAGGAAACAGTATGTGAAGCTGGGTAAGCACATCTCCAACCCACGGACCATCAGCACAGGTTCTCCCCAGGGCTGCGTTCTTTCTCCCCTGCTCTTCTCCCTGTACACGAACAGCTGCACCTCCAGTCACCAGTCCGTCAAGCTCCTGAAGTTTGCGGACGACACCACCCTCATCGGACTCATCTCTGATGGTGATGAGTCCGCCTACAGGTGGGAGGTTGACCATCTGGTGACCTGGTGCAAACAGAACAGCTTGGAGCTCAACGCTCTAAAGACAGTGGAGATGGTTGTGGACTACAGAAAGAACTCAGCCTCACCGGTCCCCATCACCCTCCGCGGCTCCACTATTGACACAGTGGAGTCTTTCCGTTTCCTGGGAACTCTCATCTCCCAGGACCTCAAGTGGGAGCCGAACATCAGCTCCCTCATCAAGAAAGCACAACAGAGGATGTACTTCCTGCAGCAGCTGCAGAAACTCAGTCTGCCAAAGGTAATGATGGTGCACTTCTACACAGCCATCATTGAGTCCATCCTCACCTCCTCCATCACCATCTGGTACGCTGCTGCCACCGCCAAGGACAAGGGCAGGCTGCAGCGTGTCATTCGGTCTGCAGAGAAGGTGATTGGCTGCAATCTCCCGTCTCTTCAGGACCTGTACACCTCCAGGACCCTGAGGCGCGCCGGAAAGATTGTGGCTGATCCCTCCCACCCTGGACACGGGCTCTTTGAGTCGCTCCCCTCTGGCAGGAGGCTGCGGTCCATCAGGACCAAAACCTCACGCCACATGAACAGCTTCTTCCCGTCTGCTATCAGCCTCATCAATAAGACCCGGACCCCCCCATGAAACTCTTCACACTTTCATTTCCACATTAAAACATTGTGTATATATTATACATTTATATTGTTACATTTGCACTTTAGAGTTTAAGTTTACACTATTATTCTGTTAAAATGGTTATATTGTTATTTTCTATTCTTAATATTTTTATATTGTTATATTTTTATTCTTAATATTTTTATATTGTTATTTGTTATATTGTACTACTACATGCACCTTCATCACCATAACAAATTCCTAGTATGGGTAAAACCATACCTGGCAATAAAGTTCTTCTGATTCTGATTCTGATTATGGCTCTTTCTTACTTTTTAAAATCTATTTGTCTTTTTATTCTTTTTAAAATTTTCTTTTTTTATCTTTATTTTTAATCCTCATTGCGTTTTTCTTAACCATGTTGTGCAGGTAAACTTTTATGTTTTGGAAATGTGGGTTCAGTCATTTGAACACATTTATTTAGGGGTGTAACGGTATGTATTTGTCCCGTGCCTTCACAGTATGGGTGTCACGGATTGGTGCACAGTCACACGACGATTACATCTGAGTGAATAAAAAAAAAAGGCTGTAGTGAGCCTCAAAGCTGCCTGAAACTGTCATAACAGACGAAGAAGAAAAGTGATGAGATTGTGAAGTTAGAGGAGCTACCTGCTTCATTTATGTCACCGTGTGGCTTCTCGTGAAACACAACGGCGACGGCTCGCGACCATAGACTGTGTAGCAGCTCGTGACTGGTCAAACAAAGTCCGTCGGTGCTATTTCACGGATGCGCGATGCGTCGCTAGAAACGCATCAAACACGTTAGCGCATGTTCACCCCGACATGTCAGTCACTGGTGCAAGGAAGAAGACAAGTTGTGTGTAACAACTTATCCTGCTGCTTTTAAGTCTCTTGACATGAACACAGACAGTAATTGGCATCTAGTTTAAATTAACTGTGTAAACCAACATTGATGTTAGTTTCTTGTTTGTTTTTTTTATTATAGTTGCCAGTTGTCAAGTGCAAGTTTTTTCCCTGTAGACTTAATGAATGGCATTATAACACTCCTAATGCACTTGTTTTATTTTATATTTTATTTTTTTACTTATATAACACAAGACAGATTTTAGTTTTACATTCAATTAGTGTACCGTACCGTGACCCCCAAACCAAGGTATGTACTGAACCGTGACTTGTGTGTACAGTTACACCCCTACATTGTTTATTACCGTTACAACGCGACCTGTCCATGTGCCCGTGTGTGTAAGTGTGTAAGTGTGTGTGTGCCAGCGAGAGGGAGAGAGTTGGGCCCACAGTTTATTAATGGGAAGGACTGGATGTGCTGGTATGCTCCATTTTAATATTTGCACACAGGCGTGCACACACACACACACACAAGTTATTGTTATTTGTCCCTGTGTTATTCTGTTATTCTGACAGATTTTTTTCTTATTTTTTTGCATTATTTCATTTATGCATGCCAAAATAGGTGCGAGGTTGGTCTTAAATTTCATTGGATGTGGTCTTAAAAAGGTCTTAAAAAGTCTTAAATTTGAGTTGCAAAATTCAGGGGGTACCCTGTATATAAATAAAACAATGCATTGGAGTTAAAGTTTTAAGAAAGTTGAAAATAAAGTTGTGAACAGACATCAGTGACCAAGTGATCCGTGTGCAGCAGGAGGGAGGGGGGAATCCCGAGCAGCCCCCCCTAATAATCGAGTAGGGCATGTTGGTCGTACTGCGCACGCGGACAGTCCTGTTAGAGGTCAACGGAGAACGAGTCGCCAGCCTGTGTCTGTGCGTGTAAAGTAAGTTTTACTTTGTGTATGATACATCAGTCGGGATTCTTACAAATATGAGACTGTTCATGTTTTTGATATAAATGTTCAGGAGCCAAAGTTCATGTTAAATATATTCCAACACACTGGTTAAATGTGTTGTCAGTGTAATACTGTTGTGAACTTGTGCTCCATACCACTGGTGGTTTTGATATTTAATAACAGCTGCAGTTGTCGACATGTTCTACATTGTAATGTTGTGGTCTGCAGCGCCCTCATGCGACCACTACAGAGTACTGCTTCTGACTGCAGAGTCAATCTCTGTATTTCTGTATTGCATATGTTTAACTCACCAGTCCACGTGACTCTGTCTCTGTAAAATACTAATTGTGTCTCATTTTGTTTATTTGTATACTACAAGAAAACCACAACAACTTTATTAAATGTGTGGAGGAAGATTCACTCTAAGGCCGGACTTTGTACACTGGAATTTAGACGTGTAAAGAACATCTGATGTTGACAAGCAATAATTAAACAAGAAGGAAAACAGACAGATAAGTTACAGTAGCTACTGTAGTGTCAACAACATCAACATCAGTTCAGTGTCTCCTGTTGGTTTGACTTCAGTTATTGATCCAGTTCATGTCGAATTCATTAATAACAAGATCATGTTTTGTTTTATTCCCCCAGATCTCCAGTTCACAAGCAACACCATGGAAGATAAATTATCTGGTGAGTTCAAGTTCAAACATGATATCTTCAAAGAACAATTTTTTTTGTTAGTTTTTTGCACAGAGGTGAAGTTTTTCTGGAGGAATTTTCTTTGTTCTTCATTTCATTCTTGTTTTTGGTCAAATAAAGCCACTTTCTTTGGTGAACAATTATTTCATTTTACATTCATTGTTGCAGAAGCAACAATAAACATTTTCACCCGGACAAGAACCCCATGTCTATAAACGTGTGTGAATATTTGAGGAAATCACTTAATTGCTGCTGTTCTTTTACATAGCTAGATCCAACAGTGACTGAGTCTCCAGATGAGGCAACTTTGCAGAAATAATTGTATTCATGGTTTTAATGAGTGACTTTGTACTTCTGTTTTACAGATCTGCAGCCCCGGAAACGCAGGTGGAGCTCTGAATATATGCCACCTGACAGTGAGTTTTTTGTTGTTGTTTTTTTAAACTTTATTTTTTTTCCAATCAATACAGAAATACAAAAACAAAAAGACAAGGGGGGATAAGCACTACTTAGTCACATAAAGATGCCATTTTGTCCATCTTAGAGCACACAGCTCTGTTTTGAGTCTGAGGCTGTAGGTCAATTGTTCCATTGTTCGAATTTCTTCTACGATGTCCAGCCAGTGGCTCAGTCCAGGTGGGTCAGTTCTCAACCAACTCCTTGTGATGGCTTTCTTAGCTGCAAGTAATAGGATCTTGAACAGATATTTGTCTTCTTTACCTACTACATCTTCAGGTATCAGTCCTAAATATACATACCGAGGATCATTGGGAATATTATATCCAAAGATTTCACCCATGGTTCTTAAAACCCCCTCCCAAAATGACTGTATTTGCACACATGACCAAAATATGTGAGAATGGTTGGCGTTCAGTTGCCCACAATTTCTCCAGCAATATTGTTGTTGGCCTAATTGTTTATTTTTGATTTTAGGTGTAATAAAAAAAACGTGTTAAATTTTTCCAACCAAACTCTCTCCATGTTCTAGAGCTTGTTGATGTGTGTTGGGTCTTAAACATGGACTGCCAATCATTCTCAGACAACTCAACATTGAATTCTCTTTCCCATTTCACTTTTATATACACTGTATTTCTTCCCTGTTGTTTCCTGACAGTGAGTTTTAACTTGTGTTCAGCCTCTAAGCCCAGATCATTAAAAGCAAGTTAAGCAAGCAAGTACTCATTAGTAAACTAAGCAGTTATTAACGTTGTATTGTTCCCTGTAAAATGGAGGATACTAAAAAAAGACTGAGTAGGTAAGCAAAGTGTAATTCAGAGTTTATTTGATTGTAATTCACTGAATGAAACATTTATTTGAGCTCTGTTATTAAGATTAGCAAATAAAAAAATGAAAATGCATGTTGGATCTTGGTGGAAAATAACTGATGGGTATTTCTCTGTGTAATAAGTGGAAGGTATTCTTTGAAGTGTTGTAGCAAAATCTTAAAGCATAAGTCAGCGATCCGGTCGTTTTGGCTAATGGTGCGTTCCAGGCAGGCTTTAGAAACCGTAAGTTATGGCTTCAAGTCACGACTTTGTAGCGTTCCAGGTAACCTAGGTAACCCGTAACTCATGTTTTTCCGACCTGTTGCCTGTGAAAGTCACTATAACGGCCTCTCGTAACTTCCAACCCGTGAACTCGTACCAGATCGAACTGGTACGACTTCACAGGTCGGAAAAACACAAGTTACGGGTTTCCTTGAACGCACCATGAGTTAGCAGCCCCCGCCCTCGTCAGGCATCTATTGGTCCTCGTGCTACGTCACCACATTCACGATGCAGCGATGCATCCCTTGGCTGCACACACAGCCCTTCATGCCGTTCTCTCTCCTCATTGGATAACACTTGTATCCCACAAGGAAAGTTTTCTCCTGGTTTACAGCAGAGCAAAGTGACGGAGAGACCAGACACTCTATGGAGGTGATGCTGACGGAAAATAGGAACATTTAGGACTTAGAGGAACTACAACATTCCGCTGACTTCTGCTTTAAAGCAAACCTGTTAACTCCATTAGTGGGGACATTTGTGCACCGACTGGGGGCGGAGGAAGGACACTAGAATGTTTAACTACAAACCATGTTTGCTGTAAGTCCTATAGGTAAACAACAACTGGTGTAGCCATTCGTTGAGTAACACGTTGGTTGAATTGTTTTATGACTTGGGAAGGCTAGAAGACTTTGTATAATGAGGTAACCAGAGCTGTAAGGAGGGGTATAAGAAGGGTCTGCATCTTCTGCTCTTGGGGCACTACTCTGGACTGCTATCCGCCGTGCGTTTTCTAGTACTGTTACCTTCTCTATAGAGAATAAACATGGGTGCATGCTACCTCTCCAGTCTTGGTCTTTGACTCTCCATTGGTGGGACAAAAAGTTCAACGACAGATCTTTTCTGATGATAAAGTGGATGATAACTATAACAAACACATTAATAGATACAACACTGAACATATTGTTGCTGATTTCTTGTCTCCTCAGTGTCTGAGCTGAGGGTTGTTCTGCTGGGGAACAGCTGGTCTGAGAGGAGTTCAGTGGGGAACTTCATACTGGGAGAGACCAAGTTCGACACTAATGAAGAACCAGACTGTTGTCAAAAACAAAGTGGACTGTGGGATGAGAAACAAATAGTCCTCATCAACACTCCAGATCTGCTGCAATACAAAGTCTCTGAACACAAACTCACAGAACATTTGAAGGACTGTGTGAGACTCTCTGCTCCTGGACCTCATGTGTTCCTGCTGGTTCTACAGCCTAAAAACTTCACTGAGCAGCACAAACTGAGTCTCTGCAGAGTTCTGACACTCTTCGGTGATCAATCATTTGATCATTCACTGCTTCTGATATCGACACCAAGAAAGAAGCAGCAAGGCTTCATTGAAACCTATAAGAATCATTCATTGTTTGGAGAGATGATCAGAAAGTCTAAATACAGATGTTTGGGTCAAATGAACCTTGAACTTGAAGAGCTGTTAACACGCTTCAGTCAAATTGTAAAAGAAAACAATGGAGATCATCTGAGCTGTGATGTTTTTGATGATCAGGATTCAGGTTTAACTGAGGCACCAAAGTCTGAACCCATGAAACCAGCTCTAAACCTGGTTCTGTGTGGGAGGAGAGGAGCAGGGAAGACTTCAGCAGCTGAGGCCATTTTAGGTCAGACAGAGCTTCATTCAGTCTCCAACTCATCAGAGTGTGTTAAACATCAGGGAGAGGTGTGTGGACGTCAGGTTTCCCTGGTGGAGCTTCCTGCCTTGTATGGAAAACCTCAGGAGGAAGTGATGGAGGAATCACTCAGGTGTATCTCCCTCTGTGATCCTGAGGGCGTCCATGGCTTCATCCTGGTCCTACCTGTGGGTCCCCTCACTGATGAAGACAAAGGAGAGTTAGAAACCATCCAGAACACATTCAGCTGTAGAGTCAATGACTTCACCATGATCCTGTTCACTGTGGAGTCAGATCCTACAGCTCCAGCTGTTGTTAACTTTGTAACTCAAAGCAAAGACATCCAGGAGCTCTGTCAGAGCTGTGGAGGAAGATCTGTTGTTGTCAACATCAAGGACAAACAGCAGATCCCTGAGCTGTTGGACACTGTGGACAAGATGAGACTCAACCAGGACAAACCATCCTGCTACACAGGAGAAACATTTGCACATGTACAGATAGAAAAGATCATAAAATTGCAGTATGAGCTCAAAGAGCTGAAGACACAAAACGGGGGCAGTTGTAAGTACTGTACATTAAAAAATACAAATAATAATAATTCACATTTCCATATAATAATAATAATAATTCATTTATTTTGTATAGCGCTTTTACAATGACCCAAAGACGCTTTCCATGGACAAAAAGAATACAAAAGAGAACAAAACAGACAAAAAGAACAAATTTAGGGGTAGGGGAGGTTAAATGCATGGGTGAAGAGAAAGGTTTTAAGTCGGGATTTGAAGAGAGGGAGTGATGGGGAGTCTCTGATGGGCTGGGGGAGGGAGTTCCAGAGGCGGGGGGCAGTCCGGGAGAAGGCACGATCACCGTATGTTTTTAGCTTGGATTGTGGTATGAGGAGGGTGGAGGTAGTGGAGGAACGGAGGGTTCGAGTGGGACGATAGTAGGTGAGGAGGTCAGATAGATATGGGGGGGCCAGGGAGTGAAGGGCTTTGTACGTGAGGAGGAGGATTTTGAAAATGTCTGTTTGACATGTATGTATGACATATGATTTCTGTTTTCATTTACTATCAACTATATCAATCAAATCAAAGAATTACGTTATTGATCCTTGTAGGGAAATTCAAGTGTCTTGCTCACCCAGGTACAGTACAATAACAGGACAATTAACAAAAAGCAGAAGAGAAAGTACAGTTCAAGGCCAGCATAGTGTGCAATACAAAAACAGGATAAAATGTAGGCATCTATGAAGATACTGAAAGACATCACAGTAAAAATCTGAGTTTATTTAGCATTAAAATGCTGGAACAATGTAACGTGAGGTAACTCCACCTGTTTTCATTTCACAGGTGATGAAGAAACTCGGAGTTCGGACTGTCTCAGGATTGTGCTATTGGGAAAGACTGGCTGTGGAAAGAGTTCTACAGGAAACACCATTCTGGGAAGAAAAGAGTTTAAAGCTGAATCAAGTCAAACATCAGTCACCAAGTTTTGTCAGAAAGCTCAGGGTGAAGTGGACGGTCGTCCTGTTGTTGTGGTCGACACTCCTGGTCTGTTTGACACAACCTTGTCCCATGAACAGGTTAATGAGGAGATGGTGAAATGTATCAATCTTCTGGCTCCAGGTCCACATGTCTTCCTGATGGTGTTACAGATCGGAAGATTCACACCAGAGGAGAAGGAGACACTGAAACTGATCAAGGAAGCATTTGGGAAGAATTCAGATAAGTTCACCATCATTCTTTTCACAAGAGGAGATGACCTGGAAGATGATGAGCGGTCTATTGATGAGTACATCGAAAATAAATGTGATGAATTCTTTAAGAAGCTGATCTCTGACTGTGGAAGAAGATACCATGTGTTCAATAACCGTGATAAAAAAAATCACTCACAAGTCAAAGAGTTGATAAAGAAGATCGACATCATGGTGAAGAGAAATGGAAGCAACTGCTTCACTAATGAGATGCTGCAAGAGGCTGAAGCAGCGATACAGAAAGAAATGAAGAGGATCCTGAAGGAAAAGGAGGAAGAGATGAAGAGAGAGAAGGAAGAACTAGAAAGAAAACATGAGAAAGAAAAGGAGGACATGAAAAGAAGAATTTATGAACAGAGAGAAGAAATTGAACGAGAGAGAAAACAGAGAAACAAAGAACTCCAGAAAATGGAGGAAAAGATAAAGAAGGAACAGGAAGAGAAACAAAAAGTGCAAGAAAAGAGAGAGGAAGAAGACAGAAAGAGGAAAACAGCTGAAGAAAAACATCGTCAAGATCTGAAAATACAACTTGAACAACTGGACAAACAGATTCAGATGGAAAAAGAGGAAAAGAAAAGTGTGAACAAAGAGCTAGAGCAGAGTAGAGAGGAGCTGAAATTAAAACAAGAGGCCTGGGAGAAGGAACAAAAAGAGTTGAGGGAAAAACAAAAACTAGAAGATGAACAGAGACGACACGAAGAACAAACAAGAATTCAACAACTTCAAGAAAATTATGAACAGGAAAGAGAAAAATATGAGAGGAAAATAAAAGAAGATCAGCTCAGAAGAGAACAGGAAACAAAAGAGCGAAGAGAATTAGAGGAAAACTATAAAACAGATCTGGAGACTCTGAAGAAGACGAAAGAGGATGAGGCCAGAAAGAAAGCTGAAGAGTTGAATGAGTTCAAAGACAAATACACCAAAGAACTGGCAGCTGAGAAGGAATCACACAAGGAACAAATGAAAGATAAAGATAGGAAATACGACCTGTTAAAGTCACTTTCAGCCCACAATGAAACACAACAGAGAGAAAAACATCAACAAGAAATCAGAGACTTAGTGAAGCAAATTTCACAAAATAAAAGACACCTGAGCAAGATCAGCAGTTTACTGGATAAACAGGAGAAGGAACTGGAAGTGGAGACAGATGAGAAGGAAATGGAATATCTGCAGAAAAGACATGAAAAACAAATGAGTGATTTGATACAGAAAGTTTTGGATGAAAAACCAAGTTGGTGGATTTCTTTCCAGGATTTATTCACTGAATTACTGTAGTTGTCGCACAAGTGCAGCACCTCATGTGTGATCATGTGTTGCTGCTGCTTCTACAGCCTGAAGACTTCACTGAGGAACAGAGACTGAGGCTCTGCAGAGTCATGCGCTTCAGTGATCGATCATTTGATCATTCACTAGTTCTGATATCGACACCCAAAGAGGAGAAGCCAGGCTTCATGGAGGAGTTCAGACAGCATCCGCCCTTAAAGGACATGATCGCCAGATGTCGTTACAGACACTTGTGGAGGAAGGGACTTTTTTGAATGA
The DNA here is from genome assembly GCA_030347415.2 of Decapterus maruadsi. Taxonomy (NCBI): domain Eukaryota; kingdom Metazoa; phylum Chordata; class Actinopteri; order Carangiformes; family Carangidae; genus Decapterus; species Decapterus maruadsi. The sequence goes on from CM064895.1 coordinate 31,179,689, forward strand.
GAACGACAGAAAACATCTGGACTTGAGTGACAGATAAATAAAAGATTGTGCTGACTTGTTGTCAGAGAATATTCCTATCTATCAATATTTTATCTGTCCTCATTTTTTGAGGGTTTTTTTATATGTCTTTACTGTGACAGCAAAGGGTGTTTATCTGTAATAATTAACTAACAGTTGTGGCTCTTGACCTCCCTCCCTTACTTAATTAGGGACAATGACTACATCTATTTGTATTTGTACAGAATCAAGTGAATCCTGGACTTTCATTCTTTGCTTAGTTCAGAATACATGGTCTGTGCTGTCGTTCAGCAAAACTATCAAGATAAAGACTTATTTGCTTTCAATACGCTTATGTAAATGTTTTATAGTGTGTACGTATAGTCACATCACCTTGTGGGGTGATTTCACAGTCCAACAGCCTGGTGCATGAAGCTGTTACAAAGTCTGGTGGTATGGGCTGACAGGAACGATACCTTCTCCCTGATGGGAGGAGGCTGAAGAAGTCGTTCGGTCAATGTTTGTGGCCTTGTGAGCTAGGTGTTGTAGATGTCCACTCACTGATGTTGCAGTGTCCTGCGCTGCAGGGGCTTGTGGTTAGCAGCAGGGCAGTTACTGTACCAAAATAGTAGTAAAAGACCAAAAACACGCACATCCAAAAAAAACGTGAGTCTAGGTGCAAAGGTCAACAAAGGAAACAGATGAAAAAAGAAAGAAGACCGGCACTGATGATCTTCCCAGCAGTGTCATCAGACATCATGTCTGCGCTGCGAAACGTCACATTGGGTGGCTTGTGGTTAGCAGCAGGTCTTCTTTCTTTTTTCATCAGTTACTGTACCAAACCACACTGTGATGCATGTTGTTAATACGCTCTCCACTGTGCCTTCTTCGTCCACAAAGACACACCAAAAAACATCCAAATACCTCCAAGTGAAAAAGCCTATATTTCAAGCTCCCAGTGTTTCACTGCTCAGCCTGTGTCTGTGCAAATCGCGCCAGATTTGAGACTGAGACACTGTGAGCTTCCGCTACAAACAAGCTTAAAGCAGAAGGCAGCGGAATGTTTTTGTTAATGTAAGTCCTAAATAGTCCTATTTTCCGTCAGCAATCACTTACATAGAATGTTTCATGTGTGGTCCACCAACACATTGGCTGCCGTAAAGAAGGCAGAGCAGCGCCTGCACTTTCTTCGAGTCCTGAAGAACAACCTGCAGTGCAAGCTACTGATAGCCTTCTACTGCTCTACCATCGAGAGCGTAATCACATACAGTACTGCATCACGATGTGGTACGTATAGGCTGTTCGGCAGCTGATAAGAAAGCTCTGGAGAGGATCATAAGAACAGCACAAAAAATCATTGGCTGTCCTCTTCCTACACTCAAAGACATTGCAGACGCCTCTCCAGAGCAAGAAACATAATCAGAGACCTCCCTCCTCAGCCACATCCTTTTCAATCCTTTTGCACAGTTTTGTTTTTGTTTTGTTTTTTCCCCAAAGCCATTCAGACTCTCAACAAACACACACAGTAAATTCATCACTGCTCCATACTGTATATCCCTACACACCATTACTAAGCACATGCACAAACACTTTGACCCACGTAACCTGCCATGCTGTATTCATGTTCTTATCTGTTTTCTGTTTGTGTGTCTGTTTTCCTCTTTTCTGTTTTCCTGATTTTATGATGTGAGTGATTTTAAGTATGCATGCCAGCACCACTGTGATGGGCAGCTGCAATTTCATTGTATTTTTAATGCAGTGACAATAAAGGCCTCTCTTTCGACCGAAACACGGGTCTCTCCCTCACTCTGCTGTAAACCGAGGAGAAAATTTCCTTGTGGGATACAAGTGTTATCCAATGAGGAGAGAGAACTGCATGAAGGGCTGTGTGTGCAGCCAAGGGATGCGCGTGAATGTGGTGATGTAGGGACGAGGACCAATAGATGCATGACTAGAGCGGGGGCTCCTAACTCTATCGGCTGACAACAAGTTATGGTGCGTTTAAGGCAACTCGTGTTCACGGGTCGGAAGTTGCGAGTGGCCGTTATAGTGCATTTTCACAGGCAACAGGTCGGAAAAACACGAATTACAGGTTGCCTGGAACACTTCAAAGTCGTAAGTCGTGACTTGAAGCCATAACTTACAGTTTCAAAAGCCTGCCTGGAACGCAGCATTAGCCAAAAGCCAAAATTTCTAGACATTTAATGCGGCAATTTCTCATGTCAGGGCTTCAATACAAGAGGACATTACAGACGAGCAGTATGGAGGTATTTGGATTTTTTTGGTGTCTTTTTTGACAAAGAAAAGTGGTGTCCATTCACAACCATTATATGGACAAATACTGCTGCGTGGATCCCCATAACTTAGAGGGCACGGAGGACTCTGAAACTTCCCCCAACCCTTAATCGGCATGAGGGTGAGTAGATAATGAGTGAAATTTGAATTTTGGGTGAACTATCACTTCAAGGAAGTATAGGAACCTGTTGTATCATGTTCCATGAATCAAAGTCTTCTCTGTTGTGCTTCAGGAACAGGGTTAACAAAAAGTTTACCTGGGTGTGTTTTAAAGTGGATCATCTCTACATTGTCATTGGCTGCTGCAGCACTGCATCATATCTCATTTCTCAATGGACTTGAACGTGTCCTGTAAAACATTCTTTGGTCCAAAACGTGTACAGAAAAATACAGAATTCTTCATTTATAAATAAAGTCAGTGCTTATCAATGATGAGTAAAACATTTTTAACTGTGTTTATAAGTTACATACTAAATAATGCTTTATAGTGTGTACTTATTATAAAATGTTATCCTAATTTCTCCAACAACAAGCCTTAACACATCAGTTTCATCTAAAGACAAAAAATTGCCAAGTGGAGGAATATAAAAATAGAAATGTTGATGTAGGCTAGTCTAATTCATTTGCTGAGTCGTTTCTTCAATCACTTTGGCAGTTTCCGCCCCCCGTACAGAGATATTATTTTCTACTTTATCTTCTGCTGACAGTTTTTACTTTTAATTTACCACCAAGTGTCACAGCAGCAAATTCATCAGGTGAGTGAACTCCACTAAAACTAAAGAAGGAAGTGAGTCTGTTCCTCATTATTTCTAAATAATCAAATAGCCTCATTGCAACAAACAAAGTGCTACTAAACACTCAAGAGGAGACCACATAGGAACCATTACAAGAGTAAATAAAAAAAACTAAAATAAATGTGTTTTCTAACAGACACAGGAACGTGTACCAACCAGACTCAAGTCTCTGTAGGAAATGGAAGATTAATAGGATGTAAACTGGGAATGAGGAATCATAAAAGAACTGAATATAGAAATTTGAAATACTGTAAAAAGTGAGTCAACCCAGGTGCTGATTAAAACAAATATGTTTATTTCACATTTCATTATCGGATTCGTGAATATAAAGTTGTGAACAGACATCAGTGACCATGTGAACCATGCCCCCCCGTGTGCAGCGGGAGGGGGGAGTCCCGAGCAGCCCCCCCCAATAATCGAGTAGGTCACACTATGCACCGCGGACGGTTCTGTTAAAGGTCAACGGAGAACGAGTCGCCAGCCTGTGTCTGTGCGTGTAAAGTAAGTTTTACTTTGTGTATGATACTTCAGGTGGGATACTTACAAATATGAGACTGTTCATGTTTGTGATATAAATGTAGCAGTTTGTTTATGTTAAATATATTCCAACACACTGGTTAAATGTGTTCTCAGTGTAATACTGTTGTGAATGTGTGCTCCATACCACTGGTGGTTTTGATATTTAATAACAGCTGTAGTTGTCGACATGTTCGACATTGTAATGTTGTGGTCTGCAGCGCCCTCATGCGACCACTACAGAGTACTGCTTCTGACTGCAGAGTCAATCTCTGTATTGCTCTATTGCATGTAGGCTACTGTACATTTAACTTACTGTACCAGTCCACGTGACTCTGTCTCTGTAAAATACTAATTGTGTCTCATTTTGTTTATTTGTATACTACAAGAAAACCACAACAACTTTATACAATGTGTGGAATCACTGGAGGGAAAAGGAGAGAAGAGTTAATCACCAGTTTCACCTTTCAGGTTCTTGTCTCTCAGCATCAGCAGCATCATGACCACACTGCAGCTCGGTGAGTGAATCCAGACTTCACCAGTCTCTGTCTCTGTCTCCATATGAATCTGAAACGTGGTCAACATGTTCTACATTGTAATGTTGTGGTCTGCAGCGCCCTCATGCGACCACTACAGAGTACTGCTTCTGACTGTTGAGGTCAATCTCTGTATTGCTCTATGTTTAACTCACCAGTTCACGTGACTCTATTTCTGTAAAATACTAATTGTGTCTCATCTGATGTTGACAAACATTAATTAAACAAGAAGAAAAAGACAGATGGCATTTAGATGTGTAATGTACTAACTAACTGAACACATGGAGAGAGTGAGAAAAGAACATCAGATGTTGACAAACATTAATTAAACAATAAGAAAAACAGACAGATAAGTTACAGTAGCTACTGTAGTGTCAACAACATTAACATCAGTTGGTTTGACTTCAGTTATTGATCCAGTTCATGTAAAATTCATTAATAACAAGATCATGTTTTGTTTTTATTCCCCCAGATCTCCAGTTCACAAGCAACACCATGGAACATAAATTATCTGGTGAGTTCAAGTTCAAACATGGTATCTTCAAATGACAACATTTTTTGTTTATTTTTTGCACAGAGGAACATGTAGTTTTTCTGGAGGGATTTTCTTTGTTTTTTATTCCTTTCTTGTCAAATAAGCTACAATTTTGTTGACAGTGGACATTTGATTGAAAAAATGTTCAACAGCCAAACAAATGGAGTTTGAAGGACAGTATTTCACAATATTTTCAAGAAGTTTGATGAGCAGATGGTTTGAATCACTGCACATCATGATCCTCTTTTACGCACCACTGAATGGCAACTTCATTCATTCATAAAATTTCAACTGCAGTGTGTGTTTGTGTGATGAAGAGGATCAGGTCAATAATCATTGTGTGTTTGAAACAAAACAACAAAAAAGAAATGGAAAATGTCTGAGGTTGTAGTGAGGGACGCTGATAAGCCATCATCAAACAAGTAGATGTCCTCTAAAGGTTTGGAATACAATGTGACAATGTACCAGAAAAGAGGAGTGCAAAATGAAAACTAGAAAATTTCCTCTCGGGAAATTTTGAAAGGGCACCGGAGCTACTGCCGTTCTAACCATCTCTGTCAACATGGGAATCAAACCCACGTTCTTAAGGTCAAGACAGAGCTGATCAGACACATGATCATCTTTCTATAAGCACTGATATGGAGGAGCTGTAATCACATTAGGTTAACTGTGTTAGAGTGAGAGAGAGAAGTGCGCGCTGACGCGCGCATTTGAGAGTTACTTGTGTGTTTTTAATGTGTGTGTGTGTCTATAACTGTAATGACATGAAGCTGGTTCTAGAGTCTGCGTGTGTGACTGAGCTGAATCCTGTATCAGTCTGATTTAGCTGTGTGTCTGTGTTTACAAACATCTTAACGAGCTCCAGGTGGATTGTTTATGGAGTTAACGACCCTGGCCTGAGGATCAGAGGTTACCATGACAACTTGAGCTGGTTGCCAATGACGATAGGGGCTCCTCAGACTGAGGCAGACAGAAACGAGGAGAAAAAGACCGATTTTCTGCCTCTGCACTGGTCTCACAATTAGGCTTATTCTGACAAAACGGTAGCTCCTATCAGAACAAAACATGGATCAACGGTGCCCTAAGGCCTTCCTGAAAATTTTGGTATGATTTGGTGTTTCTACAGTAAATATTTTGGCAACACGGGCAGTTTTAAAACATCGGTCCGTTCTGCTCCTCTCAGAAAATTTTTGTATTGGAGTCAATGAGGAGGAGAGACAGACATGGCCACACTCAGAGGCTGCTAATTCAAATTCTGTAAGTCTCTCTGATATTTTGAACACATTGTGGGAGACACAACAAGTTTGTCTACAAAACTGTGAAAAAATTATGTGTCTACAGTGTAAATTGTGTCCAAGAGGAGTGTGGAAAGAGAAAAAATCAGGAGTTTTTCTGGGCTCTCCCCCACTCTAGCTGATTGCATCATGCACTCTAGCACGAACATTCCGTGCAATACACACCCATTATAATCTCATAATTTCTCCAAAAATGATCATGGTCATTGATCAGGGATTGATCAAAAACTATACAACCTATCAAAACGTGGAGTAATACACCAATACACAAGACTTGTGTCTACTATTTAAAGTTTAAACGGAGTCTCTAGGTGAAAGTATGCCTGAGCAGTAGACGTTTGTTAAACTCCATTGTTTTGCTCTTTTTTTTTCGCTCGTCCCATAGACTTCAATGCAAAATTTTGCGCAGTTTTTCGCGACTTACGTCGCGAAAAATTCGTAGACTGTTGAGAAAAGTAATAGCACACCGATCCCGATCAGGACGCACGTTTTGATATATAATGTGTCCTGCAACTCTTCGAGTTGCAGGACTAGTAGCGAATCGAAATTTGGCCGGAAGTGGAAAAATAACTAGAAAAAGCATTTCCAAGAATGGAAATGGTGTGAATGCAGAATGCAATGCTGAATGAGCTGAAGACATTGTTGAAAGAAAGAAAGAAAGAAAGAAAGAAAGAAAGAAAGAAAGAAAGAAAGAAAGAAAGAAAGAAAGAAAGAAAGAAAGAAAGAAAGAAAGAAAGAAAGAAAGAAAGAAAGAAAGAATGAATGAGAGAGACGGGGTAGTAAGAAAGAAGGAAAGACATTGGGGTCGATACATGGAAAGAGAGAAATATACAGAGCGCAGTAGAAAGAAAGAAAGAAAGAAAGAAAGAAAGAAACAAACAAACAAACAAACAAACAAACAAAGAAGTAAAAAGACAGAAATGGGGTAGAAGACAGAAAGAAGAAAAAGGGAGAGGGGGATGATAGATAGGTAGGAAGGAAGGAAGGAAGGAAGGAAGGAAGGAGAAAGGGGAAGGAAGGAAGGAAGGAAGGAAGGAAGGAAGGAAGGAAGGAAGGATAAAAGTTAAGCTGGAAGGAAGGAAGGAAGGAAGGAAGGAAGGAAGGAAGGAAGGAAGGAAGGAAGGAAGGAAAAAAAGTAAGCTGTAAGGAAGGGAGGAGAAAGGGGAAGGAAGAAAGGAAGCATAAAAGGTAAGCTGGAAGGAAGGAGAAAGGGGAAGGAAGGACAGAAGAAAGGATACAAGGTAAGCTGGAAGGAAGGTATGAAGGAAGGGAGGAGAAGGGGGAAGGAAGGAAGCATAAAAGGTAAGCTGGAAGGAAGGACAAAGGAAGGAAGGAGAAAGGGGAAGGAAGGACAGAAGAAAGGATACAAGGTAAGCTGGAAGGAAGGTATGAAGGAAGGAAGGGAGGAGAAAGGGGAAGGAAGGAAGCTGAAACGTATAACTTATAGTATGAGAGAATGAGGAGGAAGAAGAGAGAAGGAGAGGAGAAGAAGAGGAGAAGGAGGAGGAGAGAGGTAGAAGAGGAAGGAAGGAAGGAAGGAAGGAAGGAAGGAAGGAAGGAAGGAAGGAAGGAAGGAAGGAAGGAAGGAAGGAAGGAAGGAAACAAGGTAAGCTGCAAGGACGGTATGAAGGGAGGAGAAGAGAGAAGGAAGGAAGGAAGGAAGGAAGGAAGCTGAAACGTATAACTTGTAGTATGAGACGATGAGTTGGAAGAAGAGAGAGGGAGAGGAGAAGAAGAGGAGGAGAAGGAGGAGAGAGGTAGAAGAGGAAGGAAGGAAGGAAGGAAGGGAAAAATCCAATCTCCTCCTCCAGACAGACAGAGAGAGAGAGAGACAGGCTGTGTGGAACAGTATTGTGTTAGTATATTTGTGTATTTGTGCGACATGTGTGACAATCTGTGTGTGTCTGTCTGTGAGCATCTGTGTGTGTCTGTCTGTGTGAGTGTTCAATTCATTTCCTATAGACATCCTGTCAGTCTGTTTTATCATATGTCTGTGTGAGGCTGTGTGTTAACGAGCGGGCAGGCAGCACCTGTACCTGTTCTATTTATAGACATTGATAACGAGCTGGCTGCTACAGCTGGCTACTGCACAGAGCAGAGCAGAGCAGAGTGGGATTTCAGGTTGGTGCAGCCTCCGTAAAACAGCCTATAAACAGAGAACCGAATCGCTTATCAGAGTGTGGATATGATTAATCCAGCAAGGAGACCTTCCTGAGCTGGCTGTGTGACTTACATGTTCGTACGACAAATAGTTTTCTAACTGTGGCAGTTTAGAAAAGAGGGTCATTTCTCCTGTTCTCAAAAAATCTGCTCCTACTTTTGTATTGGAGTCAATGAGCCAGTGGAGCAGGTCTAGCTGCACAAAGAGGCTCATGCAGACAATTCTGTAAATCTGTCTGCTGTTTTGAACACATCATCAGAGACACAACAAGTGTGGCTACAACCCTGGAAAAAATCAAGTGTCTAGAGTTTAATTTCTGGCCACCAGGACAATTTATCCAGAAAAAATCTAGACTGATTTTTCACTCTCTCCCACTCTAGTGATGATGTCACCCACTCTAAGCTCTGCTCGTTAGACGCAATACACAACCATTATAAAGTTGGATTTTGTTGAAAATCTTGATGATTTTAAAACTGCCAAATATCTGAAACTGTTGAAGATATCAAGAAGATGAGTAATGTGGTAATAGATTAAAAGTTTGTCTACAGTTTAAAAGAAAAATGGAGTCTGTGGGACGAAGTATGTGAAAGCTTTAGAGGTTTAAAGTAGTATGAAGATTTTAAAGGTTTGAAGATGTTTTCAATGTATTCCTATGGGGAAAAAATTGCAGAAAAAGTTAAATATTTTAAAAAGTATAAATAGTTGAAAAGATAAAAATAATGCCGATAAAGTACAAAAAAAGCTGAACGTTTTGATATATGAATTGTTGAAATAGCACAAAGTATGAAGGACTAGTTTAAGTCCGTAGAAAGGCGGAAAGTAGTAAGAATAAAAAAAAAAGAGAATAAAGAAAATGGCCGAACAGAATAACAATAGTGTGAATGCATTCTGCATTCACACTAACTAGAAAAAGAAAGCATTTCTTGCAGAAATGCGTGTGAATGCTGAAAGCAGCTGAATGTTATTGCTGAAGCAATGCTGAATGAGCTGAAGAAATTGTTGAAAGAAAGAGAGAAACAAAGAATGCAAGAAAGTCTGAAACAACATGACAGAGGCCAGTATCAAACCCACAACCTCATGATCTCCAACCATATAATCTACCACTGCACCACAGAGAACACAGCAATACTGCCCCTGTTGTCATTATTCAATGATAACTGAATGCAGAATAGTAGAACGAACAGTTACAAGTGCAAATTGAGGGCTTTTGTGCCAGGCCTGACTATTTTATGTGAATTTAAACAAAGTATAATGCCAAAATGCCACAGTTGCAAAGACTGTTGTCTGTTAATGAGCTGCCCTCTGTGTCACTCTGAAGTTAACGAGCCCAAAGCTGCACCTGTCGGAAACACAGTCAACACCAAGAAAGCTTCAAGTCCAGCAGAAGTCATAAAAGACTTGTAATAAAATGAATATCAGGCTGAGAGCAGCAGTTTGAACATGAAACAAATTATCAGAAGTCAAAAGAGGATGACTGAGAAAATAACTCACTATTAATGTTGGTGAGGCAAGATTTGAACCAGCAATCTTCAGATCAAGAGTCCAGTGGTTGAACCACTGAGCCACCAACACTCTCCACACACAGTGAGCATAGAGAAGCAAGTGAGAGGGAGAGATAGAGAGAGAGGGAGAGATAAGAGAGGGAGATAGAGGGAAGGAGGGAGGGAGAGAAGGAGAGGAGAGGAGAGTGTTTGTGCATGATTGACATGATGTACACGTCAGAGTTCAATTAATTTACTAGAGACATCCTGTCAGTCTTTTTTATCATGTGTCTGTGTGAGGCTGTCTTAACGAGCCTGCTCCAACAGCTGGTGACATGCACTACACAGAGGAGAGCAGAGCAGAGCAGAGTGGGATTTCAGCTCAGTGCAGCCTCCGCAAAACAGCCTATAAACAGAGAACCGTACCTCTTATCAGAGTGTGGTTATGATTAATCAGCAAGGAGACCCTCCTGAGCTGGCTGTGTGACTTACATGTTTGTGAGACAAATACTTTTCTCACTGTGGCAGTTTAGAAAAGAGGGTCCTCTCTCCTTTTCTGAAAAAATCAGCTCCTAGTTTTGTATTGGAGTCAATGAGCCAGTGGAGCAGGTCTAGCTGCACAAAGAGGCTCATGCAGACAATTCTGTAAATCTGTCTGCTGTTTTGATCACATCATATCAGACACGACAAGTGTGGCTACAACCCTGGAAAAAATCAAGTGTCTGAGTGTAATTTCTGGCCATCTAGGACAATTTATCCAGAAAAAATCCAGACTGATTTTCGCTCCCTCTCACTCTGGTGATGATGTCACCCACTCTAAGCTCTGCTCGTTAGACGCAATACACAACCATTGTAAAGCTGCATTTTGGCAGAAATCTTAATGATTTAAAAACTGCCACACAGCTGAAACTGTTGAAGATATCAATAAGATGAGCTAGAGCTGAATAGTTAAAAGGTTTGTCAACAGTTTAAAAGAAAAATGGAGTCTGAGGGAGAAAGTATGCTGGAGCTTTAGACGTTCAAAGTAGTACAACGATTTTAAAAGTTTGAAGTCGTTTTCAATGCATTCCTATGGGGAAAAAAATTGCAGAAAAAGTTAAATATTGTAAAAAGTATAAATTGTATGAAAGAGAAAAGTCATAGCACAAAAGTGTTCAAGAAGCTGCACATTTTGATGTATGAATTGTTGAAATAGCACAAAGTATGAAGGAGTAGTTAGGTGCGCGGAAGAAGTAAGAATAATAAGTATAAAGAAACAAAATGGCCGACCCAAAGAACAATAGGTTGGAAGCTTTCAGCTTCCAACCTAATGAGCTGAAGAAATTGTTGAAAGAAAGAGAGAAACAAAGAATGCAAGAAAGTCTGAAACAACATGACAGAAGCCAGTATTGAACCCACAACTTCATGATCTCCAACCATATAATCTACCACTGCACCACAGAGAACACTGCAATACTACCCCTGTTGTCATTATTCAATGATAACTGAATGCAGAATAGTAGAACGAACAGTTACAAGTGCAAATTGAGGGCTTTTGTGCCAGGCCTGACTATTTTATGTGAATTTAAACAAAGTATAATGCCAAAATGCCACAGTTGCAAAGACTGTTGTCTGTTAATGAGCTGCCCTCTGTGTCACTCTGAAGTTAACGAGCCCAAAGCTGCACCTGTCGGAAACACAGTCAACACCATGAAAGCTTCAAGTCCAGCAGAAGTCATGAAAGACTTGTAATAAAATGAATATCAGGCTGAGAGCAGCAGTTTGAACATGGAACAAATTATCAGAAGTCAAAAGAGGATGACTGAGAAAATAAATCACTATTAATGTTGGTGAGGCAAGATTTGAACCAGCAACCTTCAGATCATGAGTCCAGTGGTTGAACCACTGAGCCACCAACACACACACACAGTGAGCATAGAGAAGCAAGTGAGAAGGAGACATAGAGAGTGAGGGAGAGATAAGAGAGGGAGATAGAGGGAAGGAGGGAGGGAGAGAAGGAGAGGAGAGGAGAGGAGAGTGTTTGTGCATGATTGACATGATGTACACGTCAGAGTTCAATTAATTTACTAGAGACATCCTGTCAGTCTTTTTTATCATGTGTCTGTGTGAGTCTGTGTCTTAACGAGCCTCCTCCAACAGCTGGTGACATGCACTACACAGAGGAGAGCAGAGCAGAGCATAGTGGGATTTCAGCTCAGTGCAGCCTCCGCAAAACAGCCTATAAACAGAGAACCGTACGTCTTATCAGAGTGTGGTTATGATTAATCAGCAAGGAGACCCTCCTGAGCTGGCTGTGTGACTTACATGTTTGTGAGACAAATACTTTTCTCACTGTGGCAGTTTAGAAAAGAGGGTCCTCTCCTTTTCTGAAAAAATCAGCTCCTAGTTTTGTATTGGAGTCAATGAGCCAGTGGAGCAGGTCTAGCTGCACAAAGAGGCTCATGCAGACAAATCTGTAAATCTGTCTGCTGTTTTGATCTCATCATATCAGACACGACAAGTGTGGCTACAACCCTGGAAAAAATCAAGTGTCTGAGTGTAATTTCTGGCCATCTAGGACAATTTATCCAGAAAAAATCCAGACTGATTTTCGCTCCCTCTCACTCTGGTGATGATGTCACCCACTCTAAGCTCTGCTCGTTAGACGCAATACACAACCATTGTAAAGCTGCATTTTGGCAGAAATCTTAATGATTTAAAAACTGCCACACAGCTGAAACTGTTGAAGATATCAATAAGATGAGCTAGAGCTGAATAGTTAAAAGGTTTGTCTACAGTTTAAAAGAAAAATGGAGTCTGAGGGAGAAAGTATGCTGGAGCTTTAGACGTTCAAAGTAGTACAACGATTTTAAAAGTTTGAAGTCGTTTTCAATGCATTCCTATGGGGAAAAAAATTGCAGAAAAAGTTAAATATTGTAAAAAGTATAAATTGTATGAAAGAGAAAAGTAATAGCACAAAAGTGTTCAAGAAGCTGCACATTTTGATGTATGAATTGTTGAAATAGCACAAAGTATGAAGGAGTAGTTAGGTGCGCGGAAGAAGTAAGAATAATAAGTATAAAGAAACAAAATGGCCGACCCGAAGAACAATAGTGTGAATGCTTTCAGCATTCACACTAATAATAACTAGGAAAAAATCCATAGAATAACAATAGTGCCCGGCTTCGCCGGGCACTCGTCCCTACAGCTATTTCATAGCTGTTGGGTCGAGTGCCCTGGCGATGGCCGGTGCCCTAATAAGCCTGCGTCGATTGCATCAAATGGAAATGTTGATTCAATATAGAATGAGTTTGCTGTGTTCAAGTGTTACCAAGACGCAAATGACTTCCATGAATCTTTTATGAGCCTAAAAGATGAAGTTGCCAGGGAAATTAATACTTAACGGACAAAATGACAATGTACTGTGGTCTCTGTGTGAGCGCCTGAAGGTGGAAATGGAGTTGATCTCTGTGTCCTGCTATTGTTCTGAATCATTGGTGCTAATTTAAAAATGAGAATGGAATAATGATACATTTCTATCCCTGGTGAATTTATCATGCATTTTAGTGTGCTATCAGCGTATTGATTATATTTAGAAAGTATATTATTTAGTGAGCTAATTTGACCTGTTGTTATTGGTCCATAAGAGACCAAAAGAAATCTGTTCATTCCTGTGTATATGTAATTATGCTCATATGTAGTATATCTCCAGTATTTTACTCATTCAGTCATGTGAAGCTTGTTGTTGCAGTTATTTGGGGGGATTTTTTTTCCCCTCATTAACACAAACACTCACTGTCACATTGTCCAAAGTAGTTTAGCACTCCTGTTGTGGACCTTTAAGAGCCCTATGTCTATAAACAGGGGTGCACATAACTTTTTTTGTGAGCTACTCAGATGAGTACCAGGGGATAGTGTTTGGTACTCACCCCTGCTGCGCGCGGTCCTAATAAGCGCAGTCTTCCTCACTATCGTCCTCAGTCTCCCCCCCACTGTCCTCTGCTTCAGCTTCCTGCATGGTGGATGATGAAGATTCGCCTTCCTGTCTCTGATTGAGCCTCCGAGCAGCTGTCTCCATCCAGAGGTCAACAGCTGGCTTTGGGTCAAATGTCTCTGTGGTTTTTTTTGACAGGTGAATGTGCATCAAGGCTGAGAGACGAGCAGGTGACAGACGAGATCTGTACTTGGTTTTTATGATGTTGAGATGTGAGAATCCCCTCTCGCAAGCTGCAATGCTTAAAGGAGTCATCACCCGGAAATCGCAATTTCTCTTGTTAAAACATGCATACTGGTGTTTGACCTCAGTTGAAACTTGCCTGAAAAGCTGGAGTTTGAAAGCGGCGCCGTTTTTTCGCTTCGGCTCTTTCTCCGAACAGGAATAGCACACAATGGTGTGCCTTCCTAAAGCACGAGATCTTTGATTCTGCTCCGACGATTACCTCACCGGCGGAGGCTACTGCCTCTTTCACCACCCAACCCCGGCCCGTCCGCTACCTGGAATCGCCGAAGCGGTACCAGGGGGCTGTTTATGTTTTGGAGTCTGCATGCAGGCAAGCCCCCCCCGGCTCTGTCCTTCCTGCGGCGAATCAACGCGTGCCTCATACAATGCACATCCGGACCAGATCCGGACCAGTCAAAACCTCGCGCGTAATCTCGCGTGATAAAGTCGCGGTAGGAAAAAGGGTCACAACAAGCTCAATGTTTGATTAAAATTATTTATTTTTTTATTAATAAGTTTTACGAAGCGATCCAAGGGGGGCTGGATACTTAAAAAACCAGGTGATGACTCCTTTAAAGGCAGTGTAAGAGACAGTTTAACCAACTTGTTGATGTTGGAGTAATCATCTGGGCCACTTGTATTCACTATTTGAACTAAGTCATACACAGAGGTGGCTCCCAAGCGTTTTCCTGCCTGCTTTAAGCGCATCCATTCTCTCACAGTGGTGTCTCTGTCAAGTTTCAAGGTGGCCTCATATTTCTGAAGAATGCTGCAAACTGTTGTGTTGCCAAAACGGTGGAGTTCTTGCATTTCTTGAGGCCATGTTGAAGGATCAAATACTAAGAAATGATCACATGACTTAAGGGAGTCAAATCTGATTTCAAACTGTTCAATTAATCCCCTGAGTAAGTTTGACTTGTCTCTGTCAGTATCAGCATTAGAAACAGTTTGAGTGCTGCTGTGGTGGCCTTCACTATCAAGCAGAAGTGTGAACTGTCCAATAGCCACCATGAGTTCATCCTTACATTCTCCAATGGTCAGCTTTTCCTTCTGAAACCTAATGGATGTGGTCTTCAAAATGTTGCCAATATCCAGCATGTTGGCCAGAAAACACTGAAAACGCTCTGTGCAGACATGCTGCAATTCACTGTTATCACTCGTGGCTAGTTGCATTTTAATGGCTGGCAATAGTCTTGATATTTTTAACAGTGTTTCATGTCTCCATGCAGACCATCTGATATTATGAAACTTGCCCAGTTTCACAAAGGAAATGTCATTTTCTTCACACAATTTCTTAAGTGCTGCAGTGTGTTTTGCTCCACCTTTTTGTAAATAAAATTGCAGCAGCTTGACCACAGAGCGATTAAATGTCTCACAGTAAGGGACGTTGCGATCAGCTGATTTTGCGCAGTTCTCCAGTGTGTGAGCAGTGCACAGAATATGCACAAGAGAGTTTCCTACCGCCACAAGTTGTCGTAGTTTTGGCACAACACCGTTGTACGTACCGACATTAACAGCAGCCCCGTCTGTGCACACGGCGACCAACTTCGTTGTCCAGTCATCCAAGCCTGCGTCGTGGAAAAGCTTCACAAGTCCATCTGTTATAGCCTGCGCGGTTCGGTCAGC
Source organism: Decapterus maruadsi (assembly GCA_030347415.2). Classification (NCBI taxonomy): domain Eukaryota; kingdom Metazoa; phylum Chordata; class Actinopteri; order Carangiformes; family Carangidae; genus Decapterus; species Decapterus maruadsi. The sequence goes on from CM064895.1 coordinate 31,195,123, forward strand.
ACCCAGCTCAATCAATCCAAGAAAGTCCGACGTGAATTCTCCGTTGCTGGACACAGACACGATGTAAACTATTTCCTGCTCAGTTTTTGTGATGTCCTCAGATCCGTCAAAAAGCAGCCCCCAAAATTCAGCAGACTGCAACTTTTCTCTTAACTCCCCGCTGATAGTGTGTGCGATTGTCTGCATTATCCGTGTGCCTCCTTCACGTGAGTGATAAGCACCTCCGACATTCACTCCGAGCCGCTTCAGTAAAGTGATATCCTCAGAATAGGAAGACATGGGACGTGTGTGTTTAGCCTTATGAAAGGCAGAGGAGAAAAATATTACACAGGGCTTGCCGTTGTTCTTCATTTAGCTTGTCTCGCCATTTGGCAAGTGGACGAGTGGATATTTCTTCTTGACTAGCTTGTTTATTAGCAATGGCTTGTGCCACATTCATGTGCTCCTTGCTTTTTTCGTGTTTATCAAATAAAGGATGATTGAAATTTTTTGAGCCCTTATAAAACGCACCTGTTTTGTCTGCTAGCTGTGGATGCGAGCGGCAAATCTTGCACCACATTTCAGTGCGCTCCTCATTAACATCGAGCCACTGCACATCTTGGAGCCACTTTTCAGAAAAACTTCTCTTCTTCGGCTCTGGCTCGGTTTGTCGTTTCTTTGGTGGTGGTGAAACGCCAAAAAAGCTGCTTAATGTCTTTTGTTTTTTAGACATGTTTCTTTAGCTTCGTCTCTGATGTCGGTAACTGTCAGGTACGCAAATGCGCCGTAGCGACACACGTGATGCTACGCATTTCTCATTTTCGCCGCGCATGCGTACTTGCGTACCAGTTATGTGCACCCCTGTCTATAAACATGTGTGTGAATATTTGAGAAAATTGTTGCTGTTCTTTTAGATAGCTAGATCCAACAGTGAGTCAACACATGAGGCAGCTTCACAGAAATGTATTCATTGTTTTAATGAGTGACTTTGTACTTCTGTTTTACAGATTTGCAGCCCCGGAAACGCAGGGACAGCTTAATTCTTCCACCTCACAGTGAGTTTTAACTTGTTGTGTTCAGCCTCTAAGCCCAGATCATTAAAAGCAAATTAAAATTCACTATCAGTTTGACCAGCTGTGTACTTATGAGTACTCATAAGTAAACTAAGCAGTTATTAACGTTGTATTGTTCCCTGTAAAATGGAGGATATTAAAAAAAAAGACAGTCCGAGTAGGTAAGCTAAGCAGCTGCGACAGAGTGTAATTCACTGAATGAAATGTACATTTATTTGAGCTTACCAAATTAAAAAAAAAGAAAATACACGTTGGATCTTTTCTTTCTTTTAACCAAATGAGATTATGATAAAGTGGATGGTAACTATAACAAATACATTAATAGATACAACACTGAACATATAGCGACTATCCTGCCCTCCTGTAGTCACTCTGCATGGGAGTGGGAGACTGTTTTTAACGTGCTCAAAAAACAACTGTCCAATGCGCTGAACCAGGTCAGGTGAGGTTTCCATTTAAAGGGCAACTTCGGTTTTTTTCAACCTGGGCCCTGTTTTCATATGTTTTCCTGTATATGTGAGTGATGGATAACACTTTCATTGAGGTGGCTCCAGTATTGAGCGGGGTAGGCAGCCTGCAGCCCAGCTAACGCTCTTACATGGGGCAAGTGGCTCCCGTCAAAGTTCGCCGTATAAACGGGCATTTTTTTCAAACTGACGGGCTCAGATAGTTACAGTGAGTGTCTGACAACGTATCAGACCCTGTGGTCGGCACGGCCTCGCTGAAATTTTCTGCCGCCGCGCTGGAATCTTGGTTGAAACTCAATGTACGGTAAAGCTCAGCAGCGCTGTTTTTCAACTTGGAGCAGGAGGAGTGCGTTTGATTTCTCCTCCGGGGCAGACCGCGTTGATGCGTGGCTTGCCCTATGGGCTTGCCCCATGCTGCTCGTGTGCCCGCGTGGGTGGGGCTTAGTGGGGCTTTGCTTCATGCTATGAAATGCACCCACTGGCACAGAGCGTGGAGAGAGAGAGGAGCAGAGCAGCTCTGGAGAAAAGGAGACGGAGCGGTGCAGCTACTGTGGCCAGGTCCAAAGCCAGGCTCTCCTAGGTGACTCTGTTTTAACCTGACTAGATCTCCATGTTAATTTATGTTTACCTTATGTTCAGAGTTTCATCCTAAAATCGTCTGTAAAGCGCGGCTACACTGTTACTGCTGGCGTCACCTTTACTTTGAAAGTCAGTGGATCAGGATCAGAACGGAGCGTTTGACCGGAGGGAGAGATCACACGTACCCCCCCCCCCCTTCCTCCTCCTCTAGTACGTTGTAGGACACTCACTGTAACTATCCGAGCCTGTCAGTTTGAAAAAAATGCCCGTTTATACGGCGAACTTTGACGACAGCCACTTGCCCCATGCAAGAGCGTTAGCTGGGCTGCAGGCTGCCTGCCCGGCTCAATACTGGAGCCACCTCAAAAAAAATATTATCAACCACTCACATATAGGCTACAGGAAAACATATGAAAACAGGGCCCAGGTTGAAAAAAACCGAAGTTGACCTTTAATGAACAAAAAGGTAACAACAAAACATGACTTAATGCAAAAAGAAACTAATAAAGTGCTGTGGCTGGAAACAAAGGAGTGAGCGTGGCGAGCAGTAAAAAACGCATGATCTTCCACCCCATGCACACCTGATTTCCTGCCCCCGTGCTGATAAAGAAAACTCTATACTGCCACCCGTGGAGACTTGGCGTAAACCCCAAAAAAGACAGACAAATAAACATATGTGGCTCCTATAGAACACATTGTTGCTGATCTCTTGTCTCCTCAGTGTCTGAGCTGAGGGTCGTCCTGCTGGGGAACAGCTGGTCTGAGAGGAGTTCAGTGGGGAACTTCTTACTGGAAGAGACCAAGTTCAACACTGAAGAAGAACCAGACTGTTGTCAGAGAGTCAGTGTACAGTGGAAGGAGAAACAAATAGTCCTCATCAACACTCCAGATCTGCTGGATCCAAACATGTCAAGATGTCAAGACAAACTCATGGAGTTTATAGAGGACTGTGTGAGTCTCTCTGATCCTGGACCTCATGTGTTCCTGCTGGTTCTACAGCCTCAAGACTTCACTGAGAAACACAGGCTGAGGCTCTGCAGAGTCCTGACACTCTTCAGTGATCAATCATTTAATCATTCACTGATACTGATATCAACACCCAGAGAAGAGAGCTCAGGTGAAAACTATATGAACCATTCACCATTAAAACATATGATCAAAATCTGCAGAAACAGATACTTGAAGCAGGAGAACCAGGACCCCACAGAGCTGTTGACACGACTGGGTCAAATTGTGAAGGAAAACAACGGAGAACATGTTTGCTATGAAACATTTGACGATGCACCAATGACTCTACCAGATCATCAACTAAGCCTGAAACAAAAGGGATCACAAGCTGCTGGTAAGTTAAACAACAGCCCAATAATTTGTGCACAACAGAGGGAAAGAGAAAAGAAAGAAAGGAGGAGCCACAATCCCTCTACTCCTAACAATACTGTTATTGATTTAGAACACAGAGCTACAATTCAATGATGTCATCTATTCACAGGCTTGACTTCAGGCCTGTGTCTGAAGTCAAGCCTGTGAATACCCTCCACAAAAGACTCAACAACTCTCACACTAGGCGAAAAACACTGTGTCCCCTAAGTTTTTTTTTTTTGCTGATAAAAATTCAGTGTCATCCCACAATCTTTTAAAAGCCATGAAATATGATATACAGTATGAACAGCAGTGAGGCTTATTCCTTACTGCTCTGAACCCTGTGTGAAGACTGATGCTTGTCCAGGACTAAGGCCCATTGACCCTTTTTGTTTCTATTTTGTTCTTTTCTGTTGCACTTTGAAGATCCCTTCTTGTGTTCTACATGGTAAAGTAAAAACCTTTTTGTTCACTACATTTGGATCTGCATTCCTCGCATCCTGACAGAACTACTGTATCCCACCAACCATGGACGACCCAGCAGACAAATCCCCATCCACGCCTGATGACTGTTTCAGTACTTTGTATACTTAAAGCATAAGTCAGTGATCCGGTCGTTTTGGCTAATGCTGCGTTCCAGGCAGGCTTTTGAAACCGTAAGTTACGTTTATTCATGTTTATTTACATTGCACCTTACTAACAAATCGGAAGATTTACAGACGAGGAGGAGACACTGAAACTCATCAAGGAAGAATTTGGGATGAATTCAGAGTCATTCACCATCATTCTGTTGACAAGAGGAGACACACTTAAGCATGAGAAGCGATCCATTGAAGAGTACAAAAAAATGTGATGATTCCTTTAAGAAGTTGATCTCTGACTGTGGAGGAAGATACCATGTGTTTGACAACTACGCTGAAGAAAAACATACACAGGTCAAAGAGCTGATAAAGAAGATCGACACCATGGTGAAGGAGAACGGAGGAAACTGCTTCACTAATGAGATGCTGCAAGAGGCTGAAGCAGCGATACAGAAAGAAATGGAGAAGATCCTGAAGGAGAAGGAGGAAGAGATGAAGAGAGAGAAGGAAGAACTAGAAAGAAAACATGAGGAAGAAAAGGAGGACATGAAAAGAAGAATGGAAGAACAGAGAGCAGAAATTGAACGAGAGAGAAAACAGAGATGAACAACTCAAGAAAATGGAGGAAACTATACAGAAGGAATGTGAAGAGAAGAAGAGAGAACGGGAAATCAGAGGAAGAGAAAAGGGAAACGGATAAAGAAAAATATCGTCAAAATCTGAAAATACAACTTGAAACTTTGGACAAACAGATTCAAATGGAAAAAAGAGGAAAAGAAAAGTGTGAACAAAGAGCTAGAGCAGAGTAGAGAGAAGCTGAGAAAACAGAAAGAGGCCTGGGAGAAGGAACAGAAAGAGTTGAGGGAAAAACAAAAACTAGAAGATGAACAGAGACGACACGAAGAACAAACAAGAATTCAACAACTTGAAGAAAAGTATGAACATGCCTGATGACTCTGTTTCAGTACTTTGCATATGTAACAGAGTAGAAATCCACATTTATTATTTGTTATTATTTTTGGGTTGTGAATTTATCTAATTTAAATAGTTTTCTTTTCATTTTACCTGTAAGAGGACTTTTGCTTTCTTTCTTTCTTTTGTCCCTCCTGAGTTCCTGTAGTCCTCCAGGTTTGCGTAGCCCCTCCCTTCTCCCATCATACAAATGTTTTCCATGAGAAAGGGTGAGTCTCGGTTGGGAAAATTCTGCCGACATTTTTGTTTGTTTTCTATCAAAATGTACTTTTTGTCAGTGAATGTGTGAGAAAAGATGAGCAGAAGGGATGTGAATGTGTTTGTCTGTGGTTTTCAGTGGTTTTCGAGTTCAGATATTGTTTTAAACACTGTTTTATGTTATGAATATTGGCGCCACTCGGCTGCCTCGTTTAAGCTATGGTGGTGATGTGAATGTGTGTGTGTAAAGGTCGCTCTCTGTATGTTTAGGCAAGAGCCGAGGAAAAAGAGACAGATGCAGACATATTGTGATTGTCGCCCGCAGGTTTGTGTTTTCATTTTGTTTTAAACGTAGTAAATTCTACGTGTTTTTGTTTTGCCACAGGATGGCGCTTTATTCATTCACCACACACACCCCATGGTTTAGTGATAGTTTATTTTTGTAATTTTGTATTAATGAAAAATGTGTAACACACAAATGTTTTGCATGAGAAAGGCCGAGAGCCGAGGAAAAAGAGATGGATGCTGACATATTGTGATTGTCGCCCGCAGGAAATAAATGCTGTGAACACTACAACCTGACTCTTCATTACAGCCAACCTGCAAGTGTTACACATACTTAAAGCAGATATCAGCGATCCAGTCGTTTTGGCTAATGACTTTGTAGCGTTCCAGGTAACCTAGGTAACCCGTAGCTCGTGTTTTTACCGTCCTGTTGCCTGTGAAAGTCACTATAACGGCCTCTCGTAACTTCCGACCCGTGAACTCGTACCAGATTGAACCGGTACGACTTCACAGGAAGGAAAAACACAAGTTACGAGTTTCCTTGAACGCACCATGAGTTAGCAGCCCCCGCCCTCGTCAGGCATCTATTGGTCCTCGTCCCTACGTCACCACATTCACGATGCAGCGATGCATCCCTTGGCTGCACACACAGCCCTTCATGCCGTTCTCTCTCCTCATTGGATAACACTTGTATCCCACAAGGAAAGTTTTCTCCTGGTTTACAGCAGAGCAGAGTGACGGAGAGACTCGTGTTACGGCTGAAACACTCCATGTAAGTGATTGCTGACGGAAAATAGGACTATTTAGGACTTATATTAACAAAAACATTCACCTGACTCATGCTTTAACTGAAAAGACTGCCCATAGAGAATCATCACCCTCAACTTTACCTTCTTTAATGCCTGACTGAAAGGTCTCCTCACCACGGGTGGCAGCGCCAGCCTCACTTGCAGCTCCAGCAATCCACCTAAGCAAGGTCAAGGTCATGTTTATTTACATTGCACCTTACAAACAACCAGGTGCTTTACATAAAATGAGAGTCAGGAGGCCTGCCTGGCCTCCAGGTTCTTGGTGCCTGGCCAGCGCCTCTGACTTTTTGCCCCTAGATTTCATTTTTTGGTTTTTAACGACTGAATCTTCTGTTCTCCCTGATGTTTGGCTTCTCTTGTTGTCCTGTTGTCCTTTTCCTTCACAACACATAACCTGCCTGTATCTGTATCTGGGTCTGCACTCCTTGCATCCTTAAGATCATACCATTTTGTCTTGGGGGGTGATAACATACTGTGCTGTAGATTTCCTGCCTGTGCACTGAATCTATCTGTGTCTCTGTTGTGTTTCAGCATCTGGTCTCAGGATTGTGCTGCTGGGGAAAAGTGAAGACAAAAAGACAAAACTTGGGAACTTCATCATCAGGGACCAAGTTTTTCATGACAAAAAGTCACCATCCAGACAGTGTGTGGCCTCCCGTGGAGAGTGGAGAGGAAACCCAGTAACAGTGGTGAAAACTCCAGACATGTTCAGTCTGACTGAGGAGATCATAAGAAGAGAGGTGAAGAGCTGTGTGACTTTTTGTTCTCCTGGACCAAATGTTCTGCTGCTGTTGGTGAAGCCTTCTGAGTTCACCGAGAAGAACAGAAAATCACTGAACTTCATCTTGAGTTTGTTTGGTCAAGATGCTTTTAAACACTTGATGGTTGTCCTAACCCATGATGGGATTGAAATGACTGTCACTCTTAATGAACTCCTTCAAGACTGTAGAGGAAGACACTACAAGATTTCAGAAGACAACTATGGATCCTTGATGGAGAAGATTGAAGAAACATCAAATGAAAGTGACCCCATGAAACCAGCTCTAAACCTGGTTCTGTGTGGGAGGAGAGGAGCAGGGAAGACTTCAGCAGCTGAGGTCATTTTAGGTCAGACAGAGCTTCATTCAGTCTCCAACTCATCAGAGTGTGTTAAACATCAGGGAGAGGTGTGTGGACATCAGGTTTCCCTGGTGGAGCTTCCTGCCTTGTATGGAAAACCTCAGGAGGAAGTGATGGAGGAATCACTCAGGTGTATCTCCCTCTGTGATCCTGAGGGCGTCCATGGCTTCATGCTGGTTCTACCTGTGGGTCCCCTCACTGATGAAGACAAAGGAGAGTTAGAAACCATCCAGAACACATTCAGCTGTAGAGTCAATGACTTCACCATGATCCTGTTCTCTGTGGAGTCAGATCCTACAGCTTCACCTGTTGTCAAGTTTGTAACTCAAAGCAAAGACATCCAGGAGCTCTGTCAGAGCTGTGGAGGAAGATCTGTTGTTGTCAACATCAAGGACAAGCAGCAGATCCCTGAGCTGTTGGAGACTGTAATGAAAATGAGACAAATTAATAAATCATCCTGCTACACACGAGAAACATTCTCTCATGCACAAATGGAAAGGATCATAAAACTACAGTATGAGGTCAAGGAGCTGAAAACACAGAACAAAGGCAGTTGTAAGTACTGTACTAAAAAATATATAGAGATTAATAAATCATATTTTCATATGATTTCTGCTTTCATTAATATGTTACATTGTTCCAACACAGAATTTTATTTTCTAAATAATTTGTGAGGTAACTCCAGCTATTTTGATGTTGCAGGTGATGGAGAGACTCGGAGTCCAGAGTGTCTCAGGATTGTGCTGATAGGGAAGACTGGGTGTGGAAAGAGCTCTTCAGGAAACACCATTCTGGGAAGAAAAGTGTTTGTAGCTGAAGCAGGTCAAACATCAGTCACCAGGTTTTGTCAGAAAGCTCAGGGTGAAGTGGACGGTCGTCCTGTTGTTGTGGTCGACACTCCTGGTCTGTTTGACACAACCTTGTCCCATGAACAGGTTAATGAGGAGATGGTGAAATTCATGAGTCTTCTGGCTCCAGGTCCACATGTCTTCCTGTTGGTGTTAGCGATCGGAAGATTCACAGCAGAGGAGAAGGAGACACTGAAACTGATCAAGGAAGGATTTGGGAAGAATTCAGAGTCGTTCACCATCATTCTGTTGACAAGAGGAGATGATCTGAAAGCGGATGGTCTGTCAATTCAAGAATACATTGAAAAAAAGTGTGATGATTCTTTTAAGGGGTTTATCTCTGACTGTGGAGGAAGATACCATGTGTTTAATAATCGTGATGAACAAAATCACTCACAGGTCAGAGAGCTGATAAAGAAGATCAACACCATGGTGAAGACAAATGGAGGAAGTTGCTTCACTAATGAGATGCTGCAAGAGGCTGAAGAAGCGATACAGAAAAAAATGGAGAAGCTCCTGAAGGAGAAGGAGGAAGAAATGAAGAGGGAGAGAGAGGAGATAAAAAGAAAACATGAAGAAGAAAAGGAAACCATGAGTAGAAAAATGGAAGAACAGAGAGCAGAAATTGAACGAGAGATAAAACAGAGAGATGAACAACTCAAGGAAATGGAGGAAAAGATAAAGAACGAACGTGAAGAGAAACAAAAACTGCAGGAAGAGAGAGAAGAAGAAACAAGCAAGAGGAAATCAGATGAAGAAAAATATCGCCAAGATCTGAAAATAAAACTTGAAACTTTGGACAAACAGATTCAGATGGAAAAAGAGGAAAAGAAAAGTGTGGACAGAAAGCTAGAGCAGAGTAGAGAGGAGCTGAAATTAAAGCAAGATGCCTGGGAGAAGGAACAAAGAGAGTGTTGGGAAAAACAAAAACAAGAAGATGAACAGAGACGACAGGAAGAACAAACAAGAATTCAACAACTTCAAGAAAAGTACAAACAGGAAAGAGAAGAATATGAGAGGAAAGTAAAAGAGGACATGAAAAGAAGTATGGAAGAACAGAGAGCAGAAATTGAACAAGAGAGAAAACTGAGAGACAAAGAACTCAAGGAAATGGAGGAAAAGCTCAAGAAGGAACATGAAGAGAAACAAAAAGAGAAAGAGGAAGAAGACAGGAAGAGGAAAGCAGATGAAGAAAAGTGTCGTAAAAATCTAGAAGCACAACTTGAAACTTTGGACAAACAGATTCAGATGGAAAAAGAGGAAAAGAAAAGTGTGGACAGAAAGCTAGAGCAGAGTAGAGAGGAGCTGAGAAAACAGAAAGAGGCCTGGGAGAAGAAACAAAGAGAGTGGTGGAGAAATCAAAAACAAGAAGATGAACAGAGACAACGGGAAGATGAATCAAGAATGCAACAACTTCAAGAAAAGTATGAACAGGAAAGAGAAAAATATGCGAGGAAAATAAAAGAGGATCAGCTCAGAAGAAAACAGGAAGAACAACAGATAAAAGAATTAGAGCAAAACTATACAACATATCTGGAGACTCTGATGAGGATCTATCAAGACGAGGCCAGAAAGAAAGCTGAAGAGTTCAATGACTTCAAAGACAAATACACCAAACACCTGGCAGCTGAGAAGGAATCACACAGGAAACAAATGAAAGACAAAGATAGGAAATACGACCTGTTACAGTCACTTTTAGCCCACAATGAAAAACAAAAGAGAGAAAAACATCAACAAGAAATTGGAGACTTAGTGAAGCTAATTTCACAAAAGAGAAGACACCTCAAAGAGATCATCAGTTTACTGGATAAACAGGAGAAGGAACTGGAGGTGATGACAGATCAGAATGAAGAGGAACATCTGCAGAAAAGACATGGAAAACAAATGAGTGACTTGATACAGAAACTTGTGGATGAAAAAATTGGAAAATTTGCCACCTTTCGTGAAAAAATTGGAGATGCAGCAACAACTGTGTGGGAAGCTTTCTGGGGTCTCTTTTAACTATACAGTATGTTACACAAGTTTCAAAAGGAGTTTACCATGGATGAGACAAAAAACCTTCCCAGACAAAAAACAAGTGACAGGACAGCTTTGAAACTTGACACTATTGTGGTCAGGCAGTTGCTTTACCTATTAGAAAAAACTGGATGTGAATATCTTGAAGTGTATAGCATATAGAGACCTAGGAACACTTGCCTAAAATAAGCGGACATAAAAAATGTATATCTATGCAGAATATTCTCATTTACTTTGTAGTTGCTTGGCCAGAGATTGTCATAAAAACACAAATGATGGTTTGTTGGAAAGATGGGATTGTGCAAAATCCAGTGATACCAAATATGTGAATGTAGCATGCATAGTCAGTGTGTTACATCACTAAATGTATGAGGTGTCCCAAATGAAAGAAAGTGAAACATTGACACGTTTGTAATGAATCCAGCAATGCCAAATTACAGTGGGTACAGAAAGTATTCAGACCCATTTAAATCACTCTTTGTTTCATTGCAGGCATTTGCTAAAATCGAAAAAGTTCATTGTATTTCTCTTTAACAAATATTCAAAAATTTCTACATTTCTGTTTTTTTTCTGTCAAGATGGGGTGCTGAGTGTACATTAATGAGAAATAAAATGAACTTTTTTTATTTTAGCAAATGGCTGCAATGAAACAAAGAGTGTCTGAGCCCATCCTGTCTGAGCCTCCTCTACCAACTGGGTTTCAGAGATGAGGCTTGGCCTGATGGCTGTGACGCCAAACTGCTGTTTGGTACTGTAACTTTCACTCCCAGCCGTGCTGCTCATGCTGTTCCTGGCACAAGAAATACTTTGAAAGAGTTTTCAGAGATATTGTCATTGATTTGAAAGGAAATATCAGCAGATTTCTGGATAAACTGTTGGGCGATATCAGAGAGAAGCAGTCAGGAGATACCAGTAAGGGGAAGTGACAACGCATGGTGCTTAGTGGTACTGATGGTAAACTTACTCACCCATAAAAGACTTGATAACCACTGTATAACATGCATTTTATGTTTTTTTTTTATACCACATCCATGATAAATGCTCTGTATTTTTCATTAGGCCTGTGTTAAAGCAGATATCAGTGGAATGTTTTTGTTAATATAAGTCCTAAATAGTCCTATTTTCCGTCAGCAATCACTTACATGGAGTTGCAGACAGAAGACCGAGGCACTCGTGAGGGTACAAACAATTAAAATGCCTTTATTAGTGCATGGCTAAATCTATTAAAAACAAGTCGACGCGTTTCAGCCAGACACGGCCTTCGTCAGGACAAAAGTGAAATGTTTGTCAGTCTCAACAGTTACATAGGTAGGCCTGATTGCAAACAGCTGCTCAGTGTGAGCAGGTAAGAGGTCAGATGACCTAATCAGCCAGACCTGCCAATGACAAGCAGACTCTGCAGAAGAAAGAAAAGAAATAATAAAATCACAGAGTCAATAAATCAACATTGAACATTTAAACATTACATACTCAATTAAGCAGATCAAAAATGCATACAATATAAATATTGAGCCTAACAAGAGACTGAGTAACTGTCATCAGTGTCCATCTTAAAGGACAACAAAACACACCAATAGTCACAAAATACGGAGTACACTCACAGAAAAGGAGAAAAGTCGAGTTCTCCATTCAACCCTGGATACTGAGTGGCCTTTAATGTATATATCCAGAATGACTCTCTTTGCAGGAGTCTTTCAATCCAACAAGCTATCATGTGTGTTTTTATGACAATCCCTGGCCAAGCAACTACAAAGTAAATGAGAATATTCTGCACAGATATTCATTTTTTATATGTCCGCTTATTTTAGGCAAGTGTTCCTAGGTCTCTATATGCTATACACTTAAAGATATTCACATCCAGTTTTTTCTAATAGGTAAAGCAACTTCTTGACCACAATAGTGTCAAGTTTCAAAGCTGTCAGAGCTTGTGTTATCAATCTACACAAGTTTATATGTCTTAACTCCCATACGGCCAGGCTATATTTTTGTTCTTTTTTAGGTTTGGGGTGTGTAACAATATGTATCTCAAAGGGACTTTTAAATCGAACGCAACTGGACTTGGTTATTTGTCTGTAATAACCAAGTCCAGTTGCATTCGATTTAAAAGTCCCTTTGAAATACTATGACCTGGACAAATGAGAATATGCACAGGCTAACAATATGTATCAATTTAACAATGTTTGCAGTAAAATATTTTAACCTAAGAACCCATTTCACATGTGGGAGACCTTAGAGATGAGGAAAAACATTGTTAGGTTTTGTTCTACCTCCGGTAGGGGTATCTCAAAAACTAAAGCCCTTTTTGACAGTTAGTCACTAGCCTATTTTGAAATACCATGACCGGGACAAATGGGAATTTGCACAGGCTTATTGCACAACAATTTGGGTTGGCAACCCTAAAAATGGTGCAGGAACAGGATCAATATCAATAGTACATTACAGGGTCCCAGCACATAGGACGAGCCGTCAAACATCCGCTAGCTTTGCCTGTTTACTTTAGCTCAGCTGCACTGGTGATCCACTCGTCAGGGCTTCTCCACCAACAAGCGGCTCCAGGAGGAGAAGTAGGTGAGTTGTGTCTGCTGAAGAAAACAGGCAAAGCTAGCGGATGTTTGACGGCTCGTCCTACGTGCTGGGACCCTGTAATGTACTATTGATGAACTTTGGTGCAGTTCTGAGCATTATTTGTGGCTAAAAGTGGCGTTTTGCGGTTAGACAGTGGATCCGCAGAGCGCCGTGTGTGGCGATAGTGCGGTGTTTGCTGAAGTTGGTGGAACTCGTGAATCTAGCGGTCGGGGAAATTAATCTCTCGAGGGGGGGTCTGACTCGGTGTTACGGTGTGTTTGACCGTGGCTTTCACTTACGCCGGAATATCGCTTTAAGAATTTGTCAGAGAACTCACCCAACCTGAAAAAGGGGTCCTAGCCAAGGGCTTGAATTTTGCCATGACACCAAAAGAGCTACCTATAGCCTAGTAGATTTGATTACAGCTACAGAGTCTGCTATTCATTAGATTCACATGACGTCACTGTGTTTCTGCGCCGCCATATTTGTGTCCGAATCAGGGCAATCTGGACACAGACCACAGCATGTCACCAGAACAAGTGGAGTAGTAGGAGGAAATCAGCAAGAAACCAAAAATTGATATTATTTTTGATATTAGTTATTTGAAATATACCAGGATTATATTGAGCTGTTGGCTGTGATAGCAGTCGCCAAAGAAACCCCGGGCTGCAGTTTTATTCCTACTCAAAAGATGTAAAGTTACAGGCAGAATAAATGGTTGACTGCAGGCAGTGATCAGTCGCAGCATGGGCTGTGACACAAAGAGTGGATTCATTATTTTTTTAATAACATGCATATATTGAATTCTCCATTTTGATTATCCTACTTTCTTATTAATTACTAACTGATCCTGCATTTTGGGTGTTTTTATTTCTGTATAACAGACCGTTGCTAAGTAAAACGGGGCGTTGCTACGGACGCTGCTCTGATCAGCAGAGCAGGATTGTGTTTCATTTTTACCGTCATTAAACAGCTTCAGACTAATTGTGATGTTAAAACGACTTTAAGCTTGTCAGAGGGAGAGTGGAGGCTCTCTGCCTCCCACACCGCTGCTGGAACCAAACCTGCGATCAGAGCGGACGGACCAGCGCGGCGTCACAGCTGTGACCAGCTGTGTCTGTGCCACTGCGAGTCCGCGACACAACGTGTCCGTAGCCGTAGTCTCTTATTACAGACAGGACTACATAAATGCGCACATCGTGACATTTACATGATAATTTATCGATCTACTTATTTGTTATCAAGAACATGTTGAAAACAACTGCACACGAGTCGACCGGGAGGAGGCTGAGGAGCAAACAGCGAGGAGTGACCGGACCTCGGATCAACATTACGTATCTAATTAATTCATTCACTCATAACCATGTAATACGTGGGATAATGTAGAGTTAGTCTGTTGTTATGGAGAAACAAACCCAGACAGGATGTATGAAACCCTGTCATTTAGTCAAGAAACTGTTATTTCCATCCTGCGGTTTACATGCTCTCATATGAGGAGAACTGTCAAATCGGACACAAATATGGCGGCGGTCACTTCGACGTTGTCCGAGGCCAAGGCCCCCTACTCTAACCTCACCCTTGACGAGAGGAAAGCAGTGACGGCACTGAGCAAAGACCAAAACATCACAATCCTCCCAGCAGACAAGGGTAGATGCACAGTTGTGCTCAATACAACTGATTACCAGGCTAAGATCTCTGCACTACTCAGCGACTCTAATACTTATAAAATTCTGAAACAAGACCCAACCAGTGGTTATAAAAAGAAGGTGAAAAAGAGGGGGTCATTGACAAAACACAATACTACCGGCTTTATCCCCAGGACTCAATCCCCTGCCTATGGACTCCCTAAAATACATAAAGAAGGTGCCCCACTCAGGCCCATTGTCAGCAGCATAAACTCGGTCATTTACAATATATCCAAACTCATAGCCAATATCTTGGCTCCGTTGGTGGGGACACCCCACACCACTTTCAAAACTCTATAGACTTTGTGAGTAAAGTCCAGAACTTGGAAATGGAACCAGGTGAAACCATGGTATCCTATGATGTGACTTTGCTTTTCACCTGTATCCCAACTTTGGAGGCTTCGGCCACAGTAAGAGAACGACTCACACAGGACAATTCCTTACAAAACCGAACAAAGCTCAAACCCGAACACATTTGCCAGCTTCTGGATTTCTGCCTGAACACCACATATTTCCAGTTCAATGGTAAATTTTACAGACAAAAACACAGCTGTGCCATGGGTTCACCAGTATCCCCTATTGTGGCAAACCTACACATGGAGGAGGTGGAGAACAAGGCTTTGAAATCCTTTGAAGGAACAACACTGAGCCACTGGTTCAGGTGTGTGGACGACACATGGGTTAAAATCAAAACCAAAGAGGCGCAAGCTTGTATCGAACACATTAAAGCTGTACAGAAATCCGTTTGTCCCGTTTGTGGCGCCGAGTTGTCACGAGCTGCAACAGGACTTTACCGGAGTGAGGAACACGGATTTGATTGGTCGTTATCAAGCGGGCAGGATATTCAAAGCTTGGGGCGAGTCCGAGCTCCGTGTGTATGTGCGTGTTTAGACGTTTGAATGACGGATGACAGATCCAATATCAGTGGCTTTTGAATCGTATACAGGCTGACGTATAATCCGTGTGCCTGTATTGTCCAATGCGGAAAAAAAATACAACACTTTCATCCCGGATTTACTTTAAAATAGAATTTTGCACAAAGTTTGACCTACATCGTCTGATAGATGAGTTTTTACATTCATTTTATGGCCCAGAGTGGGCTCAAATTCAGTTTTCTTTTCTGTACACCTTTAACTCAGTGGACAAAAACATCAAGTTCACCAGAGAAGATGTCAAGGACAGGGGCGGAGTGGGACACAAAAATCCACCGGGACAATTCTGACTGCACCGGCCCACCACCGGCCCACACAGTGTGCGAAATACCCATCAACATTCGGGGGGGTCCCGAAGTCGGCGGGGGGGGTTGGGCGGCAGCGCCGCTCTCCATGGGTCTCATTCATGAAATGTTAGTAAATCTGTGTGTAGATTTGCACATAAAAGCTCTCGGTATAAAACCAAACACATCTACAGAGCTAGAGCGGCCACGGGAGGAGGAGGCCCTTCACAGCCTCAGCTGTAGAGGAGCATGGTTGGATCAACACATAAAGTTATATACCGTAGACAGGTTATATTGTTACAGAAGCACCAGCCGACTGTCACAGCTGCGCTATTGCGCAGGATGAAGTGCGCGCCCACGGAGCCCGTAGCAACACAAATCAGTTTTTTCCGGTTTTCTATCAGATTATTATCATCATTAGATGGAGCCTTGGCGTGTTTATGCTTGTCCGATCCCTAAACCGTCTCTCCCTTCAAATATTTCCAATTGAGACCCCATGTGTTTATAGTGTGGAGCAGTGCGCCTCTGAATGCAGCGGAGAAGCTCTGTGACACTAGGCTACTGTGTAGGCTGACAACCAGTGAGTGCTCGCGGCAGCGCCGCTGCTCGTTGGAAACCCCCCCCTCTCCTCCAGCATCCGCTTCTTCTTCATTCTGGCCTTTTCAGCCCCTCCTTTCTCCTTTCTCTTCTTGCCCTCCATCAGGTGTAACTGAGCAAATTAAACACGCAAATCCGATTCCTTTTCGACTGTAAGAATATCCGCTACTTCAGCATTGCCCGTTTTCTCTCTGTCTGACAGCCGCTCATTCATCCCCATACGTTCATTGGATACATGCGGAGCAATTATTGGCGCGATACGCAGTTCCCATTTCCCATGAGGCTTTGCTCCGACCATTCTACATTAAATTATGAACAAAAAACAAATTAAACCATTTGCCATTTTATATTTGTGGTCATGAAAGTTATGTAACGTCTGAATAAAATAATTAGATCAAGATAGAAAGCTAAACAAAAATCAGTAGGCTGGATTAATGGGAGCGAGTCTGACACTCTAGCAACCATGAGTGAGATGTAGAGAGACAACAAGTGTTATATATATAGTGGTTAGATCCTGCTTTAACAGTAGATGGAGCTTTCGGAGATTTTCACAGGAACGTACTTGATTAATAAGAGCTTTAACTCAATAGGTCTGTCACGAACATCACACGGCTGCGCAGGGCAGTCTGTCGGCCGGTTCATTTGATCAGCCCCTGGTCAAGGACAACTGTCTGCCTTTCTTAGATCATGACGTCCATATGGAAAAGGACAGGAGCCTCCACATTGGGGTGTATCGAAAACCCACACATACAGACCAATATCGTCTTTTCGACTCACACCATCCTCTGGAACACAAGCTTGGTGTTATCAGAACACTGCAACACAGAGCTGATAACGTGCCCACCAGCTCACAGGCCCAAGGGGCAGAACACAAGCACTTGAGAGGTGCCCTCAAAACTTGTGGTTACCCTAGTTGGACATTTGTGAAAACTGCAGCTGCTTCCAGAAAGAAAACCAACAAAGTGGTTGAGAAAGAAAAACAAAACAAGAGAAACAATATCTGCTCTGCTCCTCGCTTGCTCTGCTGCTCAGCCACACCCCTCATCAGTCTAACAGCTTTCACCTGCTGCTCTCACCTGCTCATCATCTCCAATCAAGCCAGTATATGTGCAGCCTCACTCCACCACTCTTTGCCAGATTGTCTTCGCTCCTATGCCTGACTCTCCAGCACTTGTTTCCAGACTACTTACCTGGCATCGACCCGACTTGCCCCCGACCATCGCCTCTCGCCTCAGTCCCGGTAAATCCGCCTTCTGTCCCCGACCACGAGTATTGCCTGCCTGTTTTTCTGCTCCTCGTCTGCCTGTGGCTGCTTGGCACCCGGCCGGTCCCTGCTCCACCAAGAGATCCACCTGATCAGCTTCACCTCTTCAGCTGGACCTCCTACTGCAGTGAGTTTGTGCTCCTTCCCCTCCATCACACTTGTTGAGCCTGTCGAGAACTTTTGGACTGTGATCTGCTCACGAACCCCATGCACTCCACTCCTTACCTGCCTTACTCACCAGTATCCGGTTCTCTGCTGCCATCCTCTGACCTGCTGTGTACCTGCTGAATAAAGACTGTTTAAAGCAGATATCAGTGGAATGTTTTTGTTAATTTATGTCCTAAATAGTCCTATTTTCCGTCAGCAATCACTTACATGGAGTGTTTCAGCCGTAACACAAGTCTCTCCGTCACTCTGCTCTGCTGTAACCAGAGGAGAAAATTTTCCTTGTAGGATACAATCGTTATCCAATGAGGAGAGAGAACGGCATGAAGGGCTGTGTGTGCAGCCAAGGGGTGCGCGTGAATGTGGTGACGTAGCACAAGGACCAATAAATGCCTGACAAGGGCGGGGGCTGCTAACTCATGGTGCGTTCAATGAAACTCGTACTTTGTGTTTTTCCTTCCTGTGAAGTCATACCGGTTCGATCAGGTACGAGTTCACGGGTCGGAAGTTACGAGAGGCCGTTATAGTGAACTTTCACAGACAAAAGGACGGTAAAACATGAGCTACGGGTTACCTAGGTTACCTGGAACACTACAAAGTTGTAGTTTTGACTTGAAGCTGTAACTTACGGTTTCAAAAGCCTGCCTTGAACGCAGCATTCGCCGAAACGGCCGTGCCGCTGATATCTGCTTTAAATACAAATACCTGGTTCCTTTGTGTTGCAATTGGGTTTACTCCATACCCATTACAATAGTCATTCCGTATGTGTCTGGAGTATCAGAAAAACTCAGGCGGATTTTTAACAAACACAGTATCCCGGTGCATATTAAACCCAGCAACACACTCAGACAGGGACTGGTATATCCTAAGGACAGAACACCACACACCCGCAAAAGCAATCTGGTGTATGCAGTCCAGTGCAATGAGGAATGCCAAGACCTCTACATTGGGGAAACAAAACAACCACTGCACAACACAGGAGAGCTAACTCCTTAGGCTTGGACTCTACTGTCCATTTTGATCTCAAGGAGAAAGCCCACTCCTTCGAAGACAGCAATGTTCACATTTTAGGCATTCCAAAGTTGCATAAAAATAGTTTAAAATCAGTTTAGAGCGAGTCGAGATGACGCACACGTCCAAACGCCACGCATGCGCCACGCTCTCTCTACATTGAAACCCCTGGATGCACTTTATCACTCCTCACTTTATCACTCCTCACTTCATTTTATTACTGGAGATGTGTTCCGAACCCATCACTGTGTTCTTTATAGCAAGGTTGGATGGCCATCTTTAAGTGTAAGGAGGGAACATCACTGCATGGTTTTTATCTATAAAGCTTTACTTGGAATTTTACCTAGTTATCTTAACAATTTAATCACACAAAGTCTCTGTAACTTACATACTCGTTCACAGGATACCTTGGTTTTACAAATCCCCAGCATCAGGACAGAATTGGGGAAAACTGCCTTTCAGTTTTACGCCCCCCAAAAGTGGAACAAACTACAAATCCATCTGAAACTGCATCAGCTTATTTCTTTAGATTCTTTTAAAAATGTATTATCAAATATTCCACAACCTGGATGTAACTGTAATGAAATTGTATAATGATGAAATTGTATTGTATTTTTGTAATCAGGGCGTCATTGTAAAAGAGAGCTCGCTCTCAACTGACCTCCCTGAATAAATAAAGGATAAAGAAAGAAAGAAAAGAGGACAGGTGGTTTGAAAGAGGAGTAAAAGAAGCCAGCTATGTCAAAGTTGAGAAACCATCACTCAACGGGAGGAGATCTAAGACATCACCTATCTCACATTTACGTACAATGCTGCCCTTTCATCCCTTTCCAGGAGGTTCAAAAACCTAACCTCGGGGTGGTGTTTAGCTCAGTTGGTAGAGCACCCGCCCCATGTGTTGAGGATACAGTCCTCACTGCAGGCGGCCCCGGTTTGAATCCCGCGTCGGACGGCCCTATACTGCGTGTCATTCCCCCCATCTCTGCCTCCCATTTCCTGTCACATCTCTACTGTCCTATCGAATAAAGGCATAAAAAGCCAAAAATATACTTTAAAAAAAAAAAACCTAGCCTCAAAGAATAACAACTGTTCACAAGTGGCATGTGACTCCAACGACGGTCATTATAACACAATAGAGCACTAACAAAGTCGAATCCAACTTTCCACCAAAGAGTCACTTAACGACTGTCGTTAGCACTTGGAGCTCAAAGGGAACGAATGCCATCATCACCCTTGTGATACGCCCACACAAGAGGTTAAATACCTGGGTCTCCACACCAGAAAGTTGGACCAGTCCCAGCCTGGTCAGATGCTACATGAACTGATGAAGCCTCTTGGATGAGAGGTGAAACGTCTTCCCAGACAAAACCAAGTCCAGTTGTGTTCAATTTAAACTCCTTTTGAAATACCATGACCTGGACAAATGCTAATATGCACAGGCATGTTACACAAGTGCAGCACATTTTCACAGCTACTTTTCCTTTCCAGTCTTCAGCTGGTTTCAGCAACAGAATGCTGTAGAAAGACATCTACAGTATTGCTTTTTTGCCTTTATTTGATATTACATACTGTAGTAGAGATAGACAGGAAAGGGGGAGGCAGAGAGAGGGGGAATGACATGCAGAGAAGGGCCGCCCAACGTGGGATTTGAAATGGGGTGAGGACTGTAGCCTTTACATCGGCTGGCCGCTTTAACCACTGCACCACGCACCGCCCCAGTCTTCTGCTTTTTAACCAGCTTGTTCCGTCTCCTGTTCGGTCATACATGTCTACTACTGCATGTTTTATATAGTGAACAGAATTAGGTCTCTCAAGGACATGCAGCATTAAAATGTGTTTTCAAGTTCATTTGACTTGAACCTGAAACAGTCAAAGTTATGATGTTCAAAGTGATGTCATACAGGATCTTTCACCGTTTTCCTTTTGCTCCACCATGTATCAGCAAGGAAACAAAACCCTTGTGAAACAACTTAACTTTGTAATCTTCTTCTAAATCATATAAACATGTAACCATGTCAAACATCTCCACCTCTTCCTCCTGCCTCACCTCTCCAAGAGAAAAGTGAGTCTAACAGGAAAGAGACATTTCTGACTCTGATTCAGGAAACCAATAAACAGTCAAATCAACTCTGGAGTTTTAAAACTTAAACGAAGATGTAAATGGTCGCTCATCCAAGCGTGTCATTTGAACAGAAAAATATGATTGGTCAGACTTTTCTCATAACCGTATGAGAATGGGATAATGATAAGTTTCTATCCCTGGTGGATTTCTCTGACATTTTATTGTGACATCATTAACAGCATTTTAACCTAAACAAAGAAAATTGTAAAATTCCCTGAAAGGAAAGTGTTGCTTTAATACGAAAATAATTGTTTGTTTTTTTTTGTTTTGTTTTAAGCCACACGCCGTGGAAACTTTTAAAAAAACAACAACAAAAAACACAGTGTGTAGTTATAGCCTAGCCTACTTGTAGGCTACTTTAAAACCATTTAAAACCATCCCTGATGTAGCTCAGGCTCAACTCAAAAACAAAACATGGGTATTGCAGAGTGTTCGTTTGATTCATTGGTTTCTTCTTTCTTTAATTTTTCATGTATATTGTTTTCTGTATCATCTCTGCTTCAGTGGTTTCTGTAACATCTGGTAAAATAATCAGTGTAATTATTATTTTTTTTTTAGTTTTCATAGTTAAAGAGTTGATGTTTATAGTTGATGATTTTATGCTTGTTTTTCCTTTTTATTTTGTGCTGATACAGTATGACTTATAACAAGTCACATACGGTATTAATTCAGCCTTATAAAGACATTTGATTGATTGAAAGCAAAAATTAAATATTAAAGATGTTAGCCTATATTACCCACCTGTTAATCAAATGAATTAAAAAATAATAAAAACTCAATTACGGTGGCTGTTTTTGTTTCTTTGCTTTGTCGCTTGTAAAAGTACAAAATGTGTTTTATAACTGATGAGATCGATTCACTGATTTGCTCTGTTTGATCTTTGGCTCCTTTATCATCACATATAACAGGTGAATGTCATTTGTTAACTTGTTATTTGTTAAATCATCATTGACGGGCTCCAGGCCCCTGATGGTCATAATGGACACTTGCTGTTTTCCACCAGGATGTATCAGAAACAAAAGTCTTGCATTTCATGTGAATTTAATTAAGTTAGAAGTTGTGCCATCAGTTTAATACAAATCCACTGTAGGAGCCATTTTTTATGTTGTGCAGGTATTTGCTTTTCCACTAGGGTGCAGTATTTCAGTTACTTTCTTTTACCCCAACCCTTGCCCCAGCTGCTGTTGATCAGAAGTGTTGATTAGTTTGAGTTGAGTGTTGGTGGGAGACACACAGTTTTTACACAGCAGCCAGAGAAACAACAGACACCCTTTGTGTTCTGCCAATTTACCTTTTTGTTAAAATAAATGGGAACCTCACCCAAAGATATTACTTTTGCAACTTTTCTTTTTTATTCACTCTGGAGTCAAGTCAAGAACAAACCATCCCAAACCACCATCAGGCGACAAGTTTTGGTTTTTTGAATAGTCACCACATCCACAGTCAACATGTTGGCCACACATCTATGGATATTCTCATTCATCCAGGTCTTTGTTCTTTTTTGGGCAAATTGAATCGTAGGAAACTGGACTTGTATTTTGACCACATTTGACTTGTTTGTTTGACCACACAGTACTCACTATTCTACATATACAGTGGGGGAAATAAGTATTTGATCCCTCTCTGATTTTGTAAGTTTGCCCATTCACAAAGAAGCAAACAGTCTATAATTTTAATGGTAGGTTTATTACAATAGTGAGAGATGGAATATCAAAAAAAAATTTCAGGAAATCACTTTAAATAAAAGATATAAACAGATTTGTATTTTATCTAGGGAAATAAGTATTTGATCCCCTGGTAATGAATGGCTGGTACTTGGTGAAAAAACCCTTGTTGGCAAGCACAGAGGTCAGACGTTTGTTGTAGTTAATGACCAGGTCTGTGCACGTATCAGGAGGAATCTTGGTCCACTCCTCTTTGCAAATCATCTCCAAATCCTTAAGGTTTTGAGGCTGTCACTTCGCAACTCGAAGCTTCAGATCCCTCCACAGATTTTCGATGGGATTAAGGTCCGGAGACTGACTTGGCCACTCCGTGACCTTAATGTGATTCTTTTTGAGCCACTTCTTTGTTGATTTGGCCATATGTTTTGGGTCATTGTCGTGCTGGAAGACCCATCCACGACCCATTTTCAATGCTCTGGCGGGGGGAAGAAGGTTGTCACTCAGTATTTTATGGTACATGGCCCCCCACCATCTTTCAATCAATGTGATGAAGTCATCCTGTCCCCTTAGCAGAGAAACAACCCCAAAGCATAATGCTTCCACCTCCATAGTTGACGGTGGGGATGGTGTTCTTGGGGTCATAGTCAGTATTTTTCTTCCTCCAAACACGGCGAGTCAAGTTGATGCCAAAGAGCTCAATTTTGGTTTCATCTGACCACAGCACTTTCTCCCAAGACTTCTCTGAATCATTCAGGTGATCATTAGTGAACTTCAGACAGACCTGTACATGTGCATTCTTGAGCAGGGGGACCTGGGGACCCCTGGGTCCCCCCTGCCTTGAGCAGGGGGGACCTGCTCAAGAATGGGACACAAGAACACCATCCCCACCGTCAAGTATGGAAGTGGAAGCATTATGCTTTGGGGTTGTTTCTCCGCTAAGGGGACAGGACGACTTCATCACATTGATTGAAAGATGGTGGGGGGCCATGTACCATAAAATACTGAGTGACAACCTTCTTCCCCCCGCCAGAGCACTGAAAATGGGTCGTGGATGGGTCTTCCAGCACGACAATGACCCAAAACATATGGCCAAATCAACAAAGAAGTGGCTCAAAAAGAATCACATTAAGGTCATGGAGTGGCCAAGTCAGTCTCCGGACCTTAATCCCATCGAAAATCTGTGGAGGGATCTGAAGCTTCAAGTTGCGAAGTGACAGCCTCGAAACCTTAAGGATTTGGAGATGATTTGCAAAGAGGAGTGGACCAAGATTCCTCCTGATACGTGCACAGACCTGGTCATTAACTACAACAAACGTCTGACCTCTGTGCTTGCCAACAAGGGTTTTTTCACGAAGTACCAGCCATTCATTACCAGGGGATCAAATACTTATTTCCCTAGATAAAATACAAATCTGTTTATATCTTTTATTTAAAGTGATTTCCTGAATTTTTTTTTTGATATTCCATCTCTCACTATTGTAATAAACCTACCATTAAAATGGTATTAAAATGGACTGTTTGCTTCTTTGTGAATGGGCAAACTTACAAAATCAGAGAGGGATCAAATACTTATTTCCCCCACTGTATATGGTGCTTGGTACTAAAATACTGGAGCCTCTATCATGACATCATGTCCAGTGACAGTGAAGTTCTTTATGACTAATTAAGATGAAATAACCAGCAGGGTAACTGTGGGTGTACCATCCCTCCTGCACAGGCAACGAGAAAATGTCAGAGATTCAACACAACTGACTCTGAACAATGCAAACACGACTGAGGCTGCCGTCACGTGACTGACCTGTGCTCTGTCTCTTCCGCTTGTCAGTCATTGCAGAACAGACTTGTCAATCAAATACACACAAATGATCCCCATCTTTAAAACCTGATATCTCAGTAATTAGAGGCTTATTTTCAGATGGACCATCAGAGCAGTGAACAACAGGTGACTATAAAACACTGTCACCACAGTGAGCGGTGGGGGAAATTACTGATTCAGTATTTAATTTAAGAAGTTGGCGTTTTTTGAATGAGGGTGCTTTTGAGTAGCCTTTTATTGAGCGCGCCACCAGCGGCCGTGAGTGATGTTACAGTGAAAGTCAATTCCGCATCCCGTCACTTATCAGCACTTGATCGTGACGCCCATATTTGATAGAGACGTCGTCGCCGACATTTTGAGTAGGAAATAGTTTTGTTTCCCAGTAAAAACTCATCTTGAATGCGTGTTTTTCTGTCTTTCTCGTGTAGCCTATTTACACATTTATGCAACTTGAAAACCTGTTTTTTCGTCTGGACTGCAGGGAAGAGACGATGTAAAACTTTACTTTCACTTTAGGAAAAATGAAGGAAAAAGCCAGGTAAGTGAAATCCACGACAAGCACTCGACTTAACTTAATGTAGACGGGATCGAAGTGGAGATAGATCGAGATAGCCTACTAGTATTTTAGTATAATTAATTTTAAGTAATTTTATCGTCAGGAAAGCTGAGCGTGTGTGTGCGCTCGCGCATGTCAGTTGATGTGAGGTGGGGGCAGGTCGGTTTTAAAACAGTGCGGAAAAATGTATTTAAAACATAATTAATAAACACCCCTCAACTGCGTGTGTCTGTGTGGTAACAGAATCAGTTTGTAAAGAAAGGAGAGAAATCTACAACTCTCAGCTCCTGGTTCTTTCCTGCAGCAGGAAGTGGCCACAGTCACAGCAGCAGTAAAATAATGACTGGAAGTTTCTCGGCAGAACATAATGTTTCAGTGAAGATGACTTCTGACTATTGACTTTTTGGATAAAACTATGAGGTGTGCGTGTGTTTTTGTCAGATTTGAAAAGTTTCTTCAACATATTACTGTGTGTAAACCTGCATAGACGTGCAGCTTGAACTCTGGAACAGGAGAAACAGAGATGAGTCAGATCAATAAGTGGCAGTGACCTGTAAAGTTTGTGTAATCATTGATAGCGAGGAACATGTTGCTGAGCGCGCAGTGAAAACGATCTTTGATTCTTTCTGTGTTTTTAGTGTTTTACAAACTGACAGTCCGGCCTCCAGCTGAGCTCCTCCAGCTGTGTCCAGCTCCCTGACAGCATGGCAGCAGCTGCAACATCTGGTGAGTAGCTACCCGGAGATTTACAACAGATACAATATACATTAACCATTGTGGTTTATTCAGAGGCACATTGTTAAACGTCCATAGTCCTAATGAGTTAAAAAAAAAAAAAAAAAAAAAAAAAAAAAAAAAAAAAAAAAATCATATAACTGTCAAATATTCCTCCACACGTTTTTTTTTAAATCAATGATACAGTTGTGACAAATCTTTATTGGATGCTTTTTAAAACTATTTTTGAAAATTAAAATGTGATTAATGTCCTTTCTGACACCATTATTATTGTTGTTGTCATTATTATTAATGGTTATTATGACAATAATTCTAATACTGTGTTTTTTGTTTTCGTTTCGTTTCGTTCTTTTTTAAAATCAAAAATAGAAAAATGCCCATTCACAGCAGAAGTCAAGGTGCTGGTATTGTGGCAACTAACTATGTAAGAAAAATAATAATAATACATTTATTGTGGCTACATACAGAATTTATAAAGAGGATTAAGATTTAATAGAGCAACAGGCAAAACATGTTCTTTTTTATGTTTACATGAGAATTTGTAAATTCTTGTTTCTGTTCTCAAACTGTTGTTTCTTCACTGAAGGAAGGCTCCACAGTATAAACAATATGAACGCTTGTTTTTTGTAAAATCGTATTGTCCTTTTTTCTTCCAGAGGAGGTGAGGCAGAGGCCTCTGAGCCACAGCAGCAGCATGAACTGGCTCCCCCCTAAAAGTGAGTTACACAGCTTTGACATCTCTCATTGCACTAACCAAAACATTACATTTTTTGTGTAGATATTCATCCAATACATTTTTATATTATTCATTTAATTTGCTATATATTACAATATGGAGACTGAATCAGTGCTACACATACACACACATCACAACAGAGCGATGAAATCAAACAAACTAGTGAACGGCGGTCGTAGTAACAGTGAGTCAGAGCGATAAAAACCTTTATGAGTAAAAAGCCTAAAGTTCAACAACAACCTGCAGAGACGCGAACATGTAGTAGGAGGGTCATGCAAAAGTTTGGACACCCACAGTCAAAACTTATGTTAAGCAAGTGGAAGGTGAATGATCTCTAAAAGACATGAAGTTACAGATGACACATTCGCTTAAAGGGATAATTCACCCAAAATTCAAATTGCACGCATTATCTCCTCCCCCTCATGTGGACTAAGGGCTGGGAGAAGTTTCAGAGTCCTCCGTGGCTTCTCTGAGTTACAGGGGGTCTCAGCGCAGCGGTGCATGTCCATATATCATCGAATCAAATCAAACTTTGTTTATAGAGCAGTTTTCATACATAGATATGTAACACAAAGTGCTTGTAACTTATAACGGTTGCAAATGGATACCAACTGTCTTCGTAAGAAAAAGACACACCAAAAAGTCCATATTTCAAGCTTGTTTGTAGCAGAAGCTTCTTGAAGCTCCTCTTCCCGGTTCATCCAAATTTGACGAACCGGGAAGAGGAGCTTCCACTACAAGCTTGAAAAATAGACTTATTTAATTTTTTTGGGACAATTTCACATTTTGGGGCTCCAACACCAGACGGACGTTACATACGAACAGCATGGAGGTATTTGGATATTTTTTGGTGTGTCTTTTTGTCTCGAACACAGTTGGTATCCATTTGCAACCGTTGTATGGACATGCACTGCTACGCCGAGACCCCCTGTAACTCACAGAAGCCACGGAGGATCTGAAACTTCCATCCATCCATCCATTTTCATCCGCTGAATCCGGGTCCGGGTTGCGGGGGCAGCAGTCGGAGCAGGGATCCCCAGACTTCCCTCTCCCCGGACACTTCCTCCAGCTCTTCCGGGGGAACCCCGAGGCGTTCCCAGGCCAGCCGAGCGGCGTAGTCGCTCTAGCGTGTCCTGGGTCTTCCTCGGGGCCTCCTGCCGGTGGGGCATGCCCGAAACACCTCGCGAGGGAGGCGTCCAGGGGGCATCCTATACAGAAGATGCCCAAGCCACCTCAGCTGGCTCCTCTCGATGTGGAGGAGCAGCGGTTCTACTCCCAGCTCTGAAACTTCTTTTAAAAAATGTTTTTTTGTTCTTGTGACCTGCCGGACAACAAATATCAGATGAAGTTCAATGCCAGTTTGTCTTTACAATTCACTTTTTTCCATTTCAGTGTCTGAGCTGAGGGTCGTTCTGCTGGGGAACAGCTGGTCTGAGAGGAGTTCAGTGGGGAACTTCATGCTGGGAGAGACCAAGTTCAACACTGAGAAAGAATCAGATTGTTGTCAGAGAGAAAGTGGACTATGGAAGGAGAAACAAACAGTCCTCATCAACACTCCAGATCTGCTGCATCCAAACATCTGTGAAGACAAACTGACAGAGTTTATAAAGGACTGTGTGAGTACCTCTGCTCCTGGACCTCATGTGTTCCTGCTGGTTCTACAACCTGAAGACTTCACTAAAGAACACAACCTGAGGCTCTGCAGAGTGCTGGGACTCTTCAGTGACCAATCATTTGATCATTCACTGGTTCTGATATCGACACCCGGAGAGGAGAAGCCAGGCTTCATGGAGCAATTCAGGCGTCACCCACCCATAAAGGACATGATTGAAAGGAGTGGAGACAGATACTTGTGGAGGAAGGACCTTGAACCTCGAGAGCTCTTAATACGTTTGGGTCAAATTGCAAAAGACAACTGTCATCTAGGCTATAGTGAGGATGTTTTTGAGGATGGAGATGGAGGCTTACTCATGAAGTCTAAATCTAATAGACCAAACCTGGTTCTGTGTGGGAGGAGAGGAGCAGGGAAGACTTCAGCAGCTGAGGCCATTTTAGGTCAGACAGAGCTTCATTCAGTCTCCAACTCATCAGAGTGTGTTAAACATCAGGGAGAGGTGTGTGGACGTCAGGTTTCCCTGGTGGAGCTTCCTGCCTTGTATGGAAAACCTCAGGAGGAAGTGATGGAGGAATCACTCAGGTGTATCTCCCTCTGTGATCCTGAGGGCGTCCATGGCTTCATCCTGGTCCTACCTGTGGGTCCCCTCACTGATGAAGACAAGAAAGAGTTAGAAACCATCCAGAACACATTCAGCTGGAGAGTCAATGACTTCACCATGATCCTGTTCACTGTGGAGTCAGATCCTACAGCTCCAGCTGTTGTTAACTTTGTCAGAGATAACAGAGACATCCAGGAGTTCTGTCAGAGCTGTGGAGGAGGATCTGTTGTTGTCAACATCAAGAACACACAGCAGATCCCTGAGCTGTTGGACACTGTGGACAAGATGAGTGCTGAAGGATTCAAATGCTTCACAAAGGACATGTTCACCAGGGCTCAGATGGACATGGTTTCAAAACTCAGAACTGAGCATCTGGACGTCAGACCGAAGAGTCAGATCAGAGGTGATGGTGAAAGTCAGAGCAGAGAGCCTCTCAGGATGGTGCTTATTGGGAAGACTGGCAGTGGGAAGAGCTCAACAGCAAACACCATTCTGGGAAGAAGGTGTTTCAAACCCCAAATCCCTCCAAAACCAGTGGTCAAGTCTTGTAAGACAGCAAGAGGAGAGATTGATGGACGACCTGTTGTCGTGGTCAACACCCCCGGCCTGTTTGATACAACTCTCTCTGATGATCAAATGAAACGAGAACTTCAGAGATGCATCAGCATGTTGTCTCCTGGACCTCATGTGTTCTTACTGGTTCTACAGATCGGAAACTTTTCACCAGAAGAGAAAGACTCTGTGGAACTGATCAAGAAGGTTTTTGGGCAAAAATCTGAAGATTTCACCATCATCATATTCACCAGAGGAGACGAACTGGATGATCGGCCGTTTGAGAGCTACATTGAAGCCTGTGATCCATTTGTCAAACAACTATTAAACAACTGTGGAGGAAGATATCAGGTCTTTGATAACAAAGATGAAACAAACCACACACAAGTCCCTGAGCTTCTGACCAAGATCCAGAACGTGGTGGAGAAAAATGGAGGAGGCTGCTACAGAGCTGAGATGTCTGAAAACACAGAGGAAATCACAAAAATACTAGAGGAGAGGATGAGTAAGAAGGATGAAGAGATGGAGGAGATGAAGAGAAAATATGGGGAAGAGTTTAAAAAACTGAAAAGTATAATCAGTGATCAGAAAGGAGAAATTGAACAAGAGAGAAAACTAAGAGCAAAGCAGCTCAAGGAGAAAGACGAATGCATCAACAAGGAGCGTGAAGGAAGGAAGAAAGACCGTGAAGATGATGAAAAGAGATGGAGAAAACAAGAAGACACTCTACGACAGGATTGGAGAAGAAAACTGGAAGCTGCAGAGAAAAGAGTCCAGTTAGAAAGAGACCAAAAGGAAACTGCTGAGAGGAAACAGGAGCAGATCAGAAAAGAGATGAAGAGAGAGCGAGAGGCCTGGGACAAGGAAAAAAGAGACATGTGGGAACGCAAGCTTCAGGACAAGGACCAGAACCTGGAGGAGTTAAAACTCAGCTACAAAAAGCTTCAAGAGGAGTATTTCTATAAGAGAAGAAAATGGACATATGTTTGTTTTGTACTGTTATTTTTGCTGTTTGCTTTGTATGTTGTGTTTCTAAAGTAGACGTGAACACTGCAGAGCCTGTAGACTCTATCCAGGACAAAGGAGCATGTGGAGATGTATCCACACCTGAAGTGGTCATTATGTTATCTTACAGTTCACAGTTGCACAAAAAAACTATTTCATCACTGATAGTGTTTAAAATCAGCTCAGTGGAGTCCCTTACTGGTCAAAGTGAGGAAGCGCAATTACAATTTTTATGTGCAGTTATCTTTTCTGATTTGTGTATGTTCTGTGGACAAATACAAAATGCACGCTCAAAGATTGGTATCATCAGGTCTTGCCTCAAGTGTCACTTGAAAATTTCTTTGTATCAATATTATTTTGTCACAAGATGGTAAAATATGGAGCTGTGTTTGTGCTTGAATGGGTGGGTTAATGTTATTACCTTTTGATAACAATTTGCCTTTTAATTGCAATTTACTTTGAAACACATTTTTGCACTAATCATGCAAAAAAAAGTTGTAAATTGTTGTTAATTGTATACATAGTATATATCAATCATGTTGGTAATAATTAAGTCATTTGATTTGAATACAAATATTTTAATTGAGAAATGTGTCCTGTGCTGTTTACAGACCATGAATTATAATACACTGCGTTCCAAATTATTACGCAAATTATATTTTTCTCAGATTTTCCTAAATACTCAATGCAAACGACAGTCAGCATAATTTTCAAGTCATCAACTGTGAATTTAATGAATGTGAATGCATTGAACAAACCTCCCAACGATAACTGTATTTTTTTTTTTTAATAAAAAAAAAACTTAAAATGTACTGTTCCAAATTATTATGCACAACAGAGTTTTATAATGCACCATCTCATGCTGCAGGAATACCTCTGCATCATTGGCTGCTATGGGCATAAAAAGGAGAGAACCTCATGGTGTGGCCCCCATCCTGTCCTGACCTCCTCAACCCTACTGAGAACCTTTGGAGCATCCTCAACACTCTTGATTTCAATAACTATGACCCCCTAATGCCGCAAATTCAAAAAGGAAAGAGCATTTTCAGTCATTTACAACCTGTAAAATTTTATAAAACTCTGTCGTGCATAATCATTTGGAACAGTGCATTTTAAGTTTATTTAAAAAATATATATACAATCATCTTTGGGAGGTTTGTTCAATGCATTCACATTCATTAAATTCACAGTTGATGACTTGAAAATTATGCCGATTACCGTTTGCATTGACTATTTAGGAAAAACTGAGAAAAATATAATTTGCAACAGTGTATTTCGAGGGCAGAACAGTGTTTAACCTTTACTGAAACTCAGCAGCTGTAAAGTTTGAGAAAAATTCTTAAATCCAACTCTTGAACAGAAACTGAGCCAATTCCCTGGGGCTGTGTTTGATTCAGTTGGTAGAGCACCCGCCCCATGTGTTGAGGCTGTAGTCCTCACTGCAGGCAACCCTGGTTCGGATACCGTGCCGAGCGGCCCTATCCTGTGTCATTCCCCCTCTCTGCCTCCCATTTCCTTTCTCTCTCCTCTCCTGTACTGTACATTGAGGCCAAAAACCCCCCAAAATGTTTTTAATTCCCTTCAATCTAATCCTGTGGCTGGCTTTAGTGTTGGGCAGCAAATGACGACAATACAGAAGTTGTAAACATCAAATGTTGGCATTTTATTGAAAAGTACAAACACTGTTGGAGACACAGCTTGACTGTCAGTAACAGAACATAAGCAGAAAGCTGAATGTTAATGTGCAACTTAAATGCAGTGGGTTGTCAGAGAGGTAGAAAGACGTGGCTGGAAGAAGTTCAGTGATGATAAAGTTTGTATTCTGACCATCAGTAGTTTATCACCAGAGGAGTGAAAGCTGTGAATGGAGTTACACTAACATACTGAGAAATGTTTGACGGGAGGCGGCGGCAGGTTCAGATTAAGCTGCTGAAACATTAAAATGTTAACAGTTGCTGGATTAATCCTGTGAGTGGCGTCTCACATGTTTCAGTCTGTTCACAAGATGAACCAGAGATTTCTCCAGGTGGATGAACAGTCCGAGTGTTGGCTGCTGCTCCGGCGGACGACAACACGGACCTTTGGTTTTTAGAAGCACTTGCGGTGGACGATGGCCGGACCGGACTCATCGTACTCCTGCTTGCTGATCCACATCTGCTGGAAGGTGGAGAGGGAGGCCAGGATGGAGCCACCGATCCAGACGGAGTACTTCCTCTCTGGGGGAGCGATGATCTGCAGGAGAGAGGAGGGGAAAGGTAAGACAGGAACAGGGATCCAGGATTCACAAATACGGCACAGTTTCGATTCTCAGGTTGATAAAGCTGAAACCTTGAGCGCTGAAAACCCAAGATGGTTTTCAAACAACTGGAGAACTGAGTGCTGCAAAGAAACACAGCTTTGTAGCCAGTTTTCACTTTGCAAACAGAAAATAAACAGCTGATAATCTCATGTGTGCATTATGAATGCGTCCATCACCTGCTCACGCTTCAGTTTTTGTATGAATGCAAGTAGGTTTTGAGAAATGTTTAAGTGACCATGTAGGTTGAGGCTTCAGCTTCACCTCCACTGATCTGAGGAAGACCCTTTACCTTGATTTTCATGGTGGGTGGGGCCAGGGCAGTGATCTCCTTCTGCATGCGGTCAGCGATGCCAGGGTACATGGTGGTACCACCGGACAGCACGGTGTTGGCGTACAGGTCCTTACGGATGTCCACGTCACACTTCATGATGCTGTTGTATGTGGTCTCGTGGACACCGGCCGACTCCATTCCTGAACACATGAAGAGTTATTTTAGTGCTGGATTGAACCTGCAAGACCAGAACCACCACAACAAGTTGTCTTTGGTAGCTACAGTTAGGGTTGAGGAGCATCACAAACCAATGAAGGAAGGCTGGAAGAGCGTCTCAGGGCAGCGGAATCTCTCGTTGCCGATGGTGATGACCTGTCCATCAGGGAGCTCGTAGCTCTTCTCCAGGGTGGACGAGGAAGCTGCCGTCTGCATCTCCTGCTCAAAGTCCAGAGCCACGTAGCAGAGCTTCTCCTTGATGTCACGCACAATCTCACGCTCAGCTGGAGTTCAGAGGTTTGAGTTAGAAAAATGACACAAACACTTAAATCTCTCTGAAGCTCTAAAGAGGTAAAAGTCAGTGGGTTTGCAGGTTTGTACCGGTGGTTGTGAAGCTGTAGCCTCTCTCCGTCAGGATCTTCATCAGGTAGTCGGTGAGGTCTCTTCCAGCCAGGTCCAGACGGAGGATGGCGTGAGGCAGAGCGTAGCCCTCGTAGATGGGCACAGTGTGGCTGACACCGTCACCAGAGTCCATCACAATACCTGCAAGACAAACATCCAGTCAGAAGAGAAACACCTTCACCTGTCATAGATCAACGTTAAAGAGGAACAATGCAAGTCTGGTTGCTCTTCTGCTGTTTTGCTAACCCTCCTCCCCTCCATGTGCATTTGTTTACAATGAATCCGGTGAAAAATCAATATACAATCATAGACCATGTCACGATTAATATACATTTGTGTAGTTCAGACGTCAAAGTGATGCAGAGACGAGAGCTGGAAACAGGGCAGCGGCCCGACTCTTGCAAGGTTGTTTTCAGTCAAGAGACTCTAGGTGGAAGGCAGAGAGCCTCAATTCTCCCTCGTAACAAGTTTAGCCATTTATTAAACCACCACAATTACTCCAAAGTTGTTTAATTGAGGTTAAAATGTAGCACAGTTGAGCTACAAATCATGCATAATTCCTCTTTAAGGATTGGAATGCACTTGGCTGTAGTTCCTTTCAATGGCCACTAGATGGTCCCAGAGGACCAACTATTGAAGAACTGAGCTTCTAAGGAGGATGTAAAGAGTGATTAATTTTAGATCTTACAGCTTTTGAGTTCTCACCTGTGGTACGACCGGAGGCGTACAGTGACAGGACGGCCTGGATGGCCATGTACATGGCAGGACAGTTGAAGGTCTCGAACATGATCTGGACAAAAGAAGGATGATTGTCACAAACAAGTAGTAAACCTGACAGACTAAACCGAAACTTGTAGATACAGATCAAGTCAGAAATCCTGGAAAAGTGAACCAACTGAACAGACCTGTGTCATCTTCTCCCTGTTGGCTTTGGGGTTCAGTGGGGCCTCGGTCAGCAGGACGGGATGCTCCTCGGGGGCAACACGGAGCTCGTTGTAGAAGGTGTGATGCTAGATCTACAGGACACGACATCCAGTTAGATCAAACCAAAGATGCTGACTTCATATTTACAGCTAAAAATCTACAGGTCAGATTTGGTGCCATCATTGTGTATCCTGAGTTAACGGCCAGTGTGTAACATTTAATAATCCTAGGAATATTCATAACTATCATCATGGGTTCCTTCAAATAAACAGTGTGCACATCCCCAAACTGTCTTTCCTGTTACATGTTCCCTAAGGCCACAGTAAGTTCTACCACATTTTAAAGAGGTGGGGTGCAACTTCACCACCAGATGGCACCAAATGTGGTTGGTGGATACAGACAGTGGTTTCTCAGGACTGTCTGAGCTCCAGCTGTGAACTCAACACCACAAACATCTGTACCTTCTCCATGTCGTCCCAGTTGGTGACGATGCCGTGCTCGATGGGGTACTTCAGGGTCAGGATGCCTCTCTTGCTCTGGGCCTCGTCTCCCACGTAGCTGTCCTTCTGTCCCATTCCCACCATCACTCCCTGAACACACCACCAGTCACATTATACACCGCCTCAGCAACATTAAACTGTCCAATGGATGAATGCAGAATGTTTCTAGGCAGTGAAGATGACTTCTGACTATTGACTTTTTGGATAAAACTATGAGGTGTGCGTGTGTTTTTGTCAGATTTGAAACGTTTCTTCAACATATGACTGGGTGTAAACCTGCACACAGACGAGCAGCTGAAACTCTGGAACAGGAGAAACAGAGATGAGTCAGATTAATAAGTGGCAGTGACCTGTAAAGTTTGTGTAATCATTGATAGCGAGGAACATGTTGCTGAGCGCGCAGTGAAAACGATCTTTGATTCTTTCTGTGTTTTTAGTGTTTTACAAACTGACAGTCCGGCCTCCAGCTGAGCTCCTCCAGCTGTGTCCAGCTCCCTGACAGCATGGCAGCAGCTGCAACATCTGGTGAGTAGCTACCCTGAGATTTGCAACAGATACAATATATACATTAACCACTGTGGTTTATTCAGAGGCACATTGTAAAACATCCATAGTCCCAATGAGTCAAAAAAAATTGTGTAACTGATCAACTGTCAAATATTCCTTCAGACATTTTTTTTAAATCGATGATCCTCAAATACAGTTCAAACACATTTCTGACAAATCTTCATTGGAGGCTTTCCAAAACTATTTTTGACATCACATTACAAATGTGATTAATGTCCTTTCTGACACCATTATTATTGTTGTTGTTGTTGTCATTATTATTATTATTAATAGTTGTTAACAGTATTTTTTTTTTTTTTTTTTTTTTTTTTTTTTAATCAAAAATAGAAAAATGCCCATTCACAGCAGAAGTCAAGGTGCTGGTTTGTGGCAAAAGCAACTATGTAAATAATAATAATAATAATACATTTATTGTGGCTACATACAGAATTTATAAAGAGGATTAAGATTTAATAGAGCAACAGGCAAAACATGTTCTTTTTTATGTTTACACGAGAATGTGTAAATTCTTATAATTTTCTTTTTTCTTGATTTGTTCACTCTGACCCTATTCTGTATGGTACTGAAATAAATATACATGTTCTGGTGTCAGTTTTATAAAATCGTATTGTCCTTTTTTCTTCCAGAGGAGTTGAGGCAGAGGCCTCTGAGCCACAGCAGCAGCAAGAACTGGCTCCCCCCTAAAAGTGAGTTACGCAGCTTTGAGATTTCTCATTGGACTAGTGAAACCAAAACATTACATTTATTGTGTAGATATTCATCCAATACATTTTTACATTATTCATTTAATTTGCTATATATTACAATATGAAGACTGAATCAGTGCTACACATACACACAAATCACAACAGCGCGATGAAATCAAACAAACTAGTGAATGGCAGTCATAGTAACAGTGAGTCAGAGCGATAAAAACCTTTATGAGTAAAAAGCACAAAGCCTTCAGTCATATCAGTCATTCGTTTCTCAGCAGGAAGTTAGACATTTGTGACAGTTCTGCACATGGATCTATAATAATATAATACACCCATGGTTATGCAGCGCAGTCCAATGACAGACGGTCAGATGACAAACGTAAAGGGACGTCTGTGTGTGCATCACCTGTAACAACAGCGCTTCAAAAAAAAGGAGGGATAATAGTTAAATGTTCAACTAGTAATTATTTTTTAAATATATGTAACGGAGGTCCGCAGGTGTGCCACAGTCAGGAGGTACCAGTAAGAAGTGATGGATTGTGGTGGTAGCAGTACTGGAAATAAACTCATTCACCCATAAAACACGTGTTGACCAATTTGTCAAACGGTTGTCAAGTGGTTCCAGGAGTTATCAATCCATTGCTGAAGTTGTTAGCATTGTCGCCTCTGGTGCAGGAGGTTGTGGGATCGATCCTCACTCAGGACAGGTCATGGAACAAACATACACACTGGTTGATGCTGGGTGTAGGCTATAATTGTACTTTAACTGGTACAAAAATGTACCTGCACCAATGGCTATACAGAATTGTCTCTAAAAAAGGTACACCTGGAGCGACAAGGGTTTGTACCCTTTTGAGCCTACATTTCCATACTTCTATTTTTCTCTGTGCTCTGTAGAACTGATCAAGAAGGGCGAAAGTCAGAAGATTTCACCATCATCATATTCACCAGAGGAGAGGAACTGGATAATCAATCATTTGAGAGGTACATTGATGATTGTGATCCATTTGTCCAAAAACTAATAAATGACTGTGGGGGAAGATATCAGGTCTTTGATAACAAAGACAAAACAAACCACAAACAAGTTCCTGAGCTTCTGACCATGATCCAGAACATCGTGGAGATAACTGGAGGAAGCTACACAGCTGAGATGTTCACATTGGAGGAGTATCAAAAGATCATCAAAGGAAAAGATGCAGAATTTACAAAATTAGAAGGGCAAATATTTGAATTGGAACAGAGAGCCAAACAACATGGAGAACAACAACCTAAGTGGAGGAGAATGAAATGAAATGAAATGAAATGAAGAAATTGAAAGCAGACCTGAAGAGTCAATCTGATAGTATATGTCCCACCCAGTGACTGCCGGGTAAAAGTCATGCGCGCTAACCACTTGGCCAAAGGGACATTCCCTTGGCCAAGTAGCCAGGGCACATGGTCAATTGGAGGCATAGTGACCTCATCTGTCACAAGAGCATATGCAAGAAATTCACTCGGACATGAACTTCTTGTATTTGCACTGTTGGAGTTACACTTTGTTTTGAGATTTTGTGTGTCTCTCCCTCTTTGCCTTTCTAAATGTTGGTAGCTAGTAAACTGATTATGACTGTGGGTTTCCTTCTTATTGACTCTCCAATCAGACTGTCATGTAAACAACATGTGTCATCAGAGTGATGTAATCTCTGTTGTATTTTGTTGTAGGCTAAATGCTCTGTTGGTAATTCTTTGTAACCAGCATGAAAAATTAGGTTACTAATCCTATATTTGTTATTTAAGCAGTTCTACTAAATCTCCAGTAGGTGACAGTACTCATCTGCTACTGTTTGTATCCCTAGCGTGAACCTACGTCAGTTATCGCGTGAAGTCTGCGCTGAGAGTAGACCCTATGGAGTAGATGCCATTTTCTCTCTAGCCATAAGCCAGACAGCAGCAGAGCAGAGCAGACCAGACCGAGAGTCGATGAAAAGAGAAGCAGAAAGCTGCGGATAACGGCAGAGACGTCCGCAGGCCGACCCGGTAGGCACAGGTTCGCCCGAATAAGCCGTGGAAAAAAAACCCTTTGTAAAGTAAAATGCATAAACTCCGGTGAGTTAGCACACAGTTAGCTTCCAGTTCGGTAGCCATTTAGTTGGAGAAAATGCATTTATTTTGTTATTAACTTAGGTTATAGTGGTCTATGTTGCTTAAAATATGTCATAATATGCCTTCCAATGTTTTTATGTTACTTTTGTGCATTTTCCACCGTAGTTTATCATTTGAAAAAAGATCGCTAGTTTGAAATGCTAACGCTATTAGCAACCACGACATGCTAATCGCTAGGTCGGGATGCTATTTTGTCCATTGGTTTATGCTTAGTCATGCGAACTGTTAGTCCGGAATGCTATTTTCTACATTGTTTTTGCTTAGTAATGCTAGTCGTTATGCTAATTGCTAAGCTAAGGCTAAGTTTACATGCGGTTTGCATTGAGGAGATGCAGTTAAATCGTTTTTGCCATTCAAACTGTTTATCTGTGTCATTAGCCACTGCAAATGGTAACAGCACCATTCTAGGTGTGGTATATTACATTTATTTATTGTTCTGATGAATGCATTTTTGTGTTAAAATATATTATTTATCTTATGTTCAATAGTTAAATATTATGAAGTTGAATTAAAATAGTCAACCTGATGATAAAAGATAAATGGTTTAAAAAGATGCACTTAAAATATGTATCTGTTAAAAATAGTATTGTGAATGTGATAATTTATGAATAATTCATTTCATTTATGGTTAAAAACTAATTGTTTTAATTCATAATAATGAATTTAATGTGTTTTGATGTATTTCCTAAATTTTGGGTGATATATTTTTGATATTGAACCAAGAAAACAATGAGATCTCATAAGACAGTGGTTCCCAAACTTTTTTGTCCTGCGTACCCCCTGAGCCGTTTTGCCATACCACAAGTACCCCCTCCCTCATACGTGTTGATGATTCTCCAAAAGTGGTCATAACGTAACACAACTGATTAAGAAATGAAAATCATTTCAATTTCTCTCTTCAATTTGTACAAAGACATTTTACATTATGCCCCTGCATTTTAGTTGCTTCTGGCTGTTGTGGTCAAATGTGTCTTCACAGAGTTGTAGGATTGTCTCAATAGTAAAATTTCAAACTCAATGCCAATACCCTGAAAAATGACATCATATTCAATACAGCAGCAGTGCCTCCCAGCTTATTATTGTTCCATTATTTTTATTTTATTATAATCAAATAGACTTATAACAGATGTTTGTTTGTTTTTTCATTAAATGAAAAGCTAACTAAGAGTTGTGCAGTTCCAGCGTGTTGCTGTTGTTTCATTATTACAATGCATCTCCTCTCGTTTGACGGGCGGGGCTCCCTCCTCTCTCACAACACACACGTGCACGTAGACAGCGGAGGAAAAGAGGAGACGAGAGAGGAGTGTTGCCGTTAATATCCACGTTTTAAATTCACCCGACGTGCGTCTAGTTCTGTGTAACTACTCAGGTCCAAACGCTCTGGACGCTGCCTGCTCTGCTCTGCTCTGCCTGTCGAGTGCGCCGCGCGCTGTTCATATCGATACTTTTAGAAACCAGTAATGAATCTAGATGCAACACTTTTGACAACAATACAAAGCTGTGCTACAGGTTGTTGTTTTCTGGGGGAACTAGTTGTGGCGCACGTAGCATTTCAGTAATGGGCTTATGAAGTGACTCAGGATATCTACTTATCACCTTGGTAATAAATTAATTAGCCTAATGTTTCTACGTACCCCTGCAATGTGCTCACGTACCCCTAGGGGTACGCGTACCACACTTTGGGAACCACTGTCATAAGAAATAGACAGAATCAGATGAAGTTCTTACACCTCTGCACTTTCTGTGTCGGTTGTTTTTTTTTTGCTGCAAGTCTGAACTGTGAAACATTGAGAACGAGATGGCGAGCACAGCCCAACGGATCGACGGAGAGTGAGACAGAACGTTGGAGGAGCAGTGCGGCCAGCTGCTGAATCCACCTATCTCAACGACTCCAGATCACCTGAATCTCACACGTTGAGAGCAGATAAGATTACACACACACTTATCACCTACCCGGGTAGTAGAAATAAAGATACTGAAATTAAAGAAACTCAATTGACATTGAACTCACCTTGGATCCCGCGACGGAACGCACCAGCACGCTGAGCAAGGGAGTTCAGTCTCTCAGGACAATTTTCTTTTGTTTTATTTTTTTATTTTTTGGTGCCTTTTATTTTGAAAAACTGAACAACAGAGTTGGTAATGTTTATATCATTTCTGACTGATATTAAAATATCACCTGTTCAAACCACTCCTCTTTTGAGTCATTTGCCCAACTCCTACCGAACCTAGAGATGTGAGTATCTATTAATCAGGGTTAAAGGTGCTACATGTTGAAATAGCAGTCAAAACTTTTTGTTGCGGATGGTTAAATTAGTTGTCTATATGTACCGAACTGCATGATGCATGATATCGCTGCCATCAAATCCCGAAGAAATTCAGTTTCTCCGACTCTAAGTCAGTCATGCTGCTTCCTTCAGCCTTGTGTCCTTGTCCTGGCCAACTATCACTGCGGCCCTCCACCAGTCGGGGCTTTATGACAGAGTGGCCTGACAGAAACCTCTCCTCAGTGCAAGACATGAAAGTTTGCCAAAAAACACACGAAGGACTTCCAGACTATGAGAACTAGAATTAATTAGCGATGTGAATTGAG
Source organism: Decapterus maruadsi (assembly GCA_030347415.2). Lineage (NCBI taxonomy): Eukaryota > Metazoa > Chordata > Actinopteri > Carangiformes > Carangidae > Decapterus > Decapterus maruadsi. Next base: position 31,235,922 of record CM064895.1, read on the forward strand.
CGACCCAAGTTGAGAGAGGCTCAGCTTTATGCAAATGAGCAGCGGTGCGACTGCGGCAACAGCCAATAGCGGACCGGGATTCTCACAGCCGGAGAAATTAAGAGAGCCTGAATGGACACATCTGCAGCACACCTTGAAAGTCCCGCCCCTTGGTCGCTTGGTACGAGGGCCTGCTAGAGCTGGCAAGCGGCGGGATAGGAGCGACCAGAGCGACTACAGGCGATTTTATCACTTTTGGTGTGAACGCACAGTTAGGAACCTTAAGTGCTGCAGAATTTTTTTTGTAACCTGGGCCAGATCTGTGCCTTGCCACAGTTCTGTCTCTGAGCTCCTTGGGCAGTTCCTTCGACCTCATGATTCTCATTTTCTCTGACATGCACTGTGAGCTGTAAGGTCTAATATAGACAGGTGTGTCCTTTCCTAATCAAGTCCAATCAGTTTATTTAAACACAGCTGGACTCCAATGAAGGAGTAGAAGCATCTCAAGGAGGATCAGAAGCAGTGCTGTCCCTGACCAAAATGGGGCCCTAAGCAAAAAAATTTCTTCGGGGCCCTACTATAATCGATTATAATGCAAACTACAACCACTAATACTGGCAATATTACTACTTCTAATAGGCCTATATATTAAAAAAAAAAAAAAAAAAAAAAAACTATTGCTAATTGCTACGTATTATTACTATAGTATTATTACTGGCATCATTATCATCATTATTAATATTATATGGGCTACAACTTATATCCTAATAAAATATAGACTACTAATTACCAAACAGACTGATATTTCAAAATAGTTCCTTCTGTCAACTGAAGTATCAAGTACTCATTTCTATCAATATTTAGCTCTAATAGCTCCAAAGCTGCCTGTCATAGATTAAATTCACCAACAGATGACGACCTAGACTACATCCATTAAAATAACATTAGCCAAACCCTTGTGTGGTGATTTTAAACTTTAGCCAAAAATACGACCAACAACTGATACATTTACCACTGCCTTTCAACAGAGGTGAATGCACATGCAGACAAAGCTGTTAACAAATGACTTTCATCTCCAGACCACAGTCCACATCTAGACTCTAGCTAAATGGACTGGAGGCTAGCATCTCTCCTCCTACCTCTGGAGCAGCAGCAGCAGCTGTGCTGAGTATGGAAGTTTAGTGCTTGATTATGCCACAAAGTTTTACATGTAGGCTAATGCTAGGCCGTTTACAATATTAACAGCGCTAACGAAAATTAACGGCACCGTTCATGTCAACAAATACCCACGAGAGAAGCACGAGTTTCCTCTTGTTTTGTGATTGGTCAGATCGATTGCTGTCAATCATTGCAGTGACGGCGCGTGCGGCGTCTCCTTTCTCTCCTCTCCTGCCTCGCGCTGACAGCTGATCTAGTAGCGCGCCTCATGGCTGTGCATATGCGCATCCTTTGTGCAAAACGGGGCCCCTATTGGATCGCGGGGCCCTACGCACTGTGCGTGGTCTGCGTGTAGGCAGGGGCGGCCCTGATCAGAAGAAATGGACAGCATTTGAGGTAAATATGAGTGTCACAGCAAAGGGTCTGAATACTTATGATCATGTGATCTGTTTTTCTCTGTCAAGATGGGGTGCTGAGTGTACATTAATGAGAAATAAAATTAACTTTTTTATTTTAGCAAATGGCTGCAATGAAACAAAGAGTGAAAAATTTAAAGGGGTCTGAATACTTTCCGTCCCCATTGTCTGTGACAAAGTACCTTTACAGACTCTGCTGTGACCACTTTGAACGGGGATGACTACTGCCATGCTAAAGGTAGAGACATACATTAATTTCTCCTTTCTAGTATGTTGTCGGACACTCATTGTAACTATCTGAGCCTGTCAGTTTGAAAAACTACGGCAAACTTTGACGGGAGCCACGTGCCCCATGGAAGAGCGTCAGCTGGGCTGCAGGCTGCCTGCCCGGCTCAATACTGGAGCCACCTCAATAAAAGTATTATCCATCACTCACATATACAGAAAAACATGAAAACAGGGCCCAGGTTGAAAAAAACTGAAGTTGCCCTTTAATCTCTTCAGAGAAAACCTCCTCTCCAGACCCCTCTAACATGACTATGGTAACTCTTACCTGGCTCCTACACTTACTGAATAAGAACATTTGAACATTTCCTGTTCGTGAGCTTAGAATTACAGGGTTCCGTCTCCGTTTTGGGTAGTTCTGAGATATTGAACATCAAAGTCCCAACTCGGCTTGTGTTTTGGTTGACGCAACCTTTTTATTTTATGAATAACTAATTAAAAATGTTGAAAATTTAAAAATAACACCACACAGGCATTAACAGACCATTAATGGATGATATTATGCAAAAATCTCAATTTTGAAGAAAACTAACCCTAACCCTAAAAAACAGAACCTTATAATTCTAAGCTCACGTGTTACTGAGTAAATGTTGCTACTATTTAACCAGCACTGTCATCTTCTGGTTAAATAGTAGCAACCTGTGATCCTGCTTACTCTGATGAAAACACAAACTGGTGTCGAAACGCACTTATTTAAAATTTCTGCATTTTATCGAGTGCTCCAGTCTAATTTACTGCTTTGAAAGGAAGATTTTTTTTTTTTAAATTGACAGCCATTTTGGAAGGAGGCATTTTAGTGACGGCCATTTCCAAAAGGTGGCATGTGTCTCAGGTTCAAAGTCTGTAATTCTGTCCAATCAGGTTTCTGGTTTTATCCTGACACACCTTCCACCTATTGGCTGTGAACTCCAACTGAGTCAGTTTCCGATGTGCAGTCTGTACTTCACTTCATGAGCTCGGAGGTGAACTGACGCAGGAACTAATCCAGGTGAGTGGCCTCAACCAGAGACATGAGAACAAATAACAATATACATTTGGTAACAGGATTTTAAAAAAGGAGCTGAAGTAACAATATAAAAGTCCTGCACCTCACTGTTCTATTGAGATAACTACATGCTGGTACATTTTTAATTATTTAATATTATATGATAGATTAACTGGTACTTTGTGTATAAGAACTGTTAACTGAGAACTGTCTCTTATTTTTAGTACTGTTTGTGTGATGATGTGAGATCAGAAGAACCAGAAACGACAACTGTAACTGACGTACAAGTCACAGCAACAGCAACAATGTCAGGTAGGTACATCCAAGTTATAAAATGGTTAGTTTTATAGCCTTTGGTGAACAAAGGTCTGATATACTGGCACCTCTATTAGTTTATTGGTCGGTATATAAAACACTCCTTATTCCATAGTCCAAGGTTTAAGGTTAACAAAGACATAAAAAACATTCTAAGTACCTTTGCACCTTGAGGTATAAAACCCTCCTGATTGGTTGTGACAAAATAGCTGTAGAGCACTCCCCTAGAAAATTTCAAGAAGTCACTTCTTTCCCTGTTTCACCCACATGTACAAAATTCAGGATGCATATGTACGTAATTATTTAAGTTCATTTATTCTTTTTTGTTTTCCTCATCAATTGTACCAAAATGGTTCAAACATACTGTTTAAAACTATATTTTATGTGTTGTTCATGTCAATGACTCTGTCAGAGTAAAGGTAACCACATGTATGTATTTACTCAACAGTAATTGGCAAGATTTTTATGTAAAGGAATGGTTTCCATCTATTTAATGCAAATCTAACAATATTTCAAATTTAAGGCGGGCTTACACTGTACAATTATTCGTCTGTTCACATCTCAAACTGCACGATCCTCCCTCTTCAGTCCTACGTCTCATATCAGTCTTAGACCCCCACTAATTGCACGTCGTTGCTCTCCACCACGATTACCCTGCGATGCCGCTGTGATTTGTGCTGCTCTATAATTGCTCAATTGTAAACCTCAAAATGACATTGGTTCCTGTTCCTATAGCAGAGTCCATGGTGGAAGATCAGACACAGACAGACTGTGCATCACCTCCGTGGACGGTGCTGCTGGAAAAAAAAATTTTAAAAACGGGCCGGCGCTACTCTCCAGCCAGCTGACGTGTAGCTCACCTGCGGGCGGCTCACCTGCTGTCAGAAGAGCCTCTAGTTTTCTCTCTAGCCTGCACTTTGTTTAAAAGAGTTCACCATGTGAAGATCTAAATACCACCTGAACACCGTCAGCTGAGCCAGAGCACAGTGGACGTGGCTGCTGTGTAGACTCGCTATTTTATAGGCTACTGTAACGGCGAGAAAAAAATAAAATAGTCTGTGTGTACATTTGTCAGGCTGATCTTCCATCAGGGATTGCGCTGCATTTCTGATCATCACCCGGTCACCCTGTCTCTCACAGCTACAGCTGTGGGTCAGCTTGTCACTCCCCTGTCCCTCCTCTTTCTGTCTGCCCGCTTTTAACTCCATCTGACCAAGTTCAGCATCTGTAATCAGGTTCATAAAGGCTCTTTGCTCTGTGCTAAAACAATCTGTCAAAAACTTAAGTGCAGAATCGTGACGTGGGACCCCATACATTGTCCGTCACGACGAGAAAATTTCTGACATGTCAGAAATTTGTCGGATGGTCGGCGATTCGTCTTTAGGGCGTCGGGACGTGACGCAGAGCCTCACTAACCATACGTCCCGACGAGGGCTCATGACCCCGCGATCCCGCTACGATTATGCAAATTAGGCTGCAACTTGTCTGGGACGACAAAATCGTGGCAAAATCGTACAGTGTAAGCCCGCCTTTAGTTTACTGGATCATCCACCAGGTGGTACCAAATTTCTGTTGGCTTGTTTAACAAGAGGGAAGTGTAACATTTTGTACTTCCGATAACATGTTTGTGCTTTTGATTTAATTATATAATCTTATTTGATTAAGTAATTAGAAGGGGTGTCACGATTTAGATTTTTTATCGAAATTGATCTAAAGTATGTCATGGTCTCGATCATCAAAGTCAAACAGAGGAAAGACGAGTTATTTCACTAGACACAGCTCTAACTACACAACACCAACAAGCATTGAGAGCTGCATGTTGCATGTTATTTAAACTCCGCAAATAATAAGCCGACAAGAGGGTGCAACTTGCCACTCAACTTCTTGTCGATGTATTATTTGCGGGGGGTTTTGGGGGATCTGGTGACAGTGGAGGATCTGGGACTGATTCACTGTTGGCCACCGCCAGTCTGATCAGGTCCATTGCAGAGCAGCAGCTGCAGTACTGCCCGCTGTCTGTGACAGTCTGTCACGTACACACTCTCGTGTATCAGCGCAATCGCGTTTGCATTACATTACATTAAAGCTATGGTCTACGATTTGAAAGAGGATGAGAAAAATTTGAAAAAAGCACCCCCCCTCCCTCCCCTCCGAGCTCGTATGGCCCGCCCCTCGGAGCCTCCTCGCGACACGCCCCTCAGCCGAGCAGAGCTGAACCAGCAACAAGCCACCTGCTGCATGTAGACACCAAACGCGGCTTTGAATGCGGAGTAAATTGTCATATTTACAGTCACAACTTCCACAATAAAACCAAAGATGACCTGTTCAACATAAACTCAGCTCCGCCGCTGCAGCCTGGGTCTCTGCACCGCGGGGCCGCAGAGCTCCAGGTCCCGACTCTTCCTGCTTCTCTTCCCCGGACACAGGACCCTGTCCTGCGTCACCCAGCGCAAACAGTCTCCGTGTTGCTCGGCTGTGCTCGGCGCTAGCCTACTAATAGCGGCGGCGCCAGCTACCGGTAATGAGGCGGTGCCAGTTGCCGTCGTCGCCGCCGCGGTCTCGTTGCCGGGGACCACGGCGGCGACCGCTGGTACGGGCGGCGACCGCTGGTACGGGCAGCGCCGCTATTAGCAGCCATTAGCACAGCCTCATGCTACAGGGAGACTGCTCGCGCTGGGTGACCGGGCACATGGTGCTGTGCCTGGGGAAGAGGAGCAGAAAGACCGGGGTCTGCAGCTCCGCGGCACCGAAGTACAGAGAGACGCTCAGGCTGCTGTCGGGGAGAGGAGGAGGACGGGGTAGCTCCGCAGGGCAGCGGTGTGTAGCGTGTAGAGCACCCCGGTCAGACAGGCTGCAGCAGCTGAGGATCAGGGAGACTCGATGCGGCTCCAGACCAGTACCAGTAATCAGAGGTGGGTAGAGTAGCCAAAAATTGTACTCAAGTAAGAGTATAGTTACTTTAGAATAATATTACTCAAGTAAAAGTAAAAAGTAGTCATTCAAATATTTACTTGAGTAAGAGTAGAAAGTACTTGGTGAAAAAGCTACTCAAGTACTGAGTAACTGCTGAGTAACCTTTGATTTGTTCGTTTAAATGATCAGCGTGTAACTGTAGGCCTAATCAAATACACAGAAATATAATAGCAATGAAAAAATTCAGATATTGCCAAAGAACAACATTTAACAACTAACACAATAGCCTAAATTACTTTTTTTTTTTTTTTACAAAGTAACATAAATTAAGACAAATTCAGCCGCAACAACTTACATAGGCCTATGAACTTTCTGAGACTAATGCCAGACCCAGGTATTTAAACCCAGGTCCTATGATTGGTTTCTAGTGAAACCAAAGTCACATGACCACACCCCCCGAGGCTCGAGTCACATGACCACACCCCGACACTGGAGGGATGGACATCATGTGACTCCTAGTCACATATCTCCAGGTGTGTATGGGGTTTAAATTTCCTGGGGAGGAAGAAGAAGATGACCTGGATTACTGAGAACCTTCACCAAAGACGGTTTATATTGAATATTTGCCTTCACGGATGTTATCCACGACATACCAGCTAGGGCTGACGCCATCCTAATCATTTACTAGCCGCAGTTTCTCAAATTTGAGGCGGAGTGGCCGTCCTGTTTACCGCGGAGATTTTGTGTGCGGTCACGTGACTGCCTGGCTCTGTCTGATTGGTTAAATGGAGGCAAACGTCGCGAGTGGCTACATCTGATTGGTGAAACGCAGTCATGTGACAGAGGCTCGGAAGTATCTCCATTAAAACTAACAATTTGCACATTAGATCGATAAGAAAAAGTAGTGAGTAGCGACCGGAATGTAGCTCAATGTAACGGAGTAAAAGTACCGCTTCTTCTGAAGAAATATACTCAAGTAAAAGTAACAAGTAGGCTGCATGGAAACTACTCTTAGAAGTACAATTTATCCAAAAAGTTACTCAAGTAAATGTAACGGAGTAAATGTAGCACGTTA